>CM051237.1:120736708-121336708 GCA_027917425.1 Gastrophryne carolinensis | reverse complement strand
GAATTTCTCAAATATTATTTTTCATCTTCAACGAAATTTTCAACAAACTATAAATCATCTGGAACATGAAGCTTGGCCAGGTTCTTGTAACAAACAATTTGGAACGCAGTGACCTATCCATCCCGCTTCTTTTTCCAATTGCAGTGTCCATTTGAGGTTTTCCACTTTTTTCCATTGTTGATTGCTCTGGCTGGGCTGTACACACACACAAACACACACGCCCCCCCATATGTGAAAACAAAATAGCCCATTTATCACTCTGACTCCATAGTAAATACCGAGTAGATTTTGGTTGTTTTTGCCTGGAAAGCATATAAAGCAATCACACCTATCTGTCACTCTAAGAGCATGCATTTTGTGCCGGGACCTTTGCTCAGATTACTTACTACACCTATTGACACCTACCCTCAAACTTTGTTTTGGACTCTCGTTTACAGCGCATTCCAAATGAATATGCAACTTATATTTTTGTCTCACTTTCCTAAATTTTTGAAGCAAGTGTCAGTATAATTTTTCAAGTCAAAAACCGTATCAATATTTATAGAAAAAATGTCTCAATAGGGTGGATTCACGACCGCGAGTAAAGTTATTTGTACACACTTTTCAGTAAAAATGGTTTCATCACGTTTTTACCCCCTACTTCCGATTCAGCAGAAACGTTTTTGTGCACAATTATTTGCACGTCAGTGCATGGACTGCATTTTCATTTGCATATTTTGAGGGGTGAACAGTGTGCGCAAATGATTTTTTTTTTTTCATGCAGCAGTTTCCGCCAGCAAAAAGCAGGCTGAAAATGCCGACTTCAATAACTCACATGCTTATTTAATTCATTGAACACGTATTAACCACACATTAATTTTCAATATTTAACAATTTTTCCCAATTTTGTGAAAATAAAAATGTTAAAAGTTGACAAAGTTAATATTGTTTTTGCTACAAACACAAAAATGGGGGACATTAGGCCACAAATTGTTTAATAAAAAAAAGGGGAATGATAGGTTAGTAGCTCAATTATTAAGCACTAATACCACTAATACACAAAACAAACAAACAAGGGAGGGGTATAGAGCACATCTGGGGAAAAAAAACATTGGGAAACAACACTGTAGGTCCTCTGGATTCAAGATAAAACACACTAACTACACAAAAAAACTAGAACACATGAGCCACAGGGAACACACTACAGATTGGAGAATAGAGATTCACCTTAAACACAGTAATATGAAAATTCACCACTACGAAAGACGGGAGAAACACAGGGTCCAAGGGGACCAGTGACTGCCTTAGTCTGCACATTGCGCATGGAACTTGGCCTTTTTCGCATAAAAAAAGCTGCATTTTATGTGTAATACATACGTTTGTGCATAAATAATTGACTTGCAAATGCACTTCACACATGCAACGCGCACGTGAATGAACTATTTGCATGGTGCCATGAATCGTGCATGCAGATGCAGTTGGGCGTGGTTTCGACCCGATTGATTACATTTGTGAATAAAAATACTGTTAATAAAAAGCAACATTTAACCCTTTAACTGCCAGCCTACCTTGAGATTTTGTCACCCTTTGTTGCCAGATTATTTTGCCCTATTTTGCGCTCCCCATGTTCAACTGTGATTTTTAAAGGGATTTCCAGGGATTTCCCAGGAAAGTGATATATTGTTTTTTTCAGCGGAGCCTGGGCTTTAACATGAAATGTCTTGTTTGTCATTTTCTAAGTGTATTCTCAATATTTTTGGGTGAAAATTGTGCAAAAAAATAAAAAAAAAACTATTTTTTACAATTTGTAGTGTTTTTTTGTAAAAAAAAATGTAAGTTTGTCAATAAAATCTTATTGCGTGTGAAACCCCAATTTCTCCCGGTTACAGCAGTACCACATATGTATAGGTAGACACCCTTTCCTGCCCAGGAGACTCCCCCAAATTGAAACAACGCTTTAGGGGATTTTCAGATAAAATACAACTATGCTATGCAATATGCGCACCTTGCAGTTTTTCAAGAAAAACAACCCTTTACATTTGAAATACCCCCAACAAACTATATATTCTCTGGAAGTACACACCTCAGGCTTTCTAGGCGTACCAGGCTTGTTGATGTGGCCATAGTTTTCTGAAAGTAATCCCTCAGTGGATTCTTTGGTTGCAAAGAGTTTCCCTAAAAAAAGGATAAAAAAGCAGAATCAAAGCCACATTTTCCTAAAAAAACCTATATGCAAACAAGAAAAAAACAGAAAATCTGAAAAAGCAACATCCCCTGAACAGAACGATACCCAACATGCATAGGTTCTGTCAAGGAAAGAGTTGCCAAACACACCAAAGTAAAGCATGCGCATAGCGGTAGTTTTACTTCAGATTTTCAGCTCTGCAGACAAATTGCGCACCTTGTGCTTTTTCTACCAAAACAACCCTTTACATTTGGAATATCCCCCATAAACCATATATTCCCTGAAAGTACACATGTTAAGCTTTCTAAGCGTACCCAGCTTGTTGTAGTGGGCTCATCTTTCTGGAAGTAATATCTCGAAGAATTCTTAGGTTGCACAGGGTTTCCCTAAAAATGAATAAAAAAGCAGAATCAAAACCACATTTTCCTAAAAAAACCTATATGCAAACCAGAAAAAAACAGAAAATCTGAAAAAGCAACATCCCCTGAACAGAACGATACCCAACATGCATAGGTTCTGTCAAGGAAAGAGTTGCCAAACACCCCAAAGTAAAGCATGCGCATAGCGGTAGTTTTACTTCAGATTTTCAGCTCTGCAGACAAAGTGCGCACCTTGTGCTTTTTCTACCAAAACAACCCTTTACATTTGGAATATCCCCCATAAACTATATATTCCCTGAAAGTACACATGTTAAGCTTTCTACGCGTACCCAGCTTGTTGTAGTGGGCTCATCTTTCTGGAAGTAATATCTCGAAGAATTCTTAGGTTGCACAGGGTTTTACAAAAAAATGTATAAAAAAGCAGAATAAAAAACACCTTTTCTTAAAATATCAATATGCAAATAAGAAAAAACAAGCTAAATCTGAAAGCGCAAGGTCCCCCGAGCAGAACAATACCCAACATGCATAGGTACCTGTAACCTTTTGACTGCCAGTCTACTTGAGATTTTGTCACCCTCTCCTGACAGGATATTTTTCACCATTTTGCGTGATGTTTAACTGTGATTTTTGCAGGAATTTCCAAGAAAATTGCATATTTTCTTTTTGTGGCAGAGTTTAGGCTTTAACATGAAATGTCTTGAGGGGCGGGGCCAGAATCCAAGATGGCGGCCGCCATCGAAGGAGGTAAAGGGAGGAGGGCTGTTATGCCCTCCTCCAGAAGACGGAAGACCCGGGGGGGGTGATCGGAGCCCCCCCCCCCCCATGAAGAGGAGAGGCGGCGGGAGCCGGCGGGAGCGGAGGTGAGTAAATGTCATTTTTTTTTTTTTTTGCAGGCAAATGCCGGCGGCTGCTGAAACGGGGGGGCACCCTATTCCGGGCCCTCCCCTGCAGCCGGAGGACCCCCAATCGCCGATCGGAGCCCCTCTGGCTGAAGAGGAGACCCGGATGAATCAAACAAGGGGTCAGGTAAGTGATATTTTTTTATACTTTTTATTTTATTTATGGGGAAAGTCAGGCACGTAAATTTTACGTGGCTGGCGTTTAACGGTTGGAGAGGCAGCCACGTAAAATTTACGTGGCTGGCAATAGAAGGGTTAATAGTCTTATTAGGAGGTTCAGCTACACTATGCCCCCTTTGTAAAAAAAATAATCAGGGAATGATTACTATGCTACTTGTTTTCATTCAGCTCTGCTTGTCTACATACATAGATGATCAGGCAAAGCTTACAAGCACCTACCTTGCTTGGCTTTTTCTCACCCTAGGCTGATCACTGACTGATTCTCTACAGCAAAGCACCACAACACACACAATCTTTTCCTACATACATAGCCATATTCTAATCACAGGGGAAGGAAGTGTTTTCCATGTTGCCAAGCTTTCATCATTATTGCCAATTCTATCTCTAATATATTCATATTTACCAGGGGGTGAATAGGTGGGGAGCAATTTGTGGTGTGTACACAGGCAGATAGCTGTAGTTACACCCCCCCCCCCCCCCCCCAAGCACCAAATGTGAACAGGCTTCTCTCTCTGTAACCGAACAGCTGGATTTTGTTATCTCAGATTTCCTTTGCAGTCTGGAGCCCATATGCTCTCATCTAAAAATAAACATCTGCCAGAGAGCCATGAACATAATGGACTGTCACCATCTCAGTGGAATAAGAGTGCCCAGCAGTAGCTGAGGTGCTTATGAAGTAGACTGGAAAAAATGACAACAGTGAAGGAAGCATATGCTTACTCTATCATGCCACAAAAAGGGAGTAAAAAACTGTCTAATCTGCCTGCAACTGCAGCAGGGTCTACTTATATGTCAGTGGAGGTGTGTAGGACCAGTTGAGGTCCACCAAGCCACAGGACCTCTTCAACAATGCCAATTACAAAGCAGTGGTCATCTGCAACATCCGTGCTCAGAGCTTAAAATGAGACCCAAATTCATCCACCAGGGCACCACGACCATGAGCTACCTTGTAAGGATCCACCACCCATTTCCTTGGAGAGTGCATCTTCTCTTCGGTTTATGCAAGAAAGGTAGCCTCATCTGCCCCAACGGACTGTACCTGGACTTTAGGCCTTTTTACCTCCAGCAGGAGTGGGAAGCAGAGAATGCAAGTGGAGCCACCACCTACCTCCTCAACATTTTTTTCTTTTCCAATTTCAACAGCCAGCCTCCATTCCCAAGCTTTTCAGTCATAGAAAGAGTTACCACTCCAACCACCAACAAGCACAGAGTCTAAACAACCTGACAGGCTGGTGGACATAATTGCTATCTGGGACTTGTTGCCTGTTCTAGGCTGCCTGTGATAGGTAGATTGAACTTCCGGGTCATTGGGTGAATCTAGAAGGAGAAAGTCTATCTCTTAATCCATCTTCCTACACTTTACCTCCTACTTTTCAGTGCCTTTTAAAACAGTTGTTGGACCTTTTAAAGAGAAAGTCCAGTCAGACGCCCCTCAAACATGCAGCAGCCCAATTTAGTGCTGCATATTTGACTGAACCTCTTGAAGGTCAGGTGACTGTACAGCACTGCACAAGGAACCCAGCCACCTAGGCCAGCACTGTGATGCAGGTTAGAAGCTGCTGAGCATTCTGGCTGGCACGTGAATGATCCCTCACAAGCTTTATGTGAAAAGGGCTCAAACTGCTGGCCGCCCTTTGCCATACACACCTGGCACCATCATCCGTCAGAGGAGGGTAGTGCTGGTCCAGAAGAAGTAGGCTACACAAAGAACACAATCAGATATCCAGGGTATGGTGTGTGGATCAGGGGAGAAGCCAGAAAACAGTCTGGCCAAGAGTGGTGTGTACTTTAAGAGACAACTGACCCATCAGCTGGTTCATAGACAATTTGGATTGCCTGACATTTATCAAGATCCATACAATTAAAATGGATGGATGTGAATTTCAAGGTTGGAATTATTTTTTCGTAGATATTAAACATGCAAGATTAAAGGGACAATCCAGCAAAAGGGTTAAATAATACAATTCTGTGAAACTCACCTGTAGAATTGTTTTTGTATACATCCAGTCCAGGCCGCCCCAATATCCTCATGATTGGGTGTTCGCCCCTAGGGGGTGCTTGACTGCAAGATCAAAGATGTAGCTCCTCCCGGCCCCCTATAAAAGGCGGCTGCCCCTCTATCATTCCCCAGTGGTTTAAAAGCAGTACTCAACAAAGAGGGCAGGCCAGGAAGCCTAAGAAACCATGTTACTTCACATAGCTTCAGCTTGTACTCTCTCTAAGCAAAAAACTAGAAAAAAAACAGTGTCCTATGAACATAAAATGGTCGATTGCCATAACAGGCATACAGGACATAATGAACACAAGGGCGGGGTGGGACGGCCTGGACTGGATCTATACAAAAACAATTCTATAGGCGAGTTTCACAGAATTGTATTTTTCTCTCCATCCAGTCCAGGCCGTCCCAATATCCTCACGATCGGGACATCCAAAAGCAGTGTCCATATGGGCGGGATCCCCAGTGCGGAACAGCATGTAGATCATTTCACTACCGGCTGAAGCACCTTTCGGCCAAAAACAGCATCAGCTTAGGCCCTGACATCCACCTTGTAAAACTTTGTAAAAGTATGAACAGAAGACCAAGTTGCGGCCTTACAAACTTGTTCCACCGATGCCTGGTGCTGAAAGGCCCAAGAGGCACAAATAGCTCTAGTAGAATGAGCTGTGATCCGAAACCCCTTTTCGGATCACAGCTAATTCTACTAGAGCTATTTGTGCCTCTTGGGCCTTTCAGCACCAGGCATCGGTGGAACAAGTTTGTAAGGCCGCAACTTGGTCTTCTGTTCATACTTTTACAAAGTTTTACAACTTCCCCCTGGCAGAATATGCTTGTACCATCACCTGTCTGATCCACTTACTGAGAGTGGACTTGGCTGGCTGCAATCCTTTCCTAGAACCCTCTGTTAGGACAAAGAGCAAATCCGATTTCCTGAAGGATTCAGTCGCAGCCAAGTAATACTTTATGGCTCTGACCACATCCAAAGCATGGAGGGTCCGTTCCTTGGAATTAGCCGGAGCTGGACACACGGAAGGTAAGACAACTTCCTCATTAAGGTGAAAGGGAGGAACGACCTTAGGCAAAAAATCAGCTTTCTTCAGCAAAGAAACACCTTATCCCTGTGCAGCTCAAAGTAGGGTGGTTTCATACAAAGCGCGGCCAGCTCTGATACACGACGCACCAAGATGATCGCTACCAGAAAGACCACTTTGAGAATCAACAGAGACAATGCAGCATCGCTCAATGGCTCGAAAGAACGACCCTGGAGAGCAGATAGTACTAAATTTAAGTCCCACATCGGTAATACTGACTTACGCGGTGGCCGGACATGGGTAACTCCCTGGAAAAAATCCTTGATCAACCTATGGTTAAAGGAGGACCCTGTTCACCCCCAGGGGGTGCAATGGATCTCTGGAAAAAGATGGCTAAAGCCGAGACCTGACCCTTGTCTACGCCGTGTTGTAAAAACTCCAGAATCCTATAAATATATAGCAATATAGGCCCGCCAAACTCTGTAATATATCATGGAAGAAGATTTCTTCCGTGCCTGAATAAAAGTATGCACAACCGTGGCCCATAACCCCTTCTCAGTCAGGATTGAGGATTCAATAGCCAGGCCTTCAAAGCCAGCGTCCGTAAATTGTGGTGCCGCAGCGACCCCTGTGTGAGAAGCCCTGGGTCGTCGGGCATGATGTAGTGATCTATTGACATCTGGACTATGTCTGCAAACCAACTCCTTCTTGGCCAGCGAGGAGCCACCAGGATGGTTGGCCCTGGAAGGGGGACTATCTTGCGCAGCACTCTGCCCAGGAGCGGAAACTGAGGAAATGCATACAGAAATTTGAACTCCGTCCAAGGAATCGCCAGAGCGTCTGTTGCAATGGCCAGAGGATCTCTTGAGAGGGAGACGAACCTTGGAAGCTTGTGATTGTGTCTGGACGCAAAATGATCCACGTCCGGCTGATCCCAGTGGAGACACAGAGCCTGAAAGGTCTCGCTGCTGAGGGACCATTCTCCCAGGCGCAAGGAATTCCTGTTCAGGGAGTCTGCCTCCTGGTTTTCCACCCCAGGGATGTAGACCGCCAAGATGTAGGGAACATCCTCCTCTGCCCAAGTCAGAATCTGGGTTACGTCCTTGAGGGATCTCTTGCTCCGAGTCCCGCTCTGGTGGTTGATGTAGGCGACAGCAGTCCGATTGTCCGAGTGAACCTGGATCGCACGTCCTCTTAAAGGGGTAGTCAAGCGTAGAAGAACCAACCGGATTGCTCTCAGCTCCAAGAGATTTATGGGTAAACTGTTCTCTTGCGGACCCCACTGACCTTGGATCTTCTGGGTCTGCCAAACGCCTCCCCAGCCTGTCATACTGGCATCCGTGATAATTATCTCCCAATGGGGAGTCAGAAAGGACTTGCCCACAAGCAGGTTCCGGGAGTCCAACCACCACAAGAGGGACTGCCTGGCCAGGGGGGGAAAGCGAAAAAGCCCTGTTCCAGGGCTTCCTGCGTCCAATTCCAGCCGGTCAGCAGGTTCAATTGTAGAGGTCTCATGTAAAATTGGGCGAAGGGTACTGCCTCAAAGCATGACATTATTAGGCCCACCAATCTCATCCCCAGACGTACCGACGGCTGCTGACAAGACAGCAAGGCCTGTACTTGCGTCTGGAGACCCAACACCTTCTGCAGTGGCAGAAAAAATACAATTCTGTGAGATACTCACCTGTAGAATTGGTATTATATGCATACAGCACGTCCTGGTCCATCTATAATACTTACACATGGGTAATCCTCCGCCAGAGGGCGCTGTTCACTGCAGACATGCAAAAACAGGCTCCTCCCGGCCCTTCATATACCCAGGGACCTCCCACAAATCCCTAGTATTGAAAAGCAGTGAGAAAAGAAGGCGGGAGAAACCAACCACCAACTGGTAACAAAGGTAATGATAACAATCACCATACAGGGGATCCAGAAAAATGTACAACCAGGGTGGGGTGGAGCAGGACGTGCTGTATGCATATAATACCAATTCTACAGGTGAGTATCTCACAGAATTGTATTATTCTAAGCATACAGCACGTCCTGCTCCATCTATAATACTTACACATGGGACATCCAATAGCAGTGTCCATAAAGTAGGGTGGGATCCCCAAAAACAAGGCACAGCAGACAGTAAAGGCGCTGTCACCTGCAAAACTTTGCAACCAGGTACGACATGAGCAGAGGCTCTAACGTCTATCTCATAACAAAACCTTAGAAAAGGTATGAACAGAGACAAACAACAGTCTAGTAACTTATTCAACAGAAAAAAACCTGGTGCTGAAGGGCCAATGGTACCAAAACACCAAAATAACGGAATAAAATGAGAAAGGGAAATTCTTCCCCCTTGAAGGAATAGTATGATTAAGAGCCTGACCAGGCTTGAAACGAGTCACTAGGTGCTTGCCTTTTGTTGTTATTGGGCCATTTCAATTACCGCAATAGTTTCACAAAAAGCTGTTTTTAACTGGATGGATTAAAAGCTAAGTTTTAAGGAGAAGCTGGACAAATCACTGTTATTTTTGCCCTTGAAGGAATAGGCCAGTGTAACGGCCCAACCAGCCCACAGGCAACAGAAGCCTCGTGGAAAACTTAGAACTCTCCCTAAGGGGAATGAGAACTGGTCTCCCGTCAGACAGGCGGGAATACTGACCCCTTCATTAGCAAGAAGCCGAAACCTTTACTCAGGACCAGGAAGGCATCCAAGTAAGATCAATCCAAAGGGCGCAGTGGCCCTGGAAGCAAGTGATATCGGGCGCATACATAAGGAGGCGCCCGCAGACCCCAAGGGCATAAGTCCCCCTAAGGGACAAGAAACCACCAGGAAAAATTGCAACACCTGTTGAGGGAATGTAGGCCCTTAACATTAGCATTATTAAGAATAAGGTCTGTAGTTAGACTAAAAGGACTTAAACAATGATCATAAAACACCACTTGGGCAAAGAGGTCCGGCATAAATATTATATATATATATATATATATCTCAAGCCAAGGCTAAGCAATCAGATCCACCTTCTCAGGCACACGTCTGACTGAGGCAGGAGCCCCCAGAGAAGCGACTTGGACTACAAGGCAGCTCAGACAGCATCCAGCATAAGTCCCAAGGGAAAAATCCGCAGGGCAAACAGAATGAAAATGGATCCCAACAGGAACCACAGAAACTACTTGGGAGATGCCCATGAGCAAAACCCCAAGAGAATTCCTCACAAGGAAGATAGAACCAGACTCCTACAGGAAGATAGCCAGGACAGAACCTGGAGCTTCAGAGTACCTAGATGGGGAGCCAACCCCAACCTATCCTGTAAAGACTCTAGAACCCCTGGAAACAAGAATGTCCAACAGGTAAGAGACCAAAACTCATGCCAATCAGTATGGGTACACCATGAACCACAATAGACGGAGGAAGAGGAAGCCAAGGAAGCTTGCTCCTAGCCCCCCATATACCAAATCACCCAGAAGATAAGCCCGTCTCCAAGGGGTGAATGAATCAGCTGTCAAGCCCCAGACAGGAGTCTGTAGATTGAGACGACAAAAGAAGGGGCCTGACAAGGGCAGAACCGCACTCCTGAGAGAGCGTACAGGTCAGCAGACCTCAGCAGAAGCATCTGCGAACCACAGTTCACAAGGCCACCCACGCCATCTATCTCACGGGTCTCTCTATCAGCACAACTGTGCGCAGATCCCCACATAGTAGGGTGAGCGAAGAGAAGGCCCCCATGACCAGAGTCAGAATATTCTGGGACAGTAAAAACAAGGGCGGAGCCCTTGTGGTATAAGCGAGACCCAACAGAGCCACCCTAGTTGGCTCTCAGAGCGCCACCAGGATAGCATAACCTGCCACAGAAAGGCATCTATTGGAGCAAATACCTCTGAGGAGCAGGGGGTGTAGACCCCCGCCCAGATCGGGATCAGGAACCCTCCAGAGGGATCATCCTGCTTCAAGCTCCAGACCAATAATAAAACAGACCGTTGTCTTCCAACGGACCAAGAATCCCCAAATAGACAGGTCCTAAAAGAGGAGTCCAGCCGTATAGAGTCAATGGAAGGCTCACTGTTGCAACAACCAGTAGGAAAGATGGACCCTCTAAGGGACCCTACCTAGGGACCACGGGGGGCTTTGGAAGAAAGTCCCTCCCCCCGCCTACCTGCGAGACTTGGTACCCAAGGTGACCATTCACAGGAAGATGCAAGCAAAGAAGGTGGTGCCCCCTGACAGGGCCCTTGAATATGATCAGCTCAAGAGGAACCACCTTACCAAGGGGGGAATGAGCACAGACCAAGCCCCAGGGGTGCTGGAACCCCATGTAGGATCAATAACCTACTGTGCCGAAAAGCCCAAGGGCTCTGTATATAAGGGACTAGGTCCTAATGCGGACGCCCCCCCCCCCCCAGGCATGTCCGAGACATCACCCCCATTTGCGCCATGGCGAGTAGCCTGGGAGCGAAAGAGGCCACCAACAATGCCTCACGCCGCAGGGTTGGTCCTGCCACACCGCCTAGTAACGGTCTTGGTGTCCAGCAGACACAGGGGGAACTAAGAAGATCTAGAACTGCACAGGAGGTCGGAAGCCCCCCTTGCACAGGGCGCCTGTGTCCCAAGACAGAGATGTCATATAGGGACTACCTGTGAGATTAGAATTGCCAGGCCTACCATAGGCCAGCGTGGCCCAGACTGCCTCATACTGTTGAGGGAAGGAGGAAGGTTAATATAGAGGCCATAGCCCCATACTGTTAAGGGCAACCTGTAAGTAAGCCCAAACTCTGTAGGCCCAGTACGGCCTGCACCAATTCCTGAGGGAAAAACAGGGGCTAGAAGCCCCCTGACAACCACTGAGAGGGACCGCCCAGCAAATGCTATCCTGTGTCCAGGGGAACTACCTCCTGGAACCACCCGAAGGAGAAGGTACATTCCTAGATGGGAGACAGCGGCTGCAGCAGTACCCTCGCCCAGAAGGGCGAGGGCGTCCCTTCATGCTTGGGAGGTCTTGGCAGATTTGGACTTAGTCCTGCCAGAGGGCCCAGGGCGTTGCCTGCCCACCCCATGGTGGAAATCCACACCGAACAGTTGGAAGCACACCTCAGGTTCGCGTTTGACACGAACGTAGGGAGGTGGAGGGGTGGCCCTGCCCCGGGGAGGCCGGAGCGGCCTTCTGCGCAGGGGTGACTTACCCTTTTTCCCAAAAAGGTCCAAACGGGCCCCAAATAGTCGCCGTCCTCTGAAGGGAAGGCCAGTGAGAGCCTTTTTTGTAGCATCGTCAGCACCCCACTGTCGCAGCCAGACCAGGCGGCGAATAGCTACCACAAGGGCAGAGGTTCTAGCACACATCTTAATGGTGTCATCCAGCGCTGAGAGGATGAACTTCACAAACACATCACAGTCTCATAGTGCATTAAACACCCCCCAGGGGAGGTCCTCAGGACGGTGGTCAAGTACTTTTCTGACAAGAGTCCTGGCGGCCACCGCAGTGATGGCCAAGGCACAGACTGGGCGCAGAGCCGTCCCTGCACACGAGAAGGCGTGGGAAGCCAGTCTGTCAATGCGCCGGTCCTCAGCATCCCGAAGGGTACGGTAATAAGGATCCGTCATGAAGGGGGGGTTAGTAACCCCTATAATCGGTGCATCCACCACAAGAGGTGCTGACCAAAAATTAACCAAATCAGGAGGGAAAGGGTACTTCCAATCCCAGACCCCTGGGACCCCTTTAAGTTTACAAGGCGATTCCCATTCTTGGGATATAAGATTCTGGAAATGATCCTGTTCCAGGAACTGCATGCGTGGCGGCGCTGTGTGGAAACTCTCCTTCTTCGGCTTGGGAGTCTCTCCAGGAGGGGAGATTGACAAAACCTCAAAGATCTTAATAAGAATTTCATCTGTGTCACACAGGCCCCAAGTACTGGACCCAGAATCATCACAGCTCCCGGGCATCTCATCCGAGGAGCCCGAATCGGAGAATAGCTCACCTTCCTCAGAAGGATCAAGGTCCTGCATATCAGCAGAGTCATCGGTATAGTTAGGAACCGGAGAGCCAGGAGGCGTCAGGGACCGCTTCTTACCAGGGCCCATACGCTCCGCCAATCCAGGCAGCACGCGCGGCACGGCTTGCAGGTCATCCCCGATCGAGTGAGACTCATCAAGAGTGAGGGAGGTGCAGCCACTGGCAAACCTGATTGCAGGGTCAGTGCCGGTTCAGCACACGGCCCGCAGACCCATGCTCTGTCAGCATCAGCATGGGGCTGACCACACACCGCACACAGCCGGTCATGTCCCAGAGGGACCCCGGGTACATAATTCTAAAATGCCTCCATATGGTGATTATCTGAGCAGTATGCCCGCAGGGATTTACGCAATAGGCAACCCTGGATGCCCCAAGACCCGCTAGGAAGTGGGAGAATTTGTCATGTGGACCCGCTGTAATATATGTGAGGCCGGGAGAAGCCTGGCGTCTGAAAGACATAATGGGACAAGAGGGGTGGTGTCAGTGCCATGCGCAGCCGAATAAACACATAGAACAATGCCGCCCCGGAGGGCACTTACATGACCAAGGGAGGAGGCGGATCGCACCACGCGCGAAGATTGTCAAAATGGCACCAAGCGAACCTCGAGGGGCTGGCCTGACCAGGCTGTGACGCGGAGCGCGTCATGCCGAGTCCCCGCCTCCCCCAAAGAGCGCGAAGCAAGTATAATAAAAGATCAAAGGCCTTAACGTGTTATATTGCACTAGGACTGCCACACATACCCCCCCCTTTCTTTTCCCCCGAGCTACGGGAGGAAGCGAGGGAGAAGCGGACCAGCGTCCAGTGGACTAACTCTGTGGGGGGCACGGGCAACAATGCGGGAGGGGCATCCACTAGAGGCTCACCATCGGCCTAACCGCCTACCCTATGGTGGGGGATTGCAGTGGAGCATGGCTCCGTTAAGCACACAAGGTGCTGCCTACCTTCACCCGACCAACGCAGCCCAGGCTGGGAGGCATATTCTTCTTAAAGAGGACGGGTGGAAATAGTCCTACAGGCCCACGGGCTGTAAAGCCCCGCTCGCCTGCGAGAGCGTGATACTTCATGTCTTCACAGTTCAGCACTGCAGAAAAATCTGGGGATTTGTGGGAGGTCCCTGGGTATATGAAGGGCCGGGAGGAGCCTGTTTTTGCATGTCTGCAGTGAACAGCGCCCTCTGGCGGAGGATTACCCATGTGTAAGTATTATAGATGGAGCAGGACGTGCTGTATGCTTAGAATACCTTGACCTGAGCGGTGTCTATCGTCATTCCTAGAAAGGATCTCCCTGTTGAGGGAGTGATAAACGACTTGGGGTAATTGATTACCCAACTGAAGGCTTCCAGGGTTGACAGCACTATCAGAGTATCGCTATCGGCCTGCTGAAGGGACTGGGCCCAAATCAGCAAATCATCCGGATAGGGTAACACACGAATGCCCTGGCTCCTCAGGATAGCCATGATGCCCGCCAGCACCTTGGTAAACACACAGGGGGCTGAAGATATCCCGAATGGGAGTGCTACAAACTGGTAATGTTGATCCTCCAGGGCAAACCTCAGGAACTTCTGATGTCCCTAGAAAATCGGGATAAGCGGCCCTGATGTCCACCGTGGTCAAAGTCGCAGGGCCGAAGCGATCTCACCGCCAACCGCAACGTTTCCTTGTGGAAATGTCTGACTCTTACAAACCAGTTGAGAGCCCTCAGGTCCAGGATCGGCCGTAGTGTTCTATCCTTTTTGGGAACCGTGAACATTGTAGTAGAATCCCAGACCCTGTTCCTGCCGAGGTACAGGGCAAATCACACCTATCCGCAGGAGGTGCTGAACAGCCGCTCTCAAAGCTTGAGCTTTAAGCGGGTTTCGAGATATCCTTGAACACAGGAAGTTTGAGGGTGGCCTGGCTGCCAGTTCTATCTCGTAACCAGAGGACACTACCTCCTGAATCCACCGATCCGAGACGTGCCGTCTCCAGATCTGAGCAAACAGCAGAAGCCGTCCCCTCACCCGGATGGGTGAGGGCGCCCCCTCATGCCTGAGTGGGCTTGGCAGGGGGTTTGGACTTAGCTCCCCAGGAGGAGTTGGGTCGACTGTGGGACCTACCTGTGCCCCAGGTATCTCTGCGGCCACCTGGAAACGAAGATCCTCTTCCTCCTCGAAAGGACCGATAAGAAGAGGGGTTCAGAAAGGACCGAGCAGGCTTCCTTCTCTGAGGGAGTCTACCATTCTTGACCAGAAGGTCCAGGCACTCCCCAAACAGCCGGCTTCCCACAAAAGGTAGACTTGTGAGGGACTTCTTGGCAGCCGCATCAGCCGACCACTGCTTCAAACAGAGCGAGCGGCGTAAAGCAACAAGCAAGGCCGAAATTCTGGCGCCAAGCCTGACCAAATCATCCATGGCAGTAACAACAAAGCCAATGAAATCCAAGCAAACCTTGAGTTCCTTATACTCCTCAGCCCACTTGCGAGCCTTAGCTCTAGCCACAAGGTGTCTCACCTTTCTCCTGTTGGCTAGTGAGACGACTGCCGAGGCACACGCCGAGCGAAAGAGGGCACCAGCAAAGGTGAATGCATGGCAGGCCAGCTGATCCATGCATTTGTCTGCAGGGTCACGGCATAACAGTGGTATTGGATCCACCTAGGGAGCGTGACACCATAACCGAACCAATTCAACAGGAAAGGGGTACCGCCCATCCAGGCCCTTAGGAACCGACGGTAACTTGTTGGGCCTTTCCCATTCCTTAAAGCGGACCTTCACTCTGAATAAGAATCTATCTTATATGTTTCCCACACCCTGTAAATACAGATTGTCCACATTAAAAATATCCTACCTGCATCTACTGCATGTTATGAGCCTTTAAACATCCAAGATGGCGGCTTATGGAAGCCGCCATCTTATCAGGCATCCTGCAAACAGGAAGTGCCTCCTGACTGTGCTGCTCTGCATTCTGGGACTGCTGACCTTTACCTGACCCCAGCTCTGCTCTGTCTGAACAAAGCACAGCTATAACCCGCCCCCCTGTACCTTATCCCACTCTCCTCTCCTCAGTAAGTGTGATGCTTCTGAGTCAAGATGGCGGCGCCCGTATCCAAAATTTCTGAACAGAGTTGCAGCCCAGTGGGGGAAAGAATAATAAGTTAGTGACTAAAAACTTAAAATACATTAATTTTAGATGCTGGAGAACCGTTTAAGAGTTTGGGCTTTTCATTAAATCACGCTGAAGGTCCGGTTTAAGGATCATGTTAGAAAAGTGAGGCGAAGACCAGTCTTTGCCTGTCAGGCTGAAATAAATCACCCTGCTTCCTCTTAGCCGCTCTGGGAGGAACAATGTGTAGGGTACCAAAACACGGAGGAGAGCAAATTCTCCGTATCATGCGGGAGACAAGAATCCTCGTCCGAAGAGGGACTAGAGATACTGTCATCGCCAGCGGAGTATTCCACCGTTGACTGTTGATCTGGAAACTCACCTTCCTCCGCAGAACCAAAGCAATCAAAAAGATAGTCATCTGAGTAAATCGGCTCCAGATGCCGCTTCTTACTCGAGGCCTTCTTAGGAGCTGTCAACGAGATCTGCTTCTCGAGATTAGCCAGCCTGTGCGCAAAACCAGCATGTGACCCCTTGCTGGCTCCCCCTTCACTAGGGGCTGAATGGTAATACAGGGCTAGGGTCAGGACCGCCCGCTCAAGGCAATGCAATGCTCAAGGTCCAAGGCAATGCCTCTGGCACAAGTGGGACAAATAGTGCTGAATCCGCCCAGAGGGTTCCTTCTGCACAAGGGGCAGAGCCTGTCCTGCCCAAATGGGGCCCCTAGCTCACTATCCCCTGAAACCTCCATTATGGTGATTAAAAATAGTGAAATTCAGTAAGGCTACTAGACGCTAACGGCCTAATAATCGATCCCTCTTATTAAAAAGGGGGACCGGGAGGAACCACAACCCTCAACCTTAGTCCACAATCTAAATAAAAAAGTAGAGAGAAGCCCCATGTCAGCCTTAAAATAATATACATATGGCAAATGTGCAACAAATCAAAAAAGGGACTCACGACACCGCAACCGACAACCGCAGCAGGGAAAGCCTGAGCACCTGGCTCCCAGCACAGCACAGCAGCAGCGCGTCTGGTTACAATTGCACCTTCTGGAAAGATCCTCGGGGGGGCCCCGCCCCCCCAGCGCATCAGCAGAAGAAAACACCGCCCTCCTGAATCTGCCTGTCATGGCGGCGGCCCATTATCAGGCGACGGCCGTAGCGTGCGCTCCCCCCTCCCGTCTTTCACCTCAGACAGCGCCGCACATGGCGGTGCGGAGGTGGCCCGCGGGGCGCAACCGCCGTGAGAAGGCGCGCGCCCCAGGCACATCGACGGGGGAATGCAGGGAGGTGAGTAAGGAGGTCAGAGACCGCTCCTCACTGCCTGTCAGTGAGGAGCGCAATGTGAAAGTTGCACCAAGCATGCATGCACACACACAATAAAAAAGCTGTGGGCAGGGAGGGACATATATATAAAAACATAATAGTGGTTCCCCCTCAGGCTCACCATAAGCCTGTGGCCGGCTACCTTTTAGAAATAAGGTCTGCGGCCCAGAGCATGTGCTCTGCCGAACGCCACAGACCCCAGCGTTCACCCTACCGTCGCGGATCCCCGTAGCAGCCAAAGGCTGGGAGGCAGGAATGGGTCAGAAGAGATCCATGGGAATAGAGTCCTGCAGTGGCCGACGGGCTAGGTGGCCCCGCTCTGCTGCCAAAATCTGAGAGTGAGTGCCAACAATCTTATGCAGCCAAACTGCAAGATGAACAACTAGGGAATGATAGAGGGGCAGCCGCCTTTATAAGGGGCCGGGAGGAGCTACATCTTTGATCTTGCAGTCAAGCGCCCCCTAGGGGCGAACACCCAATCGTGAGGATATTGGGACGGCCTGGACTGGATGGAGAGAAAAAGCCTGCTTTATGCTCATTGTCAGGGGCGCCATCTTTCATTTATCAGGTCTTTACTTTTCTCCATAAGCCCTAATGAACTTGATATCTCCTGCGGACGCCATCATTCTGCGCTGCTCTCAAGCTGCTCCCTGTCTTTTCTTGAGAAGACACTGTTGGGGTGGTGAGCAGGAGGGAACAGGTGTACTAGGGTCAGGAAACAAAGCACTGCTGAATGAAAGACACATCCCCTTACAAACAGCATGAGGGCAGAAGCATGCAGCCCAATTCACACCTTTGTTTGCACTGTCCCTTTAATAATGATTACCATGTGTGGTGGGCGGGACCTGAACATTTTAGCTGTTTCTGACTTAAAAGCTTAATTATTCTAAAATATTTTAAGACAAACAAGGTGCCTATTGAAACCCTATTTAAAAAAGTCTCATTTAAGCATTACTCTAATGTGTTTCTCATTCCATCTATTTGTTTAATTAGTCGTGTACATGGAATATGGTGCTGCTTGTATTTGTATTACTTCCAGATCATTAGGCCTGAAACTCATTTAGAGTCATGTCTGTGTTCACATCTTGTCATGTAATGTTTCATTAAACCCTTGGCTCCAGAAGTGACCAGCAGTCTCCTCCAAAATGACAAAAAAAAAAATCGGATTGTTCTTGGTCAGGGCAACTCTTGTGGTCATCCTGAATATTGTCCAGTTAGTCACTCAGGGAAGTCTATGGGGTCTCAGGGAAGTCTATGGGGTAATTAATGAGGCTCCACTAACAAAAATGTGCCTATTAAGTCATGGAAAACTAGGAGGTAATACACCAGGTAATTCAAAAAGAATGGTACAAAAAGAAAAAAACAGCAACTTCTGAAATTAATTTATTTTGCAAATACTGATATAAACAAAAAAGATTAATGGGATTGCAATAGAGTAGATGGTGCCGAGGTAGGGTTATACGGGCACTTGCCCTCCAATGCAAAATTAGAGTGGGTGTGCTGCAGGGCATAAACCCGACACAGTCATGGCCACCATCTTGAAATGGGAGAGGATCATTGGGTCACTCTATCTCGGTAAGGGGTTACAATGAAGAAAAAAAAAAAACCTTGCCCCCATTTCCAGCACTGTTCTCCTGGCACTTCAGGTCCTGGGTGCAGCCATCTTGGACACGAAGCACAAAGGGGCTTCCCCTGCTCTGTGTGGCCCCACCCACCTGCCCATTCACTTACTGTTAACAGCCTTGAAGCTTATAATGCTAGAGACTGAATACCTTCTTTTAAGTTCCTGCTGTGGACATGCACTGCAGAGAAGCAGCAACCCTGCTTATTCCGCTCTTGAGCACCTGGAAAATCCGGTCCATTGTGTAGGACAGCATAGCTTTATAGGGTACCCAATGGTCATGGCAAAAAAAACAAACAAAAAAAAAACACACATACTCCAAACAAATCACGTAAATAGGTCTGTATTTTAACTTTGTAAATACATTTCTTTAATATGAAAAAAGCAACACTGTTTGACAAACAAAAAAATAGCTTTTCTTGCTTTAGGGGAGGATTCATCCTTGATCTAGCAAAATAGGTACAATCTATTTATTGAGCCCAAAATTGACCCATGATTTAAACTATGAGCACTGAGAAAACTTAAGTTAGTTACCTGGTAACTTCTTTTCTAAACATCATAAAGGGCAGCATACCACTGAGGTTTCAACTCAGCCTCTAGGTAGGAACACATGACCACCAGAATTAAAACAAAAGCTTTAGCTTCAAATCCAGAACGCCAGTTGTTTAAGAAATCTGAAAAATAAAGACAGACACAAACCAACTGCTAAAATCATGCAAATGATCAACTTCTATAACAAATCTAAATAAATACATGTTAAATGTAAATAAGGCCTGTATGTTGTTTTGGATGTTTTGAGAAAACTTTGGTTACTTTGGTTACCTGGTAACTTTTTTTCTAAAACATCCTAGAGCAGAATACCACTGATAAGCGAGATACTAACTCTACTGAGCGGGAAAGGCCGCTTGTAGTACCCTTCTGCTGAAAGATTGGTCTTGCAAGGTGAGCAGATACAGGTGGTAATGATGACAAAAGGTCTACAAATTTGTTCAATAGAGGCACCGGCTTGCTCCACCCAAGATGTGGAAACATTTCTTGTTGAATAAACTGTAACCCGACCTGGGTAAGTCAATCCATTGTAAGCAAAACTAATGATGTTCCTTTATCCATCGAGCCAATGTTGTCTTGGAAACACGTTGGCCCTTTCTGTGACCCGTCGGTCTTTCTCCATTCTCCCGTTTGGATGTCAGGGCTTGTTTACTGGAGTATGTTCAACAAAGACTTATTAATAGAAACAATAGTGGAACTGTAACCGCTAGTAGATAGAAGACCATAGAAACCATTGTTTCAAGTCTGAAGGGATCTTAGGAAGACAGCAATGATCCACCCGTAGGACTACTCGATCTTGAAAAACCTGATAAGATAAGATTAAGGAGAAGGAGAAGAAGGAGTGACCGCAGGATAAAGCCCGAATATCGCCAATTCTGCAAGCGGAGGTAATAGCCACCAATGTAAGAAACTTGATATGAGAGTTCAATAAAGAGCAGCAGGTAGGGACTTGAGCACAATGACAAGATCTCATTGTGGAGCTATCCTTAAAGCGGTCCTTCACTCGGGAAAAAGAGTCTATCTTATATGTTTCCCACACCCTGTACATACAGATTGCTCACATTAAAAATCATCCTACCTGCATCTACTGCATGTTATGAGCCTTTAAACATCCAAGATGGCGGCTCATGTAACATCAGGCAGCCTGCAAAAAGGAAGTGCCTTCTGACTGTGCTGCTCTGCATTCTGGGATTGCTGACCTTTTCCTGACCCTAGCTCTGTTCTGTCTGAGCAAAGCACAGCTATAAGCCAACCCCCTGTACTTTATCCTGCTCTCCTCTCCTCAGTAAGTGTGATGCTTCTGAGTCAAGATGGCGGTGCCCGTATCCTACAGTCCTGAACAGAGTTGCAGCCCAGTGTGGGAAAGAATAATAAGTGACTAAAAACTTAAAATATATTAACTTTAGATGTTAGCTGGGTGATCGTTTAAGGGTTTGGGCTTTTCAATAAATCATAGTGAAGGTCCGGTTAAAGCAGACCAGTCTAGGTCGTTTGACTGCTAACAAAAATGCTTGAGCAATAAATAGGACGATAATAAGACTTTGGTAAAAAAAATAAAAAAAAAAGGCTGTTAATTGAACCTTTAGGGTGGTAATGCTGAGGATCTTGTACAAATCTGAGAATCGAAGGCCTTCCAAAAACTTTCAAATAAAGCTTCCTCGTCACCTCCTTTCTGATAGTAAGGAAAGTCTTGATAACGCCCCCCGAAAGACCGTTCTTTAAAAGCATAGAGGCCTTGCGGTCTCGCCAGACTGAAAGGCCACTGGTGAGCCCAATCATAGGGATTGGGGAAGAAGAACTTTCTCAGTTTTCAGCTCCAACCAGAGTCAAAAAGATCCACCTCCGGAGTTCCTCTTAAGGCACAAATCTGGCTTTTCCTGGTTTAGGGACCATTCCGCTTTCAGCAGTAGAGAGCAGCTGGGAAAATTTGCCAGCTGATTCAAACAACCCTTCAGGTACAAGGCTGATAAGAGGTTCTCTTCTGCCCAAAATAGAACAGATGACCTGGTCTCCCTCCAGTCGATTCAGATACACCACTGTAGTCGCATTGTCGGTTCTGAGCTGTACGTGTTGACCTGGCAGGTGGGAGGGAAAATGCCAATACGGCTTCCTTTACAGCTTTCAATTCTCTGAGGTTCGACCATTTCCCCTGTGCGGTCAAGGGGCTGCAATGAGCTCTCCATCCCCATGAAGGGGCGTCCGTAGTCACCATCATGTCTTTGGGGTCTGACCAGGATAGACCACTTGCAAACCTGTCCTTGTCCTGCCACCAATTCAGGAAAGCCCTGGGACACAGATTATAGTGTCCAGGTATTCCTGTAACCTGTCCCATGACTTTAGAATATGAAGCTGAAGAGTCCTTGAATGTAGCCGACCTCACCTTACTGCAGGGAAGGATGAAATAATTAATCCTGCCATTGCTTGACAAACAGAAACCATCTGACTGGAGCACAGGGACTGAATAGCTTCCAAGAGAACCATTACCTTTGACTAGGTGGAAATTTTCTTTGGATCCATCCTAACTGAAGCAAAACATCCTTGACCCTGATAGAACTTCCAGATTCGGTGCAAAAAAGGAGGAGGTCGTCCAGGTATGCTATGACACAACCCCACTCCCCTCTGCCTCAATACAGCTAGAGGGTTCTGCTAGGTCTTTGGAAAAAATTCTCTGAGCCGAGGCCAACCAAAGGGCAGGAATACAAACTGGAAGTGGAGCGTTTAAGCCTCTAACCTCACTGCAAACCGCAAAAAAAAAAAAGTTTATGCTGACAAACTCATTGGTACCTGCCAATAAGCATCCTCATCCTATTCGTTGATTGTGGCTCCTGGCTGCTGCGGGCCGCGCTGCTGCTACAGGTGAGTCTTCCTCCTTTTTCCTATATAATACTGTGGTTTTAGGGGTGCCCCCATCTATGACTAAGGGCCTTTGAAGGACCCGAAACGCGTCAGAGGACTCCCCTTTCTCTTTCTGCCCGAGTCTTGCATTGGTTTTAATACGCTTTGGATGTTTTTGTATCTTTTTGGAGACAATCGATGTTTTTAATGGATCTGGAATAAAGTACCCATTTTAAGGACGTGCGGATCCATCAGTTTCTCTTTTCAATTGGATTAATTGGGCTTGGGACAGCCCAGGATCGTGCACCCTTTCTCACTGGTGTGCGGAAACTCCCCCCTTGCTTGTGCCATTCATCCTATTGAGACCCAATCCATGGCACCCAGAAATACTTACCTAAACCCTGTTCGTTTAGGCTCCTGCCCTTGGTTTTTGTGTAATTCTGGTGGTCATATGTGCCTACCTAGGGGCTGAGCGGTAATCTTAGTGGTATGCTGCCCTGAGGAGGTTTTGAGAAAATGCCTATATACATAGTTTTACACAATCTCTTCTATAATGAGGCCTCTATGTAGGACACATACAAAAATAAAAGCTTTATTATCCAAAACACAGCTTCCATAAACTTTTAGCACTAGAAGTCACATTGGCGTTCCATTTCAGATAAGAATTCAGATTCTGGCACTTGTCATAGGTTTTGAATAGCCTGAATAGAACTGCTGTCATCACATCACCTCCTCACTTCTTGTCATAGCTTCCTAAGCTTTGCTCACATCAGGGATACGGGTATCACTGGGAGCAAGTATAAAATCTAATGAGCCCAACAGGGTATTATTGTGTGTCCAGACTTTGCCAACTGGAGACATGGTTTGAAGCTGGGAGAAAGGTAACCCCTTGGGAAGAGGAGGAAGGAAAAAATAAAGAAGCAAGATTGAGGGGGGGGGGGGGGGGACAAACAGAAAACAATGGTTTTGCAAAGTTTAAAGCAGATCATTTGTCAATAGTTCCTTTAAACAATGAGTATGATGCATTGCTCTGTACCTGAAAATATGTCTGCAATTTGTTCTTGGAACTTCAACAAACAAGTTGTTAAACAAACCCAAAAAACGTAAAAACGAGTATCTACAGTTGTAAAGTAAGACTAAACACGTAGCTGTAAATGTACCGGACTCATTCGTACGATGGGATAGATAAGTCTAGCCATAGGCAGATCTGCTTGTGCCTAAGTATGTTTTTTTAATAGAATGGGGGTTTTACGGTCAGTTGCATTTTATAGCCATGTCTGGCCTGAACTAGACAAAATTGGTGCTGCAAGATGCCATGGGGCCTGAACTTTGAAGCTAATAGGTTTCAGAGAACTGCAAGATGAGAAAGCCGGAGAGACAGAAGAGTATTTTTTTTTTGTTTTTGGGCCTATTAAGCAGACCTCCAGCCTAAACTCGCCCTTACAGCCCCATCCCTCCCATTCCTCTGCACGAACCACATCCTGCAAAGGCAGCAAGGCACCTGCATCTCACTTCTGGAAAAGGCTGTGGTATCCAGAACAAAGCCTGCCAGTGGAAGTAAATATCTGACCACTTTCACCAATATTCAGGTGTTGGCTAAGCAAAGAGTCCACATATTGGATAACAAACTTTTACCATATGGAACAAAAGGTACTTAACATTCTCAGCTACACAGAGTAGCACAATCTATAGGGGCATTAAATTCACCCAATAGGATTTGCCTGTAGCTGAACCTTACAGTTACAAAAAGGCTGTAGATTAGATAGAGAAATTCAGAGATGCATCATGAAAGGACAACATGGGCTGGTCAATTTAACAGACTTAAACAAACATATGGTACTTGGACTTCTAATTTCTAGAGGGACATGTGTTAAATGTGCAACTGCACTTTTAACCCAATCATTAAGTGAAGGCCTCAGCGTTATTGTCATTTTTCTCCCCATTTACTTCCCTGCACCACTGTCTTCCTATTTACTGCTTCACTCCACTACTAACTGGACCTAAATGTCAGATGGTAAATTACTGGGGGAATGGGGGGAGGGGTGCTATAGTGGCACGTGGTAATGTAATTTGCTAATAAATTGCTAAACCTGAAGGTGAGCCAGTCTGGATACTAAGCACAGAGAGTCTGAGAGAATCATTGGCCTGGACTGTCAACTAGGCTTTAATCTGAAGCCAGATACCACTCATCCTCTACTTTATCTGCAGGCTCCACACTAGGGCCTGCATAGTTATACAAGGTAGGTCAGTGGTTGCACATTATGTTTTTAAGACAATATAATGGTAAAATAAAAATATACAATTTATATGTTATGTAAATAAAAATACAATTTTGCAATGCTAAAAAAAACAAAACAAAAACGAACAGCTTCATTCTTCATAAAGGACTTTGACCAATTCAGTTCTTGTAGCAAACTTCTCCATGCAGGATTTTTTTCTTTCTGGATTGGCAATAAATCAATGTATTTCCAAGGCAACTGACATCATCGTTAAGACTGTAAAAATATTTATAACCATCAGGCTCCTATTGGAGGAGGTTAGGGAATAAGTGTCACATTTTTGGGAAAGCAGCATTGTAACAGACACTTCATAGATGCAGCTCTGAAGGGACCGCAGTTTTCTGCAGAAAGCGATCCAGCATGTCCCATGGTCCCATTCCCAATACAGACTTCTCACTAGCTGCTGCTGCTCCAGACTGAAGACGCCTAATCCGGGAACAGGACCGAGTGAGTTCAGCCATCGTCAGATTCAAAGCCCTGAGAGGTCTCTTCAGAGAAGTTGTCCTTCTGGATTCGGCCATCGCTCCTCATACTGTTGAAGGTTTTTTTGAAAGCCACCATCATGGCATGAGCCAGCTTTTTAGCCTCTATCTTGCTCTCGCACTCTACTGCATGGCAATCCATCTGATACGTCAGGTCATCATTGATTTCTCGGTAAACCCAGGCAAAGATGTTTGGGCTGACGTTGTGGTCTGCTGTGCAATAAGCAATCCTGGCCACCTGGAACGTGTCCATATGAACAGTAGCTTCGCCCTTCATGTCCTGGTGATGAAGCCGCACCTGGAAGGGACGGATTTCTAGGACGGTATTAGAGGGGAACAGATCGGCTCGGGCCAAATTGTGTTTTTTCCACAACTCAATCACTGGCTGCTCTGTGCATCCTGACGAAAATTGCACCGAAGTCACAGGCACCTTTCCCAAATATGTCACCTGTATCAAAAAGCAAACAGAGCAGAGATTTTATTAACACTTATTTGTGATCAACACGGTTTCTATAAAAAACATTCATCTATCAAGGGGTCTGCTTTCCCATGTGGGCCAGAAATGGCTATATACACACATGGCAGTCACTCCTCTAGCAGGAGATGCTAAGAGAATATGTACGATGGTATTGTGGTGCAAATGGGAAGCGGCTGTGCCAACCAGTCTAGGAATGGTTCTTTAATGATGAAGAGATTTGGGTACATGCGGTTCCTGGGTTAAATAAGCTAGCTAAATAAAAATCCATTTTTAACTTGCACTTCAAACAGCTCCTATTACAATGGTGTTATAGAGGGGCCTTGTATTAGGACAGCCCATGGCTTTCCACTGTTGTGCCAAATGGTTTCATTCAGCTGGCTATTCATAATGCAGAGACTAGCCCTAGCCCACTCCCCTTTTCATAGAGACTAGTAATTATTTGCCATTACGTGATGAGGTGAAATGTGATGCTAGTCCACTTCAAAATAAGCAATAAATGTCCCATTGAGTGAACCCCCCCAGAAAGCCAGTATTCACACACTTCTTCTTGGTCCAATGAAGCATGCATGGGCTCTTAACCAATTAGAGCAGTTTGCCCTGGCTATGTCATTTAGCAAATGCTCTCATCAACCTCAATAGGGGAGCGCAAGCGGGTGCAGACCCAGCAGCACACACACCAGGCTATCTGAATGACTGGAATGGGAGTGTATGCACAGCCCGAGGACGCAGCAGCTTGCTTGAACACAATAAGAGCCGTTTGCCAAAACAGCTTTCTGGACTAGAGCCCATGCATGTGCAGTTGGCCCAGGAAAGGCAAGCCAATACTAGCACCCAGAGGTTTTCACACAGCAGAGCATCCCAATTTGAGATGCACTGAAGGAAGGCCAGCTGCCGGCCCAGCAATCTTTTCAATTCTAGGGCCAGCCCAGATGGGTTTTGTTCCACAAAGTATAAGTACATCAAAAGGAAGTCAAAATGGGTGGGACACTATTGTTAGAACACTAGCTCGTTAGTCACATGGCTTATCCTTCAGCTAAGAATAATAGGAAAAACCTTTTTAAGAAAATACCTTTTTTGCCCTATAAATGTATTTTGTTCTTACCCAGATTGCCTATAATTTTATGTACATCCCTGGCAGTAACAGGTATTGCAAAGCCTTGCGCCTACCAAAATCTATCTGTATCTATAGTTCAGCCTGTAAGAAGCCTCTTCTGCAGTTTCACCATGCTAGCAAAGTAATCCTAAAAGGCCCCTCTGAATGAATTCCTGTTTTGCCACATCCAAAGAGCTGAGCAATTTAACTGCCACTTATAATTTATTTGGTTATTTAAGCACCCTATACATCATAGGGCATAAAAATACAATTCTGTGATTACTCACCTGTAGAATTGGTATTATATGTATACAGCACGTCCTGTTCCAGAAGATATTCCTTACACTTGGGATATACTCCAGTAGATGGCCCAGGACTGCATGGGACATTGCTCTCTGCCCAAGCCAGGATCAAGGACCCTTCCCTGAGGGCACGCCTGCTGCGAGTCCCTCCCTGGTGATTGATGTAGGCGACTGCTGTCCGATTGTCCGACCGAACTTGAACCGGCAAACCCTGTAACTGATGAGTCAAGCGACCCAGAACCAACCTGATGGCTCTCAGTTCCAGAACATTGATGGGATCGTGAGCCTCCTGAGGCCCCCACAGTCCCTGAAACTGAAGATCCTACCAAAATCCCCCCCAACCTGACAGGCTGGCATCCGTGGTGACCGTCTCCCAACAAGGGGTCAGAAAGGATCTGCCCCTCATCAGATTGCTTGGTTCCAGCCACCACCAAAGGGAATGACGAACCCGGGGGGACATCAGAAAAGACTGATCCAATGACAGCGGAGACCTGTCCCAGGCCGCCAAGAGATGGAGCTGGAGCGTCCTTGTGTGAAACTGGGCAAAGGGAACCGCCTCGAACGAGGCCACCATCAATCCCACCAGTCTCATCCCCAGCCGGATGGACGGACGAGGGATGGATAGAAGAAGCTGAGTCAATTCCTGAATCAAAAGAACCTTGGGCCGGGGGAGGAACACCCTGGACTGAGAAGTATCCAGAGACATTCCCAGGAACGACACCACCCTGGACGGAGAGAGGAAGGACTTGGGATAGTTGATCACCCAGCCGAATCTCTCCAGAGTGGCCACCACATTCCTGGTATCTAGCTCCGCCTGGCGGAGAGAGGATGCCATAATGAGAAGATCGTCCAGATAAGGCACGATGCGGACACCCTGGGCTCTGAGAAGGGCCATCACCCCCGCCAGCACCTTGGTGAAAACCCTTGGAGCCGAGGTAAGGCCGAACGGAAGAGCCACAAACTGAAAATGCCGATCTTCCACCACGAACCTGAGAAATCTCTGATGTGCCGGGAAGATTGGAACATGCAGATAAGCATCCTTGATGTCTATGGACGTCATGAAGTCCTCCTGACGAAGCGAAGTTATGGCTGAGCACAGGGTTTCCATGCGGAACTTCCTGGGACGGATAAACCTGTTGAGAAAATTCAGATCCAGGATGGGACGAACGGAGCCATCCTTTTTGGGCACCGTGAACAGATTGGAATAGAATCCCAGGCCCCGGTCCGAGGGAGGCACTGGGCAGATGACAGCCATGCCCAGGAGACCTTTTACTGCCGCCCGGAGCCCCTGCGCGGCCAGAGGATCCAAGGGCACCCGAGACCTGAAGAATCTGGGAGGAGGCCGGATCTCGGACTCCAGTTTGTAACAGGAAGACACCACTTCCCGAATACATCTGTCCGAGACCTCCTGGTCCCAGACCGGAGAGAAGTGTCGCAGCCGTCCCCCCACCCGCGAGGGCACCCCCTCATTGCTGTGCCGGCTTAGCAGCGGCTTTGGGCTTGGAGCTCCAGCTGTGACCTGGACAGGCACGTCCTCTTCCCCTGTTCCAGGAATCACCTCTGGAGGAGAAGACAGCCGATCCCCGTCCAGGTCTGACCCCACGAAAGGACGGGGTAAAGGAAGCCACCCCCCGAAAGGGACGACGTTGCTTCTTTCGCTGAGGTAACCTACCTCCTTTTGCGACCGAGTCCAATTTTTCTCCAAAGAGCGGCAAGCCCAGAAAGGGAAGGGCCGTAAGCGACTTTTTGGACACAAAATCAGCCGCCCACTGGCGCAACCAAACCGATCTCCGAATAGCCACCAGCAAGGCCGAAGTTCTACTACACATCACCATGGTATCATCCAGGGCGGCTAGCACAAATGACAAAAACAATTCGCACCGCTTAAGGGAGGTGAACTCATCACTAGCCGGGTCAAGCCTGGAGGTAGACAATAGGTCCCCGACAACCGACCTAGAAGCCACTATTAAAAGCGCTGACGCACAGACAGGCCGCAAGGCCGACCCGACACTGGCAAAACCATGACAAGCCATCTGGTCAATGCGTTTGTCCTCACCGTCCTTGAGAGTAGAATAGTCAGGAGAATGCAAGACAGAGGTGCTAGACAACCCCAAAACAGGGGCGTCCACCTCGGGAGGGGACGACCAGCGCTTCACAGCATCCACCGGAAAGGGATACTTCTTATCCCAACCCGGAGGGACACCCGGAAGCCGAGTAGGCCTCTCCCATGCCGTCAAAATTCCTTTGATTAGGGAATTCTAAGTGCGGCTTAGCCTCTTCAAAGAACTCCCCCTTCTGCGGAAGGGTCGCTTCAGGAGGAGAGATTGCTAAAACCTCAATCATATTAGCCAGGACCTAAGGGGTATCCAAAGAATCCCCCTGACCCCGCTCGGCATCAGCGCCCACAAACTGCTGATCGTCAGAACCATCTGACTCCTCAAAAGCTCCCCTTCCTCTAGCGGGGGGTAATCAGACCAGTCCAGTGAATCAAACTCCTCAAGGTCAGAAGCCTGCGTGGCTGGGGACAAGTGCTTTCTCTTAGCCGGGGCCTTTCTGGCCACAGCACTAGAAAATAATTTTTCAAGATTGGACAATCTGGCACACACCTCAGATTGCGACTTCCCACTCGTGACAACATCACCCGGGGGAGGGGTAGGAGAAGAGACCGGCGGCGCAGAACCCGACGCATGGGATCCGGACTGCCGCGTAATAGTCTGCTGTGCACATGGTATGCAAAGGAATACATCATCCCCAGTAAGGGATGCCCCACACCCCAAACACTGCCGGGGTTGCCCCGAGGGGGGCCCGAGCCCAGTATCCTGGGAAGCCTCCATATGGTGATTTTATTGGTAGACGCAATACCTGAGGGAATTACGCAATATAAGCGACCCGGGATGCCCCTTCTGTGTCCCGAGTGGGAGGATTTATGGGGAGTTCTAGAATTAACCCAGGGACCCTAGGACCGGGAGGACCCCTTTAGGATCCAACAAGGGTCCACCTGGAAGACAGAATACAGGGCTATTCAGCACCTCAATCATGCCCAGGCACACAAGGCAGACATACTGTAGCAATGACATAAGGAATCTACATAAATAAATATATAATATGAATATGCTTGTCAAGAAGTACTGAGGCCCCAAGGGCCACTCACGGAGGAAGATGGCGTCCGTCCAGCCAGCGGCGGGAGACACTAAAAGCAGAGGGAGAAGAAGGGCGGGCCGGCGCGGTTCGTACTGACCTAATAAAAAACGACTACACTAAGGGAGAAAGCCCCCCCCCCTCTAAGGAGCAAGGGCAATCCGGGAGAGGGGGAATCCACGCTGGAAGGTGGGAGGGCAAGGGACGAGGCATCCCTAGCCGGGATCACCAACCCGGCAAACCGCCTACCCCTTAGTATGGGGTCTCACGGTGGAGCGTAGGGATCCAGGCAGAAATAGACTAACAAGCGGGCCGGGGGTTAACCCGGCTACCTGCAAGGAGGAGACATCCATCTTCTGACTTGCTCGCCGTCTGCAGAGATGAAAGACTGGGGAATGAGTGGGAGGTCCCAGGTATCTATGGACCGGGAGGGGCTTCCTTTTTTTCATGACATCTCTGCAAAATCGCCCTCTACAGGTCGGTATAACCCAAGTGTAATGACTATCTGAAGCGGGGTGTGTGACATACTTAGAATATACAATTCTGTGATTACTCACCTGTAGAATTGGTATTATGAGTATACAGTACGTCCTGCTCCAGATATAATACTTACTATCGGGTATTACTCCGCCAGATAGCGCTGGACTGCAGAGACATCGAAAATAGGCTCCTCCCAGCCCCTTAAATACCCAGGGACCTCCCACAAATCCCCAGCATTGAAAAGCAGTTAACGAGAAGCCGGGAGAATTAAACACCCCAAACTAGTAACTATAACAATGATAACAATCACCATACAGGGGATCCAAGATAATGCAAAACCAAGGGTGGGGTGGAGCAGGACATACTGTATACTCATAATACCAATTCTACAGGTGAGTAATCACAGAATTGTATTATTCTTAGTATACAGTACGTCCTGCTCCAGATAGATTACATACACTTGGGACATCCAATAGCAGTGTCCATAAAGTAGGGTGGGATACCCAAAAAGGTAACAGCAGGCAGTTTAAAACACTGCCGCCTGCAAAACCTTGCGGCCAAACACAGCATCAGCTGAGGCCCTAACATCAACCTTGTAAAACTTAGAAAAGGTATTTACAGAAGACCAAGTAGCGGCCTTGCAAACTTGTTCAACAGAAGCTTGGTGCTGAAAAGCCCAAGAGGCACCAATAGCATGCGTAGAATAAGCAGTAAGGCGGAAGGGAGGATTCTTCCCCTTAGCAGAGTAGGCCTGAATCACAGCCTGACGGATCCATTTGCTGATAGTAGACTTGGCAGGAGCCAAACTCTTCCTAGGACCAGAAGGGACCACAAAAAGAGCATCAGCTTTTCTGAAAGGTGCAGTAGCCACCAGATAGTATTTCAGACACCTAACCACATCCAAAGAATGCAAAACCCTCTCCTTAAGCATTACTAGGATTAGGGCACAATGAAGGAAGAAGAACAATGTCCTGATTCAAATGAAAGGCAGACACCACCTTAGGCAGAAAATCTGGCTTGAAACGAAACACCACCTTGTCCTGGTGTCTCTCATAGTAGGGGGGCTGAATGGAAAGCGCCGCCAACTCAGACACACGCATAACAGAGGTGACAGCCACCAGAAAGACAACTTTGAGAGTAAGAATGGCCAGAGGAGCATCCTGCACAGGTTCAAAGGGAGCACCCTGCAAGGCTGACAAGACCAAGTTCAAATCCCAAACAGGCACCATAGGCTTACGTGGGGGACGCACATGAGTCACCCCCTGCAAAAAAGTCCTGATCAGAGGATGCTGAGCAAAGGACTTCTGGAAGAAAACAGCCAGGGAAGAAACCTGACCCTTCAAAGTACTAAGTTGGAGCCCCATCTCCAACCCATGCTGTAGCAACTCCAGAATCCTGGGAATAGAGAACACACAACAGGGAAGAGACTTAGACTCACACCAGTCAATGTAGGCACGCCAAACCCTGTAATAAATGGAAGAAGAAGACTTCTTCCTAGCCTTTATCATGGTATCAACAACCGAGGTAGACAGCCCCCATCAAGATGGAGGTTTCAGCAGTCAGGCCGTCAAAGCCAGAGTTTGTAAATTGGGATGGCGTAGGGAGTCCTGAGTGAGCAGATCTGGCACCATGGGCAGAGCATACTGATCTACTGCCAGCTGCACCACACTCTTCTTGGCCACCTGGGGGCCACCAGAATTGCTGGTACCCCCTCCAGAGCAATCGTGTGCAGAACCCTGCCCAGCAGGAGGAATGGAGGGAAGACATACAGAAACTGAAAGTCCTGCCATGACATTGCTAGAGCATCCGTGGTCAAGGCCAGAGGATCCTGGGACAGGGAGACAAAGGCCGGGAGGCAAACAGATTCACATCTGGTTGACCCCAATGGTGACACAGAGATTGGAACACCCTGCTGCATAGGGACCATTCTCCCAGGCGAGAGGTCCCCCTGCTCGACCCTCGGGATGTACACAGCTGATATGCAGGGAACATTGGTCTCCGCCCAGGTCAGGATCAGAGAAACTTCCTGGAGGGCCCTCTTGCTGCGGGTCCCCCCCAATGATTGATGTAGGCAACTGCCGTCTGGTTGTCTGAGCGCACCTGAACAGGCAGGCCCCGAAGGTGAGGAGTCAGCTGAGCCAGAACTAACCTGATCGCCCGCAGCTCCAAGACGTTGATAGGTGTGTGGGCCTCCTGAGGACCCCACCTCCCCTGGAACCGCAGGGACTTCCAGAAACCCCCCCAACCTGACAGACTGGCATCTGTGGTGACCGTCTCCCAGGAAGGGGTCAGAAAGGATCTGCCCCCCAACAGGTTCCTTAAGTCCATCCACCACGAGAGGGACCTCCTGACCAGGGGGGAAAGCACACAGACCCTGTCCAGGGACGCTGGATCCTTGTCCCACACTGACAAGAGGTGGAGTTGCAGAGGCCTCAAGTGGAACTGAGCATAAGGGACCGCCTCAAAGCACGCCACCATCAGGCCCACCAGCTGCATTCCCTGCCTGATGGAGGGATGATGACAAGATAGCAGGAAGTGGACCTGTGCAATCAGACTGTCCACCTTCTGTTGAGGAAGGAAAATCCTTGCCTGAACTGTATCCAGATTCATTCCTAGGAATAGAGTCACCAAGGAGGGGGACAGCGAAGACTTGGACTCCAGTGTGAACACCACCAGCTGGGTATCCAATTCTGCCTGATGTAGAGATTGGGAGGTGATGAGAATGTCGTCCAGATAAGGCAGCACGCGGATGCCCTGAAACCTGAGCAGAGACATCATGCCAGCCAGCACCTTGGTGAACACCCTGGGAGCTGAGGTGAGACCAAAGGGCAATGCCACAAATTGGTAGTGTTGATCCTCCAGAGCGAACCTGAGGAACCTTTGATCACCTGGAAATACAGGAATATGAAGGTAAGCATCTTTGATGTTCACAGAAGTCATGAAATCCCCTGGGCGCAGGGAACTGATGGCAGAGCGCAGAGTTTCCATGCGAAAGTGTCTGCTCCTGACAAATTTGTTGAGGATTTTCAGGTCCAGGATGGGCCTGAGTGACCCATCTTTTTTGGGCCCTGTGAATAGGTTGGAATAGAAGCCCTTGCCCTTTTCTCTTAAAGGGACCATGCAGATGACCCCCAGCTCCAGGAGGCCTTGCACTGCCTGCACAAGCTCCTGAGCTGACACAGGGTCCTGAGGAATCCGGGATCGGATGAATCTTGGGGGCGGCCAGGCAGCAAACTCTATTTTGTACCCGGAGGACACTACCTCCTGAATCCACCGGTCTGAGACATGAAGCCTCCAGACGTGAGCAAAGTGTTGAAGCCGTCCCCCCACCCGGATGGGTGAGGGCGCCCCATCATGCCTGAGGGGGCTTGGGAGAGGACTTGATCTTGGAGCCCCAGGAGGAGCCAGGACGTCCACGTCCTCTGCCCCTACCCCAGAAGTCTCCCCGGGCCCCAGTAAAGGAAACCCCCCTCCCTTGTCTAGCACCACGGTAGGGGGAGGAGAAGGAGCCCTGACCCCGAAAGGGCCGAGACTGCCGCCTGCGCTGGGGTAACCTGCCTCCAATAGCAAAAAGTCCAGGCGGTCCCCAAACAGGCGTAGTGCTTTGAAGGGAAAACCAGTGAGGGCCTTCTTGGCAGCGTCGTCAGCAGCCCACTGGCGTAGCCAAACCGAGCGGTGTATAGCCACCACAAGGGCAGATGTTCTGGCACACATCCTAATGGTGTCATCCAAGGCAGAGAGGACAAAATTTACAAAAACATCACAACTGGAGAGTGCATTAAACACCTCACAAGGCAAATCATCAGGAGCGCTATCAAGCATACTTCTTAGCAGGGTCCTAATGGCCACAGAAGTAATGGCCGAGGCACAGACCGGGCGCAGCGCCGTCCCCACACATGCAAAGGCATGGGACGCCAGCTGGTCAATGCGCCGGTCCTCAGCATCCAGCAGGGTAGTCAGGGGAATGCATGACAGAGGTGTTAGATAACCCTAGAACTGGAGCATCCACTTTGGGAGGGGATGACCAACACTTTACCACATCAGCAGGAAAGGGATACTTCCTATCCCAACTCTTAGGTACACCGGGAAGTCTACTGGGACGCTCCCATTCCTTGAGCACAAGATTATTGAAATGTGCTTGCTCAGGAAATTCCAAGCGTGACTTAGCGGTATGGAACAGTTCCCCCCTTTGCCTGGGAGCCGCAACAGAGGGAGAGATGGACAGAACCTCAAAAATCTGGGTCAGCAATCTATCAGTATCATCCAGAGCCCAGAGCCAGAATCGTCATGACCCCTGGGCCTCTCATCAGATGACCCCGAGTTGGAGAAAAGCTCTCCTTCGTCCGAAGGGGTATAGCCACAAAGAAACTCATCAGTTTCCATAGGGAAAAGAGTGACATTAGGCGTTAAGTGCCGCTTTTTAGCAGGGGCCTTACGCGCCACGGTATTAGCGATTAACTTCTCAACACTAGCCAGTCTAGTAGACACATCAGGCTGAGAATCCCCACTTGTATGCAACTCAGCAGGAGTGAGATTTAAGCTTGGGGGAGTAGGTGAAGTGAAACGAGGTGCAGCCACAGGCAGGCCAGATTGCAATGCAAGCACCTGCTCAGCACAGGGTACACAGACCCGCGCCTTGTCAGCGTCAGCATGAGGCTGCCCACATGCTACACACAGCCGGTCTTGTCCCGAAGGGACCCCGGTAACATTATGCTGGGATGCCTCCATATGGTGATTATAGCGGCGCTATACGCCGATAGGGAATAACACTATATAGCAACCCTGGATGCCCCAATAACCCGCTAGGGACGTGGGAGTATAATTTTTACAAGGCCTACAAGTAATATACTAAAAACAGGGCCGGGAGAAGCCAAGAAGGGTTCGTCCCGCCTGAAAGACATAAGCAGACAAGACCTTAAGTACATCGTAACAAAAGTGAAGCAGATAAAGCCGCCCGCAAGGGCACTTACGGACCGCGGTAGGTAGTAGTCTGTCGCGCATAGGCCAACCAAGTCAGAAAAGATGGCGCCAGTATACCTCGAGGGGCGGGCCAGTAATAGCGATGACGTGGAAGGCGCTAAAGACGGGCGCGCCCCCCGAAGAGCGCGAAGCCAGAAGGCCAACAGCCAATGATGGCGCACCAGCGCCTGAGGTAATGCCGCCGCCAAGCGCGGAACAAAGTCAGCGCGCGGCGGCGGTAAATTTAAAAGCAATAAAGACAAGTCAGTGCGGTGGCTGACACAAGAATAAAGACATGTGAAAAGTGAAAGCAAAGACTGCATAACAGCCCCCCCCCCCTTTTCCCCCGAAGACTACAAGGAGGATGAGGGAGGACGGCGGCCACTTAAATAGGGCCCATCGATAGGCGGGGGCAATAGTGCGGGAGGGGCATCCCATAGAGGAGCCAGGAGGGAAAAGGCCAATTAAACCTGTCCTATCCTTGGCTAAAAAAAAAAAAAATAAAAAAAAAAAAAGACAGATTTAGCCTCAGCTAATTAAACCTATAAAAACAGAAGACAGACAGCAGAAAGTGTGGTCCAAAAGTCTGTCAATTAAGTTTTTTTGACCAAGGATAAACCATTGTTTATTCCAAGCATTTTTACATGACTCTACTGCAGTTCCAATGGAGCATGCATGGGCTTTTAACCAATGAGAGCAGTTTGCCTTGGCTATGTCATTTAGCAAATGCTCTCATCGACCTCAATCGGGTGCATCCCCAGCAGCACACACACCAGCCTATCTGAATGACTGGGGTGCTGCAAGATTACTGATAGCTGCAAGATGAGTGGACAGTGTAGCCAGGCAGTGGGAAAAGCAAGCAGGATGCTCGGCTGCATAGCTCAGGGCATCACCAGTAGGAAGAGGGAGGTTGTGATGCTGCTGTATAGAGCCCTGGTGAGGCCACCGCTAGAATACTGTGTGTAGTTCTGGAGACCTTACCTGCAAAAATAAATAAATCAAATAGAATGGGTCCAATGGTGGAAGGACTTAACTTAAAACTTATCAGAAAAGACTTAAAGTGGACCAACACCCAGGATTTTGACTATCCTGGGTTTTGGTCCACTTCAGGGGGGCACCCCGATTAGGGGTGCCCCGCTGTGTAAAACCCCCCAGAAACACCCCAATACTCACCTCAAAACGCTCCCACGTGGCCGGGTGACAGCGACGGACAAGCGCTGACAGCGACGGACAAGCCAGCGCGTCCGCCGCCGCCTCCCGCACGTCCCTCCGACACGGCTAGAGGGGCGCGCGGGAGGCGGCGGCGGCCGCAGCCGCCGCCGAGGAGGTGAGTTTTTGGGGGGTTTTCGGGGGGGTTCCTCACCGCGGGACATCCCGATCTCGGATGTCCCGCGGTGAGGGGGGTGATCGGCCCGGGAATCTTATAGATTCCCGGGCCGATCACCCCAGGGTGTTGGTCCACTTTAAAGAACTTTATTTGTACAGTCTGGAGGAAAGAAGAGAGAGGCGGGACATGACTGATACCTTTAAATATGTGAAAGGATTGAATAAGGTTCAGGAGGGAAGTGTTTTTAAGAAGAAACTTAATGATAGAACAAGGGGGCACAACCTGAAGATAGTCGGGGGGAAGTTCAGGAGCAATGTTAGAAGATTTTATTTTACAGAAAGAGTTGCTTGGAACAAACTTCCAGCAGAGGTAGTTGAAAAATCAACAGTCACTGAATTTAAATATGCCTGGGATAAGCACACATCTATCCTAAGATAAAGAGTACATACAGTTACATAAGGGCAGACTAGATGGACCGTATGGTCTTCTTCTGCCGTCAACCTTTTATGTTTCTATGTCTTAAAGTTGGCTGGCAGCTGGTAAGATGGTGGTGGCAGTACCGCAGCACTGGTACAGTATGCGCACAGAGCTGGCTGGCAGCGGGGGAATTCGGCCATGTCCATTATAGCGGCAGGCTGTGGTACATCGAGCAAGATAAGACATTTTACTCCTGACAGATAAGCTTACCTGTGTGCTTGGATGTGTCCTCGTCCTCTTTTACAGCCGCTCCTGTCCCTCTGCTGAAGCCCAGTAGCTGGATTATGAACTAGGGCTTATTATAAGGGTAAGGTTTATATTTCATGCATTAGCAAAAAATGCTGAAAAATCTTACTAGGGCTTATTCTCTGAGTAGGTCGTCTTTTTGGGGAAACACAGTAGTCCGTGTGGTGGTATTCCAGATCTATACATTAATTCAAAATCAGGCATTTCCTGTCTGAACAGAGATGGTGCATGTCTGGCGTTGGTTTGATTACCAAAATTCCCTAAGGCAAAAATCTGTTGGCAATCTTAATAGCTATGGAGATGCCACCTTGTGAAAGGCTTTACACCTTGCATACACTTACAGGCCAGCGCTCACATGACATTTTCCCATCTTAGACTATCAACTGGCTACCTAAAGTAAGTGAAAAATAAAACCCCCCCCCACAAAAAACAAGGATACTTTGGTCAACTTTGGTCCCCCGCAATTGATCGCTCCTAGCCCGGCATTTTAGAACGCACCTGATTTGCAAATCCGGGGCCATCGCTGTCCAAGCCACTCTAGTCTCTTTTGAAATGGGGTGTGGCCGCCATCAGTCAGCCTATTACTGGCTTGTCCACTCCATTCACTGCAATTAGATGAATTTAACTGCGGCCTCTGCGCCTCCTACACTTACATTCTTGCCTTGAAAGCTGAGTAGTCTTCAAGACCAAAGGCATTGAGAGGAATATCCTTTTCTTACCCTTTATAGTTGATATTTGGCTAAATGCATTGATAAACTTATGTGGAATATGTTAATATTTCACCATGAAACAAGTCTGCTGGGATTATCTATTATGTATTATATCGGATACGATTAGGTCCATTTCCACTATTTAATCACTTTTCCAATGTAATAAATATTTACAGGGGGCACCGCTATTATAAAGCCTGCATGCCAATGGGACAGACATACTGGCAAGCACTGGTTTATACTGGAGAGGAAGCGGTTAAATGCTGCTGCTCTGCCTGTTAGAAGATACTACCGCAGAGCCCAAACATCTGGCGGGAACTCCTGTGGAGCCAAAACATTGGAACTAGTTTTGCATTCCAAAACCGAACGTACTTAGATGCCCCCAAATATTAACCCAGTCCAAGCCTTGCAGCCAAAAAGAACCTATAATACAGAAACAGACAAAAAAATGTTGAGACCTGGTGGGATCCCACTACCTAAAGGCAGGCATAGGGGCTGGGATCTGCATGGCTTGGCCAGCCTCTGGCCATACCAGCAAACTGCTCCTATGCCCTTTGGCAAAAGGCAAGGTTCCCCCGGCACACCTGGAAGAACCAGGGGCTCTGGAGAGTGGGGCTGCAGATGATCAGGCGTGGGCTTTAGGCAGGTTAGCAGAAGAAGGCCTCCTGCCTAGTGAAGCCCTTACCAGTTCACAATTAGAAAAAAAGTAGGACAAAAATTTATCAAAAGGATTTTTCCGTCAATTTCTTTCTACTTTCTTCTATACTAGTTCAAAGGGGCTGGCAAGTTACCTGCTGGCATGACAGCAGGTGCATTGCCAATAGTCCCTGGTTAGTGGAGACTTGCTGGCTGCTAGCTGGAGGGGGGGGGGGCACCTTTTATTTTTCTTTTATGAAAAAGGCACAATGCAAAGACAAATTTGCGTGCACTTCTATGGGGCAGTTTCTGGGCTTGGCATGCCTGCAGTTGCGTCCTGGACACAGTAAGTAGGACTTTGGGTGGCCGTGCTTTATTTTTCGCCCAGACACACCGTGTAGCGGTGCGTTTTGAGCTATAGAAGAGGCATTGTGCGAGGTTTGTCTGCCACAATCACACGTACACATGGGGTGCTGGGCAGGTTTGAACGTAGACTAAAGTGGTACACCACCAACAATGAGCCAAAGTTGGATTTAGTTACAACATATATAACCCCCCTCCTCCCCCGGGTAATGGTTCGAAAATCTCCTACCAAACTAGATATTGAAGGCATTACACCTTTATGATGTCAAGAAATGATTACAAGTGAATTACCCCAACATAACTTTTACAATCATTGTAAAAGTTACAATAAAATTTGTAATTGTATCAATATTTTATCCTTTGGTATGAGTCTTCAGAACCATTAGGGATGTTTATATTTTGGATTCTATGTTGCAGGGTTCAGTTTGATTTTGGGACTTGAAGAGGGATTTCTCTGAAATCATTCTGGTGTTTGATTCAAAGTGGGACTAAACAGTAGAGCAGCACAATGTCCAGTGATAACTAGTTGCTCAGCATTCACAGCTAAAAAGTACTTTCAAGTGACTTGCATTATAAGTGTTTGCTGTAGCAATAGGGAAGCTTGCACTGACGAGAACTAATCAAACAATTCACAAATAATTAGTAATGCGAATATCAGCATGCGGTCCATTTGTGAGGTGTCCGGGACTGTGAAACTAATGGGGTTTGCTGCCATAACTTGCCAATTTGTTGCCAGATGTGAAGTGATAGTAGGAACATATAAAGTGGTGACTTGTATTTTTTGGGGTGGTTTGAGAGAGCTTTCTGGGACGAGCGACACTAACTCAGGACCAAAGCATCCCTAATACAGATGCCAGTTCACAAAAGCCCCCACAGAATGCCAAGGGTGTAGGCATGCTTCAAGTTTGACAATATTCAGTCAATACTTTGGCAAAAAAAAAAAAAAAAAAAAAGTGAGAAACTACTTTCTAATCTCCATTCTTATAGCGAGAACATCAGTTACTTCAAGTACTGTAGTTAAAAGATACAGGTTGGTGAATGACAGAATGTAAGGCAGACTATATTCCTTGAATGCTTCCCCAATTTTATCAGTCAGGCAGCGAGTGGGAAGCAGCATTCTAGAAAATAACTGTTGCTATACAAGAATTCCTTAACATAGGCCAAAACCCTTGGCATTCATTTGGTACACACAAGTGTATTATGGATGCCTAAGGCGAGAAAAGTATATTCCCATGAGGTAAAACCTCTTGTTTAAAAAAACAGCATTTGGATTTACTCGAATTCAATTTAAGAATGAAGGGAAGAAAGTGTGACAGAGGTGGTCAAGTGCATCCTAGCTACAATGAATTACTGACCATAAACCACACTAATAACAGCATTGTCTGTATGTCTCAATGGTCATTTCAAATGTCAGACAGTACAATAAAACCCATATGGCATTTTTAAAGTGGAAGTTCTGACACAAAACTTTAGTTTTGCTACCGCATTACAAGATGTAGAAGATTTACTTACTGAATTGGTCCACCAGTTATCGTCATACTGATCCCCTGCAGTGGGAATCCAGAGGCATGAAATTTAGGGAAAGGGACTACTGAGCCTCAGTTCACAAAACCTTTTATTTAATGGACTGCAGGTATTTGGCATGTGATCAGATCACATCCCAACATAAAGGAATTTCAAACTATGGGAATGTTGGTTACTACATGCTTGGCAGCAGAAACTGAACATATGACCCAGATCAAGTGTATTCCTTAACAGATCAATGCCTGAATACCACCCCTGTCAAGTCGAAGGATGACTTTTACTGTGCCATGGTATCGCCAGCCTCACCCAACAATGCATACCTGTACATGAAGGGAAGTTGAAAGGGAAGTTTTAACCACTTCCAAAAGGAAATGCACCATGGTATTGGCTTAGAGACATTCCTGAAACCTCATTTGTACATTTTAACCAAACATCAGGTTTACATGTGTTAAAGTGGACCTTCACCCTGAATAAGAGCATATATTATATGTTTCCCCCACCCTATGCATACAGATTGCCCACATTAAAAATTATCCTAATTGTATCTACTGCATGTTATTAGCCTTTAAACATTCAAGATGTCCACTTATGGAGCATCAGGCAGCCAGCAAACAGGAAGTTTCTTCTGACTGTCTCTCTGCATTCTGGGATTGCTGTCCCTTCCCTGACCCCAGCTCTGCTCTGTTTGTGCAAAGCACGGCTATAACCCTGCCCCCTGCAGTTTATCCCGCTCTGCTCTCCTCAGTTGGTGTGATGCTTCTGAGTCAAGGTGGCGGCGCCCATATCCTAGAGTCCTGAACAGAGTTGCAGCCCAGTGGGGGAAAGAATAATAAGTAAGTGATTAAAAACGTAAAATACATAAATTTTAGATGCTGGGGAATAGTTTAAGGGTTTGGGCTTTTCATTACATCATGCTGAAGGTCCGGTTTAAACACACTTCTTTACATGGAAACTGGAAAGTACAGTGGTCTACAGAAAACATACACTGACCAGACTTGTCAGAATGACAGCTGGACGCTTTGAGCATGCAGCAGCAGGTAGCTATTAGACTGAATAGCAGGGTTTCAGAAAGTTGGACTTCTCCAGGGGCATATATAGTGACTATATCGAGCAGCATGAGGAAGGCGTGTCTGAAGGCGGGGCGGGACACAAGAAGCATATGAGGAAGGAGGTGGTGTGGCTGGGTTGGCAAGTATTTAGCTTTGCTTCTGTTTGCACTGGCCAGCCAGCATACATGCTACAGAGGAGGTAGAGGTAGCTTGCGCCATGCCCCCTTGTGCCATGGCCCCAGGGGCCTGTGCCTGTACATCCCCTAGCCTTGTCCCATGAGTGTAGGGCATGGGGGAGGTGGCAGGCATGCGCCCAGCTGTGACCTAGCAGGGACAGAGTAGAGGTTGTAGGAAGGGTGTCAGGAAGTTAGGGGAGCTCTGAGGTAATGACAGGACCCAGCGATAATGGCTGCCAACAGCTCCATGTAAACACACAATCACAAAGCCCTGCAGGCTGCAATCCCTGCAATAATTACACTCCTGTATAGTTTTTTTTTTAACCCAGCGTTATCCCTATTAGTTCACAGTAAAAATCATTATACTATTGTAACACTCTGTGTAGTTACAGTTTTGAAAGAAATATCAGTCGCAAGATCGCTCAAAACAGCCAACAGATGACTGGAAATGTACAGCATGGAGTTGTGACACACTGTGCAATCATAAAACTTGAAAGCCTGATATGCCTTTGATTCATCTTCTGTCTGGTAATAATTAATGCCCTGTTTATTGAGACGCATGTTCTCCTAAGAAAATAGCTAGGTTATGAAATGCACCAGTAAGAAGCCCATTAAGATGTACAAAATCCTGTCATGAGATCATTTGGCTACCATAAGCTCCCCAGGTCTGTGGTGTAAACTGAATTAGACCCAGAGCATTATTATATCAAACACAAGATGTTTTAGGTCACCAACACCTGGCTGTATGGGACATCAGCGCTGGGGCCATAGTAAGAGTCTACATGAATGTAGACATTACTTATCAGTGGGGTAAATGTCTAGCACAATATACCCCACAGCTTGCCAAGTATAGATTGTACCTAAAATGTCAGTATTCCAATGGGTGCCTCATGGTCACAGTCATTTACCTGCCGAACCCAAACCAAAGTATTTTTCATTCTTCTTTAACGCTGGACTTCTTTAAGTACAAAAAAAAAAAGTATGGCCTTATCTGGGAGAATTGAACAGTAAGGCTCCTTCGTTGATAAGGCTTGTAGTTCACTTACCTGCGTGGCTGATGTGATAGCCAACAGAAAACAAAATTTCAGAGATAATTTTTCTGATACTTACTCTAATGGCTCAAATGGAGGTATCATCAATCCCTCAATACGACTGAAAAGGCCCATGTTGGAAACTCCTTAACCCTTTTGTTGCCAAGCACGTAACACCTACGTGCTGGCTTGGCTGGGCCTTAAGTGCCAAGCCCGCAGGTGTTACATGCTCGACTTTCCCCGCTGCTAGTTAAACTTAAAAATGAAAATACTCACCTGACCTCTGGTTGGATCCGGCCGGGTCTCCTCTTTAATTTGGTGCCATCCGATCCCCCGTGGGGGGTTGGATGGCTCCAGGAGAGCCCCCGATTCGGCAGCAGCAGCTGCTAACTGTAAAAAAATAAAAAAATGACATTTACTTACCTGCAGTCGCGCTGCCTCCCGCCGGGTCTTCTCTTCACTGGGGGGGGCGCCTCCGATTGCCCCCCCCCCCAGCCTCTTCTGTGGCGAGGATAGGGCAGATAGGGCCAGGTGACATTGTGATGTCACCAGCAGCCGGCTTCTTCAGTCCAAGCACCGAGACTCTGAATCAGTCTGCTCGGTGCTTGGAGCAGAGAGCAGAGGAGGAGGATAATGCCCCCCCCCCCAGGCTCTCTCCTCCAAACACGTGATCAGACTGTCAGCGGAGATCGCCGGGGGACATAGGATCGGAGGTGAGTAAAGTTAAAAAAAATAAATAAAGATTCTTTTTATTTATGTGTGTGTTTTTTTTTCAACATTTAACCCCTTGTGAACTGGTAAGGGGTCCATGAGACCCCTTATACCAGTTCACAAGGCTGGGGGGGGGGGGGGGGGGTGGCAAGTCACCTGCCCTAGCCGGCGACTTGCCATTAACCCCCAGCACCCCCATTACCTGCCTCCCCAAAGCCCAGGGGGGGGGGGGCAGAAGAGCCCGGGCCCACATAGGCTATGTGGGCTCGTAGGCTGCAGGGTGGGGGGGCCACAAAAGCTGGCCCCCCCACTTTGTGCCTACAAGCCCCCATAGCTGGTCCTGGGCTGGTTACTTTGGGTAAGGGGGACCCCATGTCTTTTTTTTTTTTTTTTTGATTTTAAGGGTTTTTAACCCTTAAAAATCCCCCCAAAAATGGGGACCCTATGTCATTTTTTTTAATTAACCCTTTGTGTTCTGTCATCCAGCAGCTATAAAAGGCTTTCAGCAGGTGAGCAGAAGCCAGTGATCGCCGAGGGACACAGTGCTCCAGGATGGATGGGAGGTAAGTATTAAAAAGAAAAAAAAAAAAAATAATAATTTTTTCTTTTTGCGTGTGTGTTTTTTTTTTACATTTAACCCCTTGTGAACTGGTAAGGGGTCCATGACCCCTATACCAGTTCACAAGGCTGGGGGAGGTGGCAAGTCACCTGTGACTAGCGGGTGACTTGCCATTAACCCCTGGCACCCCCATTACCTGCCTCCCCAAAGCCCAGGGGGGGGGGGGGCAGAAGAGCCCGGGCCCACGGGCTATGCGGGCTTATAGCCTGCAGGGCCAGGGGCCACAAAAGCTGGCCCCTGCGCCCTGTTTCTACAAGCCTGCATAGCCGGTCCCGGGCTGGTTACTTTGGGTAAGGGGGACCCCATGTCAATTTTTTGGGGGGATTTTTAAGGGTTTTTAACCCTTAAAAATCCCCCCCAAAAATGGGGACCTCCCCCCCCGGGAGGGGGGACCCTATGTAATTTTTTTTTCTCGATTTAACCCTTTGTAGTGTGGATGGTAGTTGTATTTTATTTGTAAATGTTATAAAATATTATAAAGTACTTGTTTCAGTTAGGGGGGGTCTCCTGGGCAGGAACAGGGGGGCTACCGATAAATATGTGGTACCGTTCTAATCGGTAGAAATGGGGCTTTCACATGCAATATGCTTTTCCTAAAGGAGTCAATTTTCTAAAAATGTTTTTATTTATTTATTTTTTTTTTTTTACTTAATATTGTAAAAAACAAAATAAAATTTACAAACAAGACATTTCAAGTTAAAGCCTAAACTCTGCTGCAAAAAATATAAATATAATTTTCCTGAACATTCCAGCAAAAATGGCGCAAAACATGGCGCAAAATGGGGAAAAATGACCTGTCAACAGAGGGTGACAAAATCTCAAGTGGGCTGGCAATTAAAACACCTTTTCCTAAAATATAAATATGCAAACCAGAAAAAACAAGCTAAATCTGAAAGCGCAAGGTCCCCCGAACAGAACAATACCCAACATGCATAGACACTATTAACCCTTTTTTATTCAGCTTTTTTATACATTTTTTAGGGAAACCCTGCACAACCAAAGAATTCTTTGAGGGATTAATTCCAGAAAGATGAGCCCACTACAACAAGCTGGGTACGCTTAGAAAGCTTAACATGAATACCTACAGGTAATATATGGTTCATGGGGGATATTCCAAATGTAAAGGGTTGTTTTGGTTGAAAAATTTGTCTGCAAAGCTGAAATTTTTAAGTAAAATTACCGTTATGCACATGCTTTACTTTGGGGTGTTTGGCAACTCTTCCCTTGACAGTAGCTATGCATGTTGGGTGTTGTTCTGTTTGGGGAATGTTGCTTTTTCAGATTAAACTTGTTTTTTCTTGTTTGTATATAGTTTTTTTTAGGAAAATGTGGCTTTGATTCTGCTTTTTTATCCATTTTTTAGGGAAACTCTTTGCAACCAAAGAATACATTGAGGAATTACTTCCAGAAAACTATGGGCACATCAACATGCCTGGTACACGTAGAAAGCTTGAGGTGTGTACTTCCAGAGAATATATAGTTTGTTGGGAGTATTTCAAATGTAAAGGGTTGTTTTTCTGGTAAAACCGCAGGGTGCGCATAGCGCATTGCATAGTTGTATTTTATCTGAAAATCCCCTAAAGCGCTATTTCAGTTTGGGGGAGTCTCCTGGGCAGGAAAGGGTGTCTACCTATACATATGTGGTATCGCTGTAACCGGAAGAAATTTGGATTTCCCACGCAATAAGATTTTATTGACAAACTTACATTTTTTATTACAAAAAAAACCCTACAAATTGTAAAAAAATAATTTTTTTTTCACATATTTCACCCAAAAATATTGAGAATACACCTAATAATTACAAACAAGCCCAGACTCTGCTGAAAAAAACAATATATCATTTTCCTGGAAAATCCCTAGAAATCCTTTCAAAAATCACAGCTGAACATGGGGAGCGCAAAATATTGAAACATGGTCTGGCAACAGAGTGACAAATGCTGCAGGTAGGCTGGCAGCGAAAGGGTTAAAGGGCGCAGGTCTTTAAGTATCGATTGATCAGTTGATATTGTCTCAACTGGCAGTCTAGGAAGACTAATAAATCTGAAGGCTGAATCTTTAGCGTACTTACTGCTAAGCCCCTTCTCAGATACTTCCTGCAGGAATTCTAGGACTGCAGCTATATCTTCTTCCTTTAGTTTTTGAAGAAAAACATTTCCAAACCTTTGCACAATCGCATCTAATGGTCAATTTTCGACTGTCCAGGAGAGTTTCGATCACTCCTGCCGAACAACCCTTCGATTCTAAGATGGCCCCTTCAAGATCCATGCTGTCAGTTGAAGCTTTGATGGGCCTGGATGCAGAATGCACTCAAAATCTGAAGGAAAACTTCTTGGTTTATACACCATTCGGTCTGTTGAACCCTGACCCAGACTTAGATAATCTGCAAGAGTGTTCAGGGTCCCTTTTAGATGCACTGCCAAATATGACAGGACCAGTTTCTGTAAGGTAAACAATAGAGTTTGAGAGGTTTATCAGTGCCGAGGAAATGGACAACCCAGCCCAAAGTTTTTAGTAAAATAAGGGTCTTCCCTAGATCTGCTAGGAGTGACTCTCCCATTTAACAGTAGAAGATCGTCCAGATAGGGAATAACTACGATTCCCTCCTGTCTGAGGTGTGCTATCGGTTCCGCCAAGATCTTTGTAAAGATCTGCGGGGCCAAAGATAGGCCGAAAGGGGAGGCCCTGTATTGGAAATGATCGAGCCCCTGGTCTGTTTGAACCGCAAAACCACAGATACCTGCGATACAATGCCAGAATTGGTATATGCAGGTAGGCGTCCTGTAGGTCTAAATTGACTATCAGGGCTTGTTCAATGAGGTTTCTAACTGAATAGATTGATTCCATCTTGAACTTTTGCGGATGAATCGGTTCAGTCTTTTCAAATTTAGAATCATTCGAAATTTTTCGATGGTCTTTTTACCAGTAAAACATTAGAGTAGAGTCTCCTCCCTTCAGAGGAGGACGGGACTAGATCACCCTTTTTGAAGTAGCTCTTGTAAGATTAATGGAAAGGCTTCCCTCTTCCTGGGGTCTCTTGGCAACCTGGTTACTAGAAAAGGATTGAGGGATGGATTAAAATTCTAATAGATATCCCCTTTTCAGTGTCTGTAGCACGAAAAGATTTTGGGAGATTGCTCTCCAGGCGGCTAGAAACTAGGCGAGTCTGCCCCCCACCTGGGAATCACTGTCAGGACTGAGACTTTAGGCCCTCAGGGGGTTCCCGTCTTTTGAGGCCTAGTCTGTGTCCAATGCTTTTTCTGCTCACTTTCTCTATTCTGAATCAGTCGCAGGGTAGCTCTACCTCTATTACTAGTGTGAGTCTGAATCTTTTTCTTATTAGGAATCCCCCCCTTCATTAGAATGGTTCAAGATGGTATCTAGTTCTTCTCCAAAAAGGAGAACAAGAAAGGGAATGCTGCAAAACTTGGCTTTGGAAAGCAGATCCCCTGACCATGTCTTAAGCCAAAACGCTCTATGGGCGCAGGAGGGTAGGGCCGTGGACTTAGCTGTGGTCTGTTAGCCTCCTCTGGAATATTTGTTAGGAAGCAAATGGCTCTAAAAAGGGGAGGCAAGGTATCTAGGATACTCTTTAGGGTTATCACTTTCCAGATATCCCTTAAGATTACTAAGCCATGTTTCGATGCTTCTGATAACGCTGTCTGCTGCCAAGGCCTAAATGCAAATGGTGTGGAATCCCAAGCCCTTTTTAGCAATGCCCCCATATCCTCAAAGCTTAAATCTGCTGCTCATTTGACCCAGTGGAGCCTATAGATTTGGACATTTACTCCAAGTCTCCATGTTTTGCTTGTGAAATGGGAATTTTCTTTTAGCGATCTAGGCATAAAGAATTTTTCTGGCTGTTCCTATTCAGCCTTAAAAGTGGACCAAAACCCTGGGAACAAACTCGCCTCTTCCCGGTCCTACGATGCATGCGCGGCCACTCGTCCAATCAGTATGCTCGGATCCACTTGAGCCCCTTAGTCCAGGAGCTTGTCTAATACAAGCTGATCCCAGCACACTGGCGGCCGCCACATCCCCTGCTACCCATTCACAAATGCCTGCCACAGGCATGTGCCCTGCTAAAGGGCTAGCGGGGATGTGGCCGCTGCTTGTGCATTTTTCTGGTCAATTATTTATTTAACTTCTTTAAATCTAGTTCTTTTCATAATTAGAATGCAACCAATTTGAGATTTCCACATGATTAGCCAGAGTCACCGTATTCTTCTCCCTATGTGGGAGGGGAGGGGGTGTCCGTGCAACTTATTGGGCGAATGTAAAAAAGAAAGAAAATTAAAACTTGCATATGGCAGTGCTGGCGGTCACCGGGAGGCCAGTTGGGGCGAGCCAGGAGGCCAGACGCAGCCGCTTCTCACACAATGTGCACCCTAAAAAAAAAAAAAAAAAAAAAAACACCTGGTCCATGCAGCGGGTAGGCATGGCCTGCATACATTGTCCTCATTGGATGATAGTTACAGGCCACGTCCACCTGCTGCACAGACCACTCAATCGGCTGGCCTTCCGACGGATGCCAGCAATGCTGGAGCATCGGTATGCAAGTTGACCTTATTTTTCATTCGTCCAACAATCAGGAAGGGGGGGGGGGGTGATTCTGCCACACTGCCTATGGGGAATGGGATGGGGGGGGGATAATGCCACGCATGCCAATAATTGGAGGATTCTACTCCTTGCCTGTTTGGTTCTTGGTGGGACGGTGGTAGCCCAACATTTGGTTCAGGATATTTTTTCTCACTTTCCTCCTTCAAATCCTAGGTGTGTCTTACGGGGCGAATAATACAGTAGGTTTTCTCCCACTAAAAAGTTGGGTCAAGTGGTTAGCCAAAAACACTGGCCTTTTTTGTCTGCTTTGACACTGGACAAGGTGGTCAAAATTTTGTGAAATCTGAAAATGCAGGTAGGCTTTCTTGATGTCCTAGCCATCCTTGAGGCTAGGAATGATTCTAGGGATTTCATCCTGAATTTTTGCGTTCGTCTAAATTTGTTTATGCTCTTTAAGTCAAGGAAAAAAGTGCTCCTTTTTTGGGAACTACAAAAAGATTGCAATGGTAATTCAAGCCAAGCTCTGGGTGCATTTGGCAATGATGGTATTCCCCAAAATCTTGAATACGATCTTGGTAAGGTCTATAGATTCACTAGAGTCACAAGCATTGACCTAAAGATATCTAGATTTAAATACTCAACTAGAGTGGCTTCAGCAACTAGGCATAAATGTTGTAAAAACAAACAAGGATAGGGATAGGAATCTTTCCCTACTCCGCCGAGAACTATATTGGATACATGAATTACAGACTAAGAAACCGAAAGGACTCAATGAAGAAACTGACTATTCCCCTTTCTTGTGACCTAACCTTTGTCATGTCTGGTTGATGCCCTTTATTACATTCTGGCAATAACCCTGTTTTTTTATCTTTAAGAGCTCCTGGTCACCACAAGCCCCGGAGGGATTAAGGGGCCCTGCTATATTCACACTGGATTCCACAATAGCTTGTATATATACATAATACATCCCCATAAGGTAAATCTAGCTAACTTTGCTGTTTACTGTAATTCGCACAACTAGACTAACTGTCTCTGATTGGTCCCCTTCCCTGAGATGAACATAATGAGATTGACCTGTTCCTAAGGGGTGTAAATGTAGCATAGAACAATATTATTTGTGACCTATGTTCTAATTTTAATCTCTCCCCTAAAGGATAAGAGACGTTTGGGAGCCATTTACTATGATATTGTTCCTCCTTGGTCCTGGTTAACTACTTGGGTCCCACCATACTCCATTACTGCCGATTCCGCCCCTAGAGGTAATTCTGATAAAATTGCTTTTGTCATTTCTTACTGATTACAATGCAATACATAGGACTGGGGACTGCAGACTGCCTAGGAGTGCCCTGACCATGACCAACTGCCTCAATACTTTCCTAGTAATGGGAACACCCACAGCAAGCACTGAAGGATTATATTTTGGGACTTGGATACTATATTATGTTAGGAACTCTATAATCTATCTATTTTTGTCTTTGGCATCAGTCCAAGACATACCAAGATATAATAGTCTGGGAATTCTCTGACACCCAGGGATAGTCGATAGGTTACCATTCATTTTTCTTCACAGACTAACATTATCCTTATCCATTTGGATACTGTTATAAACACTCCTTGTTTTTCATAATTTTCACTATTGGTGCACCGGTGATCATTGTATCTTGTTTTTAATCTTTTGTTTTTATTCTGTCATTTTAGTTGTATATCCTACGGCCTCCACCCCGCACTAAGAGCGATACCCCGTGCTGCAACACAAGCCGACGCTACAATGCATAAATGCCTGTATCATGTTTACATAAAGCTTGTTGTGATTCTGAAAAAGCAGCCTCCGATGTGCGCAGGCCCCGTGCGCTGACGTCATGGACAGACGGTTGGCAAAAACACAGTGCCATCCGCCACCGGAAATGACGCCAGTCGGGACCGCGTCACCGGAAGTGACACACCGGAACGCGCTCTCAGAGCGCGCCCGGAAGTGCCACACTGGCCGGCCAGGGGGGACGCCTCACACTCATTTATAAGGTAACAGCGCTGTATGCTACACTATCGCAGCCTTGAGAAAGAGGCCAGCGGCCTCGAAACGTGGGCTCGGTTAAGCGATCACGGTGCACTTGCCATTGGTAAACCTGTTGCTATATCTTACATTGCTTACTATGCTATTTTGATGCACGTCATGATTATACTGTATATTATGTTTATCTCCATGCTGTTGCCTCTGGTATGATGCTACAATATACTACCTGACCAGATTGGGGTCAGAGTACTGTACTTAATTCTGTTTCACTGTGTTTCCCTAACGGAATATAACAGATCTTGTAACAGCCACTATACTCTTCAGGATCATCTGAATAACCCCTCTATTTGTAGTCTGGTAATTACCACTTCAATCATAGTCTTTATATGTATGGTTACAGTATAAGGTTACTTCATCATTCTCTTTTTTCTATGAGGTGGCTCACGATCCTGGAGATCAATTGGACAAAGCTTACTTTGAAATTTGCACTGTATCCTTTTTCTTGTTAAAATATAAACCTTGTAATGTGTATTATTGCTTAAAATACATTTTAATTGCATAACAAAATTGGTGTGGTGTGCATTAGTCCTAATCCCTTGTTCCATAGCATTAGACAAGGCAAGATTGGAGAGATGCCTTATGGGTTAATTGCACCTACCTCTGCGAATCTAAATGTATACAATCTTTAACCGGTGTGCCGACACCTAAACCCTTTGATAATTGTAAAAACAAACAAACCTTGATTTGGCCAGATGATTGGGGGTGGGCATGGTGGTTCCTGTGACAAGAATCTCAGAACTGGGACCTTGTCCAGTTTAGTTGGTTTGTACCAAATGTCGGAGGATGAGAGCAGGACTTTTCATGCATGTTTGGGAGTGTGTACATGTGCATCTGGTAGTGAGTTTGTGCAAGTGTGCATGTGCAACTGGGAGTGTGCGCATGCATGTCTGGGGGAGACAGTCTAGGCGTCCAATGTAATCTAGCAACAGTGAGAGTGGAGGAGCACAGCCAGGGAAATTGAAAATGCCTGTGTCTGAAACAAAATCTCAGGCTCTTAGATCCCATCCATTATGCAGCATCACAGCTTCAAGGGCCACACCCACATGCTTTGGAAAAGCAGTCATGAGGTAAACTGGAAACCTTGATATCTCAGCCATTTCTTCTATTTAAAATGGAAAACCATTTAAGACAGTGCCCCGACACAATGAGCCAACAATTGCCTTTGCCTGAATTACTAAGGATATATGAAAAATACAATTCTGTGATTACTCCCCTGTAGAATTGGTATTATATGTATACAGCACGTCCTGTTCCAGAATATTCCTTACTCCTGGGTAATACATCCACTAGATGGCGCTGGACTGCAGAGACAGAAAAGTGGCTCCTCCTGGCCCCATATATACCAGGGACCTCCCACAAATTCCCCAGTATTGAAAAGCAGTTAAAATGAAGCCAGGAGAACTAGAACCATTATCAATATTGAACATAAGAACAATCACCATAAAGAGGTAACTTAAAATAATGATAACAAGGGCGGGGTGGAACAGGACATGCTGTATACGTATAATACCAATTTTACAGGTGAGTAATCACAGAATTGTATTATTCTAAGTATACAGCATGTCCTGTTCAAGAATATTCCCTACTCTTGGGACATTCAATAGCAGTGTCCGTAAGGTAGGCTGGGATCCACAAAAAGTAACAGCGGGCAGTTTAAACCACTGCCGCCTGCAGAACTTTGCGACCAAAAGCAGCATCAGCTGAGGCCCTAACATCAACCTTGTAAAACTTTGAAAAGGTGTGAACCGAAGACCAAGTAGCGGCCTTGCAAGCTTGTTCAACAGAAGCTTGGTGCTGAAAAGCCCAAGAGGCACCAATAGCACGAGTAGAATGAGCAGTAAGGCGGAAGGGAGGCTCCTTCCCCTTAGCAGAATAGGCCTGTACCACAGCCTGACGGATCCACTTGCTGATAGTGGACTTGGCTGGAGCCAGACCCTTCTTAGGTCCAGACGGGAGCACAAAAAGAACATCAGTCTTTCTGAAGGATTCAGTAGCCACCAAATAGAACTTCAGAGTCCTGACCACATCCAAAGAGTGTAAAACCCTCTCCTTAGAGAGTTACTAGGATTAGGACACAGAGAAGGCAAAACAGTGTCCTGATTGAGATGAAAAGCAGAAACAACCTTAGGCAGAAAGTCAGGCTTAAAATGAAACACCGCCTTCTCCTGTTGTCTCTTAAAGTAAGGGGGTTTGATGAAAAGCGCCACCAACTCAGAAACACGCTAAAGCGCCACCAACTCAGAAACACGCTTTACAGAAGTAATAGCCACCAAAAAGACTACCTTAAGCGTAAGAACGGACAAAGGGGCCCCCTGCAAGGACTCGAAGGGAGACCCCTGCAGGGCAGATAAGACCAAGTTCAAGTCCCAGACTGGTAACTTAGGCTTACGTGGGGGACACACGTGAGTAACCCCCTGGAAGAAGGTCTTGACCAGGGGATGCTAAGCAAAAGATCTTTGGAAAAAAATGGCCAAGGTGGAAACATGACCTTTCAGAGTACTGAGCTGAAGACCCAGATCCAAACCATGTTGCAGAAACTCCAGAATCCTAGGAATAGAAAACACATGACAGGGAAGCGTGTTAGACTCGCACCAGTCAATGTAAGTACGCCAAACCCTATAGTAGATGGAAGAAGAGGACCTTTTCCTAGCCCTGATCATGGTATTAACAAATAGGGCAGGCAGCCCCTTTTCCATCAAGATGGAGGTTTAAGCAGCCAGGCCGTCAAAGCCAGCGCTTGTAAATTGGGGTGGCATAGGTGTCCCTGAGTTAGCAGATCTGGAACCCGGAGCAGGGTGCACTGATCTACTGCCAGCTGCACGATGTCTGCGAACCACACTCTTCTTGGCCAACAGGGGGCCACCAGTATGGCTGGCACCCTTTCCTGAGCTATCTTGTGCAGCACCCTGCCCAGCAGGGGAACGGGGGAAACACATACAGGAGCTGAAAACTCATCCAAGACATTGCCAAGGCATCCATGGCCAAGGCCAGAGGATCCTGGGACAGAGAGACAAAGACTGGAAGCTTGTGATTGTGACGGGACGCAAACAGATCCACATCCGGCTGACCTCAGCGGTGGTACAGGGAGCAAAACACCCTGCTGCTGAGGGACCATTCTCCCAGACGAGAGGTCCCCCTGCTCAGAGAGTCTCCAGATTCTCCACCCCCGAAACATACAAAGCCGAGATGCAGGGAACATTGTCCTCTGCCCAGGACAGAATCATAGACACTTCCCTGAGGGCCCTCCTGCTCCGGGTCCCTCCCTGATGATTGATGTAGGCAACCGCCGTCTGGTTGTCCGAGCGGACCTGAACAGCCTGACCCCGAAGGTGTGGGGTTAAGTGGGCGAGAACAAACCTGATCGCTCTCAACTCCAGAATGTTGATAGGGGTGTGGGCCTCCTGAGGGCCCCACTAACCCTGGAATTTCAGGAATTTCCAAACCTCCCCCCCCCCAACCTGTCAGACTGGCATCCGTGGTCACAGTCTCCCAGCAAGGGGCCAGAAAGGATCTGCCCCCCAGCAGGTTCCTTGAGTCCAGCCACCACGACAGAGACCGCCTGGCCAGAGGGGACAAGACAAACACCTGATCCAAGGACACGGGGTCCCGATCCCATACTAACAAGAGGTGAAGCTGAAAAGGTCTCACGTGAAACGGAGCATATGGAACCGCCTCGAAGCAGGACACCATCAGGCCCACCAGCTGGATTTCCTGCCTGATGGACGGATGAGGACAAGACAGAAGGAGCTGTGCTTGCTCTTGAAGACTCTCCACCTTCTGCTGAGGAAGAAAGATCTCGACCTGAGATGAATCCAGAATCATGCCCAGAAAGGACTTCACCATGGAAGGAGACAGGGAAGATTTGGGGTGGTTGATCAGCCAGCCGAATGACTCCAGTGTGGACACCACCCGCTGAGTATCCATCTCTGCCTGTTGGAACAACTGAGAAGCGATAAGCATGTCGTCCAAGTAGGGAAGAATGCGAATGCCCTGAGATCTCAGCAGAGCCATCACTCCTGCCAGCACCTTGGTGAATACCCTGGGAGCCAAGGTGAGACCGAAGGGCAAGGCCACAAATTGGTAGTGCTGATCCTCCAGAGCGAACCTGAGGAATCTCTGATGACCTGGAAAGATAGGTATGTGAAGGTAAGCATCCTTGACGTCTACAGAGGTCATGAAGTCCCCTGGGCGTAGATAATTCACAGCGGAGCGCAGAGTCTCCATGCAAAAGTGTCTCAATCTGACCCAGGATGGGTCTGATGGACCCATCTTTTTTGGGAACAATGAAAAGATTGGAATAGTAGCCTTTGGCCCTTTCCCTCAAGGGCACCCGGCAGATGACTCCCAATTCCAGAAGGCTTTGGACAGCAAGGGACAGACCCTGAGCCGACAGGGGGTTTTGAGCTAACCGGGATCTGATGAATCTTGGGGGTGGCCAGGCTGCAAACTATCTTGTAACCGGAGGACACTACCTCCTGAATCCACCGGTCTGAGACATGGCGCCTCCAGACGTGAGCAAAGAGCCGAAGCCGTCCCCCCACCCAGATGGGTGAGGGCGCCCCTTCATGCCTGAGGGGGCTTGAGGGAGGACTTGGGCTTGGGACCCCAGGAGGGAACAGGGAGGCCACGTCCTCTGCCCCTGCTCCAAAAATCTCCGCGGGCTCCAGCAAAGGAAGCTCCCCGTCCAATTCTGGAACCACGGAAGGAAGAAAGGCACCTGAACCCTGAAAGGACCGGGGCTGCTTTCTACGCTGAGGTAACTTGCCTCCCTTAGCAAACAAGTCCAGACGTTCACCAAAGAGGCGCAGCCCCTTGAAGGGAAAACCAGTGAGAGCCTTCTTAGCAGCGTTGTCAGCTGCCCACTGGCGCAGCCAGACCGAGCGGCGTATCGCCACCAACAAGGCAGATGCCCTGCCACACATTCTAATGGTATCATCCAAGGCAGAGAGAACATATGCAACAAATTCTTCACAACGCAGAAGAGCCCTATACTCTTCACTACCTGCATCATCAGGGGTCCCATCTAAGAGACTCCTGAGCAGGCTTTTAATAGCAACAGCCGTAAAGGCAGAGGCACAGACCGGACGCAGCGCGGTCCCCACACAGGCAAAGGCATGGCAAGCCAGCTGATCTATGTGCCTGTCCTCCCCATCCCTCAGTGTAGCCGAGTCAGGGGAATGCATGACGGATGTGTTGGACAACCCCAGAACTGGTGCATCCACCTCGGGCGGACATGACCAACGTTTAACCATCTCAGCGGGAAAGGGATACCTCTTATCCCAACTCTTTGGTACCCCGGGAAGCCGGCTAGGCCGTTCCCACTCTTTGAGCACCAGATTATTAAAGTGAGTTTGTTCAGGAAACTCCAAGCGTGGTTTAACAGTATGAAACAGCTCCCCCTGCTGCCACAGAGCCAGGGCAGGAGGAGAGATACAGAGTACTTCAAAAATGTGAGCTAAAAGCCTGTCAGCATAATCTGAAGCCCATGGGTCAGACCCAGAATCGGCACCATAAACCCTAGGCTGTTCTTCAGATGATTCTGAATCAGAAAATAATTCCTCCTCTTCCAGGGGGGTATAACCGGTAACGTCAAAAAATTCCTCAGCCTCCATAGGAAAGAGTAACACCAGGTGATAAATGCCGCTTCTTAGCAGAAGCCTTACGTGGCCAGACCCAACAATATGTCTCTCAATGCTGGCCACCCGTGCAGCCAAATCAGGTTGAGACTCTCCACTGGTATGCACCTCACTAGGGGTCAGATGTAAGCGTGGGAGGGTAGGCGAAGTCAGAGGGGCCGCAGGCCCAGCCACTGGTAACCCAGGCTGCAGCGCAAGCGTCTGCTGAGCGCTGGGTACATACACCCTGACATCGTCACTTATAGGGGATACCCCACACGCCACACACAGTCGTGCTTGTCCCGAAGGAACCCCAAGCACATTATCCTGAGAAGCCTCAATATGATGATTATTGTGGCACAACAAGCCAATTGGGATTGACGCCAATAAAGCTACCCGGGATGCCCCAATAGCCCGCTAGGGAAGTGGGAGACAATGGATCACAAAAGCTAAATAGATGGGATAGGACCGGGAGAAACCACAAAAAAGTTTGACCTGCCTGCAAGACATAAAGCAAAGATCCCGTAAGCATAATACAATGAAATACAAAGAAAAGCCAGCCCGCAGGGGCACTTACGGACCGCGATAGGGAGATGCCAGACACGCAGCACAGCAGCTCCAAAATGGCGCCCGCATATATCTCGAGGGGCAGGCCGTGGAGAAGTGATGCGGAAAACGGCATCCGCAAGGCCCGCCCCCCCGAAGAGCGCAAAAACGTGCCCCTGTGACAAGGCCAGCCAATGACGGCGCAGTAGCGCCTGGGGCGATGTCGCCGCCGTCCGCAGAGCGGGGGCGATGTCGCCGCCGTCCGCAGAGCGGCGGCAATAGCAAAACCAGTGCAACCAATGCAAAACACATAGCAAAAAACACACAGTAATATATATACACACCGCCCCCCTCCCCGGAGATCTACCCAGGGGGAGCGAAGGGGAAGCAGTGGACCTAAGAGGAGCCTAACTGAAGGGATCGGGGCGAAGGGCAACGGCCGCGGGAGGGGCATCCCATAAGGCTCACCATGGGCCTGTACCGCCTACCCTTTGGTGGGGGACTGTGGTAGGAGCAGCGCTCCTTAGCACCTAGCAGCGGTGCTGCCTACCATCACCCAACCAGCGCAGCCTAAGCTGGGAGGCAGTGAAAAGGAACGGGTGGGAATAGTCCAACAGGGCCGCAGGCTAATAAGCCCGCTCACCTGCGAGTAGAAAGAGCCATCTTCTAGTCATCGCAGCCCAGACTGCAGAGAAGAACTGGGGAATTTGTGGGAGGTCCCTGGTATATATGGGGCTGGTAGGAGCTACTTTTCTGTCTCTGCAGTCCAGCGCCATCTAGTGGATGTATTACCCAAGAGTAAGGAATATTCTGGAACAGGACGTGCTGTATACTTTGAATAGTCCAGTTGTATTGTAGAACATAGAAATATTAGTATGAAAGCAACACTGAATGTTTTATCCAACATATGCAGTACATGCATCCCTACTGCTTTCTCTGCTCAATGCTATGGGGATATAAACACATTTTTCGGCAATAAAAAACAAATGGCTCACAAGTGTATTGCTGCTGCTTCTAATAAAACCAATTCCAGAGGAATGACAACAGCAGGCAGTTCAGGCATTGCATAATAAACATTCTTAAGTTAGTACCAAGCAGCATTTCTTCTTGTTCAGAGCTTGCTCGTCAGAGTCGGGGGGATTATATTCCATCCCATCAGGTCTGTTTATCTGAGGAATCCTTAATCTGGCTTCTTCACATGACCACAATAGCATGTTTGAGATCAAGCTCGACATTTTTTTGTGTAATTACGACAGCACACAGCCACATCAATCCATTTAAATGACAGATGTTTCTAGACCAATTTACACAGCAATCAGTGAAAAAAAGGCCATTCTTAAAGTTATACTATAGACAAGCCTGATTGTTGTCCATCTGTCTCGGTCTACACGTTGCACTGTCCCAAACGTCAATCGGTTTTCAAAAAGACCTTGTAGTTCCTAAGTTATTAGTAAAAGTAAAAAAAAAAAAAAAAAAAAAGAAACAGTGGATGTGGCAACAGCATTGTGATGTAAGCACATAGAGGGGAGGAGGGCAGGGTTTCATAGAAGAGTGGCAGCCACTCAAGTCTGGGAAGGGAGTGTTTCCGTTCATAGTCCTCAAAGGTTACTTCGTGGATCACATTGAAGAGGTGGGGATGAAAACCAGAATGAGGCGAGTGATTATCCTCACTAAGGAGAGGAAGGACAGCACTGGAGCCACTATGAAAGCCAAGCTACTGTATTTTTTTCTTTTTTACTTTTGACTTCATTGCAGGGACGTCTCATATATGGGCTGTATAGTTTTGTATAATTGTGAATGAATTTCATCTCAGCGTAGTAGCGAAATTAAGTGTAGTGGTATTGGACCCTTCAGGTATCTGGATTTGTAGATTGTAGTTGTGGGAACCACACAGACATCTGAAGGGTCCAAATACCACTACAAAACCAAGGGTGGGGTGGAGCAGGACATACTGTATACTCATAATACCAATTCTACAGGTGAGTAATCACAGAATTGTATCATTCTTAGTATAAAGTACGTCCTGCTCCAGATAGAATACTTACATTCAGGACATCCAATAGCAGTGTCCATAAAGTGGGGTGGGATCCCCGAAAAGGTAACAGCAGACAGTTTAAATCACTGCCGCCTGCAAAACCTTGCGGCCAAAAAACAGCATCAGCTGAGGCCCTAACATTAACCTTGTAAAACTTTGAAAAGGAATGAACAGAAGACCAAGTAGCGGCCTTGCAAACTTTTTCAACAGAAGCCTGGTGCTGAAAAGCCAAAGAGGTACCAATAGCACACCTAGAATGAGCAGTAAGGCGGAAGGGAGGATCCTTCCCCTTAGCAGAGTAGGCCTGAATAGCAGCCTGATGGATCCATTTGCTGATAGTAGACTTGGCAGGAGCCAAACCCTTCCTAGGACCAGAAGGGACCACAAAAAGAGCATCAGTTTTTCTGAAAGGTGCAGTAGCCACCAGATAGTACTTCAGACACCTAACCACATCCAAAGAATGCAAAACCCTCTCCTTAGCATTACTAGGATTAGGGCACAATGAAGGAAGAACAATGTCCTGATTCAAATGGAAGGCAGACACTACCTTAGGCAGAAAATCTGGCTTGAATCGAAACACCACCTTGTCCTGGTGTCTCTCATAGTAGGGGGGCTGAATGGAAATCGCCGCCAACTCAGACACACGCCTAACAGAGGTGATAGCAACCAAAAAGACAACTTTGAGAGTAAGAATGGCCAGGGCAGCATCCTGCACAGGTTCAAAGGGAGCACCCTGCAAGGCTGACAAAACCAAGTTCAAATCCCAAACAGGCACCATAGGCTTACGAGGAGGACGCACATGAGTTACCCCCTGGAAAAAAGTCCTGATCAGAGGATGCTAAGCAAAGGTCTTCTGGAAGAAAACAGCCAGGGCAGAAACCTGACCCTTCAGAGTACTGAGTTGAAGCCCCATCTCCAACCCATGCGGCAGGAACTCCAGAATCCTGGGAATAGAGAACATACGACAGGGAAGAGACTTAGACTCACACCAGTCAGTCAATGTAGGCACGCCAAGCCCTGTAATAAATGGAAGAAGAAGACTTCTTCCTAGCCTTTATCATGGTATCAAGAACCAAGGTAGACAGCCCCTTCTCCATCAAGATGGAAGTTTCAGCAGCCAGGCCGTCAAAGTCGGAGTTTGTAAATTGGGATGGCGTAAGGGGCCCTGAGTGAGCAGATCTGGCACCCTGGGCAGAACGTACTGATCTACTGCCAGCTGCACCACGTCTGCGAACCACACTCTTGTTGGCCACCAGGATTGCTGGCACCCCTTCCAGAGCAATCTTGCGCAGAACCCTGCCAGCAGGGGGAATGGAGGGAAGACATACAGGAACTGAAAGTCCTGCCATGACATTGCTAGGGCATCCATGGTCAAGGCCAGAGGATCCTGGGACAGGGAGACAAAGGCCGGGAGCTTGTGATTGTGACGGGACGCAAACAGATCCACATCTGGTTGACCCCAACGGTGACACAGAGATTGGAAAACCCTGTTGCAGAGGGACCATTCTCCCTGGCGAGAGGTCCCCCTGCTCAGAGAATCTGGCAGGAGATTTTCCGCCCCCGGGATGTACACAGCTGATATGCAGGGAACATTGGCCTCCGCCCAGGTCAGGATCAGAGACACTTCCTGGAGGGCCCTCTTGCTCCGGGTCCCTCCCTGATGATTGATGTAGGCAAGTGCCGTCTTGTTGTCCGAGCGCACCTGAACAGGTAGGTCCTGAAGGTGAGGAGTCAACCGAGCCAGAACTAACCTGATCGCCCGCAGCTCCAAGACGTTGATAGATGTGTGGGCCTCCTGAGGGCCCCACCTCCCCTGGAACCGCAGGGACTTCCAGAAACCCCCCCAACCTGATAGACTGGCATCCGTGGTGACCGTCTCCCATGCGGGGGATCAGAAAGGATCTGCCCCCCAGCAGGTTCCTGGAGTCCATCCACCACGAGAGGGACCGCCTGACCAGGGGGGAAAAAGCGTCCCTGGACCGGGTCTGTGCGCTGGGTCCTTGTCCCATACTGACAAGAGGTGGAGTTGCAGAGGCCTCAAGTGGAACTGAGCATAAGGGACCGCCTCGAAGCACGCCACTATCAGGCCCACCAGCTGCATTCCCTGCCTGATGGAGGGATGACGACAAGATAGCAGGAACTGGACCTGCGCAATCAGACTGTCCACCTTCTGTTGAGGAAGAAAAATCCTTGCCTGAACTGTATCCAGATTCATTCCCAGGAATGGAGTCACCAAGGAGGGGGACAGAGAGGACTTGGGGTGGTTGATCACCCATCCAAATGACTCCAGGGTGGACACCACCAGCTGAGTATCCCATTGCCTGATGTAGAGACTGAGAGGTGATGAGAATGTCGTCCAGATAAGGCAGCACGCGGATGCCCTGAAACCTGAGCAGAGTCATCACTCCAGCCAGCACCTTGGTGAACACCCTGGGAGCTGAAGTGAGCAATGGGGCAATTTGGTAGTGTTGATCCTCCAGAGCGAGCCTGAGGAACCTTTGATGACCTGGAAATACAGGAATATGAAGGTAAGCATCTTTGATGTCCACAGATGTCATGAAATCCCCTGGGCGCAGGGAACTGATGGCAGAGCGCAGAGTTTCCATGCAAAAGCGCCTGCTCCTGACAAATTTGTTGAGGATCTTCAAGTCCAGGATGGGCCTGACTGACCCATCTTTTTTGGGCACCGTGAAGAGGCTGGAATAGAAGCCCTTGCCATTTTCTCTTAAGGGGACCTTGCAGATGACCCCCAGCTCCAGGAGGTTTTGCACTGCCTGCACTAGATCCTGAGCTGACACAGGGTCCTGAGGAATCCGGGATCTGATGAATCTTGGGGGCGGCCAGGCAGCAAACTCTATTTTGTAACCGGAGGACACTACCTCCTGAATCCACCGGTCTGAGACATGAAGCCTCCAGACGTGAGCAAAGTGCAGAAGCCGTCCCCCCACCCGGATGGGTGAGGGCGCCCCATCATGCCTGAGGGGGCTTGGGAGAGGACTTAAGCTTTGGGCCCCAGGAGGAGCAAGGACGTCCACGTCCTCTGCCCCTACCCCAGAAGTCTCCCCAGGCTCCAGTAAAGGAAACCCCCCTCCCTTGTCTAGCACCACGGTAGGGGGAGGAAAAGGAGCCCTGACCCCGAAAGGGCAGAGACTGGCGCCTGCGCTGGGGTAACCTGCCTCCCTTAGCAAAAAGGTCCAGGCGGTCCCCAAACAGGCGTAGTCCTTTAAAGGGAAACCCAGTGAGGGCCTTCTTGGCAGCGTTGTCAGCAGCCCACTGGCGCAGCCAAACCAAGCGGCGTATAGCCACCACAAGGGAAGATGTTCTGGCACACATTCTAATGGTGTCATCCAGGACAAAATTCACAAAAACATCACAACTAGAGAGTGCATTAAACACCTCACAAAGCAGATCATCAGGGGCACTATCAAGGATATTTCTGAGCAGGGTCCTAATAGCCACAGCCGTAATGGCCGAGGCACAGACCGGGCGCAGCGCCGTCCCCACACATGCAAAGGCATGGGACGCCAGCTGGTCAATGCGCCGGTCCTCAGCATCCCACAGGGTAGTAGAGTCAGGGGAGTGCATGACAGAGGTGTTAGATAATCCTAGGACCGGGGCATCCACCTCGGGAGGGGATGACCAACAATTTACCACCTCAGCAGGAAAGGAATACTTCCTATCCCAACTCTTAGGTACACCGGGAAGTCTACTGGGACGCTCCCATTCCTTGAGCACAAGGATATTGAAATGTGCTTGCTCAGGAAATTCCAAGCATGACTTAGCAGTATGAAAAAGTTCCCCCTTTGGGAGCCGCAACAGGGGGAGAAATGGACAGAACCTCAAAAATATGGGCGAGCAATCTATCAGTATCATCCGGGGCCCAGGGGTCAGAGCCAGAATCGTCATGACCCCCTGGGCCTCTCATCAGATGACCCTGAGTCGGAGAATAGCTCCCCTTCGTCCGAAGGGGTATAGCCACATAGATGCAAAAACTCATCAGTTTCCATAGGGAAAAGAGTGACAACAGGCGTTAAGTGCCGATTTTTTGCAGGGGCCTTACGCGCCAAGGTATTAGCAATTAACTTCTCAACACTAGCCAGTCTAGAAGACACATCAGGCTGAGAATCCCCACTTGTATGCAAATCATTGGGAGTGAGATTTAAGCTTGAAGTGAAACGAGGCACAGACCCAGCAACTGGAAGGCCGGATTGCAGCGCAAGCAACTGCTCGGCACAAGGTACACAGACATGCGCATTGTCAGCGCTAATAGGGGACACCCGACAAGCTACACACAGCCGGGCTTGTCCCGAAGGAACCCCGGTCACATTATCCGGATATCCATTATCCATATGGTGATTATAGCGGCACACTAGGCCGATAGGGATTAACGCTATATAGCAACCCGGGATGCCCCAATAACCCGCTAGGGAAGTGGGAGTAATTACATTAGGCCTCACAAGTTAACCAACTAATAGAGGGCCGGGAGAAGCCAATGGGTTCGCCCATCTGAAAGACATAATGAAAGGTAGCCGTAAGCAAACATTAATAAAAGAACAGTAATAAAGCCGCCCGCGAGGGCACTTACGGACCGCGGTAGGTAGAAGCCCGTCACGCAGAAGCCGAACAAGCAGACAAAATTGCGTCTGTGTACCTTGAGGGGCGGGCCCGCACGGGCAATGACGTGAACGCGCCAGAGACAGCCCCCCCCCCCCGAAGAGAGCGAAGCCAACACGTGACAAGCAACCAATGACGGCGCACCGGCGCCTGAGGTAACGCCGGCAATTTCAAGTATAATAAAAGTAATACAAGTCAGCGCGGCGGCTGACACAAAGCATAATGTAATAAAGAATAAGCCAATACACATATATACACACACACACACACTCCCCCCCCCCCCACACTCTTTTCCCCCGAATGCTACAGGGAGAATGAGGGAGGACAGCGGCCACTTAACATAGGACCCACCGATAGACAGGGGCAATAGTGCGGGAGGGGCATCCCATAGAGGCACACCATAAGCCTATACCGCCTACCCTTTGGTGGGGGATTGCGGTGGAGCAGCGCTCCTAAGCACCTAACAGCGGTGCTGCCTACCATCACCCGACCAGCGCAGCCAAGGCTGGGAGGCACATTACTAATGGAACGGGTGGGAATAGTCCTACAGGGCCGCAGGCTAATGGCCCCGCTCACCTGCGAAAAGAGAGAGCCATCATCTTGTCCTTCGCAGTACAGACTGCAGAGAAAATCTGGGGATTGTGGGAGGTCCCTGGGTATTTGAGGGGCCGGGAGGAGCCTATTTTCGATGTCTCTGCAGTCCAGCGCCATCTGGCGGAGTAGTACCCGAATGTAAGTATTCTATCTGGAGCAGGACGTACTGTATACTAAGAATACATTGGAGACTCCAGAGCCATCCAAGTTTCACTCATTGGGGAATCCAAAATTGGGATACCCCGCTGTGTAAAACCCCCCAGAAGCCACGTTTCACTCACCTTGTCCCGGAGCCCTCACTGCGTCTCTGCGCTGCGGCCTGGCTCACCTCTAGCCATGCGCACACCAGTGCCCAGCCTTTCTGAATGGGCGCCGCAGGCACGCGACACACTCAGCTGCTTAGCCGTCATCGGAGCCAAGTGAAAGCATCGCTGACTGGTTGAACAAGCTGCTCAGCCATTCAGCGCGCTTGTTCTTGTCAGAGTCTGCATCGTGGGAGCAACCTGGGGGCATACTTATCCTGAATTGGGATGCTCCCAGGAACCCCACCCTGAAAAGTTAAAATCAGGAGAAAAAAAAAAAGTTTCTTGTGGTGGAGAGAGCCACAATGAAGTGGATCAAATTGTGTCATGGTTGCTAAAGTAAAGTTCACAATGCTTCCAGAGAAGTTGCCTCCCTGAATGTTTCAAAGGCCATTGTATATGACCCTGCTAGGAGAGCATTGTGGTTGCTTCTGGTTACCAGGGGGAGAAAGTGGCTACACTTGCAATGCAGTGGAACTTGGAAGAGCAGCTGGAATGCCAAGAAATGAATATTTTGTGGTAACAAAGATAAGACCCAGTCTTATTTATGGGGGGAAACTGAGCTGTGGAATAACCATTTCAACTTCTTAAAATGACAAGCACAAATAAATGTTCTAGTCAGCAGCAAGAAGCGACTTCCTCACAAATTGTCACATAGTCCATAATCATCTGGATGTTGCAATAACAAAACATTCATTTTGGCCCATATTGTTTTTCTTACTCACATTCTATTATGCAATCGCAAACCTCGAGAAAGATTTTGGTTTTACATTTACAGAAAGAGAACATTGTGTTATAGTGAAATTACACAGCATGTCCCATTTAAAGGGCCACTGCAGAAAAAAAATGCCATTTTGTGATTACTCACCTGTAAAATGGGTATTATAAGTCACACACCCCGCTTCCAATATTCACGACATATGGGTTATGGTCCAGTAGAGGGCGAACTTCTGCAGAGATGAAAGCAAAAAAGAAGCCCCTCCCGGTCCATAAATACCTGGGACCTCCCATTCATTCCCCAGTATATGAAAGCAGAAGGGGACCAGGAAGAGCGAAATATAAAATTCTTAACAATAAAAAGGTTCACCATATAAAGGATCCAGAATACCAACGGGCTGGGTGAAGCAGGGTGTGTGACATACTTATAATACCCATTTTACAGGTGAGTAATCACAAAATGGTACTATTCCAAGTATGTCACACACCCCGCTTCCAATATTCATGACATATGGGACATCCAATAGCAGTGTCCGTCATGGGTGGGGATCCTAAAACAGTAAACAAATGTACCAATTTAAACCACTGCAGCTTGCAGAACCTTGCGGCCAAAAACAGCATCCGCTGAGGCCCGCACATCAACCTTATAAAACTTGGAAAAAGTATGAACGGAAGACCAAGTAGCAGCCTTACAAACTTGTTCAACAGAAGCCTGGTGCTGAAAAGCCCAGGAAGCCCCCAACAGCACGAGTAGAATGAGCGGTGATCATAAAAGGGGGAACTTTCCCCTTAGCAGAATAGGCCCCAGCAATGGCCTGACGAATCCATTTACTAATGGTAGACTTGGCGGACCCCAAACCTTTCCTGGGCCTGGAGGGCCCCCCGAACAAGGCGTGCGTCTTACGAAAAGGAGAAGTAGCGACCAAATAGTACTTCACACAACGAACCACATCCAAAGAGTGCAAAACCCTCTCCTTGTCATTGCTAGGCTTAGGACACAAGGAAGGGAGAACTATCTCCTGATTGAGGTGGAAGGCAGAAACCACCTTAGGAAGGAAATCTGGTTTAAAGTGAAAAACCACCTTGTCTTGGTGTCTCTCAAAGTAAGGAACCTGAATCGACAGAGCCACCAACTCAGAGACACGCCGAACAGAGGTAATAGCCATCAGAAAAGCAACCTTTTGAGTGAGAACCGAGAGTGCAACATCCTGCACCAGCTCAAAAGGAGGCCTCTGGAGGGCCGACAGAACCAGGTTTAGGTCCCAAATGGGAACTAAAGGCTTTCTAGGGGGCCGAACATGAGTGACCCCTTGGAAAAAAAGTCTTAACCAGAGGATGCAGAGCAAAAGGCCTTTGAAAAAATACAGCCAGGGCAGAGACCTGCCCTTTCAAGGTACTGAGCTGGAAACCCAGATCCAGACCGTGTTGGCTCCAAAATCCTAGGGATCGAAAACACCCTGCAAGGCAAGGCCCTAGCCTCACACCAGTCAATATAGGACCGCCAAGTCCTATAGTGGATGATAGAAGAAGATCTCTAGCTCTAACAAGAGTCTGAATAACAGCATCAGAAACCTTCCTCCTTTAATAGGGAGGTTTCAGCAGCCACGCCGTCAAAGCCAGCGTTTGTAAATTGGGGTAACGTAGTTGACCTTGAGTGATCAGATCCGGAAACAGGGGCAACCTGTACTGATCTACCGCCAGCCGTACGTCTGCGAACCAAACCTGCCTTGGCTACCTTGGGGCCACCAGAATTGCTGGTGCCCCCTCTAGAGCCAGTTTGCGCACCACATTGCCTACCATGGAGAGGGGGGGAGACAGGTACAGGAACCCCAGATCCCTCCAGGTAAGGGACATGGCATCCACTGCCAGAGCCAGGGGATCCTGAGACAGAGACACGAAGGATGGGAGCTTGTGATTGTGCCTTGAGGCAAAAAGATCCACCTCCGGAGTCCCCCACTTGTGACACAGGGACCGAAACACCCTGTGGTTGAGAGACCATTCCTCTCGGCGAGAGAATCCCCTGCTCAGGGAGTCCGACTCCGTGTTCTCCACTCCCGGGATGTACACCGCCGAAATGCAAGGGACATTGCTCTCTGCCCACGGCAGAATCAGAGAAACTTCCCTGAGGGCACTCCTGCTGCGAGTCCCTCCTTGGTGATTGATGTAAGCTACCGTAGTTCAATTGTCTGATCAAACCTGAACCGGTAAACCCTGTAGGTGCGGTGTCAGACGTGACAGAACCAAACGGATAGCTCTGAGCTCCAAGACATTGATGTGGGTGTGAGCCTCCTGAGGACCCCACAACCCGTTGAACTGATGATCCTTCCAGAAACCTCCCCAGCCCGATAGGCTGGCATCCGTGGTAACCGTCTCCCAACAAGGGGTCAGAAAGGATCTGCCCCTCAGCAGATTGCTTGGTTCCAGCCACCACTGAAGGGACTGCCGAACCCTGAGAGACATCAGAAACGACTGATCCAATGACCGTGGACATCCGTCCCAGTTCAGCAATAGATGGAGTTGGAGCGATTTCATGTGGAACTGAGCAAAGGGGACTGCCTCGAAGGAAGCCACCATCAATCCTACCAGTTTCATCCCTAGCCGGATAGAGGGGCGAGGATTGGTCAGGAGAAGACGTATCAGATTCTGAACCATCTGCACCTTTGGCTGAGGTAGGAACACTGGCTTGAATGGTATCCAGAGTCACGCCCAGAAAAGAGATCTCCCTTGATGGGGAGAGAGAAGATTTTGGGTGGTTGATCACCCATCCGAACCTTTCCAGTGTCGTCACCACCGTCCTGGTGTCCAGCTCCACCTGACAGAGGGAAGAAGCTGTAATGAGCAGGTCGTCCAGATACGGCACAATGCGAATGCCCTGGGCTCTGAGCAGGGCCATTACGCCCGCCAGAACCTTGGTGAACACCCTCGGTGCCGAGGTCAGCCCGAAAGGGAGAGCCACAAACTGAAAATGCCAATCTCCCACCACGAACCTGAGAAATCTCTGGTGTGCTTGGAAACATGAAGGTACATGAAGGTAAGCATCCTTGATGTCCATGGACGTCATGAAATCCCCCTGACGAAGGGAACCGATGGCTGAACGCAGAGTCTCTATGCGGAACTTCTTGGTTCTGATGAACCACCGCAAGGGTGAGGGCGCCTCCTCATTGTTGAGCTGGCTTGGCAGCAGGCTTGGGCCTGGAACCCCAGGTAGAGGCCATACGGGCACGTCCTCTACCTCTGTTCCAGGAATCACCTCTAAAGCCAGAGTAGGCAAGACCTCTGCCCCCTCTGGCACCGCGAAAGGAAGGATTAAAGGAGCTTGCCCCCCGAAAGGAGCTACGCAGCTTCTTTACGCTGAGGTAGCTTCCCACCCTTCGCCACAGAATCCAATTTGTCTCCAAACAGCCGCGTTCCCAAAAAGGGCAAAACTGTAAGTGACTTCTTGGCCGCAATGTCCGCCACCCACTGGCGCAGCCAGACCGATCGGCGCATGGCCACCAACAGGGCCGAAGTTCTACTACACATGGTAATAGTGTCGTCCATAGCCGACAAAACAAAATTCATGAACAATTCACACCTCTTAAGGGATGTGAATTCAATGCTGTCCGGGTTGAGCTGGGACCCATTTAACATGTCCCTGATCTCCGACCTGGTGGCCACAGCCACGAGTGCCGATGCACAGACAGGCCGCAAGGCAGAACCCACAGTGGCAAGGCATGACATGTCATCTGATCAATGCGCTTGTCCTCGCCATCCTTAAGGGTAGTGGTATCAGGAGTATGTACAACGGAGGTGTTGGACAATCCTAAATTGGGCGCATCAACCTCGGGAGGGGAAGACCAGCGCTTCACCGCGTCCATCGGAAAGGGATACTTCCTATCCCATCCCTGAGGAACACCTTGAAGGCGACACGGCTTCTCCCATTCTCTAGGAATCATGCTGTCAAAATGATCCTGATTTGGAAACTCCAAGCGGGGCTTAGAGAACCCAAAGAATTTCCCCTTCTTCGGAGGGGCCTCCGCTGGTGGGGAAATATCCAGAACCTCTAACCGATGGGTCAGGACCCTGGGGGTATCAACAGCATCCCCCAGCGCCTGCCCGGCATCAGAATCAAAGAACTGCAATTCCTCAGTCTCGGATTTCTCAAAAAATTCCCCTTCCTCAAGCGGGGAATAATCAGCCCAATCAGGTGAGTCATAGTCATCAAAATCAATTACCGGCGTAGCCGGTGACAGATGCCTTTTCTTAGCAGTGGCCTTTCTGCTCACTGAGCTAGAAATAATTTCCTCGAGGTTGGCCAGCCTGGCACATACCTCTGAGTGCGACTCCCCATTAATGACAGTGTGGGATACCCCACAACCCACACATAGCTGGGATTGTCCCAAAGGGAGCCCGAGCCCAGTATCCTGCAGAGCCTCCATATGGTGATTTTAAGGTAGTCGGAATGACCCGAGGTAATTACGCTGGTAAGCAACACGGGATGCCCCTTAAGTCCCAAGTGGGAGGATTTATAAGTGCCCCAAATTTCTGCTAGAGACCCTAGGACCAGGAGAACCCCCTGTCCTACACAGACACAGGGAGTCCTCCTGAAAGACACAAAAGAGTGGCCATAAGCACATGCGCACACACATATATATATATATATATATATATTTATTAAGATATTGTTTATACCCTATAAATAAAGGAAAAACGGGACAAGGACTAGCACTGTCCCCTGACAGAAAGGGGGACATGCTGAGTAAAGTACACAAAAAGGGGGGAGCCCAGGAGGGCACTCACATGTCCAGCAAGATGGCTGCCACCGCTATCCGGCCATAGGAGAAGAGTGAGAAGGGAGAAGAAGGGGCGGGCTAGCGCGGATCGCGCGCTGCGCCTGGCCCCGCCCCCCCACCCTCACAACCAGCAGCGCGGTTCCAAGCCGTGGGCTGGGCTCCGCAATTGGCTCCAACAGAAGGGGGGGGGGCAGGCCGCGGCAACGCGCGTAGCGCCCGGCCCTGCCCCCTTAACACCGCAGCCTGAGGGGAAGAAGCTCCCCTCAGGAGAGCCAAGAACGGCGACCAGCCGGAATGTAAAGCACAAGCACACTACACACACTCTGTAATAAAAGGAAAGCCCCCCCCCCCCCCCCACCATGGAGGGTTAACAGAGGGATCCAGAAGGGGGATAATCCCGCACCAAGTATGGTGTAAGGGATATAGAGAGATTATATTGCAATTAGGGACAGGGCATCCCAAACCGGGATCACCAACCCGGATTCCGCCTACCCCCTCACCTCTCACAGAGGAGCATGGCTCCCTAAACACCTATTAAGGTGATTCCTACCCTCACCCGGACCTACAGCCAAGGCTGGGAGGCTAATATTGGGCTTAATGAATAAAGGTCCGGGCAGAAATAGGGCAAAAAATGGCCAGGCGTAAGCCCGGCTTACCTGCAAGGAAGAGAAGCAGACATCTTCTGACTTGCTCGCCGTCCTGCAGAGAAGGAACTGGGGAATGTGTGGGAGGTCCCAGGTATTTATGGACCAGGAGGGGCTTCTTTTTTGCCTTCATCTCTGCAGAAGTTCGCCCTCTACTGGACCATAACCCGTAAGTCATGAATAGTGCTAGCGGGGTGCGTGACATACTTGGAATATAATTTTCTCGAGGTTGGCCAGCCTAGCACATACCTTTGAGTGCGACTCCCCACTAATGACAGTGTCACATGGGGTACAGATAAGGCGGGGAGGGGTAGGAGATGAGACGGGCGGCACTGACCCAGACGCCTGGGGTCCCGACTGCCGCGTTATGGCCTGTTGCGCACATGGTATGCAAATCAGTACATTCTCCCCCGTAAGGGGAACCCCACAACCCACACATAGCTGGGATTGTCCCGATGGGAGCCCGAGCCCGGTATCCTGTGTAGCCTCCATATGGTACTTTTTAGGGAAAGTCGCAATGACCAGAGGGAATTACGCTGATAAGCTACCCGGGATGCCCCTTTGTGTCCCGAATGGGAGGATTTATAGGAGCCCAAATTACTTCTAGGGACCCTAGGACCAGGAGAACCCCCTTAATTGCACAGGGAGTTCTCCTGAAAGACACAGAAGAGTGGCATAAGCACATGCCCACACACACATGCGTAATATAATACAATCATATAATCACACAATGGAGAAAAAAGATGTCCTGTCTGAACAAGGCGCATGGCAAGACAGTAATGACCATGAAAAGGAGCCCAAGAGGGCACTCACGTGTCAGCAGTAATGGCTGGCACCAACTCAGCAGCTCAGCGTCGAGAGAGAGAGAGACGAAGAAGAGGCCGGGCAAGCGTGGATTGCGCGCCGCGCCTGGCCCCGCCCCCCCTCACAACCATGTAGCGCGGTTCCCAGCAGGAGGCTGGGCTCCGCAAATGTCGCCAAGGCAGGAGTGGGCGGGCCGTGGCAGCGGGAATCCCGCACTCTAGATGCAAGGGATAAATAGGGACAGGGCATCCCAAACCGGGATCACCAACCCAGATTCCGCCTACCCCTTTATGTGGGGTCTCACGGGGGAGCATGGCTCCCTGAACACCTATTAAGGTGTCTTCCCTACCCTCACCCGGACCTGCAGCCAAGGCTGCGAGGCTAGAATAGGTTTACAGTATAAAGGTCTGGGCAGAAATAGGGCAAAAAATGGCCGGGTTTAACCCGGCTTACCTGCAAGGAAGAGAAGCAGACATCTTCTGACTTGCTCGCCGTCCTTCAGAGAAGGAACTGGGAATGAGTGGGAGGTCCCAGGTATTTATGGACCGGGAGGGGCTTCTTTTTTGCTTTCATCTCTGCAGAAGTTCGCCCTCTACTGGACCATAACCCATATGTCATGAATTGGAAGCGGGGTGTGTGACATACTTGGAATAAGATCATTTCATTTACTCCCTTATGCAGCACATCCCCTTGGACTTGGATTTTCTATAGTCACGGTTGACCAGATCCAGTTCCAAGACCGAAGTACACCCCATGGAGGCCGGTGTCTTCATGTATATAAAACCTAAGTTTAGGCCAGATCACCACCCGCAAGGGTAGGCCCCCCTCTCCTGGTGTATTACAGTTTGTGCATTTCTACAGCGCCAACCAACTTCTTGTACAGCACCATGGAAAATGATGGTTTAAAAAATACAATTCTGTGATTACTCACCTGTAGAATTGGTATTATGAGTATACAGTACGTCATGCTCCAAATATAATACTTACAATCGAGTTATACTCCGCCAAATGGCGCTGGACTGCAGAGACATCGAAAATAGGCTCCTCCCGGCCCCTCAAATACCCGGGGACCTCCCACAAATCCCCAGCATTGAAAAGCAGTTAACGAGAAGCCGGGAGAATTAAACAACCCAACTATCAACTATAACAATGATAACAATCACCATACAGGGGATCCAAGATAATGTAAAACCAAGGGTGGGTTGGAGCAGGACTTACTGTATACTCATAATACCAATTCTACAGGTGAGTAATCACAGAATTGTATTATTCTTAGTATACAGTATGTCCTGCTCCAAATATAATGCTTACAATCGGGACATCCAATAGCAGTGTCCATAAAGTAGGGTGGGATCCCCAAGAAAAAAAAGACAGCAGCAGGCAGGTTAAACCACTGCCGCCTGCAGAACCTTTCGGCCAAAAACAGCATCAGCTGAGGCCCTCACATCAACCTTGTAAAACTTTGAAAAGGTATGAACAGAAGACCAAGTAGCGGCCTTGCAAACTTGTTCAACAGAAGCCTGGTGCTGAAAAGCCCAAGAGGCAACAATAGCACGAGTGAAATGAGCAGTAAGGCGGAAGGGAGGATTCTTCCCCTTAGCAGAGTAGGCCTGAATCACAGCCTGACGAATACACTTGCTAATAGTAGACTTGGCAGGATCCAAACCCTTCCTGGGACCAGAAGGGACCACAAAAAGAGCATCAGTTTTCCTGAAAGGTGCAGTAGCCACCAGATAGTACTTCAGACACCTAACCCCATCCAAAGAGTGCAAAACTCTCTCCTTAGCATTGCTAGGATTAGGGCACAAAGAAGGAAGAACAATATCCTGATTCAAATGAAAGGCAGACACTACCTTAGGCAGAAAGTCAGGCTTGAAACGAAACACCACCTTGTCCTGGTGTCTCTCATAGTAGGGGAGCTGAATGGACAGCACCGCCAACTCAGACACACGCCTGACAGAAGTAATAGTCACCAGAAACACAACCTTGAGAGTAAGAATGGCCAAGGCAGCATCCTGCACAGGTTCAAAGGGAGCACCCTGCAAGGCTGACAGAACCAAGTTAAGATCCCAAACAGGCACATGAGTAACCCCCTGGAAAAAAGACTGATCAGAGGGTGCTGAGCAAAGGACTTCTGGAAGAAAATAGCCAGGGAAGAAACCTGACCCTTCAGAGTACTGAGTTGGAGCCCCATCTCCAACCCATGCTGCAGGAACTCCAGAATCCTGGGAATAGAGAAGACACGACAAGGAAGAGACTCACACCAGTCAATGTAGGCACGCCAAACCCTGTAATGAATGGAAGAGGAAGACTTCTTTCTAGCTTTAATCAAAGTATCCACAACCGAGGAAGACAGCCCCTTCTCCATCAAGATGGAGGTTTCAGCAGCCAAGCCGTCAAAGCTTGAGTTTGTAAATTGGGATGGCGTAGCGAGCCCTGAGTGAGCAGATCTGGCACCAAGGGCAGAGCGTACTGATCTACTTCCAGCTGCACCACGTCTGCGAACCACAATCTTCTTGGCCACCTGGGGGCCACCAGAATTGCTGGCACCCCTTCCAGAGCAATCTTGCGCAGAACCCTGCCCAGCAGGGGAATTGGAGGGAAGACATACAGGAACTGAAAGTCCTTCCGTGACATTGCTAGCGCATCCGAGGTCAGGGCCAGAGGATCCCTGGACAGAGAGACAAAAGCTGAGAGCTTGTGATTGTGGCGGGACGCAAACAGATCCACATCTGGTTGGCCCCAACGGTGACACAGAGATTGAAACACCGTGCTGCATAGGGACCATTCTCCCTGACGAGAGGTCCCTCTGCTCAGAGAGTCCACCAGGTGATTTTCCACCCCCGGGATGTACACAGCTGAAATGCAGGGGACATTGGCCTCCGCCCAAGTCAGGATCAGAGATGCTTCCTGGAGGGCCCCCTTGCTCCGGGTCCCTCCCTGATGATTGATGTAGGCAACTGCCGTCTGGTTGTCCGTGCGCACCTGAACAGGCAGGCCCTGAAGATGAGTAGTCAAGCGAGCCAGAACTAACCTGATCGCCCGCAGCTCCAAGACATTGATAGGTGTGTGGGCCTCCTGAGGGCCCCACCTCCCCTGGAACCGCAGGGACTTCCAGAAACCCCCCCAACCTGACAGACTGGCATCCGTGGTGACCGTCTACCAGGAAGGGGCAAGAAAGGATCTGCCCCCCAATAGGTTGAGTCCATCCACCACAAGAGGGACCTCCTGACCAGGGGGGAGAGCACACAGACCCTGTCCAGGGATGCTGGGTCCTTGTCCCATACCGACAATAGGTGAAGTTGCAGAGGCCTCAAGTGGAACTGAGCATAAGGGACCGCACGCCACCATCAGGCCCACCAGCTGCATCCCCTGCCTGATGGGGACAAGCTAGGAGGGACTGAGCCTGTGCAATAAGACTGTCCACCTTCTGCTGAGGAAGGAAGATCCTTGCCTGAACTGTATCCAGATTCATTCCCAGGAATGGCGTTACCAAGGAAGGGGACAGCGAGGACTTGGGGTGGGTGATCACCCATCCAAATGACCCCAGAGTGGACACCACCAGCTGAGTATCCAACCCTGCCTGATGTAGAGACTGGGAAGTGATGAGGATGTCGTCCAGATAGGGAAGCACGCGGACGCCCTGACATCTGAGCAGAGACATCACTCCAGCCAGCACCTTGGTGAACACCCTGGGAGCTGAAGTGAGGCCGAAGGGAAAGGCCACAAATTGGTAGTGTTGATCCATCAGAGCAAACCTGAGGAACCTTTGATGACCTGGGAACACAGGAATATGAAGGTAAGCATCTTTGATGTCCACAGAAGTCATGAAATCCCCTTGGCGCAGGGAACTGATGGCAGAGCGCAGAGTCTCCATGGGAAAGCGCCTGCCCCTGACAAACTTGTTGAGAATCTTTAGGTCCAGGATGGGCCTGACAGAACCATCCTTTTTGGGTACTGTGAATAGGTTGGAATAAAAGCCCTTGCCTTTTTCTCTTAAAAGGGACCTGGCAGATGACCCCCAGCTCCAGGAGGCCTTACACTGCTTGCACTAGCTCCTGAGCTGACACAGGGTCCTGAGGAATCCGGGATCTGATGAATCTTGGAGGGGGATCGGCAGCAAACTCCAACTTGTAACCGGAGGACACTACCTCCTGAATCCACCGGTCTGAGACATGAAGCCTCCAGATGTGAGCGAAGTGCTGCAGCCGTCCCCCCACCCGGATGGGTGAGGGCGCCCCATCATGCCTGAGGGGGTTTGGGAGAGGATTTAGCTTTGGGACCCAGGAGGAGCCAGGATTTCCACGTCCTCTGCCTATCTACCCCAGAAATGTTCCCCCGGGCCCCAGGGAAAGAAACCCCCCTTCCCTGTCTTGCACCACGGTAAGGGGAGGAGAAGGAACCCTGACCCCGAAAGGGCCGAGATTGCCGCCTGCGCTGGGGTAACCTGCCTCCCTTAGCAAAAAGGTCCAGGCGGTCCCCAAACAGGCGCAGTCCTTAAAAAGGGAAGCCCAGTGAGAGCCTTCTTGGCAGCGTTGTCAGCAGCCCACTGGAGCAGCCAAACCGAGCGGCGTATAGCCACCACGAGGGCAGAAGTTCTGGCACACATTCTGATGGTGTCATCCAATGCTGATAGGACAAAATTTACAAAAACATCACAACTGGACAGTGCATTAAACACCTCACAAGGCAAATCATCAGGGGCACTATCAAGCATATTTCTGATAAGGGTTCTAGTGGCCACAGTAGTAATGGCAGAGGCACAGACCGGGCGCAGCGCCGTCCCCGCACATGCAAAGGCGTGGGATGCCAGTTGGTCAATGCGCTGGTCTTCAGCATCCCGCAGGGTAGTAGAAACGGGGGAATGCATGACAGGGGTGTTAAATAGCCCTAGGATCGGGGCATCCACCTCGGGGGGGGGGGGGGGGGGGGGGGATGACCAACATTTAACCACCTCAGCAGGAAAGGGATACTTCCTATCCCAACTCTTTGGAACCCCGGGAAGTTTACTGGGGCGCTCCCATTCCTTGAGCACAAGGTTATGGAAATGTGCCTGCTCTGGAAATTCCAAACATGATTTTGCTGTATGGAAAAGCTCCCCTCTTTGCCTGGGAGCCTCAACAGGGAGAGAGATAGACAGAACCTCGAAAATCTGGGTCAATAATCTGTCAGTGTCATCCGGGGCCCAGGGGTCAGAGCCAGAATCGTCATGACCCCTTGGTCTCTCATCAGATGAGCCTGAATCAGAAAAGAGCTCCCCTTCATCAAACAGGGTATAGCCACACAGATTCCAAAACTCCTCAGTTCCCATAAGGAAAACAGCAACATTAGGCGTCAAGTGCCGCTTCTTAGCAGAGGCCTTACGTGCTAAGGACTTCGCAATAATCTGTTCAACCGTAGGCAGTCTAGAAGACACATCAGGCTGAGAGTCCCCACTAGTATGCAACTCAGCAGGAGTGAGGTTTAAGCTTGGGGGAGTAGGCGAAGTGAAACGAGGTGCAGCCACTGGCACGCCAGATTGCAATGCAAGCACCTGCTCAGCACAGGGTACACAGACCCGTGCCTCGTCAGCATGAGGCTGCCCACACGCTACACACAGCCGGTCTTGTCCCAAAGGGACCCCGGTCACATTTTCCTGGGATGCCCCCATATGGTGATTATAGCGGCGCTATACGCAGATAGGGAATAACGCTATGTAGCAACCCTGGATGCCCCAATAACCCGCTAGGGAAGTGGGAGTATAATTTTTACAAGGCCTACAAGCAATATACTAAAAACAGGGCCCGGGAGAAGCCAAGAAGGGTTCGTCCCGCCTGAAAGACATAAGCAGACAAGACCTTAAGTACATCGTAACCAAAGTAAAGGAAATAAAGCCGCCCGCGAGGGCACTTAGACGAGCCGCGGTAGGTAGGAGTCCGTCGCACATAGGCCAACCAAGTAGGAAAGATGGCGTCGGTATACCTCGAGGGGCGGGCCAGTAACAGCTATGACGCGGAACGCACCAAAGACGGTCCCCGCCCCCCACGAAGAGTGTGAAACCAGAACGGCCAACAGCCAATGATGGCGCACCAGCGCCTGAGGTAATGCCGCCGCCAAGGGCGGAACCAAGTCAGTGCGCGGCGGCTGACACAAGAATAAAGGCATGTGAAAAGAGAAAGCACAGACTGCATAACATACATATCTATACACATACACCCCCCCCCCCCTCTTTTCCCCCGAAGACTACAAGGAGGATGAGAGAGGACGGCGGCCACTTAAATAGGGCCCACCGATAAGCAGGGGCAATAGTGCGGGTGGGGCATCCCATAGAGGCTCACCATAAGCCTGAACCGCCTACCCTTTGGTGGGGGATTGCGGTGGAGCAGCGCTCCTAAACACCAACAGCGGTGCTGCCTACCTTCACCCGACCAGCGCAGCCAAGGCTGGGAGGCATATTACTAGTGGAACGGGTGGGAATAGTCCTACTGGGGCCGCAGGTTAATAACCCCGCTCACCTGCGAGTAGAGAGACAATTTCTCATCCTTCGCAGCCAGACTGCAGAGAAATTCTGGGGATTTGTGGGAGGTCCCTGGGTATTTGAGGGGCCGGGAGGAGCCTGTTCCGATTGTAAGTATTAGATTAAGAGAAGGACGTACTGTATACTAAGAATAGGGGGGCCCATGGCTTAATATACCCAGAAGCCTGGCTAAGCCCATGGACATAGCTTTTAGAAAATATTAGATGAGATGCTTGCATGTCTTTGGTGTGACAATAAAACCCCAGCAATTACCATTCCCTACAGTGCCTCTGACACATAAGGGACACGGCATGCTCAGCATTGCACCAGAAAGGGGTGGTCCCATGAACAATCCCTTGCTCATGATGACAGAAGCAGTACAAGCTTGGCAGGTAGAGATTTTAAAACTGATGCATAATCCTTGGCCCACATGGCCTTCAGTTGCAGCCCCCAGCACTGCTAGGGAGTTGAAATGCAAGCAGCTGGACTTGAGAGGGCAAGCAGAAAGTGAGGCACCGATTAATGTCTTTGTATAGGTGGGTGACCCACATGTGCTACTAGTGAGTGGTTTGTGTCTATGGAGTGGTTAATGTAGACTCTTCCCGTCTCTGCCCAGCTCACCTTCTGTTACCTCTTTCCACCTTACATGTGTTCACTTCACCTCTTCACTTCACGTTTATCTCTGCATACTTCTACTCACCTATTCCCCAGGTGTCCCAACCTACCTCTGCTCACCTCACCTTTGTCCATCACTTGTCATCTCACCTCTGTATACTTCAGTTCACCTCTTCCCACCATAACTCTGAAAGAGCTGGGGTGGGCAGGATGGAGGTTAGCAAACACAACTCTGGCAGAGTTGAGATGACAAATCTCCCCTCCAATCCCCTCAGCTTTGCTCATCTCACCTCATCCTGTCCCACCTCCTCCCATCTCACCTCACCTCCTCCTTGTTCACCTCTACCCAACTCTTTTGACCTCTTCTCCCCTCACCTTTGCATATATAAGCATATGTAATGCTTCAAGGTTAAAACTTGCCTGCAGTAAACCGCTTTTCCATAGCTTAAAATTTATTGCGACCCATTGAAGTGCAAAACGTACGTTTACCGTCAGCTCCCACAGTGATCTAAACAATCATGGTCGCATCCTCAGAATGTCTTCGCTGAGTAGTGCTCCTGTGCCCAGCCACTCTGATAGGCTGGGGACGGGAGTGTACCCTAATCTAAAGAAAACTGGGGATGTGGCCATTTTCACCCCCCGATTGCAGAGTTCTGTGTGTAAGCAGAGCTATATGCAGTGCATTATAGTGGAACAAAACCCGGGAATTTGACTTTCCTGGGCTTTGTTCAGTTTCTGAGGGGTGTCTGAATGATGTGTGAAACCCCCCAGAACGCAGCTATTCCCTCACCTCTTCCTCCCTCCAACAGCGCATTCACAGGCTCTCGCTGTCTGCCGAGACATGTAATTCGGCTAAAGGCTCTCACGACTTTTATGGAGAGGACGCATACTGGGCTGCGAGCTCCCTCCCTCCCTCCCTCCACAGCCTATGTGAATGGCTGGGGCAGGAGCACACGGCCGTAACCCCACGTGGCGTGCATGCGCTCCCGTCCTGGCATTCAGATGGGGAGGAAGCGCGAGCACCGCTGTGGGGAGCGGTAGCAATGACAGCCACTCGTAGAATGACATTCACAGCAGACGCATCTCATTGGACAAGAGCCCGTGCATGCGCCATTGGAGTGGGGAAAAGATGAGAGTTTACATGTTCCCCATGGAGGGGGGGGGGGAGCTGGTCCTGGAACCCTTGATACCAGGGCCGACCCAGGTGGGCTTTATTCCTCATTAAATATGCATGGTGCCAATTGTACGAGAGCAATCTGGGGGGCATCCCAAATAAAGATGCCCTAAAGGCCAGGATAGTAAAAGTCCTGGGTTTTGTTCAACTTTAAACAAGTCAGTTTCAAATTGTCTATCAGGACTCCAAAAGCACTTCTGCCAAAGAAAATAACTTTTCAAAATGGGAAAGTGATGCAAATGCAGTCTTAAAAATACAGTTTTGTGAGTACTCACCTGTAAAACGGATATTATGAGTGTGCCATACACTCCACTTCAGATCTTCATGACATGTGGGTAATCTCCAGTAGAGGGCGAACTTCTGCAGGGATGAATATGCAAAACAGAAAGCCCCTCCCAGTCCATATATACCTGGGACCTCCCACCAATTTCCCAGTGTAAATAAGCAGTAAGGGGACCAGGAAGAACCAATTATAACATTAACAATCAAATCAATGGTTCATCATATAAAAGCTCCGGAATACCAGAAAAAAGGGTGGGTTGAAGTGGAGTGTATGGCACACTCAAAATATCCGTTTTACAGGTGAGTACTCACAAAACGGTATTATTCTAAGTGTGCCATACACTCCACTTCAAATCTTCATGACATGTGGGACATCCAATAGCAGTGTCCGTCATGGGTGGGAACCAGAAACAGTAAAGAATGTACCAACTTAAACCACTGCAGCTTGCAGAACTTTGCGGCCAAAAACAGCATCCGCTGAAGCCCGCACATCAACCTTGTAAAACTTGGAAAAAGTATGAACGGAAGACCAAGTAGCAGCCTTACAAACTTGTTTAACAGAAGCCTGGTGCTGAAAAGCCCAGGATGCACCAACAGCACGAGTAGAGTGCGCAGTGACCCTAAAAGGGGGGAGTCCTCCCCTTAGCAGAATAGGCCCCAACAATGGCCTGACAAATCCATTTGTTAACGGTAGACTTGGTGGGCGCCAAACCTTTCCTGGGCCCACAGGGCACCACGAAAAAGGCATCCGTCTTGCGAAAAGTAGTCACCCAATAGTACTTAACACAGCGAACCACATCCAAATTGTGCAAAACCCTCTCCTTTTCATTGCTAGGCTTAGGACACAAGGAAGGGAGAACAATATCCTTAAAACGAAAGACCACCTTGTCCTGGTGTCTTTCAAAGTAAGGGGTCTGAATCGACATAGCCGCCAACTCAGACACGCCGAACAGAGGTAATAGCCACCAAGAAGGCAACCTTTTGAGTGAAAACAGAAAGAGCAATATCCTGTAGCCACTAAAAGCTTTAAATGGATAAGCACAGCCTATTAAGTAATAAATGAATCACATAAGGGGGTGCCAGATGATCTAGTGCTAGTATAACTGTGAACAATTAAACAATTGGGGGGACACTCTGGTATGTCCCATACATGCAACAAGAAAAATCTGCACTCACCCTGAAAGAATTTGCTGCAAACCCAATATAAAGAGATAATATAAAAAGCTATTTTATTAAAGTCAAAAAAGCATGATCACAATGAACACATATGGGCATATACATTTAAAAAACATGTACAGGACAAGATAAAAACAAAAAGGTGGTGGGGGTATGGGCAAGGCAATGCTGAATACAAGTATACTAACAATATATATAATTGTATAAATGTGTTAGCAACAACGTGCCTAATAGCAAGGGAGCATGGCGTGCATGCTAGTGTTGCCAGACCAGTGAGTGTAAGTTGAGCCAGGGTGAAAACAAGAAGTGTAATGAGAAGAAAAGATATACAAAGAAGAAAGAGAGCAGAGTGCGATGAAACGTGTAATCAAGTGCTGAATGTGAGACCAGGTGCCGGTGAAGAAAGCAAGAGAAGGATGTGGAAAATGATTGGCAAAACAGAGCCACTCACTGGTTGGCAACCAGAGAAGTACAAATGGTCACTATGAATGAAATCTAGTAAATCAATACATCACCGTGATGGAGCATGGCCTGCCGATCCCCCCCACACACCAGAAATAGACAACCGCCGACGCGCTGCGTGGATACACCACTTCTCCTGGACGGGACCAATATCCTGTAGCGGCTCAAAAAGGAGGACCCTGGAGAGCCGAAAGAACCAAATTCAAATCCCAAACAGGAACCACAGCCTTCCGCGGGGGCCGCACATGCGTGACCCCTTGGAAAAAAGTCTTAACCAGCGGGTGTAAGGCAAAAGACCTCTGGAAGAAAACCGACAGAGCAGAAACCTGTCCTTTCAAAGTACTAAGCTGGAACCCAAGATCCAGATTATGCTGAAGAAACTCCAACATCCTAGGAATCGAAAACACCCTACAAGGCAAGGCCCTAGCCTCACGCCAATCAATATAGGACCTCCAAGTCATATAGTAAAATGCCAGAAGAGGACCACTTCCTAGCTCTAATCAAGGTCTGAACAACGGCCGCAGACAAGCCTTCCTCCTTCAGAATGAAGGTTTCAGCAGCCAAGCCGTCAAAGCCAGCGTTTGTAAATTGGGGTAAAGTAGTAGACCCTGAGATAACAGATCCGGCAACATGGGAAGCCGGTACTGATCTACGGCCAGCCTTACAACGTCTGCGTACCAAACCCTTCTTGGCCACCTTGGAGCCACCAGAATTGCTGGTGCCCCTTCTAGAACCAGTTTGCGAACTACCTTGCCCAGCATGGAGACGGGCGGAAACAGGTACAGAAAACCCAGATCCTTCCAAGCAAGGGACAAGGCATCCACTGCCAGAGATAGAGGATCCTGAGAAAGACACAAAGGCCGGAAGTTTGTGATTGTGCCTCGAGGCAAAGAGATCCACCTCCGGAGTCCCCCACTTGCGGCAAAGATCCAGAAAAACCTCGGGGTTGAGAGACCACTCTCCTTGGCGAGAGGATCCCCTGTTCAGGGAATCCGCCTCCGTGTTCTCCACTCCCGGAATGTAGACCACCCAAATGCAAGGAACATTGCTCTCCGCCCAGTGCAGGATCAGAGAGACACACTCCTGCTGCGAGTCCCTCCTTGGTGATTGATGTAAGCTACCACCGTCCGGTTGTCTGAACGAACCTGAACCGGCAGACCCTGTAAATGTGAGGTCAGCCATACCAGAACCAGTCGGATAGCTCTGAGCTCCAAGACATTGATGGGGGTGTGAGCCTCCTGAGGAACCCACACCCCGCTGAACTGATTACTTTTCCAATAACCTCCCCAGCCCGACAGGCTGGCATCCGTGGTAACCGTCTCCCAACAAGGGACCAGAAAAGATCTGCCCTTCAACAGATTGCTCAACTCCAGCCACCACCGAAGAGACTGCTGAACCCTGGGCAACATCCTTAAAGGTTGATCCAATGACTGCGGACACCTGTCCCAATGCGTCAAAAGGTGAAGTTGAAGAGATCTCATGTGAAACTGTGCAAACGGTACCGCCTCGAAGGAGGACACCATCAAGCCCACCAGTTTCATCCCCTGTCTGATAGAGGGACAAGGACTGGCCAGAAGAAAGCGGATCAGATCCAGAATCCCCTGCACCTTGGTCTGGGGTAGAAACACTCTGGCCTGAATGGTATCCAGATTCATGCCCAGGAATGGGGCAGAGAGAGGACTTGGGACGGTTGATCACCCACCCGAACCTCTCCAGAGTCGACACCACCTGGTGGGTGTCCAGCTCCGCCTGACGGAGGGAAGAAGCTGAGATCAAAAGATCGTCCAGATAAGGTACAATGCGAATGCCCTGACCTCTGAGCAGGGCCATGACACCCGCCAGGACCTTGGTGAAGACCCTCGAAGCCGAGGTCAGTCCGAAGGGAAGGGCCACAAACTGAAAATGTTGATCCTCCACTACAAACCTGAGGAATTTCTGATGCGCTGGAAAGATTGGAACATGCAGATACGCATCCTTGATGTCTATGGATGTCATAAAATCCCCTTGGCGAAGGGAATTGATGGCCGAGCGCAGAGTCTCCATACAGAACTTCTTGGCTCTGATAAACCTGTTGAGGACCTTGAGATCTAGAATGGGTCTCACGAACCCTCCTTTTTGTAGTAACCCCTGCCTCTCTCCGACGGAGGGACCGGGCATATAACTCCCATGTCCATAAGGTTTTTCACTGCTAACAGGAGCCCATGTGCAGCCTGAGGGTCCGAGGGCACCCAGGTCCTTACGAATCTTGGAGGCGGCCAGTACTCGCTCCAGTTTGTACCTGGAGGAGACCACTTCCAAGATCCAATTGTCTGTGACCTCCCAGGCCCAGACCTGGAGGAAGAGCCGCAGCCGCCCCCCCACCCTTGCGGGTGAGGGCGCCCCTTCATTGCTGAGCCGGTTTAACGGCAGGCTTGGGCTTGGAACCCCAAGCAGCCGCAGGACGTGCCCGACCTCTGCCCCTGTTCCAGGACGAGCCCCTGACACCCGAGAAGGCCAAACCCCTAGCCGCTCTGGCCCCTCGAAAGGAAGGAGTGAACGAGCCAGCCCCCCGAAAGGGACGGTGCCGTTTCTTCCGCTGAGGTAACTTACCTCCTTTAGCAACAGCATCCAATTTATCTCCAAACAGCCGCGTACCCAAAAAGGGAAGAGCTATAAGCGACTTCTTGGCCCCAAAGTCCGCCGTCCACTGGCGGAGCCAGACCGATCTGCGCATAGCCACCAATAAGGCTGAAGTCCTACAACACACGACAATAGAATCTTCCATAACAGCCAAGACAAAATCCATGAACAATTCACATCTCTTAAGCGTAGCGAACTCCGCGCTAGCCGGATCAAACTGAACGTCATTCAGCCAGTCCCTGATAAGAGACCTGGTAGCAAGCGACACTAGGGCAGATGCGCAAACAGGCCGGAGGGCTGAGCTCACGCAGGCAAATGCGTGGCACGCCATCTGATCAAGGCGCTTATCCTCGCCATCCTTAAGGGAAGTGGCGTCAGGGTTGTTCAGCACAGAAGAGTTGGTCAAACCTAAAACTGGCGCATCGACCTTGGGAGGAGAAGACCAGCGCTTAACCGCCTCCAAAGGGAAAGGATACTTCTTATCCCATCCCTGAGGAGCACCAGGAAGCAGACTGGGCCTCTCCCATTCTCGAAGGCTCAGCGCATCAAAGTGACCCTGGGTAGGGAATTCCAGACGGGGCTTGCGGACCCCCAAAAATTCCCCCTTCTTGAGGAGGCGCCTCAGGCGGGTCAATATCCAAAACCTCCAATAGATGTGACAAAACAGTGGCCGTATCTACGGCATCCCCCAGCGCCTGCCCGACATCACCAGACTGTACATAATCAGCCTCTGTTTCCTCATACAATTCCCCCTCCTCTAATGGGGAATAATCCGACAACTCAATGGAATCGTCGTCCACAAAGGCTGGGCCGACGACAAATGTCTCTTTTTAGCCTGGGCCTTCTTGCCCACCGTGCTAGCAATAAATTTCTCGATGCTGGCCAACCTAGCACAAACATCAGAGTGCGACTCCCCGCTGACACCAATGTCACTTGGGGTACGGATAAGACAGGGAGGGGAAGGCGATGAAGCGGGAGGAGCCTACCCAGAAGGCTGGGTACCCGACTGCCGCGTCATGGCCTATTGAGCACATGGTATACAGATCAGCACATTCTCCCCCGTAAGAGATACCCGCCACATGGCCGGGATTGTCCCAGAGGGAGCCCGAGCCCAGTATCCTGTGGAGCCTCCATATGGTGATTTTTGTGGTCAGTAGCAAGACCGTAGGGAATTTACGCAAAAGCAACCCGGGATGCCCCTTAAAAATCCCAGTGGGAGGATTTAAGGTGATCAATTTTACATTAGGGACCCCAGGACCAGGAGGAACCCCTTAATATGCACAATTATGAAGCAATCTTCAACACACAACCAGGCATATCAGTTACTTTACAGCGTAAACATATATCAATATATTATATATACCAAAATACATAATTGACAAAAATACAATTCTGTGAAATACTCACCTGTAGAATTGGTATTATAAGTATACAGTACGTCCTGCTCCAGATAGATTACTTACACTTGGGTTATCCTCCACCAGATGGCGCTGCACTGCAGAGACATGTAAAACAGGCTCCTCCCAGCCCCTCAAATACACGGGGACCTCCCACAAATCCCCAGCATTGAAGAGCAGTGAACAAGAATCCGGGAGAATTTAACCACCCATAACAAAACTGGTAACTATAACAATGATGATAATCACCATACAGGGGATCCAGAATAATGCAACAACAGGGTGGGGTGGAGCAGGACGTACTGTATACTTATAATACCAATTCTACAGGTGAGTATTTCACAGAATTGTATTATTCTTAGTATACAGTATGCCCTGCTCCAGACAGATTTCTTACACTTGGGACATCCAATAGCAGTGTCCATAAAGTAGGGTGGGATCCCCAATAAGAAAGGTAACAGCAGGCAGTTTAAACCACTGCCGCCTGTAAAACCTTGCGGCCAAAAACAGCATCAGCTGAGGCCCTAACATCAACCTTGTAAAACTTTGAAAAGGTATGAACAGAAGACCAAGTAGCGGCCTTGCAAACTTGTTCAACAGAAGCCTAGTGCTGGAAGGCCCAAGAGGCACCAATAGCACGAGTAGAATGAGCAGTAAGGTGGAAGGGAGGACTCTTCCCCTTAGCCGAATAGGCCTGAATCACAGCCTGATGGATCCATTTGCTGATAGTAGACTTGGCAGGAGTCAAACCCTTCCTAGGACCGGAAGGGACCACAAAAAGAGCATCAGTCTTCCTGAAGGACGCAGTGACTACTAGGTAATACTTCAGACACCTGACCACATCCAAGGAGGGAAGAACAATATCCTGGTTCAAATGAAAAGCAGATACCACCTTAGGCAGGAAATCCGGCTTAAAGCGGACCACCACCTTATCCTGGTGCCTCTCAAAGTATGGTGGCTGGATAGACAGAGCCGCCAGCTCTGACACACGCCTGACAGAAGTAATAGCCACCAGAAAGACAACCTTGAGGGTAAGTACAGCCAGAGCAGTATCCTGAATAGGCTCAAAGGGAGCACCCTGCAAGGCAGACAAGACCAAGTTCAAATCCCAAACAGGGACCATAGGTTTTCGTGGGGGACGCACATGAGTAACCCCCTGAAAGAAAGTCTTGACCAAGGAATGTTGAGCAAAGGACTTCTGAAAGAAGACAGACAGGGCAGAAACTTGACCCTTCAAAGTACTGAGTTGGAGACCAGACTCCAACCCTTGCTGTAAGAACTCCAGAACCCTGGGAACTGAGAACACCTGACAGGGAAGAGACCTAGACTCACACCAGTCAATGTAAGCACGCCAAACCCTGTAATAGATGGAAGAGGAAGATTTCTTCCTAGCCTTTACCATGGTCTCAACCACGGAGGCAGACAAGCATTTCTCCATCAAGATGGAGGTTTCAGCAGCCAGGCCGACAAAGCCAGAGTTTGTAAACTGGGATGGCGTAAGAAGCCCTGAGTGAGCAGATCTGGTACTGCTGGCAGGATGTACTGATCTACTGCCATCTGCACCACGTCTGCGAACCACACTCTTCTTGGCCACCTGGGGGCCACCAGAATCACTGGCACCCCTTCCAGAGCAATCTTGCGCAGGACCCTGCCCAGCAGGGGGAATGGAGGAAAGACATACAGGAGCCGAAATTCCTGCCATGGACAGAGCATCTGTGGCCATGGCCAGAGGATCCCGAGACAGGGAGACAAAAGCCTGGAGCTTGTGATTGTGACGGGATGCAAACAGATCCACATCCGGTAGCCCCCCCAACGGTGACACAGGGACTGGAATACCCTGTTGCAGAGGGACCCCTCTCCCTGACGAGAGATCCCCCTGCTCAGAGAGTCCGCCAGTAGGTTCTCTGCCCCCGGGATGTGCACAGCCGAAATGCATTGAACGTTGGCCTCTGCCCATGTCAGAATCCGCGACACCTCCTGGAGGGCCCTCCTGCTCCAGGTCCCTCCCTGATGGTTGATGTAGGCAACCGCCGTCCTGTTGTCTGAGAGCACCTGCACAGACAGACCCTTCAGGTGATTGGTCAACTGCTCCAGTACCAACCTGATTGCCCGCAGTTCCAGAATGTTGATTGGTAAGTGGGCCTCCTGAGGGCCCCACCTCCCCTGGAACCGCAGGGACTTCCAGAATCCCCCCCATCCTGACAGACTGGCATCCGTGGTGAGTGTCTCCCAGGAGGGGGCCAGGAAGGACCTGCCTCCCAACAAGTTCCTGTGGTCCAGCCACCACGAAAGGGACCGTCGGACCAAGGGGGGGAAGCACACAGATCCCGTCCAAGGACGTTGAATCCTTGTCCCATACTGACAGAAGGTGAAGCTGAAGAGGCCTCAAATGGAACTGAGCAAAGGGCACCGCCGAGGGAGGGCTGGGGGCACGATAGCCGGAACCTCACCTGCGCAGTTAGAGCTTCCACCTTCTGCTGAGGAAGGAATATCCTTGACTGAATCGTATCCAGAATCATTCCCAGGAATGGGGTCACCGAGGAAGGGGACAGGGAGGACTTGGGGTGAATGATCACCCAGCCAAAGGACTCCAGGGTGGACACCACCAGCTGAGTGTCCAACTCTGCCTGCTGCAGAGACCGAGAGGTGATGAGTATGTCGTCCAAGTAGGGCAGCAAGCGTATGCTCCTTGACCTCACCAGAGACATCACCCCTGCCAGCACCTTGGTGAACACTCAGAGCTGAGACCAAAGGGCAGGGCCACAAATTGGTAATGTTGATCTTCCAACTCGAATCGGAGAAAACTTTGGTGTCCAGGGAACACAGGGATGTGAAGGTAAGCATCTTTGATGTCCACCGACGTCATGAGATCCCCTGGGCGCAGGGAGCCAATGGCAGAGCGCAGAGTTTCCATGCGAAAGCGCCTGTTTCGGACAAATTTGTTGAGGATCTTTAAATCCAGCATGGGCCTGATTGACACATCTTTTTTGGGGGACTGTGAAAATGTTGGAATAGAACCCCTTGCCTCTTTCTCTTAAGGGGACCCTGCAAATGACCCCCATATCCAGAAGGCCTTGCACGGCCTGCATCAAGACCTGAGCTGAGGCAGGGTCATGGGGGATCCTGGACTTGATGAATCTTAGGGGGGGGGGGGGCGCACAGCAAACTCTATCTTGTAACCAGAGGACACTACCTCCTGAATCCACCGGTCAGACGTGATGCCTCCAGATGTGCGCAAAGTGCTGTAGCCGTCCCCCCACCCTGATGGGCGAGGGCACCCCATCATGCCTGGGGGGGCTTGGGAGAGGGTTTTGGCTTAGACCCCCAGGAAGCGCCAGGACGTCGTCCTCTGCTCCTGTGCCAGGAATCTGTACGAGCCCCCGCGAAGGACACCCCTTTGCCCTGCTTAGCACCGCAGTAGGGGAGTGAAGGGGGCCCCTGGCCCCGAAAGGGCAGAGACTGCCGCCTGCGCTGGGGTAACTTACCTCCTTTAGCAAAAAGGTCTAGGCGGTCCCCAAACAGGCGTAGCCCCTTAAATGGAAGCCCAGTAAGGGCCCTCTTAGCAGCATTGTCAGCAGCCCACTGGCGCAGCCAGACCGCTCGGCGTATAGCTACCGCCAAGGCAGAGGTTCTGGCACACATCCTAATGGCATCATCCAAGGAAGGATAGATAGAAGGATAAAGTTCACAAACATATCACAGTTAGACAGTGCATTAAACGTATCAGGTTGCCCTTCATCAGACCCATCAAGTACACTTCTGATCAGGGCCCTGAGCGCCACAGACATAATGGCCGAGGCGCAAACCGGGCGCAGCGCCGCCCCCACAAATGCAAAGGCATGACATGCTAATTGGTCAATGCGCCGGTCCTCAGCGTCCCGCAGCGTAGTAGTGTCAAGGGAGTGCATAATAGAGGTGTTAGACAACCCTAGAATAGGGGCATCCACCTCAGGGGGCAATGACCAGCACTTGACCATTTCAGCAGGAAAGGGATACTTTCTGTCCCAACTCTTAGGTATACCGGGAAGTCTACTGGGACGTTCCTACTCCTTAAAGGAGCAGTATCGCAAATTTTTCTTGGTGACTTCAAATGGTACTTTGAATGTAGGTAAGTGTTGGAGTAAGAATTACAAATTTAGAAAAAAATGATGTGTGTTGAGCAGCTGGAGACTAATAGCTCATGTTTTTGTCTTCTGAGTGTCGGGCCCGACACTCTGGCCCGTTCCATGCTGAGGAGAGGGGTGAAACAATGTATCAGCTGTTCAGTGCTGGCAGCCGTCCAGAATAAGATAACATTGCAACATTGCCTGGCCAGAACTTATATATCTAAAACAAAGAGAAAAGCTCTAGAAATCATTTAGCTGATTTTGATAGTTTTCCCTTCATGTTGGCGCTGCTGCAGAATCTTTCAGTTTACCATTTTCTCTCTCTTTTCTCAACACATTTTTCCATATGATCTTTCTTTCAGCTTTGTGTGTTTTGAGCAAAGCCCAACCCAGGATTTTCACTATCTGGAGTTTTGTTTTGTGCCCCTGGGTTTGCTCAGGAAATGCCAAACGAGCCTTAGCAGTATGAAAAAGCTCCCCCCTTTGCCTGGGAGCCGCAACAGGGGGAGAGATCGACAAAACCTCAAATATTTTGGACCAGCAGTCTGTCAGTATCATCCGGGGTCCAGGGGTCAGAGCCAGAATAGTCATGACCCCTGAGTCTCTCATCAGATGATCCTGAGTCATAAAACCCTTCGTCTGATGGGGTGTAGCCATACAGATGCAACAACTCCTCAGATTCCATAGGAGACGGAGTGGCATCAGGAGTTAAGTGGCGCTTTTTAGCGGAGGCCTTACGCGCTAAGGTATTAGCGATCAATTTTTCAACACTGGCCAGTCTAGCAGACACATCAGGTTGAGAATCCCCGCTTGTATGTAATTCAATGGGGGTGAGACTCAAGCTTGGGGGAGTAGGTGAAGTGAGACGAGGTGCAGGCCCAGCCACCGGAGGGGCGGGTTGCAACGTTAGCGCCTGCTGTGCGCAAGGGACACAGACCCGCGCGCTGTCACCGCTGACAGGTGAGACCCCACAAGCTACACAGTCGGGCTTGTCCCGAAGGAACCCCGGTCCCAATATCCTGGGATGCCTCCATATGGTGATTATTAGGCACAATATGCCAGTAGGGATTGACGCTATAAAGCAACCCTGGATGCCCCAATGACCCGCTAGGGAAGTGGGAGTACTTATACTAGGCCCAACTACAATTACACCGGGCCGGGAGAAGCCACTGGATTCACCCGTCTGAAAGACACACCACATCAAGGACGGGTGGGAATAGTCCAACAGGGCCGCAGGCTTTAATAGCCCCGCTCACCTGCGACAGAGTGATAATTTCATGTCTCCGTAGTAAGCACTGCAGAGAAATCTGGGGATTTGTGGGAGGTCCCCGAGTATTTGAGGGGCCGGGAGGAGCCCGTTTTACATGTCTCTGCAGTGCAGCGCCATCTGGCGGAGGATAACCCAAGTGTAAGTAATCTATCTGGAGCAGGACGTACTGTATACTAAGAATACAAGCATGATCATTCAAGGACATAAACCTGCACCGAAGGGGGCCCCCACCCGCCAGAAAGGGGCCCCCAAATAGCTAAGGTAGTGGCCACCAGGCCCTTACCATCCCCCAGAATCGGCAGCAGCAGCAAGATGGCCCCCGTCTCTGAGGAGAAGCAGGAGAGAACGGGGGCGGGCTAGCACCGAAGGTGCACTCTCCAGGCCCTACCCCTCTCCCAGCAGCGCGGATCTGGCCAGAGGGAGGCCCCACAGAAAAATGCGCGGAACGAGGGGGCGGGGCTACCGCGGCCATGCGGAGCGCCTGGCCCCACCCCCCTTTCTAAACACAGCCTGAGGGAGAGAAGCTCCCAGGCTGAGAGGAAAAAACCCCAGCAGGCTAGGCCAACGTAAATGCACCCAGTCATCAAGGGAAAACTTCCACTGTGAACCACACAAACACACACACACACTAACAGTGGTAACACCAACACACATTCACCATATAAATGAAGGGGGGGGGGAATACGGCCACAGGCATGGAGGGACGGGGCATCCCACACCAGGATCACCAAAACCTGGGTAACCGCCTACCCCAGAATGAGGTCTCACGGTGGAGCAAAGCTCCTTCCGCACCCATAGGGTGCTACCTATCCTCACCAGGACCCACAGCCTAAGCTGGGAGGCTCAAATAGGGACAATTTAGAAAGGGTCCTGGCAGCAATAGGGACAATAAACGGTACCTGCAAGTAAAAGAAGTCTTCATCTTCTGTCTTGTCTCCTTCCCTGCAGAGAAGGAACTGGGAGATTGGTGGGAGGTCCCAGGTATATATGGACTGGGAGGGGCTCTCTTTTGCATATTCATCTCTGCAGAAGTTCAAATCTTCATGACATGTGGGTAATCTCCAGTAGAGGGCGAAGTGGAGTGTGTGGCACACTTAGAATAACTTTACGGTGTGGAAAAGTAGGAGTAAAGCCACAAACAATCTTTTTGCGGAATCTCTATCAGAAAAATTTAAATATGCTTTGAGAAACAGGTTCTTCCCCTGCATAGATTTTCTGTATCCTGAAGAAACCCTTTAATTCTACAAATTACATAGCGTTTTGATGCAGGGGGTGATACTTAAAGTGGACCAACACCCACGGGTGATCGGCCCGGGAATCTATAAGATTCCCGGGCCGATCACCCCCCACCCCGCGGGACATCCGAGATCGGGATGTCCCGCGGGGTGAAACCCCCCCAAACACCCCAAACTCCTTACCTTATCTTCGGCCGGCCGCCGCCTCCCTCGCGCTCCTGTAGGCGTGCGCGTGCCCGCGCCGGCCGTCTGCGAATGGCTGGCGGGGGCGCGCGCGCGCCGAAAGTGACGCGAGGGAGGCGGCGGCGGCCGCTTAGACGTTCCTGATCCTCGCTTGTACGTCGGCGCTGGGAGCGGGGAGAGGTGAGTTTTTCGGGGGGTTAGGGGGGGTTTCACACAGCGGGGCACCCCGATCGGGGGTGCCCCACCGAAGTGGACCAAGACCCAGGATAGTCAAAATCCTGGGTGTTGGTCCACTTTAATAAATGCTTTGAACAATCCACTTTGAACCACAGATACAGACCTTCATCCATGCTAAGGGCCACATATTTACACAGGTATAGGTGAAGGATTTAGAACCAGTCCTCAACCATAATCACACTCTCCCACTTATCTTCAGGACTTCACACGTGCCACTCTGCTACTCTTCAGTGCTCTTCCCCATACAGTTTGCTTCTCTCCAAGTCTTTAAAACTGTCCTTAGAACTCACATTTATACAAGCCTATCTGGCAAATCAATCTGCTCAACAGTGTTATTACCCTTTCAGCCACCAGGTTTATTATATACTATCTTCAACCACCAGGTTTATTACCTGCAACCCAACTCGTGTATCCGCCTTTATATTGTAAACTTACAAGGGTCCTGCTCCCTTTCCTTAATGATATCATCTGTGGCACTAACAAGTACTTATGAATCAAATGTAATAAATATTATACTTGTAATACCCTGTAAATATAGTTATATTACATGTCTTACCCTCCTGTAATATTTACCTTGTACAGCACCACCAAAGAGGCTGGGGCACTATAAATAAAACATAACCTGTCCCATGATTACTTTATAAACCGGCACTGAATAATGCTTCCAAAAGCAGATTTCACTCTAAAAAAAAAAAAAAGGGCCAATAAACGGGTTTCAATCTCTGTGTGTGTGTGTGTGTGTGTGTGTGTGTGTGTGTGTGTGTGTGTGTGTGTGTGTGTAATATACCTCAAACATGCCGACCATAGCAGACCAAGCAACATTTCCAGCATTCCTTCTCACAGCACCTTCAACAAGAACTAAAATTCTAAATGTTTAAAGGGTTAAAAACAGAATATATATGGTGTCTCTTGCCACTTTCTTTCTGCTTCTCCCCCCCCTCTCCTTCTGCAATGAGATCATCCTTCTGTTCCCTAGTCTTAGGTCTCTGCTCCCCAGATGGAGGACATATTTCTACTCCATATCACCCTAGGTTGTAATAGGGGATCTCTTTTACGCTTAAAGTGGATTTTGCCCTTCAGACTCATTACTTATGTATCCTTTACTAGGCCTAAGGGATACATAAGCAACACTTTGTGGTGAAAGAAAGTCGGTAAAGCTGTGTCGATTCTTATCTGCTCTGTACAATTTTGTTCCCGGTTGTGTAAATAATTTTATATAAATTCAATAAAAGTGAAAAAAAAAAATAGTGTCTAAGTTTCTGCCTTTGATTCTGATCACATTTAGATGCCTATCCCTCTAATACAACACTAGGTTTTGCGAGGTACCTTGCATCCTGCCTGCAGCCGAGGCTTCATGAGCGGAGTTGTGGAGCACAGTTCAATGGCCTCTGGCTCGTGGAATATGACAGCTGGAAGCGGTTCCTTCCGAAGGGTCAACACGTTCAGCTTGGACTTTATCATGGTTTGGAAGTGCTGTGCACAGAAGCAGAAGAGTGCGTGAATTACAAGAACTGAGAGCAGGAACTAAGCAAGCATCTTAATAAAACAATAACTCCCTTTATGCATTCTTGGTGGTCATTCACAGTTGTGTAATACTCGATGCCCAGAAAACCAACACTGTTCTGCAGGAACACGTGGCTTTACTTGCATGTGCTGATAAAGAGGTTTAAACACTTTTTATTTCCACTTACAAGGCAGAAAACACAATTCAATATACAAGAGCACCCCTCCCTTAATGTTGCAACCATGAATTTCCAGCTTGGGTCAGCAAGACAGAGACCACCCACTGGATTAAACAGGTAAATTTTTGTAGATGTGTATAAAACCATTTTTTTCAACACCTGACCAATCAAAGTAGCAATAGTTCCATTCAGAACTCCATGAATATTCACAATGAGTTCTGATTGGACAAAAGCCTGTGCAGGAGTGATGGAAGTATGACTCGAGGTGATTAGAGAGGCGATCGTGGGAATAACACAGAGAAATTTAGATTTGGGCTATAAAGCAGACTAAAACCCAGGAAACATGAAATTCCAGGGGCTCTGTGGGTGTTGCATATTTTCAGCCAGGCATAGAGCACATTTAAAGAGGAACTATGGTAAGAAATTACCGGAGTATCTCTTTAATATAAACCGGCAGCTCTTTCAGGTTCCTCATTTCATGTGACCACAAGCACCCCATCAGCACGCCTAGCACTGGCTGTAAAGGATCAAGGAAAAGGAAAGTATCCCGGGTGGCCTGGTTCCTTTAGTGGTGTTTGATGCACAGCAGGGCAGTCCGGCCTGGATGTGCCAATAGATAGTTATGGGCACCTTGTTTTGGCCTGGTACACCTACAGGTCAGAATGCAGAAGTGTGGCACCTGGCTTCAGATACCGGGGCTGTGCGAGAACAATCATTTCCGTGGCATCGGGTGAATATAAGCAGGTGAGTTACGTGCTCCTCTGGCTGTAAGAGGTCATTAAAGTGGACTTTTAAAAAGGAAATACTAAACAAAAATCAGTCAGTTTTTCAACAAGTTCTGGTTCCGTCAGTAACATTTGTTGGGCCAGGGGTTAAACAACTGCTAACCCTTTTACTGCTTCTTTCCTGGAGGAATGGCTGTTACTCCTCAGCATTACATGACACAGGAATCCTATCAATTACTAAGGCTACCAAAATAAGTCCGTCATGGCCTTATATCACTTTAAAAGCTGCCAGGAAATACAATTCTGTGAAATACTCACCTGTAGAATTGGTATTATACGCATACAGTACGTCCTGCTCCATATATAATACTTACACGTGGGTAATCCTCCGCCAGATGGCGCTGTGCACTGCAGACTTGCAAAAAACAGGCTCCTCCCGGCCCTTCATATACCCAGGGACCTCCCACAAATCCCCAGCATTGAAAAGCAGTGAGAAAAGAAGCCGGGAGAAACCAACTGTCAGCACTCACTTACCTGCGCCCCGTTCCTGTCGCGCTCCCCGTCCCGCCGCGCGGCTTCCTGATCGGCGGCCGCGGCGGGCGGCGGCCTTCCTGCCTCCTGGCGCGCGCGCGCCTGGTTCTTCTTCGGCCGGCGTCCCCGGCTCCGGCGCTCGTGCTCGCGCACACGCGCGAGCACGTTGTGGTTATGCCCTCCGGCGCCGCTGTTCTCAGCGCGGCCGCCGGAGGAGAACTAATTAAAGGAACAGGTGTGGCTGGGGGGAATGTTTCACTGTCACTGGCCAATCTCATCAGCTCGTCATTCCCTCACTACTTCCCTCCTATCAGCCCTCTCTGATTCCTGGGCGGGTCGCCCTGTTCCGTCCTATCAGCCTTCAGATCCTAAGTTGCACCAATCATCAGAATCGTTCCCCTAGCCCAATCATACCTAGTTCCTTTATAACCACCTTCTGCCAGTTGCTGGTTGCCTGTTATAGCGCCTAGTTCCTTGTATTTGCTTATCCCTGATTTCGATTCTGATTCCTGTTGCCGACCCTCGCTTGTTTGACCATCCTCTATCTCCACTCCTGTTGCCGACCCTTGCTTGCCTTGACCATCCTCGATCTCCACTCCTGTTGCCGACCCTCGCTTGTTTGACCATCCTCGATCTCCACTCCTGTTGCCAACCCTTGCTTGCCTTGACCATCCTCGATCTCCACTCCTGTTGCCGACCCTTGCCTGTCTATTGGACTGCCACCTTACGCTCACATACCGGCTACCCGATTCCACTTCCAGCCGCGGACTCTCCAGTTCTCTGTACCGTAAGACCTCATCCTTTGAGCCATAAAGTCCTGGGGGCAACCGATCCCGAGCAGGCGTGTTCTGCGTCTCGGCGAGCGGGGGCTCCTATAGGTGAAGCTGGCTGCGGAGATTGGGGGTTGAGGTCCTTACCAAGAGAGCTGGAGTTGTCCAAGTGGTAATTGAGGTTCTGGGAGCGTGACACCAACCACCAAAACTGGTAATAATAACAATGATAACAATCACCATACAGGGGGATCCAGAAAAATGTAAAACCAGGGTGGGGTGGAGCAGGACGTACTGTATGCGTATAATACCAATTCTACAGGTGAGTATTTCACAGAATTGTATTATTCTAAGCATACAGTACGTCCTGCTCCATATATAATACTTACACATGGGACATCCAATAGCAGTGTCCATAAAGTAGGGTGGGATCCCCATCAAAAAAGGCACAGCAGACAGTAAAGGCGCTGTCACCTGCAAACCTTGCTACCAAGAGCGACATGAGCAAAGGCTCTAACGTCAACCTCATAAAAACCTTTGAAAAGGTATGAACAGAAAACAAGCAGCGGTCTAGCAAAACCTGTTTAACATAAACCTGGTGCTGAAAGGCCCAAGGTACCCAAGCACAAGTAGAAACAGAATAAAAAAGAAAAGAAGATTATTCCCCTTAAAAGAATAGGCCAGAGTAACAGCCTGACCAGTCCAAATGCAAACAGTAGCCTCGGTAAAACTTAGAGCTCTCCCCATCGGGGAATTTGAATCCTGGTCTCCCTCGTGACAGGCGGGGATACTGACCACTACACTAACAAGGATCAGCAAGAAGCCGAAACCTTTACTTAGGACCAGAAAGGACAGTCCATCCAAGTAAGACCATTCCAAAGGCCGCATAACCCCTGGAAGCAGACGAGATCAGGCACATACGGATGGAGATGCCCACAAACCCCAAGGGGCATCAGTCCCCCTAAGGGACAAGAGACAATCCAGGAAAAACTTCAACTCCTGTTGAGGGAATGTAGACCCCCCTTACTTCAGCGTTACTAAGAATAAGGCCCAGAGACTGACAAAAGGTCTTGAATAAATGAGCATAAGACACCACCTTGGGCATAAGGTCCAGTGTAAGGCGGAACACCACCACATCAATGTGTATATAATGAACGAGGGCTAACTAAACAGAGCCACCCTCTCCAGAAGGGCAACTTGAAGTAAGAACAGTTCAGACAGCATCCAGAATAGGTCCAAAGGGAACACCCCGCAAGGCAAACAGAATAAAAATTAATCCCAACAGGGACCATAGAACTACTTGGGGGATGCACCTGAGCAATCCCCGAAAGAATGCTTAACAAGGAAGACTGAACAAAGACTTCTACGGAAGGCGGACAGGGCAGAACCTGAACCTTCAGAGCACTGAGATGGGGAGCCAACTCCAACCCATGCTGTAATAACTCTAGAACCCTGGGAACAGAGAACGTCCAACAGGGGAGAGACCTAGACTCACGCCAATCAATATGGGTACGCCATACCCTATAATAGACGAAGAAGAAGAAGAAGCTTGCTCCCAGCCCTCCAATAGACAAGGTCACCCAGAAGATAAACCCGTCTCCAAAAGGGTGAATGAATCAACCATCAGGCCGTCAGACTAGAGCCTGTAGATTGGGGCGACATAAGAAGGGGCCTGAATGGGCAGAACCGCACTCCTGAGAGAGCGTACAGGTCCGCTGTCCTCAGCAGAAACATCTGTGAACCACACTCCACTAGGCCACCCAGGGGCCATCAGTATCACGGGTCCCCCTATCAGCGCAATCTTGCGCAGAACCCCGCCTAGCAGGGTGAATGAAGACAGAACATATAGAATAGAATGTCCAGACATAAAATTACTAAGCCCCCATGACCAAAGTCAGAATATTCTGGGACAGTAAAAACAAGGGCAGAGCCCCTGTGATAGTGACGGGGCCCAACAGAGCCACCCTAGTAGGATCTCAGAGGGACACCAGAATAACACAACCTGCCACTGAAGGACATCCATTGGAGCTAATACCACTGAGATGCAGGGAACGTTGACCCCCACCTAGATCAGGATCAGAAACCTTCCTGGAGGATCATCCTGCTCAGAGTTCCACACCGATAATAAATACAGGCCACTGTCCTCCGCAGACCAAGAGTCCCCAAATAGACAGGTCCTGAAGAGGAGTAGTCCAGCAATAGAGAGCCAACTGAAGGCTCACTGTTTTAACAAAATCAGTAGGTAAATGGACCCCCTAAGGGCAATAAGGGCCCTAAGAAAATCCCCCCCCCCCCCCCCGTCAACCTGCGAGACTTGGCACCCATGGTGACCATCTACAGAAAGATGCAAGAAAAGGAGGGGGCGCCCCCTGACAGGTTCCTTGAATTTAACCAGCTCAAGAGGAACCACCGTACCAAAGGGGAATGAGCACAGACCTAGCTGCAGGGGTGCTGGAACCCCGTCCAGAATTAATAACATACGGTGCCGAAGAGCCCAAGGGCTCTGAATATAAGGGACATCATCAGATCCGCCACCAACGGGCCCACCAGCTGCAATCCTGCTTGGTGAAAGTAAGGCGACAGCAAAGAGGGACAGAGCCCGTGTAACCAGGAGTCCACTTATTGCCAAGGAAGAATGTTCAAGCCTGAACCGAATCCAAGGAATGGAGATACCGAATAAGGGGACAATGAGGGATTGAGGTGACTGAGCACCCATCCAAATGACTCCCAAAAGGACACCACTGGCCGAATAACCCTCTTGGCCCGACGTAGAGATTGGGAAGTAAAGAAGGACGATCAGGTAGGTCCTAGCGCGGACGCCCCACGGGCACGTCAGAAACATCACCCCCGTTCGCGCCTTGGCGAGCAGCCTTGGAGCAGAAGACAGGCCAAAAACAAGGCCACAATCCGCAGGGTTGGTCCTTCAACACTGACCTGTAATGGTCTCGGTGACCAGAAGACACAGGGGAACTTAAAAGGATCTTAGATCTCCACAGGCGGCAAGAGGCCCACCGGGCACAGGGCGCCTGTGGCCCAACACAGAGATATCATGCAGAAACTACCTGTGAATGTAGAATTGCCAAGCCTACAAAATGCCAGCATGGCCCAGACTGCCTCAACCCTTTGAGGGAAAGAGGAAAGGTTAATGTAGAGGCCATCACCCCTGCTTGTGAAGGGCAACCTGCAAGTGAGCCCAGACCCTGCAGGCCGAGGACGGCCTGCACCAACTCCTGAAGAGAGACAGGGACTAGAAGCACCCTGACAACCTCGGAAAGGCACCACCCAGCAAACTCTATCCTGTATCCAGGGGAAACTACCTCCTGCCAAGCCTACAAAATGCCAGCATGGCCCAGACTGCCTCAACCCTTTGAGGGAAAGAGGAAAGGTTAATGTAGAGGCCATCACCCCTGCTTGTGAAGGGCAACCTGCAAGTGAGCCCAGACCCTGCAGGCCGAGGACGGCCTGCACCAACTCCTGAAGAGAGACAGGGACTAGAAGCACCCTGACAACCTCGGAAAGGCACCACCCAGCAAACTCTATCCTGTATCCAGGGGAAACTACCTCCTGTATCCACCAGAAGGAGGCGAGACGCTCCCAGATGGGAGCCAGGAGCTGCGGCAGTCCCGTCACCCAGAAGGGTGAGGGCGTCCCTTCATGCTTGGGAGGTCTTGGCAGATTTGGACTTAGTCCTGCCGGAGGGCCCAGGACGTTGCCTGCCCACCCTGGGGTGGGAATCTACGCCGAAAAGTTGGAAGCACACCTCTGGTTCGTGCTTGACACTAACGTAGGGAGGGGGAGGGGTGTCCTTGCCCCAAGGAGGCCGAGACAGCCTTCTGCGTAGGGGTGCCTTACCCTTTTTTCCAAAAAGGTCCAAACGGGCCCTAAATAGACGTCGTCCTCTAAAGGGAAGGCCAGTGAGAGCCTTTTTTTGTATAATCGTCAGCACCCTACTGTCGCAGCCAGACCAGGCGGCGAATAGCTACCACAAGGGCAGAGGTTCTAGCACACATCTTAATGGTGTCGTCCAGCGCTCAGAGGATAAACCTCACAAACACATCACAATTGGAGAGTGCATTAAAGACCTCCCAGGGGAGATCCTTAGGTTGGTGATCAAGTATCTTTCTAATGGAGGGTCCTGGCGGCCACCGCAGTGATGGCCGCAGCACAGACCGGGCGTAGAGCCGTCCCTGCACACGAAAAGGCGTGGGAAGCCAGTCTGTCAATGCGCCGGTCCTCAGCATCCCGAAGGGTACGATAATTAGGAGCCGTCATGAAGGGGGGGTTAGCAACCCCTATGATCGGTGCATCCACCGCGGGAGGTGCTGACCAACAGTTAACCACATCAGGGGGAAAAGGGTACTTCCAATCCCAGACCCCTGGAACCACTGTAAGTTTACAAGGCGATTCCCATTCTTTGGATATAAGAGCCTGGAAATGATCTTGTTCCAGAAATTCCAAGCGCGGTGTCGCTGTGTGGAAACTCTCCCTTTTGGGCTTGGGAGCCTCTCCAGGAGGAGAGATTGACAAAACCTAAAAGAACCGGGGCCAGAATCATCACGGTTCCAAGGCTTCTCGTCCGAGGAGCTCGAATCGGAGAACAGCTCACCTTCATCAGAAGGATCAAGGTCCTGCATAGCAGCAGACCCTTCAGTTTCAGTAGGAAACAGAGTACCAGGAGGCGTCAGGGACCGCTTCTTTCCAGGGCCCAAGCGCTCGGCCAAACTAGATATCACCTGCTCAGCCGTAGGCAGCCTGCGCGGCACGACTTGCTGGTCATCCTCGCTCGAGTGCGACTCATCAGGAGTGAGATTTAAGCACGGGGAGACAGGTGTATTGAAGCGAGGTGCAGCCACTGGTAAACCTGATTGCAGGGCCAGTACTTGTTCAGCACACGGTCCTGCTCTATCAGCATCAGCATGGGGCTGTCCACACGCTGTACACAGCCGGTCTTGTCCCCGAGGGACCCCGGGCACATAATTCTGAGATGCCTCCATATGGTGATTATCTGAGCAATATGCCTGCAGGGATTTATGCAATAGGCAACCCTGGATGCCCCAAGACCCGCTAGGAATGTGGGAGAATTTTTATTCAGCTTTTTTTTAATCAGTTTTTAATTCACATTAATCACGTTTTTATTCCTTTATATGTAGATACAACCCCACTGTCAATCACCCAGCATAAATGGTCTCCAGAGTGCCTATATACTCCATTGTGCGTCTCCATGGCCTGCTTCTCCATCCCTTGCATCTGAATTGAACACCATGTTACGCTATTACAAGCCTCCCTGCCAGCCGTACCGCTGCGACCACGCCCCCTCTGCGATGTCACCAGCACGGACTTCACAGCAGGAATATGCTTCCAGCATCTACGTGTGGGTCCTCCGATATTCCCGCCCACGGACTGCGTTCATTGGCTGGAACATGCTGCCACTCTTTGGCAGCCATCTTGCTGCACATAGTCACAGTCGCCTGACTGTGTCTCCGCCATATTTTTGGTTGTCTTGTTTCTATTGTCCCAGCGGCACCAGGGCCCGCCCCCTGCGCCAGTGCCCATTGGGTGCACTTGTTTGCTCACCCATTGGCTGCTGGTCGGGACGGACCTTCGGCGCTGCCAATGACGCACGTATCGAGTGCCAGTATGTGCGCCTCTGCGTGCTGCATCCCGCACTTTTGGAGACCACTCTGAGGTATTTAAACAATGTGTATTCACTGTACTGGTACCGCTCCCTCTTGAGAAAGGCCAGAGCGGCCGAAACGTCGAGGGTATTACTTCCACCTGCGCCTGCCTGTAAGACTTATTTCTCTGTATTACCATATCATTACTGGATCTTCTTTGAATTGCCCTTTTGTATAGTGTTTGGATGTTGGGGAGCATTAGCACTCCTCTCACCACCATTGGGTTAACATTCGTCTCTTATGTTGTCTTTATGACTTATATCTATACTGGTAATATCATGCATTGACTGCATATGTGTACAGGAGCGCCATCTAGCGGTCACTTTTATGGGCTGTGACCCCTTATTACAAAATGCTTATATACTGCTTTAAGATACTGTTCTGCATGCTTGTACAGCACCTTTTCCTCAATTAAAATCCCTTCACTTTTTTGCAATTCAAATTGTGGCTGTTCGTCTTCTTCAAATTGCTTATCACAGAATTTTTATGTGAAACCGCAAAAATATATGTCAGGCCGGGAGAAGCCACCGAAATCTTGGCGTCTGAAAGACATAAAGAGAATAAGGGGGTGTCAGAGCCATGCGCAGCAGAACGAAAGATCATAAGAAAACCACCCACGAGGGCACTTACATGACCAAGGGAGGAGGAGGATCGCAACCACGCGCGAAGACCATCAAAATGGCGCCAAGCGAACCTCGAGGGGCGGGCCCAATCTGGCCGTGACGCGGAGCGCGCCAAGCCAGGTCCCCACCACCCCCAAGAGCGCGAAGCTTCGTCCCAGCGGTAATGTTCATGACAAGCAGTGGATAAGACACACAAGTTAGAATTTAGCTAAGGGAACCGCCGTAACTACTGAACGACACTGCCGCCCGGGCAGCACACTTCAGTAAGGAAAAATACACACGCGCGCAACCTGTCAAGGATTATGTGGATCAAGAAGCGCGGCTCTGACACCTAGTTCAAAGACAAAACAACGGCCATAAGCGTGTACAACATTACACTGAGACCGCCACACGCATACCCCCCCCCTTTCTTTTCCCCCGCGCTACAGGGGGAAACGAGGGAGGAAGGCGACCCTTCACCCAGGGTTCATCGATACATGGGGCAATAATGCGGGAGGGGCATCTATTAGAGGCTCACCATCAGCCTAAACCGCCTACCCTATGGTGGGGGACTGCGGTGGAGCGTAGCTCCGTGAGCACACATGGTCCTGCCTACCTTCACCCGACCAGCGCAGCCCAGGCTGGGAGGCACATCATTGAAGAGGGCGGGTAGGAATAGTCCTACAGGGCCGCAGGCTATAAAAGCCCCGCTCACCTGCGAGAGAGTGATACTTCATGTCTTCGCAGTCAGCCCTGCAGAGAAATCTGGGGATTTGTGGGAGGTCCCTGGTTATATGAAGGGCCGGGAGGAGCCTGTTTTTTGCATGTCTGCAGTGCACAGCGCCATCTGGCGGAGGATTACCCACGTGTAAGTATTATATATGGAGCAGGACGTACTGTATGCTTAGAATATAGAGTTTTTGCTGTTAAAATATATCAAACCTGTCAGACCACCCCCATGAACCACCCCAATTCAGATTGCTGCACATGAAAATTTTGAATTTTTTTTTTTTTTTAACTCCTGCTGTGGTCAATTTTAAAAACAAAATGGTGTCTCCTATAGCTGTAGACCAACTCTAAACAGGAAGTGCTACTGGGTTTTCAGGTTACTGTGTGTTGTCAGTAATGTCAGTTGAATCCAGGCAGCAGCATGGCTGGGATACTGTGAAAGGAAGCTCCAAAACAGCCACTGCCACTAGAAAAATCAATGAGGCAGTGTTTTAGTGGATGCAGGAGCAAATGTATGTGCTGACAATGATACAGTATCATGCATGCAGATGAGGCAAATGAGTTCTGGGGAGTTTCCTTTTCCAACTGTGGCAAGCGGTTGGTCCGGTGTATGCATAGCAGTGACTTTGCGAGTTCTCTATTCCAAGCCCAGAACAGTTAGCCCGTGTACATAGCATGTGACGGGGAGAAGAAAAAAAAATACAATTCTGTGAAATACTCAGCTGTAGAATTGATATTATTTGTATACAGTATGTCCTGCTCCAGATATAGTACTTACACTTGGGTTATCCTCCGCCAGATGGCGCTGCACTGCAGAGACATGCAAAAACAGGCTCCTCCCGGCCCCTCAAATACCCAGGGACCTCCCACAAATCCCCAGCATTGAAAAGCAGTGAACAAGAAGCCGGGAGAATTTAACCACCAAAACTGGTAACTATAACAATGATAACAATCACCATACAGGGGATCCAGAATAATGCAACAACCAGGGTGGGGTGGAGCAGGACGTACTGTATACAAATAATATCAATTCTGCAGGTGAGTATTTCACAGAATTGTATTATTCTTAGTATACAGTACGTCCTGCTGCAGATATAGTACTTACACTTGGGACATCCAATAGCAGTGTCCATAAAGTAGGGTGGGATCCCCAACAAAAAAGGTAACAGCAGACAGTTTAAACCACTGCCGCCTGGAAAACCTTGCGGCCAAAAACAGCGTCAGCTGAGGCCCTAACATCAACCTTGTAAAACTTTGAAAAGGTATGAACAGAAGACCAAGTAGCGACCTTGCAAACTTGTTCAACAGAAGTCTGGTGCTGGAAGGCGCAAGAGGCACCAATAGCACGTGTAGAATGGGCGGTAAGGCGGAAGGGAGGACTCTTCCCCTTAGCAGAATAGGCCTGAATCACAGCCTGACGAATCCATTTGCTAATAGTAGACTTGGCAGGAGCCAAACCCTTCCTAGGTCCAGAAGGGACTACAAAAAGAGTCTTCCTGAAGGCCGCAGTGACTACCAGGTAATACTTCAGACACCTGACCACATCCAAGGAATGCAGAACCCTTTCCTTAGGACACAATGAAGGAAATGAAAAGCCTTAGGCAGAAAGTCTGGCTTAAAACGGAACACCACCTTGTCCTGGTGTCTCTCATAGTACGGAGGCTGAATAGACAGAGCCGCCAGCTCAGACACACGCCTGACCGAAGTAATAGCCACCAGCAGCCAGGCCGTCAAAGCCAGAGTTTGTAAATTGGGATGGCGTAAGGAGCCCTGAGTGAGCAGATCTGGCGCCCCTGGCAGGACGTACTGGTCTATTGCCATTTGTACCACGTCTGCGAACCACACTCTTCTTGGCCACCAGAATTACTGGCACCCCTTCCAGAGCAATCTTGCGCAGGACCCTGCCCAGCAGGGGGAATGGAGGAAAGACATACAGGAGCCGAAATGTCTTCCATGACATGGCCAGAGCATCCGTGGCCAAGGCCAGAGGATCCTGAGACAGGGAGACAAAGGCTGGGAGCTTGTGATTGTGACGGGATGCGAACAGATCCACATCCGGTAGACCCCAATGGTGACACAGGGACTGGAATACCCTGTTGCAGAGGGACCACTCCCCCTGACGGGAAGTCCCCCTGCTCAGAGAGTCTGCCAGTAGATTCTCTGCATTGAACATTGGCCTCCGCCCATGTCAGAATCCGCTACACCTCCTGGAGGGCACCACTGCTGCGGGTCCCTCCCAGATGATTGATGTAGGCAACCGCCATCCTGTTGTCTGAGCGCACCTGCACAGACAGACCCTGCAGGTGATTGGTCAACTGCTCCAGAACCAACCAGATTGCCCGTAATTCCAGAATGTTGATGGGCAAGTGGGCCTCCTGAGGGCTCCACCTCCCCTGGAAACGCAGGGACTTCCAGAATCCCCCCCAACCTGACAGACTGGCATCCGTGGTGACCGTCTCCCAGGAGGGGGCCAGAAAGGACCTGCCCCCTAGCAAGTTCCTGTGGTCCAGCCACCACGAAAGGGACCGTCTGACCAAGGGGGGGAAGCACACAGATCCCGTCCAAGGACGTTGGTTTCTTGTCCCATACTGACAGGAGCTGAAGTTGCAGAGGCCTCAAATGGAACTGAGCAAAGGGCACCGCCTCGAAGCACGCCTCCATCAGACCCACCAGCTGCATTCCCTGCCTGAGGGAGGGCTGGGGACAAGAGAGCAGGAACCTCACCTGCGCAGTTAGAGCTTCCACCTTCTGTTGAGGAAGGAATATCATTGACTGAACCGTATCCAGAATCATTCCCAGGAATGGGGTCACCGAAGAAGGGGACAAAGAGGACTTGGGATGATTGATCACCCAGCCGAAGGACTCCAAGGTGGACACCACCAGCTGAGTGTCCAGCTTCGCCTGCTGTAGCGACCGAGAGGTGATGAGAATGTCGTCCAGGTAGGGCAGCACGCGTATGCCCCTTAACCTTATCAGAGACATCACCCCCGCCAGCACCTTGGTGAACACTCTGGGAGCTGAAGTGAGGCCAAATGGCAAGGCCACCAGTTGGTAATGTTGATCTTCCAACGCAAATCTGAGAAACCTTTGGTGTCCCGGGAACACAGGGATGTGAAGGTAAGCATCTTTGATGTCCACAGACGTCAAAGTCCCCTGAGCGCAGAGAGCCGATGGCTGAGCGCAGAGTTTCCATGCGAAAGCTCCTGTTCTTGACAAACTTGTTGAGGATTTTTAAATCCAGAATGGGCCTGACTGACCCATCTTTCTTGGGCACTGTGAAAAGGTTGGAATAGAACCCCTTGCCCCTTTCTCTTAAGGGGACCCTCAGACCCCCAGATCCAGGAGTCCCTGCACGGCCAGCGTCAAGACCTGAGCTGAGACAGGGTCCTGTGGGATCCGGGACCTGATGTATCTTGGGGGAGGCCGCACAGCAAACTATCTTGTAACCAGAGGACACTACCTCCTGAATCCACCGGTCTGAGGCGTGATGCCTCCAGACGTGCTCGAAGTGCTGTAGCCGTCCCCCCACCCTGACGGGCGATGGCGCCCCATCATGCCTGAGGGGTCTTGGGAGGGGCTTTGGGCTTGGACCCCCAGGAGGGTCCAGTACGTCGTCCTCTGTTCCTATGCCAGGAATCGGTGCAAGCCCCCACGAAGGACACCGCCTTTCCCTACTTAGCACCTCGGTAGGGGATGGAAAGGGGGCCCTGGCCCCAAAAGGGCCGAGACGGCCGCCTGCGCTGGGGTAACTTACCTCCTTTAGCAAAGAGGTCTAGACGGTCCCCAAACAGACATAGCCCTTTCAATGGAAGTCCAGTAAGGGCTTTCTTAGCAGCATTGTCAGCAGCCCACTGGCGCAGCCACACCGTGCGGAGTATAGCTACCGCCAAGGCGGAAGATCTGGTACACATCCTAATGGCATCATCCGATGCAGACAGGATAAAGTTTACAAACACATCAAAGTTAGACAGTGCATTAACCGTATCAGGTGGTAATTCATCTGGGCCTTCGAGTACATTTTTGACCATGGCCCTGAGCGCCACAGAAGTAATGGCCAAGGTGCAAACCGGGCGCAGTGCCGCCCCCACAAACGCAAAGGCATGGCATGCCAATTGGTCAATGCGCCGGTCCTCGGCATCCGGCAGCGTAGTAGTGTCGGGGGAGTGCATGATAGAGGTGTTAGCCCCAGAATAGGAGCATCGACCTCGGGGGGCGATGACCAACACTTGACCATATCAGCAGGAAAAGGATACTTTCTGTCCAAGCTCTTAGGTATCCCGGGAAGTCTACAAGGGATGTTCCCACTCCTTAAGCACAAGGTTATTGAAATGGGTTTGCTCAGGAAATTCCAATCGAGCCTTAGCAGTATGAAAGAGCTCACCCCTTTGCCTGGGAGCCGCAACAGGGGGAGAGCTGGACAAAACCTCAAAAATCTGAACCAGCAATCTGTCAGTATCATCCGGGGTCCAGAGATCAGAGCCAGAATCGTCGTGACCCCTGGGCCTCTCGTCAGATGACCCCGAGAAAGAACAGCTCCCCTTCGTCCGAGGTGGCATAGCCATATAAATGCGACCACTCGTCAGACTCCGGAGGGAAAAGAGTGGCATCAGGGGTTAAGTGGCGCTTCTTAGCGGTGGACTTACGCGCTAAGGAATTAGCAATCAATTTTTCAACACTGGCCAGTCTAGCAGCCACATCAGCATGAGAATCCCCACTTGTATTGGGGGTTAGACTCATGCTTGGGGGAGTAGGTGAAGTGAGGCATGCAGGCCCGGCCACCTGAGGGACGGGTTGTACCATTAGCGCCTGCTGCGCGCAAGGAACACAGACCCGTGTATTGTCACCACTAATAGGCGAGACCCCACAAGCTACACACAGCCGGGCTTGTCCCGAAGGAACCCTGGTCACAGTATCCTGGGATGCCTCCATATGGTGATTAACAGTCACAATAGGCCAGTAGGGATTGACGCTGTAAGCTACCCTGGATGCCCCAATGACCCGCAGGGAAGTGGGAGTAATTATACTAGGCCCGACTGACAAATACACCGGGCCGGGAGAAGCCACCGGATTCACCAAGTCTGAAAGACATAACGAGAATAATGGGTGTCAGAACCATGCACAATAAGCAAGGAGCATACAAATCGCCCACTTACAGACCACGGAAGGGGGGACCGTTACACACGCGCGCGCGTGACTACACATCAAAATGGTGCCAAGCGAACCTCGAAGGGCGGGCCAAGACGGGCCGTGACGCGAAGTGCGGCAAGCCAGGCCCCCACTCCCCACGAAGAGCGCAAAGCTCTAAGACAGCCAATGATAACGCCATCGCACATCCAGTGAAGGAGAAAGCGCGGCGGCGGCAGAAACACGAGTAAAACACAAGTCAGCGCGGTGGCTGACACGTGTACAAGTCCAAAGGCCATATGTAATCCAATACACTGACACCAACACACACCCCCCCCCTTTCGCCCCGAGCTACGGGGGAAACGAGGGAGGATGGCGACCCTTTGTACAGGGCCCACCGCTACATGGGGCAATAATGCGGGAGGGGCATCCCATAGAGGCTCACTATCAGCATAAACCGCCTACCCTTTGGTGGGGGACTGCAGTGGAGCAGCGCTCCATAAGCACACATGGTGCTGCCTACCTTCACCCGACCAGCGCAGCCCAGGCTGGGAGGCACATCACAAAGAGGACGGGTGGGAATAGTCCTACAGGGCCGCAGGCTTTAATAGCCCCGCTCACCTGCGAGAGAGTGATACTTCATGTCTTCGCAGTAAGCACTGCAGAGAAATCTGGGGATTTGTGGGAGGTCCCTGGGTATTTGAAGGGCCGGGAGGAGCCTGTTTTTGCATGTCTCTGCATTGCAGCGCCAGCTGGCAGAGGATAACCCAAGTGTAAGTACTATATCTGGAGCAGGACGTACTGTATACTAAGAATAAAAGGTCCAATAGAAAAAATCCACAAACATGCTAGATAGAAAGCTTGTTATTTCTTTTAATTCTGCTTTCATAGGAGATCCTTAATCTCCGTAAGGGAATCTGCATAGCCAGCATATTCCTACTCGGGCTGCAGATGCTGTGCTTCTGTTCCAGAGCATTTCACTTATTGCAGCTGTGATGCAGGAATGCACATTAAAAAAAAACTAATCCAAAAGGGGATGCAAACTTTAACTGTACAAATCAGGCTTAGGTCGAGTATAGATGGCAGCAGATCAGGTTGGGGTACAGGGCCACCTCTAGCCTCACAACATACCAACTGAAGCTTGAACTCCACTGGCTTGAAGCCCCTAATATACGCCCTGCCACCATTTCTAGAAACCACCAGCTACTGTTCAGACGTGTTTGCATTTTCTGCAGCCTTCTGTGCTTAAAGTGGACCATTAACCAGGAGCTTCACTATCCTGCTGATTAATCCTTGCCACATAAGCACCCTGATTTGGTGTGTCCTGCTGTGTGGAACCGCCCAGATCGCCCCCACGCCACTCACATTTTCGCCATTCCCACGGCACATGTCTAACCAGTAACTTAATGCCATGCATAGAGCCGTTTTGGACTCATCATCAACGTAGGGAGCGGGGGGGGGGGGGGGGGGGGCAGCCACCGTTTTTCCTGTGGAGAGCACAGTCCTCCGTACCTGGCCTATCTGGGAGCGGGAACATGCACAGCTGCAGCCCACTTTTGGGGAGAACGACCAGTTGTAAGGTAAGAGGTTTGCAGGCAATATAAGGGTGGATGGTTCACATGGAGCATCCTAGTCAGCTGGCCCTAGAGTCTGCTGCGGCGGGTACTTTTAAATATGTCATTGAAAGTGGAATTGCCCTTTTTAAAGTTTGCATTATTGTGTGCCAAAATGATGTCCTCAAGGAGCTGAGCTTATCGGTTACAAAAAGGTCTTCTATAGCAACAATGGGATTACCTTAGCAATGTACATCAGAGTGGTGTGTTTAGTGTTCAGAGCAGAGACTTCCCCACTCTGGCTTGCTAATCACCTGACTGGCTGAGGCAGAAATAACAGTCCACACTGCTGAGCTCACAAGTTTAACCTCTTCTGTTGCAATTCAAGTGCTCTAGTAGCTATAGGGTTGCTGGCAAAAAAAAAGCCTGTCTCACTTTAAATATATATATATATATATATATATATATATATATATATATATATATATATATATATATATATATTATATATATTCCTGGCTAATAGCCTCATCCCATTCCCCAGGGACTAAGCCTGCAGACCTCTAGGTATAATGATTGACAATTCTGTCATCTAGCCATCAAAAATGACAGGTGTCCTATTTTTTTTTTTTTTTACTTATTCGTTGGGCTGAGAGGGGCGAGAGCTTTTGACTCTTCGGGAAGTTGTGAACTTCCTCTGACGGACTGTATTGTACCTCCACCAATCAGCTGTCATATGGGAAGCACATCTACCAATTATTAAAATGAAGTTTTTGACAGCATACGGCAGTCACATCCCATCTTCAACATTTCTCAGTAACCGGTATATATTTCTGCTTGTTCCAGGATATGGATCCTGGTTTTTGGGCAGCGCCAGACACCCAGCCTGTTACAGTGGTGGGCGTGACCGACGATCGAGCGTCGGTCACACCCACCACTACACCAAGCCGAGTGTGTCTGGGTGAAAATGGCAAAGACAGCGGGGAGGATTAAAAGGGGAGTTTACTTTTTTTTTTACTTTTGCCTATGGGGGAATGGGAGGGGGGAATGGAAATGTCACACTGCCTATATGGGAATGGGGGGGTGCCACACTGCCTATAAAAGAATGGGGGTGGGGGGGAATGCCACACTGCCTATGTAGGAATGGGGGGGGGGGGGGGGAATGCCACACTGCCCATGTGGGAATGGGGGGGGATGCCACACTGCCCATGTGGGAATGCGGGGAGGGAATGCCACACTGCCTATATGGGGAATGGAAGGGGGGAAATGCCACACTGCTTATATGGGGAATGGGAGGGGGGTGCCACACTGCCTATGTGGGGATGCCACACTGCCTATATGGGAATGCGGGGAGGGGGTGCCACACTGCCTATATGGGGAATGGAGGGCCACTGCTTATTTGGAGAATAGGAAGGGGGGGAAATGCCACATTGCCTATGGGAATGGGATGGGGGCATGCCACACTGCCTATGGGAATGGGATGGGGGCATGCCACACTGCCCATTAGGAATGGGAGGGGATAATGCCACACTGCCCATGGGGAATGGGATGGGGGCATCCCACACTGCCTATGGGAGGGGGAATGCCACATTGCCCATTAGGAATGGGAGGGGGTAATGCCGCACTGCCTGTAATGGGGTGTTTTAGCACAACATTTAGCTTAGAATATTTTTTTTCTTATTTTTCTCCTCCAAATCCTATGTGCGCCTTATATGGCAAAAAATATGGTTTATACAGATTTTGGCCTACTCTTCATGGTAGTAAAAAATTCTCTCTCATAAAGTACTTTTTTCATCCTAAGAATAGCAGCAAACATTTTACTCCTTTTTACCCTGTAGTAAAAAGTAAGATTTTACATACATTGTCTTCCTAGCTGGTAATTCAGCAACACTGAAATTCTCTTTTTCCCTCAAAAATTGAATTTTCTAGTACCATGAGAACTCATTGAATCGAGGCCTTTGTTTTAAATTTTTTTGTTGATACCTCACATGCAACTTTCTGGCTTTAAAGTGGACCAACACCCAGGATTTTAACTATCCTGGGTGTTGATCCACTTCTGCGGGGCACCCCGATCGGGGGTGTGTGAAACCACCCAGAAAGCCCCAAAAAAAAAGTACCTCACCGCCGACGGACAAGCTGAGGCCGCGTCCGCGCAGGCCGTTTGTGAATGGTGCGCGCCCTGCTGGAGGGACGCGCGGTGGCCCGCGCATGCGCCGTTGGAACGGGAGAAGGTAAGGTTTGTGGGCGTCCAGGGGGGGTTTTACACAGCGGGGCTTCAGATAACCTTCCTGACAACTACCCAATTGATTCCAATTACTTCAGATAACCTTCCTGACAACTACCCAATTGATTCCAATTACTGCACCAAACATGGGCAGTCACATAATACTTTCCATGCCAGTTTTTTTTTAACACAAAAGAAATTGGAACATGCACCTAATGTTAACCCTGACAGTTAAAGTGGACCAATCCCCCCCTGCGGCTGGCCCTGGAGTCTAAAAGTCTCCTATATCGGGATGCCCTGTTGGGTGAAAGCCTCCAGTCTCCGATAATCTTACAGTTCCCAGCTGCTCCTATGATACCGTGTTTGCCGGTGGCCTAGTCCCTGCAGCTATGCCGCTCCTGTGCCCAGCCATCTAGATAGGCCAGGCAAGTAGGAGTGCTCACTCCACAGGGGTGTGGGGGAATCAGCCGCCAGCATTCCCTATGACGACGTCCAAAACAACGGCTTTATGCTGTGAATTAGTATGCATTGCATTAAAAAAAAAAAAGCTGATTGTCGAGTGCCCGTGGATGCACTGTGGGAACGGTGGAAAGGTAAGTGGAGTGGGAGACCTAGGGGGGTTTCACACAGCAGACAAGGGCAGGGACCAATCACCAGGATAGTCAAAATCCTGGTGATTGTTCCACTTTAAGATTTCTGCTGGGACCCCTCTGGGTCATTGAATCCTCTACAGTAACCCAACTTAAAGTTAAGCAAACTAAATAGAAACATGATGTTCCTAAAAGAGTGGTTACAGCCAGAGTTCTGAATCGGGGGAGGGGGCATCTGCACCATGTCCGATGACATTTGATACAGCAGAGAAAATGAGAGGTTCTTTTCCCAAATCAACCAATCGGATTCCTGAAATTTTTACTTGAAAACCATTTGTTAAATTAGTTGTGTGAATCCTCACGATTTTCCTTTTCCTCCATTCTTGAATAATGGTCCAGTTAAACTGTGGTCACGATTCCTAGAATTTATTAGAACAGATGAGTAAATCCAGAAGGATTTAAAAAAAAAAAAAAAATACAATCTGTGTACCTCAACCTAAGTCTGCAGACGCTCTCGGAGTTCTTGGCATCTGTTAGTAATAAAGGCAAAGTAGCACACAATTCATTTGCTGAGGATTTCCATTTGATGCCTTTCCTTAAAAGTGTCTGCCCTGTAGAGATTACAGAAAGCCTGAGTGGTATTCCTGCATAACAGAGTGGAATAAAGAGAAATCTTTCCACATTGCAAATCACATATTCCAAAGCAAATCCCCTTTGCGCCGATATTTCCTGTAATCATAATGTCAAATTTTTCGAATATCTTGAATTTTTACTACTGCACTTTGTGGTTTTCTTGAGGAACAAGGAGTTCAAACTGGTCACAGTGGATTGTGCTCCAACATAATCAGTATTAAAAAAAAGTAGCGCATTAAAAGACTAATCAACTGTTAAAAAATCCAGGCTAGCTCATGTGATGATTGGTGTATCTGGTGCAATTTTTTTTAAAGAAACACATTTTTTTCAGGTTTACATTTTGTTCTTGTAGAGTTAAGCTTGGTGGATTTTCCTACAGACCTCTTGCAGCCACAGATGTTGGCAGAGTATGAAGCTCAGCTGCGGAGCCAATAGAGTCCCTGGGTCTGGCCTCATACTCCATTTGAGGCAGTAAACTGGAACTAGGAAGAGGGGTCCTCGCATTAGACACAGTGGGAGTGGGGCAGGTAAGCAGAGGCGTCTTGTGCCGGTATGGTACTGCCGCAACACAGAACTTGACAGATGGTGCTCCGTGAATGGGCCAATGATCAACTAGAGTCCAAAACAGACACCAGGCCTGAACGAATCAGGTTATGGACAGAACAAAATGAAGAAATCTTCCAGACCTTACCATAGGTCTTTAGGGTAACCATCTTCCTCTGGAGAAGGTTCTTAATGACCCAACTGGAAATTCCCTTGCTCTTCAGCAGGCCCATTCAGGATTCATGCTGTCAAATGGAGGCTCTGAACCTGAGAGTGGAATAGTGGTCCTGATGCAGCAGATCTAGGGGTTGGAGAAGTCTTACCAAAGGCCCTACTGATATCTGTTTTAGCAGGAAGAACCACAGTCTCCTGGGGCCACCAGGGGGCAATCAGAATCACCCTCGCTTGGTCAAACCTGATATTTCTTATGGACCAGAAAAAAGCATCTGGAATGGGGAAAAGCATAGCAGATTGAACGCCCCCCAATTTTGACCCAGGGCTTCCCTCCCCAGAGCTCCCTGGCTCCTGTGAAGACGGTGGGGGGAAATCGGCATTTGGAATTTTCGCTTGTGGCGAAGAGATCCACCTTAGGGGAGCCCCAGTGGTGTACCAGTTGCATGAAGACACTTTAGCTCCCACTCTGTCTGAGCTGAAATCAACTGAGGAGATCCACTAGAACATTTAGTTCCCCCTTTATGTGGGCTACTGGCAAGGGATTTACTGACCTTTCCATTATGGTACAGATTGTCTCAGAAAGAGACATCAACTCGACTGATCTTGTGCCACCCTGATGAGACAATAAGAGCATCTCGATTCCTTGTCGGTTTGAAATGGTTTAGGGCTAGCTAGCTCACTGTTCCAAGCGTGCAAAAAAGGTCTGGGGGTTGACGAATGTAGCTGGGCCCAAATGACCACTGGGAGGGCTGAAGACATAAGCCCCAACAGAACAAGAATCTGACTTAGGGCGATTCTGGTATGATCCTGAATGCAAGAGGACAGGGAGACCATCCTTTCGATCTTGGTTTGTGGAAAGAAGGTTCTCTCTAGGGAGCTGTCGATCTGATACCCTAGGTAAATGCAAGAAGTCTGAGAGGACAGAATCGACCTATCCCTGTTTATGACCACCCCAGATCTGAAAAGGAGGGACACCGTTATCCTCACATTGTTCTGAAAACTCTCCCTGGACAGAGCAAAGAGAACACGTTTGTCGAGGTATGCCACAATGCTGATCTGATTTAATCTCAGATATGTAATTGCCTCCAGAAGAATCTTGATAAAGATCCGAGGCACAGAAGAAAGAACAAAGGGCATCGCTCTTCATTGCCAATGATCGGTTACTCCATCTATCATTACCGCAAACCTCAGAAACCTGTGAGCCAGAAAAATAGGATCATGCAGTTATGTGTCCTGGAGATCTATAGAGGCCAACCAGACACCCTGGACCAGAGGTCATTTGGGCCCAGCTACAGAAAATAGGGAAGTAGTTTTCAGCTTCTTTCCTGGGAGGAAACACAAAAACACTGAGGTCTGTGAGTAAGGGGCAGGGTATTTAACCATGTCCAGTTAGTGTTCACTATTTAGGTGGGAGGAGCTACTCGGCCAAGCCGTCTCGGAGGACGTTTGGGGAAAACATGGTTTTTAAAGGCAATGGTTTGCTGGGCTCCCTGGGGCATCCCAATTTGGGTGCAAAACCCTGGCGATTGCCATTACATAGACATTGATCCCAAAGAGCATGAGCATTCCCTGCTACTTCTGAGATGCGTACCCACACCAGGCATTTGTGAATTGCTGGTGCAGTTGTCTGGCAGAGGAGATTGGGGATGTGGCTCATTGCTGATGTCAGAGCGGCTAACAAAAAACTGCAAGAAATTATTGCTCAGACCGAGCTATAGAGCTGGCTACTGTATATGGAAATACACAAACCATGACCTGTTGGTGGCCCATTCAGTAGAAGTTTGGGCACCTATGCTCTACCTGGCAAACCGACAGCTATAGGTAGATTGATCTTCATGTGCCATTTAATGCACAATGTAGAAAGACAAAAAAAAATAAAGGAATTTTGGAAAGATTTTTTGGCTAGGCTGTTTTATGAGTTTCATGCATTGTATTCTGTCCCACGCACAAAACTGGAAATCCACTATAAAATGCTCAAGCTTTTAATACAGCAATATGATTGCAGGTTAATCTGTCCCATAACCCAGCACTATTATCGCATTATGACCATGCTTCAGGACTGGGGATTCGAGTTTTAGAGGAAAGGAAAGCTCATTATGAATAGTTTCTAAGTCTGGCCAGTAAAATGAATTATAGGTACACATCAGTGAGACGACTGTCTGCTGGAATCGAAGAGACATTCGGCAACGATCACTGGCCAGAGCCAGGGGCTGAAAACCAAGCCTGTGCCTTATTTCTGCTAACTGCCTAGAATAATAAAAGAAAATATTTAAGTGGAAATCCAAAGAGATTTACACCCATATTACAGTTCATATAGTCACAGTCTTGGTTAACATAGTTAAAAGAAAAAAAAAAAAAGTGGGTTTCTACGAGGAATAAGAAAAACCTCTACCCACTCCGCTTCTTATTTGTCCTTCCTAGCTTGCTTTGCACGCTACAGCAAATGCTACCCATAATATGCTCTTGGCTTTTAAAAAGAGGAATACCACCCATGAATTTCACTTTCTTGGCTGTTCCTCAGACGGTGCATCCCAAATTTGGGATGCCCCATTTAGTCCCCACAGATGGCTCACCTCTCGTTGAATGCCAAGTTACTGACATGGAAAGGTCATCGACGTAGTCCAAGTACTTGGTTTCAGGTAGTCAAAATAGGCTAGAAAGTTCAATTAACCACCCCTCCCCCAGCTAAGGCATCTTGATTTGGCATGCTCCGTTTCCTGATGTTCCCTGTGAAGCTTGTAATCAGGCAAAATTGCACATTTTGTCATTGCTCCCACATCCTACATGACTGCTAAAATGGTTTGCAGTGCAGATGTGTGGCACAGCCATGAGTGGCTAAGCAGGCTGCAGTTGCCATAGTGCTGGAAAGCAGATGGGCAAGTAATTCAGCTGGCAATGTCCTGTGTGTGTGCTAGGTGGTAACCTTTAGTCATTTTTGACTTTCCATTTTAAGGAAATTTAACTCCTTACCATGAGGCCTGCAGTGACCCTATAGGAAAAGGAAAAAAAAAAAAAAAACCACACACACACACACACACACACACACACACACACACACACACTACACTTCAAGGTCATGCGCACAGAATACCATAGCTGGCATAATATGAGATGCATGAAAAATTGTGCACCCCCCCCCTCCGACAGGTTAAGGCAATAGAGGTGGGGGTGCAGCCTTTGACTTTCAGTACTTCCATACAAGGAAGGCCGATACCGTATTAGTCGGGTTATTAGTGTGTGTAAGAGGCTGGGGGAAGGGGGGGGGGGGGGAGAAGTGTATGCTGCACACTGCCTGCAATGTGGGATACCGCTCACTGCCTGTGATTTGGAATGCCCCTTACTGCCTGTAATGTGTGGTCTGTAATGGTGTGATTGGCGGAATTTTGCATACTGTCTATAATAAGGTGATTGGGAGGGGGCTATTTTAGCACAGCATTTGGTTCAGAATATATATATTTTTTCTTTCTGATTTTTCTTCTCCAAATCCTGGGTGCGTCTTATAGGGCGAAAAATCCAGTAACAGACACGCAATACAATGCGCAATTAAGTTGTACAGTATGGGCCAAAGCCGCGCATGTGTATAGGACCTTGGAGGTCAGGAGCAACTTTGCTGTGGACATTTGTAGCAGAAACATTAGGAAACACAGAAACAGCAAAACATTAAAAGGTTGACAGAAGTCTATGTGATTTTTCTGTTTTTATCTAAAAAAGGATAGATGTAGGTTTAAACACTATCCTATGTGCCTCCCCCCCCCCATTTCCAACAGCGCAGGGTAGAGCCCGTAGCAGGGCTTCCACGTTTGCCCTTTTTTAAATTTCATTTCTACAGAAACAAAAAAATGGTCCTACAGCTGCTCTGTCTCTTGGAGCTCTCAGAGAGACTGAGCATGGAAAGTTACAGTGGTCCCAAAAGCATCTTCTTATCTCAAAGCTGCTCCATGACCCGTCCTTCCTAGCTTCGCCACAACCCAGAGATTAAAGCAAAGTAAAAATGTTGCCTATAAAACATAAGTTATTTACATACAGAGATTTTCAGGCGCTTTGAAATGGCTCATTTTATACTGCTCCCAAGGGGGATAAGGAGAGAGAGTTAGTGCGTGCCTGAACATTTTGCATTGAAGTACTTCTGCCATTATATTTTAGTCCATCTTTGGACCTATTCTATTTGTAGGCAAGGTTTCCAGAACTATACATAGTATTTAATATGTGGTTTCACCAGAGCTCTATACAGCAGCATTAAAACCTCCAGCTTCCTACATGTGTTAGCTTGAGTGATGCAGCCATGCCTCTGTTAAAAGCACTGCTTTTAAACAAATCGGTTAGAGCAATCACAAAATTAAGAGCCCTGGGCAGAAGGACATCTAGACACATTGCCTTAAGAACCTTTAAATGTGCAAGATACCAGCCTCCATAAACAGCCAAACTGAACCCCCTTTCAACTACCTGCATTGCCCAAACACCACAGTTGGTTGTAAGCCAACTACTAAAAATAATTAATATAATTAGCTATTCAAATTGTCAGCACACTTATGTCTGTCAATATAGTGGAACGGTTTTTCTTCTGTCAAATATTTGAAGAAGGTTGCATTTCCCTGCTTAAAAGATTTGGCCAATTTCCCTATTTGCGCTTTTGCTGTATTAAGGTTTTGCCTCTGAAGCAGAACCTGGGATTTTCACCATCGCTGGTTTGGCTCCTTGAGCATCTCAATTTGGGATGCCTAACTGTGGGAGGGTGGAGTGACCCTTTAAGTAGCGGCTTTCAACTAGAATGAATTATGCCAAGTTTTGGCAGCGCAAGGGCAATAAACCACCTCTTTGAAGTGAGTTGAACAGTATAACTCCTGTGGAGAATGGAGCCACCTGTGTTCTTTGAGGTGGAATTGACAGCCATAATAATGACCAATGGAGATGCCTGTATGGTTTACCTCTTGACCTAAGACAACTGAGAATCTTAATCGAAGAGCTGGACCCATCTACATGTCAAAACGGAAAATGCTAACAAGCGTCCCTCCCAACAATGAACATACAAGATTGCCCTCTAATGGGGTTGAGTGGACATTGCAGTATCCGTTCAGACTTCAAGGAGCCATGTCCTGAGAGGATAATGAAAAGGTGCTGTATATAGAACAATGGGAAGTATGGGAGGTGTTTGGAGATATGAATGGATTAATTCACTATAAATATGGACCCCAAAGAACACAGATGAGCTTAGCCCATTCCATCATTCATAGGCCATAAACTTTATCTGCTTATTACTTTACCTTGGTCTAGAGCACATAGGAGGGTGTGCTACCATTTGATTCTGTTACTCCTATTTCCTGGTTTTCTTACACACGCCAAGTACAACCATAAAAACAAACCTACAGTGCATGTGTGAGCATTAGTACAATCAGTGCTGTGCATATTAACGATTGGCATACGGCTCTGTTTACTTGCAGAGCTAGGCAATAGGAAGCGGGAGCACAGGGATGCTGGGGATGTGACCACTGATGTACTGGGTAAACCGCACTGGGATTTCTAGTAAATCAAGAGTAGTTTCCTTTCATTTTTCATCTAGTTTAGTAGCCTATAAGATTGCATTTTTTTTAAAATTTTTTATAGTGACCACTGGGAAATTACTTTTTTATTTCACTATCATTAACTGGGGGACTGGAAACTACGCTTGCTGCATGATGGCCTACAGAAAGTGCACACTGAAGCAGAGCCTGGCACACATTCCCTTTGGAGCGCACTGAACTTCTCTCGCTTTAACAATCACTCTGGCAGAGGCAAAGCAATTTGCATGCCTGCTGCAGTTTGCATTAAAAAGCCAGAGCGAGATGAAGCATTTGCAGGGGACAAAAGGAGAGTATTGAGGACTTATACCATTCTAGCCGATTCACCCATCCAATGAGAGCCGTCTGTCGTGACTATGTCATTCGGGAAACTGCTCTTATTGTCAATAGGGTGTGCACGCTCCCGCCCCAGCCATTCAGAGAGGCAGCGCGCACTCACCATAGAAGTCAACGAGAGCAGTTTGCCGGATAGGTGAGCGAAAAACGGTGTCAAGGAAGTTTCACATGGGGGAACTGAACAAAACCCAGGAAAGTCCAGTGAAAATTACAGCAAAGCACATAGGGCTGCTTTCTTATGGACTTAAAGTGAACCAAAACCCAGGATTTTGACTATCCTGGGTTTTGGTCCTTTCCTCACAGCTTGGGCATCCCGATTTTGGATGCCCCGGGGGGGGGGATTGATCAGCTCAGGAATCACCTATGGATTCCCAGGTGGATCGGCGTTGGTTATGGTACACTTTAACATCCAAGTCCCTGTTAATATGTACATTGTAACATAGAAACTTTTTTACTTCTTTACTCCAACTTACATATGAAAAGTCTGCAAGTGATAATAAACTGCCTTTCGGTCATCTCATGAACTGGCCTTCACTTAATTTGAAACTTTTACTGATGGATGAGGGACATCAAAGCTTCATGCATCAGTTCCTCTTGAAGCATGCCCCCATTCTACATGTGTTCCAAGCATAGGGGGACCATCAAAGAGAATATCGTCTTAAGCAAGACTACAACAATCTGACTACAGCAAAGTGTGCAGAACATATGGACATTCTGCACCCAAAGGGGAAAACTAAAAGGAAGACCACACATCTAATACTTGGAACAGTGCATCTTTTTTTTCTTTTTTTCAAAGAGGAAACTTGGACTTGATCCCTCAAAAATAATAAAGAATAGATTGTTTAAAGAAAATACTAAAACAAAAACTACTGGACTAGAAATCATTTGCATCATGCAGATTATTTTTTTATTTTGGAAAAAAAAAGCCCACTTTCTAGGAAAGGCGCCTAAAGATTGGTGCTTGCCCAGAGTAACCAATATAGCTTCATCTTCATCTAGTTAAAGCAGATCCTTTCAGATCCTTTCCAGCTCACAGTAACCGATATATAGTTTTATTGTTTTGTTCTGCAAATAGTATTAACTCTTTGTGAACTGGTAAAGGGTTCATGGGACTCCTAAACTAGTTCATAGGGCAGGAAGGCATGGAAAGTCAGCTGCCAGAAAGCGGGCAACTTGCCATTAACCCCCTTGCTGCATTGCTTGCACCCCATGCAGAAGAGCCTGTGACCCACGAGGGCCATGCGGGTTGATAGCCTTCAGGGCCAGGGATGGACGGTCTCCACGCCCTGTTCTACCAGCCCCCATAGCTAGTGCCCAGGCTGGTGTTGCGGATACTTAAAAATACAATTCTATGAATACTTACCTGTAGAATTGGTATTATGAGTATACAGTACATCCTGCTCCAGACAGAATACTTACAATCGGGACATCCAATAGCAGTGTCCATAAAGTAGGGTGGGATCCCCAAAAGGTAACAGCAGACAGTTTAAACCACTGCCGCCTGCAAAACTTTGCGGCGAAACACAGCATCAGCTGAGGCCCTAACATCAACCTTGTAAAACTTAGAAAAGGTATGAACAGAAGACCAAGTAGCGGCCTTGCAAACTTGTTCAACAGAAGCCTGGTGCGGAAAGGCCCAGGAGGCACCAATAGCACGCGTAGAATGAGCAGTAAGGTGGAAGGGAGGATTCTTCCCCTTAGAGTAGGCCTGAATCACAGCCTGACGTATCTATTTGCTGATAGTAGACTTGGCAGGAGCCAAACCCTTCCAGAAGGGACCACAAAAAGAGCATCAGTTTTTCTGAAAGGTACAGTAGCCACCAGATAGTACTTCAGACACCTAACCACATCCAAAGAGTGTAAAACCCTCTCCTTAGCATTACTAGGATTAGGGCACAATGAAGGAAGAACAATGTCCTGATTCAAATGAAAAGCAGACACTAACTTAGGCAGAAAATCTGGCTTAAAGCGAAACACCACCTTGTTCTGGGTGTCTCTCATAGTCGGGGGGCTGAATGGAAAGCGTTGCCCACTCAGACACACGCCTAACAGAAGTGATAGCCACCAGAAAGACAACTTTAAGAGTAAGAATGGCCAGGGCAGCATCCTGCACAGGTTCAAAGGGAACACCCTGTAAGGCTGACAAGACAAAGTTCAAATACCAAACAGGCACCATAGGCTTACGTGGGGGACGCACATGAGTAACCCCCTGGAAAAAAGTCCTGATCAGAGAATGCTGAGCAAAGGACTTCTGAAAGAAAACAGCCAGGGCAGAAACCTGACCCTTTAGAGTACCGAGTTGGAGCCCCATCTCCAACCCATGCTGAAGGAACTCCAAAATCCTGGGAATAGAGAACACACGACAGGGAAGAGACTTAGACTCACACCAGTCAGTCAATGTAGGCACGCCAAACCCTGTAATAAATGGAAGAAGAAGGCTTCTTTCTAGCCTTTATCATAGTATCAATCACCGAGGTAGACAGCCCCTTCTCCATCAAGATGGAGGTTTCAGCATCCAGGCCGTCAAAGCCAGAGTTTGTAAATTGGGATGGCGTAAGGGGCCCTGAGTGAGCAGATCTGGCACCATGGGTAGAGCGCACTGATCCACTGCCAGCTGCACTACGTCTGTGAACCACACTCTTCTTGACCACCTGGGGGCCACCAGAATTGCTGGCACCCCTTCCAGAGCAATCTTGCAAAGAACCCTGCCCAGCAGGGGGAATGGAGGGAAGACATACAGAAACTGAAAGTCCTGCCATGACATTGCCAGAGCATCCGTGGTCAAGGCCAGAGGATCCTGGGACAGGGAGACAAAGGCCGGGAGCTTGTGATTGTGACGGGACGCAAACAGATCCACATCTGATTGGCCCCAACGGTGACACAGAGATTGGAACACCCTGTTGCATAGGGACCATTCTCCCTGGCGAGAAGTCCCCCTGCTCAGAGAATCTGCCAGGAGATTTTCCACCCCCGGGATGTACACAGCTGATATGCAGGGAACATTGGTCTCCGCCCAGGTCAGGATCAGAGACACTTCCTGGAGGGCCATCTTGCTCCGGGTCCCTCCCTCATGATTGATGTAGGCAACTGCCGTCTGGTTGTCCGAGCGCACCAGAACAGGCAGGCCCCGAAGGCGAGTAGTCAGCTGAGCCAGGACTAACCTGATCGCCCACAGCTCCAAGACATTGATAGGTGTGTGGGCCTCCTGAGGGCCCCACCTCCCCTGAAACCGCAGGGACTTCCAGAAACCCCCCCCAACCTGACAGACTGGCATCCGTGGTGACCATCTCATAGGAGGGGGTCAGAAAGGACCTGCCCCCCCCCCCCCAACAGGTTCCTGGAATCCATCCACCACGAGAGGGACAACCTGACCAGGGGGGAAAGCACACAGACCCGGTCCAGAGACGCTGGGTCCTTGTCCCACACTGACAAGAGGTGGAGTTGCAGAAGCCTCAAGTGGAACTGAGCATACGGGACCACTTCGAAGCACGCCACCATCAGGCCCACCAGCTGAATTCCCTGCCTGATGGAGGGATGATGACAAGATAGCAGGAACTGGACCTGCGCAATCAGACTGTCCACCTTCTGTTGAGGATGAAAAATCCTTGCCTGAACTGTATCCAGATTCATTCCTAGGAATGGAGTCACCAAGGAGGGGGACAGCGAAGACTTGGGGTGGTTGATCACCCATCCAAATGACTCCAGGGTGAACACCACCAGCTGAGTATCCAATTCTGCCTGAAGTAGAGACTGGGTGATGAGAATGTCGTCCAGATAAGGCAGCACGCGGATGCCCTGAAACCTGAGCAGAGACATCACGCCAGTCAGCACCTTGGTGAACACCCTGGGAGCTGAAGTGACACCAAAGGGCAATGCCACAAACTGGTAGTGTTGATCCTCCAGAGCGAACCTAAGGAACCTTTGATGACCTGGAAATACAGGAATATGAAGGTAAGCATCTTTGATGTCCACAGAGGTCACGAAATCCCCTGGGCGCAGGGAACTGATAGCAGAGCGCAAAGTTTCCATGTGAAAGCACCTGCTCCTGACAAATTTGTTAAGGAACTTCAAGTCCAGGATGGGCCTGAGTGACCCATCTTTTTTGGGCACTGTGAATAGGTTGGAATAGAAGCCCTTGCCATTTTCTCTTAAAGGGACCTTGCAGATGACCCCCAGCTCCAGAAGGCTTTGCACTGTCTGCACTAGCTCCTGAGCTGACACAGGGTCTTGAGGAATCCAGGATCTGATGAATCTTGGGGCGGCCAGGCAGCAAACTATCTTGTAACCGGAGGACTACCTCCTTAATCCACCGGTCTGAGACATGAAGCCTCCAGACGTGAGCTAAGTGCTGAAGCCGTCCCCCCACCCAGATGGGTGAGGGCGCCCCATCATGCCTGAGGGGGCTTGGGAGGGGACTTAAGCTTGGGGCCCCAGGAGGAGCCAGGATGTCTACGTCCTCTGCCCCTACCCGAGAAGTCTCCCCGGGCCCCAGTAAAGGAAACCCCCCTCCCTTGTCTAGCACCACGGTAGGGGGAGGAGAAGGAGCCCTGACCCCGAAAGGGCCGAGGCTGCCGCCTACGCTGGGGTAACCTGCCTCCCTTAGCAAAAAGGTCCAGGCGCTCCCCAAACAGGCGTAGTCCTTTGAAGGGAAAACCAGTGAGGGCCTTCTTGGCAGCGTTGTCAGCAGCCCACTGGCGTAGCCAAACCGAGCGGCGTATAGCCACCACAAGGGCAGATGTTCTGGCACACATTCTAATGGTGTCATCCAAGGCAGAGAGGACAAAATTTACAAAAACATCACAACTAGAGAGTGCATTAAACACCTCACAAGGCAAATCATCAGGGGCACTATCAAGTATACTTCTGAGCAGGGTCCTAATGGCCACAACCGTAATGGCCGAGGCACAGACCGGGCGCAGCGCCGTCCCCACACATGTATGGGACGCCAGCTGGTCAATGCGCCGGTCCTCAGCATCCCGCAGGGTAGTAGAGTCAGGGGAGTGCATAACAGAGGTGTTAGATAACCCTAGGACCGGGGCATCCACTTTGGGAGGGGATGACCAACACTTCACCACATCAGCAGGAAAGGGATACTTCCTATCCCAACTCTTAGGCACGCCGGGAAGTCTACTGGGACGTTCCCACTCCTTGAGCACAAGGTTATTGAAATGTGCTTGCTCAGGGAATTCCAAGCGCGACTTAGCGGTATGAAACAGTTCCCCCCTTTGCCTGGGAGCCACAACAGGGGGAGAAATGGACAGAACCTCAAAAATCTGGGCCAGCAATCTATCAGTATCATCCGGGTCCCAGGGGTCAGAGCCAGAATCGTCATGAACCCTGGGCCTCTCATCAGATGAACTCGAGTCAGGGAAAAGCTCCCCTTCGTCCGAAGAGGTATAGCCACATAGATGCAAAAACTCATCAGTTTCCAAAGGGAAAAGAGTGACATCAGGCATTAAGTGCTGCATTTTAGCAGGGGCCTTACGCGCCAAGGTATTAGCAATTAACTTCTCAACACTAGCCAGTCTAAAAGACACATCAAGCTGAATCCCCACTTGTATGCAACTCAGTAGGAGTGAGATTTAAGCTTGGGGCAGTAGGTGAAGTGAAACGAGGTGCCAGATTGCAGAGCAAGCACCTGCTCAGCACAAGGTACACAGACCCGCGTATTGTCAGCGCCAATAGGGGACACCCCACAAGCAACACACAGCCGGGCTTGTCCCGATGGAACCCCGGTCACATTATCCCGAGATGCCTCCATATGGTGATTATAGCGGTACTATAGGCCGATAGGGATTAACGCTATACAGCAACCCGGGATGCCCCAATAACCCGCTAGGTAAGTGGGAGTAATTACACTAGGCCTCACAAGTTAACCAACTAATAGAGGGTCAGGAGAAGCCAATGGGTTCGCCCGTCTGAAAGACACAATCAAATGAGCCATAAGCAGACAATAATTAAAAAGTGGAAATAAAGCCGCCCGCGAGGGCACTTATGGACCGAGGTAGGTAGAAGCCCGTCACGGAGAAGCCGACCAAGCAGACAAAATAGCGTCGGTATACCTCGAGGGGCAGGCCCGCACAAGCAATGACGCGGAACGCGCCAAAGACAGGCCCCGTCCCTCCGAAGATCGCAAGCCCAACACGTGACAAGCAGCCAATGACGGCGCACCGGCACCTGAGGTAACGCCGCCGCCAAACGCGGAACATAGGGGAAAAAAGGCACGCGGCAGCAATTTTGAAATTATAATGTAAAAACAAGACAGCGCGGCGGCTGACACAAGGCACAATGTAATGAAACATAAAGCCAATATACGTATAAGCATACATACACACACACAGACACCCCCCCCCCCTCTTTTCCCCCGAAGGCTACCAGGAGAGTGAGGGGGGACAGCGGCCACTTAACATAGGGCCCACCGATAGACAGGGGCAATAGAGCGGGAGGGGCATCCCATAGAGGCTCACCATAAGCCTATACCGCCTACCCTTTGGTGGGGGATTGCGGTGGAGCAGCGCTCCTAAGCACCTAACAGCGGTGCTGTCTACCATCACCCGACCAGCGCAGCCAAGGCTGGGAGGCACATTACTAATGGAACGGGTGGGAATAGTCCTACAGGGCCGCAGGCTAATAGCCCCGCTCACCTGTGAGTAGAGAGAGACATTTCTTGTCCTTCGCAGTCCAGTCTGCAGAGAAAATCTGGGGATTGTGGGAGGTCCCTGGGTATTTGAGGGCCCGGGAGGAGCCTATTTTTGATGTCTCTGCAGTCCAGCGCCATCTGGCAGAGTATTAGTCAAGTAAGTAGTCTATCTGGAGCAGGACGTACTGTATACTAAGAATAAATCCTTGATTTTGCCCATAGACGTACGTCATTTGATCATATGGGACGTTTTTTTTTTTCAACAACGTATTTTTTTTTTTTTTAATCAAAATTTTTTTTTTTAATCCCCCCCCCCCCACACCCACCCTTCACCCAAAAATTATGAAAGAACTGAAAAATGTACAAACAAGACTTTTACCTTAAAGCACACACACACACACAATGGGCAGCATACTCCTAAGACCTTAAGGATGTTATCAAGTAAGTTTTCTCAAAACATCTTGAGGGCAGCATACTCTTGCGAGGATAATTGATATCTACCTCTACTGGCTGGCAAAGGCTGCCCAAAGCACACTCCTACCAAAAAGGACTGATCCTCTAAAGTTAGCAGGTCCAAACGTTAATGTTTAACAAACATCTTGGCTGAAGACCAGGTGGCCGCTTTACAAATCTTTTCAATAGAGGCCACAGCATGCTCCTGGTACAGGGATCCATTATAGGCAAAACTGATTGCGCTTTTCATCTAATGGGCCAAGGTTGTCTTGGACAATCAATGGCCCTTACTAGGACCTGAAAATGAAATTAATAAGTTATCTGCCTTTCTCCAATCCTTTGTTTGACGAAGGTAATCCAGAAGACATGCTCTGACATCCATTGATTTATCCACTAAAGAATCTTTACTATCCGCTGATGAAAAATACCGTTTACTCACCTATAAAACGGGTATTATGAGTGTGCCATACACTCCACTTCGATCTTCATGAAATGTGGGTAATCTCCAGTAGAGGGCGAATTTGTGCAGAGATGAATATGCAAAAAAAGAAAGCCCCTCCCGGTCCATATATACCTTGGACCTCCCACCAATATCCCAGTGTAAAAAAGCAGTAAGGGGACCAGGAAGAACCAATTAATCAAAACCTATGGTTCACCATATAAAAGCTCCAGAATACCTGAAGAAAAGGGGTGGGGCGAAGTGGAGTGTATGGCACACTCATAATACCCGTTTTACAGGTGAATACTCACAAAACGGTATTATTCTAAGTGTGCCATACACTCCACTTCGATCTTCATGACATGTGGGACATCCAATAGCAGTGTCCGTCATGGGCGGGAACCAGAAACAGTAAAGAATGTACCAACTCAAACCACTGCAGCTTGCAGAACCTTGCGGCCAAAAACAGCATCCACTGAAGCCCGCACATCAACCTTGTAAAACTTGGAAAAAGTATGAACGGAAGACCAAGTAGCAGCCTTACAAACTTGTTCAACAGAAGCCTGGTGCTGAAAAGCCCAGGATGCACCAACAGCACGAGTAGAGTGCGCAGTGACCCTAAAAGGGGGGAGTCCTCCCCTTAGCAGAATAGGCCCCAACAATGGCCTGACGAATCTATTTGCTAATCGTAGACTTAGCAGGCGCCAAACCTTTCCTGGGCCCGCAGGGCACCACAAATAAAGCGTCCGTCTTGCAGAAGGAAGTAGTCACCAAATAGTACTTCACACAGCGAACAACATCCAAATTGTGCAAAACCCCTCTCCTTGTCATTGTTAAGGCTTAGGACACAAGGAAGGGAAAACAATAACCTGATTGAGGTGGAAAGCAGACACCACCTTAGGAAGGAAATCTGTCTTAAAATGAAAAACCACCTTATCCTGGTGTCTCTCAAAATAAGGGGCCTGAATCAACAGAGCTGCCAACTCAGAGACACGCCGAACAGAGGTAAAAGCCACCAAGAAAGCAACCTTCTGAGTGAGAACCGAAAGAGCAATATCCTGTAGCGGCTCAAAAGGAGGACCCTGGAGAGCCGAAAGAACCAAATTCAAATCCCAAACAGGAACCACAGCCTTCCGCGGGGGCCGCACATGCGCGACCCCTTGGAAAAAAGTCTTAACCAGCGGGTGTAAGGCAAAAGACCTCTGGAAGAAAACCGACAGAGCAGAAACCTGTCCTTTCAAAGTACTAAGCTGGAACCCAAAATCCAGATTATGCTGAAGAAACTCCAAAATCCTAGGAATCGAAAACACCCTACAAGGCAAGGCCCTAGCCTCACACCAATCAATATAGGACCTCCAAGTCCTATAGTAAATGCCAGAAGAGGACCGCTTCCTAGCTCTAATCAAGCTCTGAACAATGGCTGCAGACAAACCTTCCTCCTTCAGAATGAAGGTTACAGCAGCCAAGCCATCAAAGCCAGCGTTTGTAAATTGGGGTAAAATAGTAGACCCTGAGATAACAGATCCGGCAACATGGGAAGCCGGTACTGATCTACGGCCAGCCTTACGTCGTCTGCGTACCAAACCCTTCTTGGCCACCTTGGAGCCACAAGAATTGCTGGTGCCCCTTCTAGAACCAGTTTGCGAACTACCTTGCCCAGCATGTAGACGGGCGGAAACAGGTAAAGAAAACCCAGATCCTTCCAAGCAAGAGACAAGACATCCACTGCCAGAGATAGGGGATCCTGAGAAAGAGACACAAAGGCCGGAAGTTTGTGATTGCGCATCGAGGCAAAGAGATCCACCTCCGGAGTCCCCCACTTGCGGCAAAGATCCAGAAAAGCCTCGGGGTTGAGAGACCACTCTCCTTGGCGAGAGGATCCCCTGCTCAGGGAATCCGCTTCCGTGTTCTCCACTCCCGGAATGTAGACTGCCGAAAAGCAAGAAACATTGCTCTCCGCCCAGTGCAGGATCAGAGAGACTTCCCTGAGGGCACTCCTGCTGCGAGTCCCTCCTTGGTGATCGATGTAAGCTACCGCCGTTCGGTTGTCTGAACGAACCTGAACCGGCAGACCCTGTAAATGTGAGGTCAGCCGTGCCAGAACCAGTCGGATGGCTCTGAGCTCCAAGACATTGATGGGGGTGTGAGCCTCCTGAGGACCCCACACCCCGCTGAACTGATGACTTTTCCAATACCCTCGCCAGCCCGACAGGCTGGCATCCGTGGTAACCGTCTCCCAACAAGGGACCAGAAAGGATCTGCCCTTCAACAGATTGCTCGACTCCAGCCACCACCAAAGGGACTGCCGAACCCTGGGAGACATCCTGAACGGTTGATCCAATGACTGCGGACACCTGTCCCAATGCGTCAATAGGTGAAGTTGAAGAGATCTCATGTGAAACTGTGCAAACGGTACCGCCTCGAAGGAGGACACCATCAAGCCCACCAGTTTCATCCCACCGGATAGAGGGACAAGGACTGGCCCAAAGAAGGCTGATCAGATCCTGAATCCCCTGCACCTTGGTCTGGGGCATAAACACTCAGGCCTGAATGGTATCCAGATTCATGCCCAGAAATGAAATCACTCGTGACGGAGAGAGAGAAGACTTGGGGCGGCTGATCACCCACCCGAACCTCTCCAGAGTCGACACCACCTGGTGGGTGTCCAGCTCCGCCTGACGGAGGGAAGAAGCTGAGATCAACAGGTCATCCAGATAAGGCACAATGCGAATGCCCTGAGCTCTGAGCAGAGCCATTATTCCCGCCAAGACCTTGGTGAAGACCCTCTGCGCCGAGGTCAGACCGAAGGGAAGGGCTGCAAACTGAAAATGTTGATCCTCCACCGCAAACCGAAAAATCGGAACATGCAGATACGCATACTTAATGTCTATGGATGTCATAAAATCACCTTGGCGAAGGGAATTGATAGCCGAGCGCAGAGTCTCCATGCAGAACTTTTTGGCTCTGATAAACCTGTTGAGAACCTTGAGATCTAGAATGGGTCTCACCGAACCCTCCTTTTTGGGAACCGTGAAAAGGTTGGAGTAGTAACCCCTGCCTCTCTCCAACTGAGGCACCGGGCAAATAACTCCCATGTCCAGAAGGTTTTTTTACTGCTAACAGGAGCCCCTGTGCAGCCTGAGGGTCCGAGGGCACCCGAGACCTTAAGAATCTTGGAGGCAGCCAGTACTCGAACTCCAGTTTGTACCCGGAGGAGACCACTTCCAAAATCCAATTGTCTGTGACCTCCCGGGCCCAGACCTGGAAGAAGAGCCGCAGCCGTCCCCCCACCCATGCGGGTGAGGGCGCCCCTTCATTGCTGAGCTGGTTTAACGCCAGGCTTGGACTTGGAACCCCAGGCAGCTGCGGGACGTGCCCGACCTCTGCCCCTGTTCCAGGACGAGCCCCTGCCACCCGAGAAGGCCAAACCTCTAGCCGCATTGGCCCCTCGAAAGGAAGGAGTGAACGAGCCAGCCCCCCGAAAGGGACGGTGCTGTTTCTTCCGCTGAGGTAACTTACCTCCCTTAGCAACAGCATTCAATTTATCTCCAAACAGCCGCGCACCCAGGAAGGGAAGAGCTGTAAGCGACTTCTTGGCCCCAAAATCCGCCGTCCACTGTCGGAGCCAGACCAATCTGCGCATAGCCACCAATAGGGATGAAGTCCTGCTACACATGACAATAGAATCTTCCATAGCAGCCAAGACAAAACCCATGAACAATTCACATCTCTTAAGGGTAGCGAACTCGCTAGCCGGATCAAACTGAGCGTCATTCAGCCAGTCCCTGATAAGAGACCTGGTAGCAAGCGACACTAGGGCAGATGCACAAACAGGCCGCAGGGCCGAGCCCACACTGGCAAATGCATGACACGCCATCTGATCAAGGCGCTTGTCCTCGCCATCCTTAAAGCGGTCCTTCACTCTGAATAAGAGTCTATCTTATATGCTTCCCACACCCTGTACATACAGATTGTCCACATTAAAAATCATCCTACCTGCATCTACTGCATGTTATAAGCCTTTAAACATTCAAGATGGCGGCTTATGGAAGCCGCCATCTTATCAGGCAGCCTGCAAACAGGAAGTGCCTCCTGACTGTGCTGCTCTGCATTCTGGGACTGCTGACCTTTACCTGACCCCAGCTCTGCCCTGTCTGAGCAAAGCACAGCTATAACCCACCCCCCTGTACCTTATCCCACTCTCCTCTCCTCAGTAAGTTTGATGCTTCTGAGTCAAGATGGCGGCGCCCGTATCCTAAAATCCTGAACAGAGTTGCAGCCCGGTGGGGGAAAGAATAATAAGTTAGTGATTAAAAACGTAAAATATATTAATTTTAGATGCTGGGGAACCGTTTAAGAGTTGGGCTTTTCATTAAATCACGCTGAAGGTCCGGTTTAAGGGAAGTGGCATCAGGGGTGTTCAGTACAAAAGTGTTAGTCAAACCCAAAACTGGCACATCGACCTTGGGAGGAGAAGACCATCACTTAACCGCCTCCACCGGGAAAGGATACTTCTTATCCCATCCCTGAGGAGCACCAGGAAGCCGACTGGGCCTTTCCCATTCTTTCAGGATCAGCGCATCAAAATGACCCTGGGTAGGGAATTCCAGACGGAGCTTGCGGGCCCCAAAAATTTCCCCCCTTCTTGAGAGGAGGCGCCTCAGGCGGGTCAATATCCAACACCTCCAATGGATGTGACAAAACAGTGGCCGTATCAACGGCATCCCCCAGCACCTGCCCGACATCAGCATCCCCAGACTGTACAAAGTCAGTCTCGGTTTCCTCATACAATTCCCCCTCCTGTAAAGGGTAATAATCCGACAAATCAATGGAATCATCAACATCCCACAAGGGCTGGGCTGACAAATGTCTCTTTTTAGCCTGGGCCTTCTTGCCCACTGTGCGAACAATAAATTTCTCGAAGCTGACCAATCTAGCACAAACATCAGAGTGCGACCCTCCGCTGGCACCAATGACACTTGGGGTACGGATAAGGCGGGGAGGGAAAGGCGATGAAGCGGAAGGAGCCGACCCAGAAGGCTGGGTACCGGACTGCCGCGTTATGGCCTTTTGTGCACATGGTATACAAATCAGCACATTCTCCCCCGTAAGGGATACCCCACCCATGGCCCGGATTGCCCCAAAGGGAGCCCAGCAGCCCAGATCTGGCCAGGGAGGCCCTTCAGAGAAAGGCGCTGAACGAGGGGGCGGGGCTACCGCGGCCGCGCCCCCTTATCTAAACACAGCCTGAGGGAGAGAAGCTCCCCAGGCTGACAGGAGAAACCACAGCAGGCTAGGCCAAGCAACAGCACCAATTCATCATCAACTTCCAGGTGATCCACACCAACTCACACACACAAACAACTTACAGTGGTAACACCAACACACATATATAATATAATATAATATAATATATATATATATATGTAAAAGGGAGAGGCCAAGGATGATGGCCCGCCAGCCCCCCCCCAGAGGGAAGTAAGGGACCCGGAAGAGGGGGGGGGGGGAACCCGGCCCGAATAGGGCCACAGGCATGTAGGGACGGGGCATCCCACACCAGGATCACCAAAACCTGGGTAACCGCCTAACCCATAATGAGGTCTCACGGTGGAGCAATGCTCCTTCCGCACCCATAGGGTGCTCCTACCCTCACCAGGACCCGCAGTCTAAGCTGGGAGGCTCAGATAGGGACAATTTAAAAAGGGTCCTGGCAGCAATAGGGACAATAAACGGCCGGGCGCGGGCCCGGCTTACCTGCAAGTAAAAGAAGTCTTCATCTTCTGTCTTGTCACCTTACCTGCAGAGAAGGAACTGGGAAATTGGTGGGAGGTCCCAGGTATATATGGACCGGGAGGGGCTTTCTTTTTTTGCATATTCATCTCTGCACAAGTTCGCCCTCTACCGGAGATTACCCAAATGTCATGAAGATCGAAGTGGAGTGTATGGCACACTTAGAATAAACAATTTCCTCTGTCCGATGAAAGTCAGAAGATATATTCGGTAGGTAGCAGGGGTCCACCTTTAAAACCACCCGATCCTGGAAAATCTGAAGAAAAGGGTGACGGCAGGATAAAGCTTGGATATCACTGATTTTGCAAGCAGAAGTAATTGCCACTAAAAATAGTACCTTCCATGTGAGAAATTTAATAGGAGAATTCAGTACCGGTTCAAATGGAGGGGCCGTCATAGCTGAAATTGACTCTGGACCACATTGAGGCGCTAATTTCATGCAAGCTTGAGCGTCTTTTAACCGGACCTTCAGCATGATTTAAAGTGGACCATCACCCAGGGGTGATCGGCCGGGGAATCTATAAGATTCCCGGACCGATCACCTCCCTCACCGCGGGACATCCGAGATCGGGATGTCCCGCGGTGAGGGCCCCCCCCAAATAAACTCACCTCATCGGCGGCGGCGGAAGCCGGATCTGCACTGGCCGGGACTGTGCGTGTCAGCCGCAATGACGTCATCGGGAGGCGCCAAGTCGTGCGCCGCCGATGGGCGCCATCTAATCTACATACGCTGGAGGCTCACTTACTATATAAGCATGTCTGCATAAACAGGTGACACCACATGTCTTGAGAAAGGCCTTAGCAGGCCGAAACATAGAGTTTTGTATCTGTTGTCCACCCGGTATCCTAGCTTGCTGCTTGTCTTTGTAAGTCGCTTTGCTGTAATATCTGCATTTTTTTTTTATGTTGTATAACATCAGGTCCATTGGTAATCTAGTACTGTGATGCACTATGTCTATAGCTTGAAAACTGTATTTGTTGCCTGCCATATCCGTTGGACTTGTTTGTTGGGATCATTATCCCCCTTTTTGTCTATGCTGGATACCTATTTTGTTCCTAATTAATCTGCGGTCTATAACTGTACGCTGTAATTTGCTGCTAGTTTGCATCTGTATATATTTATTCACAATATATTTTTATATACTGTATTTTTCACCAGCATTAAAAATGACATTCTTTTAAATGCAGTATTGAGTTTTGGGTGTTCGATTCTCCAACTTCTTACATAGATTGTTCCCTTATGTGCAGAGAGTGGATGCACATTGGAGCCTCAGAACCCCTTTCTTTTTGGCTTATGTTTTATGCCAATTATATTTCTCTCTTAGTTTACTACATTAAGTGTGCTACAACCATTGTCTAATTGTATATCTATTTTCTACTCACCAGGTTGTCTAGCACCTTACGGTCCGGCTCCAAAACTGCAATGTCCTTTGAGGATATCAGCTCACTTACTAGGCAACAAGCGGATACCCTGGCTTTCAGCCAGAGTGAGGTGGACAATATCATTGCTCAGTTCTCCCGGGCGGATAGCCCTTTGATTAATGACAATACTGCCATAAAAAAAGCAGTTTGAATCCCAATCTAAAAAGCTTATACAATATCAGCTTCATTCAGATACACTGAGTATTTAAAGGCAAAACGCATTCCCAGGGGTCTACGCCTACCCATTAAGCCTACTTTCTGTCAGAATAATAAGGATTTCGTAGCTGACTGGCAAAGAATACTCAATAAGTGTTCCTTAGATCTGATAGCACTTACAATAACAGGTATTCAATCAGAATTAAACTTCATTAAAGATACTATTAATACTCTCAAGACACAACTTGAGGCAAAACTACCCCTTGATACATTCAAATCATATCTAGAAACGTGTGATTTAAGCCTGTCACAGTATAGACAGGACACTACTCAATTCAAATTAAACAAGTACAGGAGGGACGCATTGGACTATCAGGAGGGTAGGGTCTACTCCTGGCGGGACCAGAGAAGACCTAGGCCCCGCAATACTACCCGACCCACAGCTGATTCCGACACTAGTAGTTCCTCTACCTCCTCTAGTGATTTTTTAGAACCAGGTCAAGGCTCCCAGGGCCCCAACACACACAAAAGAAATCAAAGAAGACAAGGCGGGGCAGAAAAAGGAACACAAGCCCACAACAGGCGCCCACGGCTCCATACAACACCAGGACCACGAATCAACAATAATCAACATATCGGACCACACGCTGACTGCAATGGAAACTCAGGTACTATCTAAGGGCTTAACGTTTGTTCCAACCTCTGTAGGAGATCCCTTTGATTTGGAGGTAAACCTACAGAAGTTTTTCCGCTCCCTAAGAATTAAATCATTCTTTTGCTATCATCCATCAACTACCACGGATACTGTGGGAGTCAATCATGGAACTTGCTTGCATAAATGTAAATCTAAAAGCAACTGGTCCCCTCCCCCCACTTCTCACGTACTAGAAACATACATCAATCTAGTACAAAGGGACATACAACATCTAAGCCCCATAAAAAAGAAACGGGGTTCTAATTTTTCCTACAAAGAGAGGATGGCCCTACGCTCACTCAGAGAGAATCTCGATATCACTATTAAACCGGCAGACAAGGGCGGAGCCATTGTGGTAATGAATACATCTGATTACAGTGGTGAAATCCTGAGTCAACTGAGTGATCGCAATGTCTATGCCCCTATTAATCATGATCCCACCCAAGAGATTAAATATGAAATTGATCTCATTATCAAAGCCGCCAAAGACCACTCTACTATTGATGACAAAGTTGCCAAGTTCCTGGTCACGGACTACCCACTTACACCTCTTTTTTATTGCCTCCCTAAGGTGCATAAAAGATTCAATAAGCCCCCAGGTAGACCCATAGTAGCAGGATCAGAATCCATCTTTCAAAACCCTGCGATCTTCATTGATCAGTTACTACAGCCACTTGTCATAGCCACTCCCTCATATATCCAAGACACTACAGATTTTCTTAATTGTCTCACATCCTTTGGCAAACTTACCCCCAACTGCATTTTGGTTACTATGGATGTAACAAGCTTGTATACCTCCATACCACATGCTGATGGTATAGATGTGATCCGTGAGGCATTGCTTAACACCACCATTCCGATTGATCTACAGAATCTGGCCATCCAACTTCTCACCATCAACCTTACAAAAAATTATTTTTCATTTAATGATCAATTTTATTTTCAAATTCAAGGCACAGCAATGGGGTCCAATTTGGCCCCCAGCTATGCAAATCTGTTTATGGCCAGCTTTGAATCCAAATTTGTGTACCCCACCGAACCCTACCAGTCACATATCCTCACGTGGCTTCGTTTCATAGATGACATCTTTCTTATCTGGCAAGGTGAACTCTCTGACCTACATACATTCCATACACACCTCAATCAATGTCTACCCACCATCACCTTTTCTATGGAAAGCAGTATGGGGACCATTCATTTTTTGGATGTACAAATCTCCAATACACAGGGTACGCTTGTCACTGATGTCTATAAGAAACCTACAGACCGCAATACATTTTTGCAGGCGAATAGTTGCCATCCACCTTCTCTCATTAAAGCCTTACCGTTTTCACAATTTGTCCGTATATGCAGAATTACAGCCACTGATGATCTTTATGACATTAGGTCCACTGACCGTATACAGAATCTAATTAAACAAGGCTACAATTCTTCAGACCTCAGAGAAGCACAAACAAGGCACGTAATTTGGATAGAGCAACCTTGAGGAATTTTAGGCCCAGGAAAGAAAATACACGCATTCCATTGGTCTTGACATTTTCTGAACTTTCCATACAGGCACAACGCGTGGTGAAGAAATATTGGCATATTTTGGGCACGGATGAGAAATTGACGGAACTGTGTAAAGCACCTCCCCTTACAGCATATAAAAGGGCCAAGAACCTTAAATCCACACTTGTGCAAGCCAACTTTAACTCCCCGAGACCAGCGTTACAATCTACTTGGCTTGGAGAACTGCAGACTCCCCAAGGTATGTATCCGTGTGGTCACTGTGCCCAATGTGGATTTACTTATAAAACCACAACCTTTACGCACCCAAGTTCTGGTAAACGTTATCAAATACGCAGTTTCGCCAATTGCTCATCAAGGAATGTCATTTACCTTCTTAAATGCCTGTGTGGTAAGGGTTATGTGGGAAAAACTGGCCGTGAGGTCAGACAAAGAATAAGCGAACATCGCTCCAACATACGTAATGGCAAATTAGAATCCCCGGTGGCTAGGCATTTTCTTGAGGCATGCCATTCTATAAATGATACAGAGCAAAAGAAAATTGTTCTTTCACAAGACAGTCCTTAAAAATGTATCAGATGAAGAAGGAATCCCACGGTGCATAAATCAAACATGAAAAATCGTGACTCAAATCCTCCACCTTCCAAAATGGGTGCTTACCAGATATATCTAAGAAAACAGGCAAATAAGGCAATTGATATCCTCCAGCTTTCCCGTTATTTTGATGGTCACAATCCCTCTTTGTTTTTAATATACTGTATAGATGACAGGGATGTCTTATCCCTCAGAGAATGAATAACCATAGAGGGGAAGAAACACAGAAGAAAAACCTAGTGCAACTCTGTTATAAAATCATTATAAACTTTAATAAAAAGAATTGCACTCACAATCCGGATGTCAATAAAAAGCGTGTAAAAGCTCCAAAATGCAGGCTGCACAGAAGATTTGCTTCTTTCAGTCTCCAGCGCATATACAAGCCAATAGTGGTCCACTTGATTCAAATTGCTAAAACTTTCCTTAAGATAAAACCATAAAGCTTCGTTAAAGTTGCAGGAGCAACGAAACGCGTCAGGCCGGGATATGGTTTTATCTTAAGGAAAGTTTTAGCAATTTGAATCAAGTGGACCATCGTGCGCCATCTAATCTATATACGCTGGAGGCTCACTTACTATATAAGCATGTCTGCATAAACAGATGACACCGCATCTCGAGAAAGGCCTTAGCAGGCCGAAACGTCGAGTTTTGTATCTGTTGTCCACCCGGCATCCTAGTTGCTTGTCTTTGTAAGTCGCTTTGCTGTAATACCTGCATTTTTCTTTATGTTGTTTATGTTGTATAACATCAGGTCCATTGGTAATCTAGTACTGTGATGCACTATGTCTATAGCTTGAAAACTGTATTTGTTGCCTGCCATATCCGTTGGACTTGCTGGATACCTATTTTGTTCCTAATTAATCTGCGGTCTATAACTGTACGCTGTAATTTGCTGCTAGTTTGCATCTGTATATATTTATTCACAATATATTTTTATATACTGTATTTTTCACCAGCATCAAAAATGACATTCTTTTAAATGCAGTATTGAGTTTTGGGTGTTCGATTCTCCAACTTCTTACATAGGTTATAGCTGTTCTTTGCACAGAAAGAGCAGAGCTGGGGTCAGGAAAAGTCACTCGGAAGCATTCTTTATCAGAAATATGCTTGAATAGAACCTCTTCCCCTTCAGAACTTGCACTGTCAATCCTGTACTGAAAGAGTCTTTCAAGAGGCCTCTTATAGGATAGGATGTTTTGGGGGACTTGGCCTCTCCCCCTCTTTATTGTTTGGTCATTTTAGACCATCGGGATCAAGAGTTACTGTAGCTTTAAATCATGAGCCCCCCAAAAAAAATTCCCGGAGCAGAGTTGGAGCTTTTCTTCCCAGACTGAGTGGAGGATATTTCAGTAGACTTGGATTGTGTTGATCCAATACATAATCTCCCATAGAGGACGATAAAATGGACAGACTAATTAAACCTCCTCTACCTGGTCCTCCATGACTGGAATGCGGCATTGAGCACTTTGCGTGAGCCCCTGTAGGGCTTTCTCCTGAAGATCTCCTGGGGGGGGGGGGGGGGGGAACGCACCCCCCCCCCCCCCATTGAAGAGGAGACCACGCGGGAGGGTTCACACACACGGAGGAGAGTACTTTTTTTTTTTTACAGAAGATGTCGGCGCCCGCTGAAGTGGGGGGGGGCTATTCTGGACACTATCCTGCAGCCTGAGGAGCCCCAGCGGGGGATCAAAGGCCCCCTGGGTAAAGAAAAGACCCGGCCAGATCGACAGAGGGGTCAGGTAACAGATTATTTTTTTCTTTTTTACTTTGGCCGCAAGCAGGGGTGGGGTGAGGCATGTAAAATGTATGCGGCTGGCAATAGGAGGGTTAATAGCAAAAAGGTTTGCCACAAAGCATTGCCTTGGCACTGCAGAAATGGGTAGGATTGAAAGTGCCATTCTATTTCTATCCATTTTCCAGAAGACGCCGCCTACCACTGCTTCTGCATCCTAGACTTTAAAATGCACATAGCTCTTTGGACGATGTGAAGCAGACCATACTTTCTATTCCAAAGAAGGCCAAGCGAGCCAGTCACAACCAGTAAAACCTTTAAACATAACTATAGGCTTTCAAATATTGAAGTGAAGAAGAACATCTGCCAAGCTCAGGCTAGAAGTTTAGAGCAGCCCAGCTGGCTGAAGAGGCTAGAAGGCTACGAGTCGGAAGATTGGTTACATCTGAGGAACTGGGCAATGACAAGTTGTTCAAAGGAATTTGAAAACAATTCCATCAGTGGGGAGTTTAAGCTTTGCAGGGGTCTTTCAAGCTGTACAAAGGAGGACAGATGTAGTTCGGAATTACAAATTTTGAAACCACACCCTGGACTTTTTGCAGTTTCAGGGTCCAACAGAACGGACCTCCAGGACACACACACACAAAATGCAGGGATACAATGCTGGCAGAACACTTATGGCCTGTTTAGACAGAGCGATTACCAAGCTAGAAATCACTAAGGCGACTGCAATTTAGCGATAATCGCTCTGTGGAAACTGCCACTGCGATGAAGCAATGAGTGAGAATCGCTTGATCGGTCGGTTGTTGTATAGTTCGGCTGACCAAAATGTTCTCGTTCAAAGCTTGATGGTTGCAACGTGGAAACAGAAGTCACCCTAACAAAAATGTGTTTTGCTATGAGAAGAGCGATAGGACTGGCCAACAAATCTTTGGCATCTGAACCAATTGCTCAATGATGAAAAGTCAATTTATCTGCTGGTGTAAACCCAGCATTAGGCTACGTTCACTTTTTTTTTGTTTACTTTTCACAAGTTAGGGGTCCAGGAGACCCCCTAAACTAGTTCAAAAGGTAACGGGGCGGCAAGTTACCTGCCAGCATGGCGTTAGGTAAAAATTTTTACCTTTCTCCTTGCCAAAAATTGATCACTGTGAATGGCCACCACAGTCACATGGTTTCTGGCAGCCAGATACCCAAAAGAAGCCTGCAGACGTGATGTGGTGGCCAATCACAGTGCTAAATTTTGCCAAGCAACCAAGGAGAGACGTAGGATTTCTCAGGCCTAACAGGGTTAATGGTCCACAGCCAGCCAGTCTTTTGTTAAATAGTGGCAGATATTAATCTGTATGCATGGGTGGAGTACAATTGTAATTGTACTGAACGGGAAATGTCATAGACCCCAGTCATACTTTTAAGCCAGCTACCAGCAATACATAAGTTAGGAGACCAGTGGTTTACTTTTAAATCCCAATCAGTTAATTTAATCAAAGATCTTGCTGTGAACGGCCAGAGTGTCAGCAGTACAGTAGCATGCGGCCCGGCATACAAGTCTCGGTGATGCTGTAAAAACCTCTAGAACCATTAGCTTAGGTTTGCCTTGTAAGATGTTTTATTTCAGCGCTTGTAGACTTTAGCAAGACATTTAAGGCTGCTTGGGATCTGCCAAATAAACTCTGTCTGTGGGATTGTGTAAATTCATCTGGCAGCACGTCCGGACCGCCATCTGGAGAAGATTTTCCATTGAGCGTGAATGAAGCAGAGGCTCCAGCTGAACAGGACAAGCAGCCCTTGGTCCCCCTGGGACCCCCTAATACGTGTCACTCATAACGGCCCACTGCAAAAAACACAAGACCATCCAAGTTTCCAGACTGCTCAAACAGCCACCTAAGTACAGAAACTTTACATGCATTATGGAAGACAGATATCAAAAACACGTTCTTCAGGTCTGAAGGGAGGAAACACCAACGTATCCAGAATGAGCGCACCACAAGGTCTTAGTGATCAGCTCAGTGTCATTGTGACATTATGCAGACATGGCAAGACTCAAGCATGCGACATAGAAAATGTCAAAATCTTGTTCAACTCTTAAAAGAGCCGTAATTAAATTATGTAGTGCTAACATTCTCCATGACACTACACAAAGTCCCAAACAGGAGGAGAACAGATGTTCATATGAATATAAAGTACATACCACTGGTATGAATATATGTTACAAAAGAAAATAAAAACTAGAAGAATTTAACAAGGAGCTTTGGTATGCACTTTGTCAAGTTGGAATTGCTAAGTTGTCACCAGGCCAGGGGGTGGGCAGCAGGGACTATCATGCCCAATGTATTCACTACAATGGAGGGGGGAGTTTTGAATGAGTGAGCATGGCAGTGTCACTGTGACTGATGGCAGGGATGTAAGTTCCGCATCATGGAGGCCATCTAGTGACATGAGATGCAGCCTGGCTCGGGCAGGCACTTTGGCGATGCGGTAAGTGTGAAGGTGCTGGACTACCACCCACCAGCTTTGGGGGGGGGGGGGGACAAAAGTCAAGAGAACTTGGAGGCCACTAAAGTGTGCCGAATACATCACTCCAAGTCAGATAAGGTTTCTAGATTTAAAGCAGACCAAAACCCACTGAGCCGGGCTATACAGTACAAAAGACACCAGGGGTAAACAGTCATAACGCAAAAGCTACAACATGCAAAAAAACTTAAACTGGACCTTCAGCGTGATTTAATGAAAAGCCCAAACTCTTAAAAAACGGTTCCCCAGCATCTAAAATTAATATATTTTAAGTTTTTAGTCACTAACTTATTTTTCTTTCCCCCACTGGCCTGCAACTCTGTTCAGGAATTTAGGATACGGGCGCCGCCATCTTGACTCAGAAGCATCACACTTACTGAGGAGAGGAGAGTGGGATAAGGTACAGGGGGTGGGTTATAGCTGTGCTTTGCTCAGACAGAGCAGAGCTGGGGTCAGGAAAAGGTCAGCAATCCCAGAATGCAGAGCAGCACAGTCAGGGGCACTTCCTGTTTGCAGGCTGCCTGATAAGATGGCGGCTTCCATAAGCCGCCATCTTGGACGTTTCAAGGCTCATAACATGTAGTAGATGCAGGTAGGATGATTTTTAATGTGGACAATCTGTATGTACAGGGTGTGGGAAACATATAAGATAGACTTTTATTCAGAGTGAAGGTCCGCTTTAAGTAAAAACAGGTGTTGGTCCGGTTTAATGGGTGTTGGTTCCGCTGTCTGGTGATCTCAAAAGCTCGGGGGGCATTCAGAATGCTGGAGCCCGCCCTCGCAGCTAACAGCACATTAAGCTTGTGAAACTCACATTAATTACGAGCCCACGACGAGAACGGGGTCCGGCGATTGGCCACCAGACGGTGACTTAGGCTACAGTCTCATCCTCTACGTGACCACCCAGTGGCCAATCGTGGGACTTTGTTCTCATCGCGGGCTTGTAATGAATGTGAGTATTACAAGCTTAATGTGCTGTTAGCTGCAAGCGGGGCTCCAGCATTCTGGATGCCCCCACCCCCCGAGCCACTGCATGTATCCAGACACACAAAGACCCATGTATCAACTCCCCTTTGAGTATTTTTATCCAATTCTTTACCAGGATACTAAAACGTATTTTAGTCACTTCTTTTGGCTCTTATCTTCCTTCTACCACTAAAAGGGCTGCAATTGCTCTCAGCATGATCTTGAGGGTGGTTTAGAACAATAGTATCCTGTCAGAAAACCAATGGCATACAAGTGGCATTCCTTGGGAAAAATAAATCACTATAAAAACAGGAATACCAAGCATTATTGAGGACAGAAAACATCCATGGGGTGGGGGCGCAAAACAGTTTTTGGGGGGGATTTGTTCCCCTGGGAGGGGGGATGCCACACAGCTGGGCACTCCAAAACGGGACGGCCAGTGTGCAATAAACACTTTAAATAGATTACATGTCACTCTAAGAGGGGAAATGACAAATTCATAGTCTGCTCCCAAAAGCACCCCCTCCTCCATCATTCATAATTCATTAACTGAAACCAATTCCACAAACAATCTTTGGCATAGACAGCCAAAACACAAATTCTATGTGATCCTGGTCACCACTAAAATGATGAATTGGGTGTCTCTCTGGCATCTTCACAGTCCAGCTTTCTTCGGTTTAGTACACTTATCACCCACGGCACTACTTAGTCACATGAAATGCGCTCCAAAAGAAAAAGAACAAACATCTGGAGCCACATTCCAACTGTGTGTTTTATTGCTTTATTTACTGCTTTTAAAAGGAATATTACAGGAAAGCCTAGCTAAAAGGGAATACCATTAGACATTAAATTGCCATGACTAGGTTTTGGATGTAGCTAGTTCTAACAAATGCGTACAACCCTAGGGTTTAAGGGGTAACTGCATAAAAGTACATCAACAAGGGAAAACCCTCAATGCACCGTGATCACAGAATAGGATCATACAAGTTTTTAGACCATGAATATCTACAGTGTTTTCTGGGAATGACAGAAGGGAGGGGGTATAGGTATGGAGGGGAGGCATTCACACAAGGCTTCACACAAATGGTTTCCCTGCTGCTGACAGAAGTGGACTAACAGGGTCAGTATTGGTCTACGGTTAGCATAGCTTTCCCAGGGAGGACAGGCTGCAGCGTGGAGGGGGGCAGTTAAAGATAAAAATCCATATAAATATGCTGGATGGCAGGAAGAGGGGTTACTTATACACTCCGCATCAAGAGACATAGAGCCAGGCATGTTTCTTTTTACAGGAAGGAAGAGAAAATGGGGGGGGGGGGGGGGGGTGAGACACCCAAGGATTTGATTCCTTCCAGATTTGGGTGTACAAGTGACTCCTCCCATCAGCCCATGTGTTTACATATAGATTTTTAATATTGCACAATTTTGAAATACGGCTTCTTTAATGTGGGCCGACTCTCTCAAACTATGTGCCAGGATGGGTCCCGGTTCACAGGGACAGTAAATGGACCTAACCTACCACCTCACACCATCAGTGAGCCTTGCATTATAGATACTGACTTTTGCATAGCAGAGCTGCATCTGCTAGGAGACCGTTAAACTGGACCAACAGCCTGGCACAGCAATTGGAAAAGAAACTCCCCAAATTCCCTTGCCTCGTCTGCATGCATGATACTGAAGCATTGTCAGCATTTACATTTGCTCCTGCATCCACTCAGAGCGGAAACGCTGCCTCACATATTTTCTAGTATTAGTGGCCATTTTGGAGCTTCCTTTCCCAGCATCTCAGCAGTGCTCCTGCCTGGATTCAGCTGATCTAACTGACAATACACAGTAACAGGAAACCCAGCAGCACTTCCTGTCTGCAGGCGGCCTGCAGACCCATGAGCCGTCATTTTGTTTACATTTTTATAGCTCCTGCTGTGGTAAATTAATTTGTATGTGCAGCAATCTAAATTGCCATGGGGATGGATGCATATGAGCACCGTTTGTTGTGTTGGTCAGGCTTAAGTCATTTCTTACAGTTGGTCCACTTGAAAGTGGTCCTATAACCGGAAAGAGGTTTATGTTTTCACCTTCCATCCCAAGACCAATGTGCCAAAACAGGCCTTTTTTTTTTTACACTAAAGCCTTTGTTAGATAGATATATATCTCAACATGAAGATGCTGTTGGCTATATTGTTCTCTGCCCCGCCCCTCATGCTTTCCAGCAATTATACATTCAGTTACAGTACACTGGAGAGGGCTTAAATGTTATAATAACACAGCAGACCAATCACCAGGATAGTGAATAGTCTTTAATAGCTACACACCAAGTGCAGAATCCACAGCTCATCCAAAAGGAGATATGATCCACTGAAGTGCCCAGCTACTTGTGGCCAGACCCAAACATAAGGCTTAAATGGAAATTCCATTTTTGATGACATTTTTGAATCAATCTACTAAGCTTACCTGTTATTTTTTCCTTTTATAACACGGAATTGCTAAAAAAAATAGAAAATAAAACAGTTTTTCCTAGCAACAATGTGTTTACCTTAGCAATGTACATCAACTGGTGTGTTAAAAAGTACAGACACCCAAAATTTCCTCACTCTGGCTTGCTAATCATCTGATTCATTAAGGAAGAGGGGAAAAAATTTAGCCCCTTCTGCTATAATTCAGCTTATTCAGATAGGGAGGATCACAGTTTTGTGTTCAGTAGCTAAAGGGTTACTGGCAGTGTTTTCAGCTGGAAGCCTCATTCTGCTGTGTGACTTAGCCAACACTGCTAAAGAGTTCACCTGTTACAATGCAAGCATTAAGGGATATGTAGTTTTTGAGAACACTTCCATCTTAGGATCACAGACATAAAGGAATATAGGAATCTTGGAAACAGCATGCTGATAAGTAAATCACAGGTACAGGGACACCAATCCTAAAACATATGTTTATTTTACATCCCAGAGGAGCAAAACAATAAGACAGAACACCAAAACCCTGACAAAAAGGGAGTTTTCCTTTAATGGGAGGTCATAGTGTATAATAATGGTGGGAGATGGAACATACAAACGATTGCTGGGTAGTGGATAAAGTTACAAACAAATCACAAATCACATGCAAGGATTTGGCAGGTAGTATTCACAGAATCCCTATAATTCCATAGACCTTAGAGGGCAGCATTAGAGCCCATGACCTGAAAACAACGTTAACAAATGTTAAGCTCCAGGACATTCAGATTCATAGACAGCACATTGGCATATATCTTAACATCCTCCTGTTTAGCCAGAAAAAGCGACAAGAAGTTAGCGCGACAGTTTAATTTGATTCTAATGCTCCCTGGCAAATAAGCTGGCACCAACATGAGGCTTCATAACTAACGCCGGGAGATGATTTGGGCACCTCCAGCGTGCATGCAGCGCGAGCTCCCTCCAGAAGTGACAACCGCTGGCCCAGGCTCACCCCCCCATTTATGCCTCAGGACCCTTTCACCCCCCTCCCTTCTGTGGGGCAGACTGTTCCCTCCCCCTTTTGCAGAACCTGCTTTGGAACCTAAAACTCTTGAGGGGTTATAATTTTGGGCAGGGGGTCATATAGCTCTGGATATGGCACCAAACAATTGGGCTGGATGCCGGGCATCCGATGAGCCCAAAGATGGAGTCCCTAGATGGTTCAGAACCCGAGACCTCCATTTCTTTAGGTTTCCATGGTCACATGGCCCTGAGAATCGTACATCTACATGCGGTTTTGTGGGCCTGTTCTGGTTCTGTGTCTGGCTTGGTGCTGGGACACACATGTGTTTGATGCAAGGAAGCTCACAGCCAGGGATCACCTTTGCGTCAGACTCAGCGGGGCCTTCCCGAATCAGGAGTCTGAACTGCGCTTGGCTCAACTCACAAATGCTAATTCTCCTTCCTGGGGGAGATTAGGTCCTGTGCATGTTTATAGTTAGAAAGCCTTAATGCTAAAGGGGGAAATAAAGGGTGACATTTGCTAAGAACAGAGAATCTTAAAGGGGGATGCCGGGCATCAGCAAGAAAAGGACATAGAAGGTTCATTGACTGGAAAACTGCGAGGAATAGGGCAAATATGATTCACAAAAGGCACACTCTACAGATACACAAGTCATTGTTTTGTAGACATGGGGGTCAGTTCAGAGCCTGGTGAGAAAACTCTGAATCAGTCCCAAGGTAGAAAATGAAAGTGAATAGCAGTTTTCTCTCCTAAAAAAATTAAGTAAGTTTTCTCACCAGGCTCTGAAACAACCCCTAGTCAGATGCCATGTCAAATATTACTGCAACATTCAATATCCGTATGTAAGTGTGTCCGGGCATTTGCTGAGTAACTGGTCAAATCTATCATTTATCCCTGTGCAGCTCAGCTACTAAGATAGCTGGAAATAATTTCATGGCATTTGTTTGATACCACCTAAGTCCCTGAATGCCTCAACAAGGTCATTTACCAAGTTTACCATTAAAACACAGTGAGAACACAGTAGTAAGCTTTATCCCAATACAGGAAGCTATAAAATGTTATGTAAATGTAAATGCTGCCAGGATAAAAAGTATTACCAAAAGCTAACTTGCCTTAAGTTTTCCAGGAACATAATGTAACTGGATGCCATAAATATTTCTAAATCCTGAACAGGCCACAAACCAATTATTATTCTGACCTGCCTTACATTACAGATACTTATCACAATTTATTTAAGAGCTACATACCAAAATCCTCCATAATCCTTTTTATAAGCCAGGATTTACACACGGCAAGATTGTCCAACGGCATGTTTGGGCCACAGAACACAGAAACTAATGAGCTGCCCCCATCTATAGCTCAGCAGAGCAGCTTTTTCTTAAACTCGTGACAAGAAGCATCCATGGGGATGAACCACAAAGCTCAGAGATGCTGGGTTTAATATGCAAGAAGAGGTTACAGTCAGCAAATCACTTGTCCAAGCAAGTGATAGATATTCTATATAGTGCTATTCTATATAGTGCTAACATCCTACAGCAAATCACAGATCACACACACACACACACACACACACACACACACGCATTTCATCCACCCCATTACTGCATCAGTCTTGAGAAGAGGGGGATTTAGAGGTTTCCAAAGAGAAGAATTACTCCTATTATTATTAGCATTCTTGGAGGAGTAATTTCACAGAGTATGCAATATGCAGGAATTAAAACAAACAATATTGGGAGCTATAAGTAGTGTTAAAGTGGACCCATCACTCCCTGTGCCAGCCCAGGAATCTTATAGATTCAGTGGCTGTGGGTTTTGGTTCACTGTAAAGCAAACAAAACCCAGGATTTTCACTTTCCTGGGTTTTGCTCCGTGCCTCCTGGGCATCCTTATTTGGGATCTGAAACCCCTGCAATCACCACGTTCAGACTCACCCCTTCCAACGCCGTCTGCGCGGGCTCCCATCCAATTAGAGCAGTCCGCTGAAGTGACGTAATTCGGCGAACAGCTCTGATTAGAGTGAATGGGAAGCGAAAGTGGGCACATCCCCTGCTCCCCCAGCGCCCACACCCCAGCCTATAATAGCTGGGGTGGGGGGCAAGAGCACACAGCCCTCTAGCAGGGTGCGTGCCTGTGCCAGGCAATTTTGAATGACCGTCGCGGGCACGCTCCCCGTTAGAGGGTAGCAGCATATCCGAGTTTGTTTCGGTGACCTGGGGGGGTTTCACACAGCGGGGCACCCCCAAAAGCCAGGATAGTCAAAATCCTCTGGCCACTTTAATAAGTATGTATATGGATGGAGACTGGAGACCAGTAAACCAAAATGATTAAGTGCTACAGTCAGTGGCAGCAGCTGTTTGGTAATTGTTGCAGGTTTACACTCAACTATAAAAAAACACCATGTACACAGACTAAAAATACACACCCTGTATACACCACCCATGCAAAACCCTTCTCAAGGACCACCAACAGACCAGGCTTTTCAGATCTCCACACAAATACACATGGGGAGCAATCAGTGACGGAGCATCAGTGTGGAAATCTGTAAATCCTGGCCTTTTGGTGACCCTTGAAGAGAAAGATAGTGCATGTATGGTGTACACATGGCCGCCTCATCTATGTCCAGCTTGAGGCACTCCTGGCACCTGTTTGCAGCACAAGGCATTTCTGACGCACTGGGTGCAGAACGCTTCTCCATCTTTCAGGCAGCACATGTGGCTGGAGAATGGAACAGCAGAGGGCGGTGGCCTACCCCAGAACTCCGGGCTAAAGCCACTTATGGTCTCCTCTCCAGCAGCCGCCATATCTCCTCAGATCTACTAGGCTTCATCCTAAGACACTGCAGCAACCAAGCCGTGGGTTCTCCAAAGTCCCATCCCCTGCGACACGTTGAGTGGCTGTCAAGGCTGGTTCGTCTGTGGTAAGCAGAGGCAGGATTGGGTGGCACTGGCAAATGATGTGCTCAGAGCCTTCAAAGAAGCAATACCTGATACTTATTTCTGAGTACATTACCCTCAAATAAGAATTAACCTGATCACTGGTTTAGCTACATATTTACCCATCAGGTTCCCAATTTACTCAATCTTACTAATAGACAACATTTGGCAACCACACATCACACGTACACAGTACAATACAGACTTGCTCCGACAGAAGACAATCACAGGCACACATGCTGTTGTATAAACTTTTCCAAATTTTTCATTAAGATAATAAGCCCCATGACAAGGTTAAAGTGGACCAAAACCTGGGATTTTAACTAGCCAGGGTTTTGGTCCTTGCCCCCCAATGCGGGATGCCCCGCCGTGTGAAAACTCTGTGTGAATGCCCACCAAAACTCACCTTTCCCTGATCCTATGGTGCATGTGCAGCCTCTCGTCCAATCAGCACTCTCAACTGCACTGACACCGTCTTAGGCTCTGCTTCAGCTGAGTGGAGACGAGCGCAGCAGACTATGTCAGCGGGTGACTCCCCGATATCTTCTAACTGGAAGCGTACCTGCACAAGCCAATCACAAAAGCCTTGTGCAGGCCCTGCTAAAAAGGTAACAGGTAGCGGTCGCTGCTCATGCATGCACTGTTGAAATCGTAGAAGTGTTTCCTAGGCACAATGGGAATACTGTGCCTGGACAACTACTTTAATTTGAAGATGTAGGAAGTTCAATATATCACCAACGTATCACAACCCCACTGACCATCCACAACGCAATAATTCATCTGTGCAATTCAAATAGCTAGGTCACAAACTAACCTCCCCCACTTTAATCTTGGGGACAGTGTAAAATTAGCCATTTTAACCCTTTATAATGCCATTTTGCGCAATAATTGTTTAAAGCAGAAACAAAACCCAGGCTTTTCACTTTACCAGGTTTGCTTGCGCCTCTCCTGGGGCATCCATATTTGGGATACCCCACTGTGTGACACCTTCCAGATTGGCGTGTGCAGACTCAACTCTTTCTGGCCCAGCGGCGCCTGCCCGCTGAAGAGACGTAATTCAACTAGCAACTCTGATTAGTGTAAATGGGGTGCAAGAGTACCCGCGCCCCGGACTGCGAGCTGATCTATGATTAAGGACTGGGGTCCGAAACACGTAAGTCACACATGTGATTTCCAAGACCTTGCCTGTTACTTCTTTTAGATGTTTTTAAATGCTCAATTAAAGGTGAAGTTTTACTAAAGAGAAGTGCGGACCATCCATTGTACAGTAGAGCTGATCTGAATGACTGGGGTGAGAACGTGCACACAGCCCGAGAATGTGGCCACTCTCGCTCCCCATTCACAACAATCAGACGAGACCCCTTGCAGGCGCCATTGGACCAGGGATAGGTGATCGATTACCGGCACCCTGAGGGGGTTTTACACACCCAGTCAGAATGCCCTAGGGGGAAGGCCAGCCAGCCATTGAATCCTTTAGATCCCAGGGCCAGGTGGGTTTTGTTCCGCTTTAACTGTGATTTTCTAGGAAAATAATCCAACTCCTGGTATAAAAAGGACCCTCCTTTCGGAGGCTGGTGAGATGCTAGAAGCTGAAATGCGGGGCAGGGTACAGGCGCCCCCCTATTTTCTAGGATAATAATCCAACTCCTTGTATAAAAAGGACCCTCCTTTCGGAGGCTGGTGAGATGCTAGAAGCTGAAATGCGGGGCAGGGTACAGGCGCCCCCCGCTGAAGACACGGGACCGGCGATCAGGACTCTTGTTCCCCTCTAAGCAGGAGAGATACTGGCAAGTTATCCAATAGTTGTACAGCGGCCGTGCGATTGGCTGGCCAAAAAAAAAAGTTGCACAGCCTAATTGGAGCCTGCCAGCAGTGATGAGACCATGACAATGCTATTAATGAGTACTTAGAAGTACCAATATGCTCAGTTACAAACATGCTGCACTGCTTCAATTACCACAATATAATTTATTTAGAAGATAAACAAAAAAAACAAAAAAACAAAAAAAAAGGGGGGGGGGGGGGGAGGATACAGTACATAATACTAGCATTTAAAACGCCATTATAAAAACTCAAAATAATGTAAGCAAGCATTAAGCAAATATAAGGCATTTTGGGCAAAAAGAAAAATATGAAAGTGCCAATGCCTGAATTGCTAGGAATTAAATGAATTTCCAATGAAGCAAAAAGGAGGGGGGTTCTATGCTAACAATGTGCTACAGTGTGCCAACAATATTCCCTGTACCTCTAATACAATGTGCAATACAACCACTGAAAGATATACGCCTTGTAAACAACAAGCCAAACTAAACAAATCCCCAAAGTAAATTATTAGATATTGAATATAAAAAAACAAACAATGTGAAACCAAGCTGCCCAAAGAAAATAAATCTAATGGAAAAGGAATATCAACTTAGCTTAAAAACAAGCATGGTCCCCATCCAGTCCTCAACATGTTATTAAAGGGGTGGAATATCTTTCAGTGGTTGTATTGCACTCTTTGTATTGAAAGTACAGGGAATATTGTTGGCACACTGTATTTTTACAGCACATCACATTAGCACGTTGAGAGTTACTAATTGATAGCACTTTAGGCATTGGCACTTCAATATAAATAACTTTTTTTGCCCACACACAATATGATAATTTGCTTATTGCTCATTTACATTATTAATTTTTGGATACAGCAGATAGATTATATACTGTACATGAATTTGGATCTGATTAAAATGATATTTACTATTGCGGTGATCCCCCAACAAATTTTTTTTCCAAGGCGATTTAAATGTTTTAAAAGTATTATGTAGTGTATCTTTTTTGTTTCTTCTTATAAATAAATTATATTGTGGTAATTGTTGAAGCAGTGCATCATGTTTGTGACTGAGCATATTGGTACTTGTTTGTACTCATTACTAGCACTGATTTGGCTGGCCAGGCTGTCACAGCTTGGAATGAGGAAGCTCCAGGTGAGGGGAATAAGTGCTTTGTGGTGAGCCTCACTTTATGTATCCAAATTGGGCTCAGCACGGAGGTGAAAAAATGATGGGGGGAGGGGGGGTTACTTGTACACTGGGCTTCTGGTTTAATACTGTGGAGTTTCACAAATATGGATGGCAGACGCATGCCAAGCCTCCATTGTAGTAAGTGTGGTAGTAAAGTGGTCGTGCAAAGTGGCAGTTCCCCTGTGAATGGGGAATAGACATTGGGGTGCAACCCCTGTGAATGGGGAATAGACATTGGGGTGCAATCTTAGCAACTGATATACAGGCTATGAGGCAGCTCGTGTTGATGCCTGGATACACCTTAGTCATGTGCCTTGTCAGACTGCAAGGCAATTCTTCTGTTAAGTATAGATGCTTTTTACGGTCAAGCAATGCTTTAGCCAGAGATTACAGTTTCCCACAAGCTGGCTTAGGAAACAAAGGCAATAAATGGGAAGTGGTTCTCCTCTATAACAATGAAAAACCTGACTCTACAAGCTTGTTGGAAATTTGGGAGGGTATTAGTAACCCTACCTCTAACATGCTTATGCAGATTTATAATATTAGCCTATTCTCCTTGAAAGAGGAAAACACAGGAATTTAACTTTCCTGTGTGTTGTTCCACTGTGCAATGGCTTCCCGAATTGGGATGCCCCGCTGTGGGTACCCCCAGGTCGTCCCATTTCATTCACCTTCCTTCTGCTCCCCACATAGCGGACTTGTGCGAGAGTGCTGATTGGTTGAGCGGCGCACTCACCGTCACTTGGCTCCCTTCGGTGCCACTGACTGCTAAGCAGCCGATCCCAATTCGGGATGCCCCAAGAAGTGAAACTCACCTGATGTTCCTCTTTAATGTTTTTTTCTAATATAGGCCCCCCAATCCACCAGTAATGTCTGCAAGAAATAATATTTTTCAAAACAATGTATATCCACTTTCTATTTTTTTTCAATTTGAGGCACCCCCAATGTCTTCTCAGTCACAGTAACATTTGCTGGAAACAATATTGTTTTTCAATAACAATGTATCCAGTGTATTCTGCTTCCCACGGTCAATATAAAAACATTTTTCCACAGAAGACTATGCCCCCGTTCACACCGGTATGGTACCAGAAAACAAAAATGCACAGGCATGAACGCAAACGCGGCCAGAACGGTGTGAACGTAGTCTTAATCATTCAGAGGTCAAATAATCAGTAGCATCCAGGCTGCATCCAAACATGAATGCTGCCTTATGCGAGGAATACGACAAAAATAATATCACCTCTCTGACCTGCTCATCTGTAAACAAGGCTCCATCTACAATGCTTTTTGCTAACCCAGGTGTAAGGAAATGGTCACCCATTTCGCAGAGGGCCTTCTCATAAGCAGGTCGGTAGACATAGGGCCCCTCAGGGGCTAGTACCAGTCACACCTAGCCTAGACCAAAGGTGCTGCCAGAAATCCCCCTGCCAGGAAGCCAAGAGGGGAGCTTTAAGGAAATCATGTAGACACCCTGGCTCCAGTACAATACATCAAAGCCGTGGTGCACATTAATCATAAACTGAACATATTCGGGAAGTCATAGGAAGGTATGCCAGGGTATCTCTGTTTCATTCCAAGACCTTCAGGGGCTAAAATATGGATTCAGCTTAGGAGCCATATCAAGTAGTGGTGTCCAGTCTTGTGGGATGCACAGGACTGGACACCAGAACCAGCATCCTACGACTTTCCACCACACTTGGCTAAAAATTGGCTGTAAAAAAGAAAAAATAAAGGAGGAAATTCCAATCATCTGGACTTGCTTACCCCCTGACACCCCCCCCCCCCCCCATGTCTAGTGCTAGTTTACCTGGCTAGATATCTGACTGGTCCAATTGCCGTGCCCTATAATTACAGATATCAAGCAGTACTGTCCTAAATTGTCCCATACAATGTCCCAGCACACCCACTCATGGGGCAAGCCTCCTTTGCTGCCCAGCACACCCACTCATGGGGCAAGCCTCCCTTGCTGCCCAGCACACCCACTCATGGGGCAGGCCTCCCTTGCTGCCCAGCACACCCACTCATGAGGCAGGCCTCCATTCTTGGCAAGAACACCCACTCATTGGACAAGCCTCCCTTCTGAGCCAGTACTCACGGGGCAAGCCTCCCTTCTGAGCCAGTACTCACGGGGCAAGCCTCCCTTCTTGGCCAGCACACCCACTCACGGGGCAACCCTCCCTTCTTGGCGCCAGCACACCCATTCACGGGGCAAGCCTCTCTTCTTGGCCAGCACACCCATTCACGGGGCAAGCCTTCCTTCTTGCCCAGCACACCCATTCACGGGGCAAGCCTCCCTTCTTGGCCAGCACACCCACTCACGGGGCAAGCCTCCCTTCTTGGCCAGCACACCCACTCACGGGGCAACCCTCCCTTCTTGGCGCCAGCACACCCATTCACGGGGCAAGCCTCTCTTCTTGGCCAGCACACCCATTCACGGGGCAAGCCTCCCTTCTTGGCCAGCACACCCATTCACGGGGCAAGCCTCCCTTCTTGGCCAGCACACCCATTCACGGGGCAAGCCTCCCTTCTTGGCCAGCACACCCATTCACGGGGCAAGCCTCCCTTCTTGGCCAGCACACCCATTCACGGGGCAAGCCTCCCTTCTTGGCCAGCACACCCATTCACGGGGCAAGCCTCCCTTCTTGGCCAGCACACCCATTCACGGGGCAAGCCTCTCTTCTTGGCCAGCACACCCATTCACGGGGCAAGCCTCCCTTCTTGGCCAGCACACCCATTCACGGGGCAAGCCTCCCTTCTTGGCCAGCACACCCATTCACGGGGCAAGCCTCCCTTCTTGGCCAGCACACCCATTCACGGGGCAAGCCTTCCTTCTTGGCCAGCACACCCACTCACGGGGCAAGCCTCTCTTCTTGGCCAGCACACCCATTCACGGGGCAAGCCTCTCTTCTTGGCCAGCACACCCACTCACGGGGCAAGCCTCTCTTCTTGGTCAGCACACCCATTCACGGGGCAAGCCTCCCTTCTTGGCCAGCACACCCATTCACGGGGCAAGCCTCCCTTCTTGGCCAGCACACCCATTCACGGGGCAAGCCTTCCTTCTTGCCCAGCACACCCATTCACGGGGCAAGCCTCTCTTCTTGGCCAGCACACCCACTCACGGGGCAAGCCTCTCTTCTTGGTCAGCACAGCCACTCACGGGGCAAGCCTTCCTTCCTGCCCAGCACACTAATGGGGCAATAGTAGCCTATATATATATGCCCAGCACACAAATGCGGCTATTAGCCCCTATATGTTCAGCATGAGCACTAATGGGCCATTATTAGACTCCTACATTCCCAAGCAGACTAATAGGCTATTAGCCTCCTACATGCCCAGCATGACCACTAATGGGCCATTATTAGCCCCCTATATGCCCAGCACTACCACTAATGGGCCAATATTAGTCACCTTCATGCCCAGAACACTAATCAGCTATTAGCCCCTACATGCCCAGCCTCCGACATGTCCAGCACACTAATCAGGCTATTGGCGGTTATTTGCCCAGCACGACCACTAATGGGCCAATATTAGCCCCCTACATGCCCAGAACGACTATTAATGGGCCATTATCAGCCTCCGACATGTCCAGCACACTAATCAGGCTATTGGCCGTTATTTGCCCAGCACTACCACTAATGGGCCAATATTAGTCACCTTCATGCCCAGAACACTAATCAGCTATTAGCCCCTACATGCCCAGCCTCCGACATGTCCAGCACACTAATCAGGCTATTGGCCGTTATTTGCCCAGTACGACCACTAATGGGCCAATATTAGCCCCCTACATGCCCAGCACATGCCACACTGAGGCAGTGGCACGAGCCAGGACCACACACTCGGGGGCAAGTAGCAGCAATAATAATAATCCCTCCTTTGTCATAGTGACGGCGCTGCCCCCGGGGCAGCAGTAATGGCCGGCTTTTCCCCACCCGTGTCCCGGGTGTCCCAGCAATATCCCTCCCCAGGTGTCCCGCACATTCCGCCCCTTATAAGAGGCAGAAGCATGTGTGAGGACAGGTCTCTCTCTGTGTGACTGGGGTTCCCGGGCGGGAGCCATGTCTCGCTGGGGTGGAAGCTGTGTAGGTAGGTAGGTAGGTACCTGCAGTCTCTCGCTGGCCGGCTGCCACATCTCCTCACAGTGCTGTCCGCTCTCCGTCCTGCTCAGCTCCTACAGCGACTGCGCGGTACCCTCCAAGGCCGGAGCTAGCTGCTCTCTGCTCCGCTTTGCAGCCCGTTATCCCGACTAGCTCCGCCCACCGCTACTAACCCCGCCCCGCTCGCCTGCTCTGGCATTCCTCTCGCGCCTCCACTTTTCCCGCCCTGTCTGCTGTCCTCTGGCCCTACCAGGCGGTGGGCGGGGCAGTCGGACATCTGTAGGGACATGGGCGTGGTTTGGGATGCATATAAGCCTCCCGGTACAGCGCGATGTGTGAGCGATATCGCCTTATACTGCATACACCCCATCCTGACCTAATCCCCTGACTGTGACGTTTCAGTGCTCCTGAGTGCAGGACCAGAGAATAGGGCAGGTTACAGCAGAGACAGCAATCGGTGGGGTCTATGAGCTGCTGATTTAGGAGATACCTCTTTCTAATAGAGCTCTGTGTGATGGGGGACCAGAAAACAGTGACGTCTGCTATTGGTGGAGGTGCAGCTTCCACAACATGTGTGCAGATGTTTCCTGTCCCCTGTTAAGTGACACTGCTAGGAAAAGAGGTCTCTATTTAAACAAAATCAAAACCTGGGATTTTGAACTGTCCGGGTTTTTGTCCTTTTATTAGGTGATTACAATTTGGGATGCTTCACTAATTGGAACTCCCAGGGTCATCCAATAGACTTACCTTACTGACAGTCCAACGATGCATGCGAGGGTTCTCATCCAATCAGCGCTTTATGTCAGGCATATTAATACATAGCAGGGCGTCCGAATCTGGACACCCAAAGGATATACAATCAACCACCATTTAGACTTCCAGACCTGCCTGTTCTTTACAGTGGACCAAAACCATCCCTGGAGTCTATGAGCCGGCTGATTTACTCTCCCCTTTCCTGCTTGGTCAAACCCCCCGAGTCGCCTGCAAATCTTACCTTTCTGAGGAGCCCATGGCGCATGCATGGCCGGTGCCAGCATTATTGGAGTCCCTTGTTGGCTGTTTCCAAACCCACCGCAACTGAATGGCTGTGCATGAAGGATGCGGGTGATGCTGCGCACCGCCAATTTGTGAGGTTAAGTATTTTTAAAGCAGATGAAAACCCAAACCCCCTCCCTGGGTTTTCTTCCACTTGACCGGGCATTCTGATTTGGAATGCCCCCTGTGTGAAACCCCACAAACACCAGTTTGCATACCTTACACCATGTCATATGTGTAGACAGAATAGCTTGAGGTGCATATTGAAGTGGACCTAAATCAGACCCAGCCTCTAAAGGATGCCTGGTCTTGTTAGACAACCCTTCCTGGGGCATCCCCCCTGTGTAAAACCCCACCAGTCGTCCACTCTAGCCAACAAGGCCAGAGCGCATGCGTGCCTGGCGGTGGCACCTCTTGATCTGCGCAGCCACCTCTCGTCCAATCGGCACTTTATCGTGTACATACTAATGCACTGCATTTAACGCTGTTTTAAAAAGAGAAACAGCAAAGGGAGCCGGAGCGGGTGTATCTCGGTTGCCCTGCAGTCGTTGGCGTGCTACCACACCCAGCCTATCTGAATGGCTGGGCGTTGGAAGATGCAGGGGATTCGACTGTGGCCCTAAATCGTGGCATGGTACTGCTGAAAAGGTGAGTGATTGTGGACCTGCAGGGGAGGTTCATATAGTGGGGCATCCCAAATTGGATCGACTTCAGGGCTGGTAGTGGCCATGATATGTCCCCTTTAAAATGGGCCAAAACCCACCCCAGAGTCTATGAGACTCCAGGGCAGACATACTCACTTCCCCCGGGGGCATCTAGATTAGTTATGTCCTGCTGTGTAAAACGCCCCAGGTTGCCGAGTAAACTCACCTTCTCCCCAATCCAACGGCACATATACCTCTAGCAGGGCACACACGCACGGCAGGCATGTGTGACACGCTACTTGTTAGAGGGCAGCGGGGATGCGGCCGCCGGCACATTTGGGTGCGCAAGTCAGGGTTTGGATTTTTAGACAAGTGGGCAGGGGCAGAGCTGAGCTGAGTGCTCACCATTCTACACTAGGGCCAGCCGCTGGTCTTCTGGGGTATCCCAAGCATCTCTGGCATTAAGCGCACCCTTGTCTAGAGAGTATAGTGGATGCATACCTATTGCCAAGCTCTGCGTGTAATCAGGGCTATCATTAATATGTAAGACATATGACTCTGATTGGAGGAGACACCGTGCATGCTCCGATAGATTGGTAGTCAGGTAAGTTCTACTGAGAATCTGGAGGGGTTGTTCATATAGGAACAAAGGACCAACCCAGCATTGTGAATGGCCTGGGTTTTGTTCTTCTTCAAAACAATAAGGAATAATGTTTTACTGGTAAAATAATATACCATCAGACTCCCCTGTTAGTGCGCCCTTGAACATCACAGCCTGATGAAGTAGGGCATCTGCCCTGTGGAGAGCGTGGTGGGGTCTGGAGAATAAGATTTGTAATATTTGAGGTGGAGACATGTGTGATGTGATAATGTGATGATTGTAGTATACTGGCTGCCATGTGATTTATAGATATGTAGTATATACTTATATATCTCTAGATACAGGCAATTGATTGCACAAAGGGTGTATATTTAGTTTGCCTTTTTCAGGTGCAGCCATATATTTTTTCTTGTTATAGTGTTGGTTTAGCACTGCTTTAATGATTGACACTTTGCAGGTTATTGGTATTGTGGAATACTGACTGCCATAACTTTATTATTTATTTATTTTTGTGCTCATTAAAATGGACCAAAACCCACTGCAATCGGCCCAGGAATATAGATTGATTCTTTCCCCCCCGGGGCATCAAAAATCTTGATGCCCCACTATGTGAAACCCCCCAGGTCACTCCATACACTTACCTTGTTTCCAGTGGTGCATGGACGAGCCCCAGCCGCATCCCCGCTATCCCTCTAGCAGGGTGAGTGCCCGCACCAGGCATTTGTGAATGGCCGGTGCAGTCACGGCCCCTGTTAGAGGGTAGCGGGGGATGCAGCCGCCAGCACCCTTGGAGCCGCTGGCCTTAGACGAAGGCTTAGACAACGTGATGTCAGCAGCTCCGAGCACGCTGATTAGACGAGCCCACCCCCGATCGCGGTGCCCTGGGGAAAGGACCAAAACCCAGGATAGTCAAAATCCTGGGTTTTGGTCCCCTTTATAAAAGCACTATCACGAAAGTTGTCCCAATGATAAAAATCCATAAACATTAGCTGGATGGCGGGAGGAGTGGTCAGTTATACACCCTGCATCAAAAATTTCCAGCCAAGCTTGTTTTTCTTTCTTTTAATGAAAGGAAAAGGATATCCGGGGTGATGGGCTCTGTCTTTAAAGAGGAACATCAGAGGCTCTGGAGTTTGAATTGGAATGCCCCGCTGTGGGAAACCCCTATGAACCCCCAAAACACTCACCCCCTCCTAGAGCCATCTGTGCGCTCCGGCCGCATCCCCGCACACCTTTAGCCGTGCGCATGCCCGCGCCCAGCCTTCCTGAATGGGCGGTGCGGTCACGCCACGGCTGCAAAGCTTAGCCGCCAGCGGCGCTGAAGGGAGCAGAGTGACAGCAAGCGCGCTGCTCAGCCAGCTAGCGCACTCCCTCTGTCTGCTCTGTGGGAGTGAAAGGAAGGTGAGTGAAACGGGGCGACCTGGGAGTACACACAGCAGGGCATCCCAATTCGGGACAACACACAGGAAAATGAAATTCATGTGTGTTGTTCCTCTTTAACATTAATCTGGATAATAGACAGAGCATTTTTAGATACATTTCTATTTATATATTTATCCATTGCAATTGCTTCATGCATATTGGGCATGAATTGGTCTCCCCCCTCATTCTCTCACATCCTGATTTTTGGTGTTTTAAAATGGTGTTTCAATTTGTCTTGTGTATGGTATTTGTAGATTGTATTGTAACAATAAGGATATACTTTGATCATATATTTTGTCAGGTGTGCCTCCTGTACACTCCATGTGCTCCAACGTCTGGACCTAAACAAACATCACATCAATCCAAGGCAAGTAGAAACAGTGGGTTAGCGTTTAGGGTTGGGTTTAGTAAGCGCAAGGCCAGGGCCCTCTCTCTATTCCTGCATCTATGTGTTTATTTACTTGTCTGTTACATTTCATTCATAATATCATGTTTTTTATATTTTGTTGTATTATAAGTATTTACTTGTCTTTCCCCAGTACTTGTATTTTGTACTTGTACAACGCCATGGAATAAATAAACAATAATAATAATAATAGCCAACTATGTTGGCCACTGATGAGTAATGTGTGTTCTGCACATGAGCCAGTAGATGGTGCCCAAGTACTGTTTATTGTCATAGTTGCTATTGTTTACAAAGGTTAAATAGGCGTAGGTACAGCTTATTCTGGGTTCGGTTCACAAAGTAGGGGCTGGATGGATCCCACCATAGTTCACTATTGGGTTTTCTCAGGGGAATAATCAGACTAGAGCGCGTAGCTTGGGAAGCCATAATGGGGATACAACGTACCAATGTTACCTTTACCACTGTAGCATCAAATAAAAATTGTGCAAGGAGCCATTGAAGGTAGCACCTTTGTTTTTGTAAACTGGACCAACACCTGTTTTTTCTTTAATGGGTGTTGGTCCCGCAATCAACCTGGAGGGGGTCATCCAGAATGCTGGAGCTCCCCCCCGAACATAACCTCCCCCCCAGAACGCCTGATATCCTTACCTTCACTACGAGCCAGCTTCGGGAAAGGAGTCCCGTGATTGACCGTCAGGGAAACAAGCACCCCAGGAAGAAACAGACTTCACCGGGCCCCACAATGTGCCAACACTATCTAGAGCTTTAATTAGAGACTGGGGTATCTGTGGCCCAACCGGAGAAGAAACTCTGGGAGCCCACCTTACATTTACATGCAAATCCTACTGTTTTTTTAAGAGCTCATTTAAACAGACATTAAAGTGAAACAAAACCCACCCACGGCTGCCCTGGCTTTCTCTGCTCTGTGAAACCATTCAGGGCACTGGTAATCACTTACCTTTCCCCTGTTCAACAGTGCATGCATGGGCTCTCACCCAATGGAAACCGTCTCCCGTGACTATGTCATTTGGCAAACACCTCTCATTGTTTTCAATGGGGAGCATGCGCATCCCCTGAATCCTCAGGCTGTGTGGGGGCTCCTGACAGCCATTTAATGACAAGTCAATGAGAGCCATTTGCCAAATTAAATAAACATGGCGAATGGCTCTGAGTGGCAGTGGAGAATGAGGAATAGTTTTTAATAGCGGTTTTAACACAGCGGGTCATCCCAATTCGGAGAAATTCCTGGGTTCCTGGGTTTTGTTCCGCTTTGAACCTAACTGCATTGCGTGTGAGTGGATAACCCGTGATTTCCTGTAATAGAACAGTGCCATACAGCATTACCTACTGCTTTTATCATAGAAACAGTGCACAACCCCTTTTGGGGACTTTCTGGAAAACTGGTGTGCCGCCAAGAGCCTGGTCTCTGACTAATTGGTGTACTATAACAAATTAAGGCCACGGTCCCTGCGATTCACTGAAAGTGGACTAAAACCCAGGATTTTGACTCTCCTGGGTTTTGGATCTTTCCCCCGGGGCACCCCGAGGCCTTGTGAAACCGATCAGGGGTGCCCCGCTGTGTGAAACCCGCAGATCACCGAAGCCAACTCACCTCTTCCCAGTCCTACGGCGCATGCGTGGCCGCTCGTGAAATCAGTGGGGCATCCCAATTCGGGACTCCCCCACTGAGAGGAACAACACACAGGACAGTAAAGTTATTGTGTGTTGTTCCTCTTTAAAATATATAACTCTATTTTAGCGGGAAACTTTACTGTTTTTATGGTGTTGTATGCAATCACTGTGCTCAGGTAGGTCTAAAGCAGAATATGTTTTGTGAAAGCGGTGTAGCAACCTTGTCCAAATACAGTACCTACCATTTATCATTTGAAATAATATATTTAGAGATAAGGATAAAAAATCATCTTGATGATCTTTATCTTGTTTATAATGGGAAGGAGATGGTTTCCCTTCAGACGGTTCAGATTTTCCAGGCAATAAAATGCCAACTGGCAATATGCAGGGCTTGGAGTCTGCTGCTCATCTTTAACATCTAAATAATCTGAAGGTTATAAAATGTACGATCTGACTAAAGTGTGAAATTGCATATCTACAACTGGTACATTTTAGAGTATTTTGTGTATCTTTCTTTAGAACACAATAGTCAGTTTCAAGTAAAATGTGCTTAAAAAAGAATTATAGTTTTCCTAACTAATCTTTATGAAATTTTTTTAAAAAATGACGCACCCATACTAGTCTAAAATAATCCAGGTGCAGCTGATCATGTAGCCTGGGGGTATCCTACTTCAGGATGCCCCCAGATCGCATAGCATGTGGATCGCATAGCATGTGGTTGCCTTTTCTGGGGCTCCCACGCCGTGCTGGTGAGCATGCCTCCTGGCCTCCCTGTGCCCAGTCATTCAGGTCGGGCGGGGGGGCGGAGCGTGATGTACATGGCAGGGAGACCAGGGATGCGGCCACTGCTATTCCCTTATATTGGGCTCTGTCCGAACAGGGCCATGTGCTGTCATACTGTATTGATTGCACAAGATCCCAGGCATGTACTGTGGGACCCGGGAAAGGTGAGATTTTGGGGGGTTTCATACAGCGGGGCATCCCTAATCTTCTTGAAATTTTTTTAAAAAATGACGCACCCATACTAGTCTAAAATAATCCAGGTGCAGCTGATCATGTAGCCTGGGGGTATCCTACTTCATGATGCCCCCAGATCGCATAGCATGTGGATCGCATAGCATGTGGTTGCCTTTTCTGGGGCCGTGCTGGTGAGCATGCCTCCTGGCCTCCCTGTGCCCAGTCATTCAGGTAGGCCGGGGGGCGGAGCGTGATGTACATGGCAGGGAGACCAGGGATGCGGCCACTGCTATTCCCTTATATTGGGCTCTGTCCGAGCAGGGCCATGTGCTGTCATACTGTATTGATTGCACAAGATCCCAGGCATGTACTGTGGGACCCGGGAAAGGTGAGTTTTTGGGGGGGTTTCATACAGCGGGGCATCCCAAATCGGGACACCAACTAGTGCAAGGACAAAAAAAGGGATAGTGCAAACCCTGGGTTTCGGTCCACTTTAACTGCCTGTGTCAAATCCAAGGGGAATGACTTATTACAGCATCTCTGCTATCTGTACTTGGCACTTATGGCCTTGACTTTGTATCATAATGTAACCTTATCAGGAGGACGATGAACAGTAGCTGTGCAGCAGGCAATAAACTGAGATAAATATGCTGGTTTCATTCAGTTTAATATGCAGACCCTTTCTCTAGCTGGTGTATCGACCACATGAAACAGGGAAAGAAGAAGGAAAAACAGTACAAAGGGAGGCATCAGTGTGTGTGAAGAGGTAAGTTCAGGGGTGTGGGTTTTTGGGCTTGCGGTGCTATGTGCAAGGGGGGGCATCACCACACAGGATGCCCCCTACAGGCACGAACAGTGGGATGCCACATAGTGGGATCGCTTTAATCCTTAGTCAAATTTGTGGACTATTCGATTGCTCTGTGCTGTTTGTTGAATTTTATGTAAGAAGTTGAGCATGTGGAGCATTATTTATATATATTTATTCTGATTTCGTAGTACTGTATAGATGCTATTGAGAAAGAATTTTAGAGCACGTTGTTTTAAATCGTATTGTAAATACAGAAAAATACAAGATTTCAAAGTAATTTTATAACATTTATTTTGAATATCTTGAGTTTCCAAGAACAAAGCTTAAAAAGTCTATAACAAAGAAATAAAATGCCTATCACACAGAAAGAATTATACAGCACAATGCAATCCACGAGCTAAGAAGCAGATTCTTTCTGCAGGAGATCAGCGGTTTCTAGATCAAAGAGATGAAGCCTTACTAACGATATAGAAAAAAAAACCTTGCCATATCTGAGAAAAAAGAAGTGCTTGGCCCAACCATCTAATCTGCTTCTTGTCACTGTACAGGAGCCATTTTACCAACACAACAAAAGTATGGACCAAGACATCAAATGGAAAGCGAGTCTCTAGAAAACAATGCGAAGTTATTGCTAGCGAACCATGCAGAGAAGGCAAAAAAAGGAAAAAAAGAAACAAAACAAATAACAAGTCTTGTCAATTCTGGTTAAAGAGAGAACCACTGGCTTTGATTACTTTGTTTCACAACACAGACATCATAGACTCTCAATATGCCTATCAACGGATAAATGATGTATTATATACGTCTCCTAACTCTACATGTAATGCCAGCATACTGTTCAGACTGTAACATTGCTAACACGAGGGGGGCATTTTTCTGCCAAGAAACTCCAGGATTTGATTCCGACAGGATTAACCCATTCATTGCCAGTGGAGCCTACAGGCCCCCTTACAGGAAGGAGGGGTTAGTAAACAACTGTGTAGAACTGTGCCCTGAAGAATGCATGGAATGAATGAATCCGCCAATGGGAGAAGCATGTTCTCAAATTTGTTTTTTTCTTTATCTTAAAAAGAAGTATTCAGTTTAAATAAATCATCCTTTTAAAAGCTGGTTGCTTCCCTCTTCCTGCATTTGTAATAAGGGCACTGAGCAAACTACAAATCCTTGGTCTTAATAAGCGTCACAAGAGGCTTGTCATCAGGGCTGTAATCTTCGTATGTAACTGGAGTGGCCTCATACATGGCTGGACGAGACTTTTTGCCAAACCTGAAGAGACAATCAAAATTGAAATAGGTTTACAACTCAATATATGTTTCAACAGTTCAATAAACAACCCCCCCCCATTTCAATTGGTATGGGGTGCTGGTACCATTTCACAAGCAGTGAAAGCTGATAAAAAACACCTTAGAAAAAGTCTTTTAATAAACCTACATTAACTATACCCACCTACTGTGTCTTCTTACAGCTTCAGGAGGTGGGTGGTGTTCTCATCTGCAGTGTCCACATTTGGGTCCTCCTCTGCCGGTAGCAGTTTTCCTGCTGGTAGCTGAGCTTTAGGCAGAAAGAGAACCTCTGTCCTACAGATCTGGCACCCTGCCAGAAACTAATCGTTCTTTGCCAAAGGGAGAGGCACTTATAGTCTAGGGTGCGACTTCCCCGTCTGCCTCCTGGCTGCACAGAGACTGATATTCCTGCGTGGCTGGAGGTCAGTCGTGCAGTTTCTACCACTATGCCTGGTGTATGAGACCCAATGTCTATATACATTTCATATAGTACTCATTTATTTTGGTGATGTTGCATTAAGTTGATTGCTATCGGTTGTCACATTTGCATGCAGTACCTGGTCTGAATATACTAAGATCCAGACTCCAGAAACCCATCGTCAATAAAAAGACTGCATCCACTCTGCCTTTGTAGGGAGTTGGGCGGGAATTCTGCCCCAGTGACTGTATATTGGGTCAGGGGGAGACTCACCGCTGTGATAGCATTGGCGTCAGGTGCGCTCCTGCATAAGGCAAGCCGCAGTGTCATCAGCTCCATCTTGGTCCCCCCAGATTTCCGAACTAATGCGCAGGCCAACTGCACACTGTGTGGGCACGAGCTGCTCCACCCCCCTCCCGCACAGGGCACCTGCACATGAGTGCATTGAGGAACCCAGGGGGACGAAGATGGTCAAGGAGCCCTGTTTTTAAAATGTTCTAAAACATGTAAAACTGAAACAAATGGTATGTACTGCTCCTTCACATTTAGAGCCTCATTTATCAAGCATCAGTGCCAGTGAATGCCACTCAGCAACAACATTTTGCCTCAGCAGCATTTAACAAAGCAAAAACAGTCAGCGTCGCCAGCTTTCTTCTAATTTATCACAGGCGCCCTAGTTTAACCGGCATTTTACTTTACGCTGCACCGGTTTATATTGGCGCTGTAGGTTTAGATCCCATGTAGCACTAGTTCTCAACCTGTGGTATGCATACCCCAGGGGGTATGCTGAGATGTTGGGGGTGCACCAGCAATAGGGGTCTTATGTGTCTATTACTGTATATTCTGCAACATAAGACGCAGGCATAAGACCCAAAAGTGGGGGTAAATGTGCGTGCAGCGGGTGGGCATGGCCTGTGCCAGTAGAAACAACGGCGACAGGGACAGTGGCCAGGGATCATTTACCCTGCCCGCCCACTTCTCCTGGCATCCCATGGCTGTGGCAGCCCGACCAGTAGTGCGGGAGCGTCGGATATGTGAGTTAACTTTTTTGTTTTTTTTGCTATTCTGCCTATGGGGAATGGAAGATGGGGAATGGAAGATGGGGGATGCCAGACTGTCTATGGTATGGGGGAAATGTCACGCTGCCTATGGGGAATGGGATGGGGAAATGCCACTCTACTAATAATGGGGAATGGGAAGGGGGAATGCCACACTGCCTAAGGGGAATGGGGAATGGGGGGGGGAATGCCACACTGCCTGTGCCAGAAGAAGCAGCGGCGGCGGGGACAGTGGGGAGGAATCATTTACCCTGCCCACCCAGCCCTCCTTCTGGCCTCCCCTAGCTGTGGCAGCCCGACCAGCAGTGCGGGAGCACCGGATATGTGAGTTTTTTGTGAACTTTTTATTTATGCCTATGGACAATGAGATGAGTGAATGCCTCACTGCCTATGGGGAATGGGAGGGGGGATGCAAACCTGCCTATGGGGGAATGCCACACTGCCTAAGAGGAATGGGATGGGGGGGGGGAATGCCACACTGCCTGTGCCTGAAGAAGCAGCGGCGGGGACAGTGGGGAGGAAACATTTACTCTTGCTGCCCAGCCCTCCTTCTGGCCTCCTGTGGCTGTGGAAGCCTGACCAGCAGTGCGGGAGTACCGGATGTGAGTTAACATATTTTTATTCTACCTATGGGGAATGGGATGGGTGAATGCCACACTGCCTATGGGGAATGGGAGGGGATAATGCCACACTGCCTATAATGGGGACTAGGAGGGGGGGATGCCACACTACCTATAGTGAATGGGATTGGTGAATGTCAAACTGTCTATGGGGAATAGGGTGGGGGGGAATGCCACAATGCCTATAATGGGAAATGGGAGGGGGGAATGCCACACTGCCAATGGGGAATGAGATGAGAGGAATGCCACACTGCCTATGGGGAAAGGGATGGGGTGAATGCCACACTACCTATGGGGAATGGGAGGGGGGAATGCCACACTGCCTATAATGGGGACTAGGAGGGGGATGCCACACTACCTATGGGGAATGGGATGGGTGAATGCCAAACTGTCTATGGGGAATGGGATGGGGTGAATGCCACACTGCCTGTGGGGAATGGGAGGAGGGAATTCCACAATGCCTATAATGTGGAATAGAAGGGGGAAATACCACACTACCTATGGGGAATGGGATGGGGGGAATGCCACACTGCCTATAATAGGGAATAGGATGGGGGGATGCCACATTGCCTATAATGGGGAATGGGAGAGGGAATGCCACACTGCCTATGGGGAATGGGATTGGGAGAATGCCACACTGCCTCTGAGGAATGGGGTGGGGGGAATACCACACTGCCTACAGAGAATGGGATTGGGGTGCCACATTACCTATGGGGAATGGGATGGGGGGAATGCCACATTGCCTATAATAGGAAATGGGAGAGGCAATACCACACTGCTTATGGGGAATTAGATGGGGGAATGCCACACTGCTTTGATCATTGAGTAGTAGGATTGTATCAACAAAGAGAGGAAGTCTTTGAAGGTGAAACTTCCTAAATCATAGTACTTTTCCAGCTAATAGTTTATTTGGAATTGCTCCTTTGTTTTTTTTAAGAGGAGATCTAGATTTAATGTTCTATTACAGTAAGCCTTCATCTTTTAATACAGATGTTCTACACTAAAAACATTACTTGGCTAAGAGGACCTCTGATGTTTTAGTTTTTTAGTGGTCTTCCCATCATGCAATTAGAGGGTATTTTGTTTGTTTTAGTTGCTTTCCAGAGACCCCAAATCACATCCTGAATTTTGCCTTGAAGATCTTAATGTGATTCGGATTTGGGTTATGCAGAACCAGAATATTGGGAAATACTTTCTATTCGGAAATACTTTCACCAGAAGAAAATAGAGGCAGATTTGGCCCATCACTACTTTGGAGTACAACTATTGATTAATAAGACACCAAAATGTCCAGTCTATATTGGATATTGTAACAGGCCCACTGTAAACCTTGTGGTGGCAGAATATAAGACATTTTTTTAAAGGCCATTTTAATGTTTTACTAAATGGCATTGTCCTAAATGACATAATTTCAATGCTACTTGCAGGAAAATAAAATAGGGAAAACACTGTCTCAGACTTCCTTGCTAATCCTCAGTCCCACAACTTTCATTCATAAGCTAATAGCCTCATTAATATGCAAGTACACAACCTTTTCCCCAGAAAACTCCAAATTGGTAGAGATGTTTTGCTTGAATCAGAATGTGCACCAAGGCAGCATTATTATTTATTATAATTTTATTCAGCACATATAAGCACTCATATTACTAACCGTGCATGTCGGATGGATGCGATGGCACTGCTAAATTCACTGTCGATGCTCCTGCAGTTGTAAAATTCTTCATAGGCAGGGCGGGAGGATCCCTGGTACTCAATGCGACTAATTCTGCAGATCCCCACAATAAGAATAATGAGCATGAGTACGAAGGCCACACACAAAGCACCGATGATGATGTAGAGTGAATGACGAGGCATGTTTGTCAGGCTCTCTGCCATGTGTCCAGCTTTCCACTGCAGATCTGTGATCAGAGAGAGGAGCAGAAAGCTGTTATTTAATTATTTGCTTGCACTGAGGCTAGTGCTGGACAATAAAAGCCTAGTTTTATATTTCATTTTCTTAAAGTGGAAGTTGAGCTTCATTATCGCCTGCCTTCTGCTTGGTTCTCATGTGATTTTTTTTACAGGTTCTTATAGGGGACTCGGGGGGGGGGGGGGGTTACACAGCTATGGGGGCAGTGAAACAGGGGCCCTGGAGTATTAAAAATTGCAAGGTCTCAAAGTTGTTTTGGTTACTCGCAAATGCCTTGAAGGGGGGGTTATAAAGAAAAAAAAAATTAATCCGGATCCTGCGCCATGTATCCACCCACCCATGCACGGAACCCGTCCTCCTGCCCGCCCCTTTTAACTTAATGGGTGGGCAGGGAGGCTGCGCACAGTGCAGGATATGCCAATATGTGCAGTGCCCCCAGTATGGTGGCACCCAGGACCGGAACGGCTGGATCCCCAGTGAGATAAGGGTTTTTTCTCTGTAAACTCCCACACTGCCTTGCCCTGCCCTGCACTTGCGGGTTATTCGCGATTTCGGCCCCGTAAATAAAGAAGGCCGCCTTAATAAGGAAGTCATTTCATTAAGGGCCTGTCCAGTGAAAAATAAAATGCACAAAACAAGGAGTATTAAAAATCCATATAAACACACAGGGTAATGAGAGGAGGGGTCTCTTATACACCCAAACTGAATAAAGGTAGCACCAAGCTTGTGGTTTATTCTCTCATGGTAGGAATAATGGTCGGAATAAAGTCCAGCGTTGACAGGTTAAGTCTATCACAGGTGAAAGAACCTGTCACCCCTGATTTCCTCTTCCTTCCATTAAAAATACAAGTGATCTTTCCTCCTGCTACCCAGCATATTTATGATTTTTTATCATTGGGACATTGTTCGAGAGATCAGATCCAGAGGCACTCAGATGCAGCCCCACCACCTTGCACAGAGGGAGCATGCTGAGACCCTGTTACTATGATATAGGCAGGCATGGGGCCTTGGCCACCAAGTGTTCAAGAAATTAGACTGTGAGACCTCAGCAAAGAAGCTATTAGATAGAAGGGGTAAATATTAATTATTTTTTTTTCTCATGTTATTTCAGTAAACTTCCTGTGTGTGCAAGCATACAATGGCCAACTTATTTTAAAGGCAGGTTATTTCAGCAAACAAAAGCACCACATTTTTATTTCAAAGTATCAGTCAGTCTATATTCATACCTGACCACTTTGCTATGGCATCAATGCAAGAGGCCGGAACATTTTTCTGAATTACATTGCAATGTCTATGGCAAATTCGATGAGATACAAGTCTATGGACAGTATTTTACTTGCACCGTACATAGATTTGTATAGCTTGCGTTGCAGAAAATGTATGCGTAAGATGCTGCATAGGGAATAATGGCAGGTAGTGATGGACTTAGGGGCATACATGCCTGCACTGCCCCTGGGCCTGAACAAGGGGGACTAGAGCACACCATCTCCATCACCTTTGCAGTATGTACATGCTCCAAATACTTACTAGCCATACCGGCCCCTTCCGGCTGCGACGTGCCTGCGGTTCGGGACTGCATGTGTCCCCACTTCTCTGTTGGAGGCACATGGGCCCTGTTTCTCTGTCAGAGTTGCATGTGTGCTCTGCATCTCTGCTGCAGCTGCACGAGTGTCCACTGTCTCTGCCAGCGCCTCTTGCGCGCCAGGCGTCTGCTTTGCATCCCCGCCATCAAGTCCATAACCAGCCTGTAATACCCTCACTGAGCTACCCCCAGTGTGCTCCACAGACAGTCAATCTACAGCTACTATTATGCACTTTAATGTATATCTTTAACCTAAATAAATTAGTATCATCCACTACCATGACGTCATTCATTATATAAACCTAGTACATAACTTAAGATTACATTTTGGATTATACTTACGGATCTCACAGGTGGCTCCAACCCAGCCATGTGGACAGTGGCAGATATATCCATTGGGTTGGTCTACACAAGTGCCACCATGATAGCATGGGTTGCTGGCACACTCATTGATATCAATCTCACACTCGTACCCTGAAATAAAAAATACATTTGAAGCAGTCTAGAAATAATATAATCACACTGAAATGTCCATAACCAAGCAGACACTTGGAAGAGCTGCAGAGCCCTTTCAGTGTGTGTAATTTCAGTTACCAGAAGGCCTTGCCAGTCACTCAGAACCACTCTTCTGTAGGATCAAACGTATTTATCATATAATAATACAAATCTGAAATTAGGGTTGCAGCAGTAGAAAGATCAGCAATTAGCCACCTTACTAATACACAGCAGAAAAGTACAATTTTCAAGCTATGAGAATAACCGTTGCTGAATTTCACACCCAGCCTGTGACTTTTACTATAATGAAAGTTCGGGAAGCATTTACAACATGGAAGGGAAAAGTCACTCAATGTACTTCATCAATCACACTTCCTCATAGACATTGGGTAGCACTGGAACAGAAGTTTCTGCAGTACAGTTGCACCTGTTCTTGGTAGGCGCTGGAATAGGTTGGCAAAAGGGGGTCATGATGACTATGCATCCCTAAAGACAGGAAGTATACATCAAAATTGAATGTACCTTTGGGCAAAAAAATAACTTTTGTAACACTTTCTTGTTTAACATAGAGGGCTAGTGTGTGCAAGACCAGGATTTGAGTTAGGACTGGAGAAGCCAGTAGGATAGGAGATTGCGCATTAATATTTTATATGTGCAGAATAATATTAGTGATTTTAGTCAGCAGGGTAAGATTTGAAGGGACACCAAAGACAGATTTAAAAAGCTTCCTTTCCTCCAGGTATGGCTCCTTAAAATATGCCTATTGTGCGGGTTTATGTTGATTTTTGAACAGCAATAACTTTGAATTCAAGGGGCTTTACACTTAGCTGAACTTCTTGAATGTATCAGTTAATTAAATGGTTAAAAGGGCCAGTCCAGTCTATATAACTCTTGTGGATAATGGGAGCAGCCATGATGGAAGTACTGTGTCAGCAGCCCCATTGTCTTCTATGGTTAATTCAGGTTAAATCCATCATGGCTGCTGCCATGAACCACAAGCTATATTTAGGCCCTTATTTATGAAGGAATAGCGACAGGTAGCGACTGGTGAGCGGCCGGTAATGACGGGCCCCGCCACGAGAACGCCGGCTCCCCACCACAATCACAAATTTATCAAGCCAATCCTGCTTAGCGACTGAGATAGCGCCATATAGCGACTCATTCATCATTATTCCAGCCACAGCCCACAGCGCCAGCGTCCAATCTTGAACAGCGACAGGTATGACCTCTCGCTACCTGGCGCACTCCAATGCATTTCAATGGAACAATCTTTAAATATTAATAATTAATTGTTATAATTTTTTTTTTTTAAATGTTAAAAATTCTGTGACCACTTCTGCCATTTTAGATAATTTTTTTAAGGGAAAAAAAAATTGTACAGAATTTATATTACAGGTCTGATATTAATGTATTCATATTACTAAATTATTTAAAAAACTTGTTTTTTTTTGTTTCCCAAAATATGGTTGTTTGGGGGTTAAAAAACTACTTTTAACCCATCGCCTCACTAGCGCTGTGAGGTTTAAACATGCATTTTACAGCGCGAGAATTTTTTGAGCGTGATTTTTTAATGAATATGGTGGGAGCCGGTCGCTAGGGCCAGTCGCTATCGTGCGCTCCCATACAGCGCGGAACCTGTCAAATAGCGACTCCTCACCCAATATTCATCATTACGGCAAACCGACTGAGTCGCTATCAACTACCGAACAACGACCAAGCACAGCGACTACTAGCGGGTGCTCTGAAAATGCCGCTACAGTCGCTCAACTGTCGCTATCTGCCGCTATTAATGAATCGACCTCTTAGACTATACTGGTCATTTAATTAGGCTGGCTAAATACAAATGTATTTCATTTAGTAACTATGTACTGTATGTGTGCTGCACACATATGAAAAAGATGTTTTTTTAACTGGATGTTTTTTTCTTCAGAAAAAAACTTTTGACTTTTATGTTGCCATTTAAGACAGTACATTTAGTGCTGCATGTAGTGACCAAAAAAATGCGTATAAACAACAAAAACAGGCTTTGGCAACAAAGGGAATACACTAGTTGTGATACCATCACACCATATTGACCTGTTGCTATATCCGTTCGTAAACCATGACCCAATGACATGTGTATATGTTACTGCTTTATATGACTGGAAAAACTATACCGCATATTATTATTATTATTATTATTATCATGTATTTATATAGCACCATCCTCTCTCGTATCGATGAGTAATAACTGATATACATAACAGTCCTCCTTTGCATCATATTAAAGTTATTCACCTGTAAATCCTGAAGCACAGATGCAAGTGGCATTCAGTCCCTCACTGGCACAGGTCCCTCCATTTTGACAGGTGACATTCACACATGGATCCTTGTATAGCTCACAGTGACGACCTGGAATCACAAGCAAAAATAGCAAAAATATAAAATAAATGAATGCTATATTACTTTTTTTGGACATTAGTGTCTAAAGTCAGTTATGCATCTAGATTACATGACCTATAGTATGCCTTAGCCAAAACTTTATTTTTGCAATCTTCCTACTGGACATTAACTCAAGAGTGCTACTGGTGACACCAAAGAGCAGGCAGCTGTGATGGTTGTAAGAGAGGTCAACTGCAAACCGAACTATAATGGTATAATGGACCTATATCCACAATAGAAATAAGTCTGCCACACCCACAGAGATACTCAATTTAGCATTCCATGCTCGATTAGTGGTCATGGATGTGGCTTGCTGGATGTGAATGCATATGTGCCATGTGCACTCCCTTGTCTGCTAAACCCCATTAGCCACCTGCGGTCATGTGGGCTACAGGAGCATGGACCTAGTGAGTAAATCAGTCTAATTTCAGGCTTTAAAAGGAACTTTACTTAGGTATGGGTAGTGGATATATGCTCAATTTCAGCTGTTACAAGATAATCTAGTTAGCAACGAATAGAAAGGTTAAGTACTATCCCAGGATTTTCTATTAAAAGTGTTGTGTTAAATTAGCCTGAGAGGGACCATATGATTTTATTAGATTTGGATGTCACATAACTGAATGGAGCTTAGCGTGCTGATTCTGCAGCAGCTGGCTCACATAAGTATATAGTGGCTTCCTATCTGCTGCACACTCTGCATTGTGCTTAACAGTATTTCTCAGACCACTGGGTGGCGTTATTTATTTATTCATTTTTTTAAACAAAAAGTTGCCACTGATCTGACCCTGCCACTGGGGGCCCCCTGGCAGGTGGGGGCCCCATGCATTTGCATAGTATGCGTGGTGATTAAGCATGCCACTGGGTGTTATGTGATACCAATCATGGATAACATCTCTCAAACGCATGCAAAACTGCACAAAATGATGGAAGAAAATGCACATGAATTCCAGCTAAAATGATGTACACCACAGAGATGTGCGAGGAGCTGGAATAGATACAATGCAAGAATTCCATTAAGAAACAATTCACAGAGGAATAAACACAATGGAAATATCTGTAATTGGATCCATGTTACTGAGTCACGGCTGTTGACACAAATAAACGCCAAAATAGTTTGTTATTCTGTCTTTCCAGATTTCCAATTCAATGGTAAAGCATTAGAACTCCCCCGTCCTACTTATGTTAATGTGTTTAGATATGTCCCCTGGCTCCCAGCCTGTTTTCTTTGTCTTAATCAAATTTTTGCATTAATCTACATGATGAAAGGGCTCCAAATAAAACATCACACAGATATATCAAAGCCTTGGTTCCCGCTCATCGTAACTGCCGCACTAGGTGTCTGGAGGCTGACGCCACGTCATGGAGATATGTGAATGGCAGCTAAAGAGATGTGCAGGTCCTCAGACGACTACTCTTATTGATGGGTATACAGAAACCTTTTAATATAACGAGGGAACAGAGGCAAAGAGCAGTCTGTTTATAGACTGATGGCTTACATATTATCCTCTTAAGATTAATTATATTTCAACAGAAACCAGTAATTATTTTAATCAGAGCTTCAATGCTCAACTTCAGACAAAATGGGGCAAGAGTTGGGTCATGGCCGGTGGTGTGTGCGAGCTGTGCAATTGCAAAGAATCCCATATATCTCTGTATGAGGCACCAGGAGACATCTGATACCCCTCTAAAGCAGGGTTCCCCGACCAGTGGATGTATTTTATAAAAGTAATTCTCAAGTAGTCATCTTTCTGCCTTTCACGGATATTGTAAATAGCCATTCTCTGTGAGATTTTAAAGAACACCCAAGTCTTGGAGGGACCAAGAACAGCCCTAGTGGGGGCTATCAGCTGACCCTGTGTACCCCTGTTTACAGATTACTTGGCTGTGGTGTTAGAATGTCCCATGAGGTTACTGCTATGCATCATCCAATTCTACCTACCCCTTCCATCTTCTGCTCTGGTGTTCATTGCCTTCACACCATGTTGGAAGTGATAAATGTATGTCGTCACCCGTCACACACTTCTGAATTATCCTGAATTGTAAGCAAAAGGAGTTGCCACCTTCCTTTTATGTACTATATCTGCCTGTTTAAACATTATCTTAAAGATCTTAACACATTCTGTTCTTCCTCTCTTGACTGCTCCTCCACTAAACATAAATGATGTCTTGATCCTTTCACTCAGGTTGTTTGGGTCCCATGTCAACATCCACAACATGAGATGCTTCAGATTGATCCATGTTTAATTGTCACAAGATGAAGTGGAGGGAGTTGGTTCATGGCTCACTGCCCTGTATCTGGGGGGGGGGGCAATAAAGGGACAACCAGGACTTCCAGCATACAAATCAAAGCAATGATTAAAACATATTCTTTACTGGGGAATATCCCTCCATGTCCCTCTACATCAGTAGTCACATGGGGTTCCACAGAGACTCCTCCTCTGTGGTATAAAAAGTTCCTTGGGGGGGCACCAAGGAGGGAGGAGGGGAGACCTCCTCCTTCTTCACCAACATGAAGAAGTTGACAGCTGCCGGACCAGGAAGATGCCTGCCGTAGGATGCTACCCATCGGGCAACAGCTAGACGAAGATTCTAAAACTGTATTTTTTTTTACTGTTTGTAACTTACTAGTTCACATATAGTTTAGGTGGGTGGCATACCGGATGACTTGACCTGGATTTTGTCCATATCCTGGGTGGGACAAAATATAGCTTCAGACGGGATGCAAAGCCCATCACTAATCTCTACCCCCCCCCCCTTGATTACTGCCCCTGCTCTTCCACTTAGACTGTCCACAATTTTGGAGAGTCTAAAAACGCTTAAATGACCCAGTGCTAAAATAGGAATGTGCCGGAAACTACCTGGTTACCAACAGTGACCTGGTAGGCAATTAATTTAACGTCAATCGCCCACAGCCACTGCTAAAACTATAACAAGCCTGTCTTCTAATAAAGTGCAATAGGCATTCAGCTTTGGTCAATACAGTTCTAATAAGGCTGTCAGCAGATCGGAGTGATCAATCTCATCTAAGAGACTGCCCTCTAGCAGGAAAGTAATGCATCCAAATGTCTCTAATGAGCAGAAAATTCCCTATTCTACAGCGAGAAGCCGAGTGGTGACAAGCTGAGCAGCTAGTCACGAGTTGCTGGCTCAATCCATCAGAAGAAAAGACTGGCCCCACACCTCCAGGCAATTGCTCACAGCTCACTAATCACTCACAGGTCACCCTACCTTGGAAATGGCACAGGATCTTTCCTATTATCATTATTTAATGTGTCCATTATACCTGAATTAATTTATGTTTAAATTTTAATCAAGCTTTGAAAAACTAACATTTAGTGAATAATCACATAATTATCTAAATGCGTTTATCCAGTAGCTCTGTTCATTAAATCGTATTTTATCTTCCTGACAATTACAATGCATTTGATAGAACGTCATGCATAGATTGTTTTTAGAAAAACAGCAATATCATTTATGAAAATTAGAGTCAAAATGTTGTTTGCAGAAATAAATAGTAGAGCTCAGAGTAGTAGCTCAGATTCATTTATGCGGCAGAAAGAATGAAAGTTACAGAGTAACAGGTCAGATTCAAATTTGACCTGAATATAAATTAAGGTTGTATGAGAAAATATTTTGCTACTCACATAAAAGTCAAACTACATTGTCTTTAGTGGGACCCACGCCCTCCATTGTATGTACTGGGACATATATCTTCCATTAACTGTACTGGGGCTCAGGCCATCCAATTGCCCCACCCCGACTAGTTCCTGGCCACCTGCTGTACCGTAAATCAGCCTGCTTTGCTGCTTATCGTTTGCCCTCTGTTTCATGTTTCCTGCCCTGTGTGTTTGTAATATCCCCCTCTCCGTTCCCTTTTCATGTATGTGTGTATCTCCAGCTCTAGGCTCGATCACTGCTCTATGTTTACTCATATATGCTATGTATACTCATGCTCTCCAGTCCTTTGTACCCACTGTCTTTGCTCTGTGTACTGGGGCCAAAGCACTCCATAGTCTGTACTGTGCCCCACACCCTTTGTAGTCTGTAATGGGACCCAGGCCCTTCGTAGACTGTACTGTACCGGGACCCAGGCTGTCTGTAGTCTGTACTGGGCTTTTACCCTTGGTAATCTGTGCTGGGGCCCAGGTCCTTCTTTGTCTGTAATAGGGCCATGGCCCTCCATGGTCTGCACTGGGGCCCACACCCTTCATTGTCTGTACTGGGTCCCAAACCCTCGGTTGAGGGTGGCTAGGGAGGGAGCATGTGCATGTGCGCGCTCCCCATTAGAAGCAATCAGCGACGTTTGCCAAAAGGCAAATCTCTCTGATTGGACGAGAGCCAGTGCATAAACTGTTGGACTGGGAAAAGGTGAGTTATTATCGCCACCCTGGAGCATTTCACACAGAGGGGGAGAACCTCGGGTATACACCCCCACAAGGGCATTTGGATCAGGGCCGACCGGACCAAGCGGCAGCACCGCAAATTCCCAGTACCATTGCTCGTGGGTGCCAGGGTGGTAGATTTGCGAGTGCATGATCTCCGGACCTATGAGGGGGCTAATGACTCACTGGAGGTGTCATTGGAAAGAGGAGAGACTCAGGTATACACCCCTACAAGGCAGCGGCGTACATACCATGGAGGCAGTGCAGGCACTTGTCCCCATGCCCATGGAACAGGGTGCCCAGCGCAAGCTACCTACACCACCTGTGCAGTATGTACTATAGTAACGCATACTTACCTAGCCTCTCATGCCACCTTGTTCCTCCTTGCCTCTGTCGCCATCCTGTGCACGCTGCCTTGGCTCTCTCACCACCAAGCATGCGTTCCATGCCTCCCTCGCCGCTTTGTGTGCGCTGCCTGGCTGTCCCTGGTGGCGGTGGGGGGGCTGATGGGGGCCCGTAAAAGGGGCCCCGAACTGGCTCTGTACACCACTGGATCTACATACCTTAACCATAACAGCTTCCACCCAAACCATATCTAGAGGTCCATCATATTCAGCCAGGGGATCAGATATTTCAGGATCTGTTCTGATACCATGGACAGAAATGCACATGTGGACAATTGGACAAAATGGTCTTTATTAAGTAGGGCTATAAACCATCAGCAGCAGATGCCCAGTTACAAAAAGCACTCCACATACCCAGAGACAGTCTTTTTCATTATAAGGAATCCCAAACGAAGAATGAGAAAAAGCTCCAACCCCTTAGACATAGGGATAAGAGGCTTTCTGAAATATTCCCAGATCCTCCTCTGTGGGCACATACCTGCAGAAAAGGTGTGAAACCTGCACACACATCTATACAGTACCACAAACTAAAGTTACCATGGGGTTCTCATTTTCTTGGCAAATGTATAAAATGTACCTTCATATTCTGGTGGGCACACACACTGGTATTCATTAACTAGATCTTTACAGGTTGCTCCATTCTGACACAGGGCCGACATGCACTCGTTGTATTCCTCCTCACAGTACAGGCCGTGGTATCCTATGGCACAGAGATAATGCAAGTAATACAAAATGAGAGATGACATTTCATTGAATATTAATAAGTTGTAATGTGGAAGACTACACATAATTTCTGCATGTTTTATTTTATTCCCAGAGATCTGCAGGGAAATATAGATCATCTGCTGTGCTGGCTGCCTTTTTGCACTAAAGTTAATTTTATGTCTGGCTGTGTCTGAGCACATTAAAGAAAAGATTAAAGAAGCACTCTATGAAAAAAGCAGATAACAAACCAACCTGGTCAAGAAATGCTGCAGGAATAGAATAGAATTGGCATCCAAATGGCAGAGAGATGGGAGGGCTATACCTACTTACACACAGGAGTAGCATAGAATGTTGTAGATATTTCATGTTCATCAAAAGCCCATATATAAGCCACACCTAAACCACACCACCACCATGCTCATAACGCACAAACTGGCATTTAAAGCGGTCCTTCATTCTGAATAAGAGTCTATCTTATATATTTCCCACACCCTGTACATACAGATTGCTCACATTAAAAATCATCCTACCTGCATCTACTGCATGTTATGAGCCTTTAAACATCCAAGATGACGGCTCATGGAGCATCAGGCAGCCTGCAAACAGGAACTACCCTCTGAGTGTGCTGCTCTGCATTCTGGGATTGCTGACCTTTTCCAGACCCCAGCTCTGCTCTGTCTGAGCAGCTATAACCTGCCCCCTGTACTTTATCCCACTCTCCTCTCCTCAGTAAGTGTGATGCTTCTGAGTCAAGATGGCGGCGCCCGTATCCTAAAGTCCTGAACAGAGTTGCATCCCAGTGGGGGAAAGAATAATAAGTAAGTGACTAAAAACTTAAAATATATTAATTTTAGATGCTTGGGAATTATTTTATAAGGGTTTGGGCTTTTCAATAAATCATGGTGAAGGTCCGGTTTAAGCTGTTCTACCTTGAGGTTCCCAATAAATGGTTAGTTAATGTACGCCCTGTAGGCTTAGTCTGTAGGCTTGACCTGAATGCCCCCCATTCTTACACTGTCAGCAAAAGGGCTAACAGCACGTTCCCTGCCTTGGTGCACACCCCTGCTTCCAGTCTTAATTAAATGAGCAGTATACCTTATTGATTGGCAGCAGAGGTTGCACCACTTAATGGCCGTTGTTCATTCACTTCTGATATTCTATAAAATATAAAAATCAAATGTACCCTGGGAGCTGCTTGGGAGCATGCTCTCAGCTCCAGTGCTAAAAACAGGACAGCTTGTGGGGCGGACGTTGCAGTACAGGCTTCATAAGTGGCCCAACCGGGCCGGCACAAGGTAAACAAGAGGATGATGGATGTAGCAAAGAGCTCAGAAGGCCTACATCGCCTCTGGCAATAACCCTGATGACGGATATAAGCTCCCAGGTCTTGGTAGCAAGACCCAGGGCTCCCAGGGCTGTGGTGGGTAAATGTCATAGTCTTGCGGCCTGGTTGAAGGTCTATAGTTAACTTTTAGTGCTGTCATGTTCGCCCTACATGCTATACTTTCTCTTTATCCTGTGTATTGTTTAAAATATCCAATAAAGATATATTGAAAAAAAAAACAGGACAGCTTCAACATGCGGGACTCCAAAGGTTCAAACCTAAGGGTGGATGTACATTTTTTTAGCTGTTGCTAATAAATTACAGATCTCTTTGTATGGTCTGCTGTCAAGAAAAAAAGTGCCTCCATGCCCTGGTATCTATGTATAGTAAGGTATGCTGAGCCTGTAGTTCCATGACAGCCATACATACTGTATAGTGATACTGGGGCAGTAAGATCTACATGATCATAGGCACATACATGTATAGAAATGTATGCAGAGGGAGTTTGTTCTTTCTAATATCCTGGACATATGCTTTAACAAGCTAGGTTATGTTTCTCAAGTTAAAACTTGCTAAATCGTTATCATTACCAATAAAATAAAACAAAACGGGCTAGAACTCTTGTTAAGTGGTGGGAAACCTTGTCAAATATTTTTTTAACAAATGTTAGTAAGTGACATTGTAATACATCTTAGCAGCTTAGACAGTATGTACTTTGAACGACCAGAGAATTGCCCTCTGGACACTAGGCGACCTAAAATCTATTTCCACTACCCCTCATTCTGAATTCATATAGACGACACGATTATTACGCAGCATATTTTACAGCTAAAAGCTGATAATTGTGTCCTTTGATGTTAAAATGACAGTTTTCCTGAGGAAACGCGTCCTTTCATACAAGATAAACCTCTAGTCCCAGCCCTGGGCCTCTGGATAATAAAACTGGGCTTTTGGTTCTCATAAGGTCATCAGGCCCTAGAATAGAGGTGAGCCCCTCTGCTAATCCATCCTGCTTAACATTCTTCTCAGGAGGAAATCTGAAAGCTGGCACAAAGAACGTGGCCCAGTGTGGGTGCTAACCAAGCAACCTTTCATACTGAAGGGTTGTAAGAAAGTCTGTGAAACACAAGCATCAGCCGCATGCAAACGTTACCTACATGTTAAATACAACTAGTAATGTTCCATTTGTAATGACTGCTCCATTTCAAATATAAAGAGAATTAATTTTACTATATGATATGACTTCATCCTCTTGGCTTGCTCCTTCTGTATTAATCTATAAATATTGTGAAATACATCTTTGTAAACTTTGATGTGGACCAAAATTAGACTATTACAACTTATTCGAGTATTGGTCCATTTTCATTCTTCCCAGGGGAATATGCTCTGTAGGAGCTCCTGCTGACTGCTGCATGTCACTGCCACGGGAATCTGAGAAAAGGTAAGTATAATGTACAGATCCTGGGTTTCCCTAATGGTTCCCACTGAAGTATTGAAAGTGGAACAAAACACCAAAAAGTGCTATTTAATTTTATTGTCTACCTAAAGGGTGATTCTGCACCAGGTGAAAACAGGACACTTCTATTTTGTTCTCCTAAAGTGTAACAAGTTGACCTCTTTGTCCCATCATACGTTTCAGTTGTGTACCTGTAATTTCCTGCCACACAAACATAGCTGTGACAGATGCTTAGTGAATGACAGGCACCAAATTGACATTTTCTGATGTGTCAGTCTTTGAAAGCTTTGTGAGTAGACACATGCTATGCCGATGGATAAAGTTGCCTGTACCATTTAGTTAGGTGTATAAGTCCAACTTCAAAAACTAGAGGTTAAGAGCTGAGGGCCAATGGTAGATTAATTGGTGTTAAATGATCGTTGTCATTTAAAGGAGATATATCTTGTCAATGAATTTGCATAAACAAGTTATATTGTAAGGGTTACTTATACACCCTATGTAAAAAAATATCATCCAAGCTTTTTTCAATGTGCTGTAAGGAATTAAAACAGGCTAATTTTTTAAAAAACATACAACTTTACCTTTTCTGGGGAGAACTTCTAAACCACAACAGTGGGATAAACAGCTCTAATCTTGGCACAGACTGACGGGTAAAAACTTTAGCAGTTAACATTTTAATCCAGCATAAGCTGACTCAAGGTACAAGCAGTTACTGTAGCAATAAGAAGCCCTCTATTGTAAAAGTAGAATGGTATGTTCCATGAACTTTCACCATTTGTTTTTTTTTATCTCACTACCAAAAAGGAAACCTTGTAAACGGAACAAACCTGGGGTGGCAAACAGACTCCAGGGCTGGCCACTGACCTTCCCCTGGGTCATCCCAAATTGAGATGACCAGCTGTGTGAACCCCCCACACGTTGCTGCAGAACTCACCTTTGTCCTGGCTCCAATGACGATGTAAACAATGGTGGTCGCATCCATGGAATCTCTGGGCTGAGGCCTCCTCCCGCGCTCAACCATTCAGATAGGCTGGGGGATGGAAAATTAACAAAAACTGGGGATGCAGCTCCTCCCACTCCCTGTTCCCGAGCTCTGTGTCTCTATTCTTGAGTTCTGTGCCTAATATGGCAATAATATGCACAGCCTATTTATGGACAAGAGCGCGCATGTGCCTTACCAGGGAAAGGTACGTTTTTATGGGCGATTCAGGGGAGGGTTTCACATGGCAGGCATCCCAGCACTTTGGGACGCTGTGGGGACAAGGATCAAAACCTGTGATTTCAATATCCCGAGTTTTGGCCTGCTTTAAGGTGAATAATGTTTTCTATCTCACCTGATGCTGAATCACCCCCTAGGTAGACAATGAAAGTGAATGACACTTCACACAAATGGTGCTGAACTGACCACATAGTGTATGTGTAAGCCCTTCTCTTGCCAATTACCATGTTTTTGTTACTTGATACTAAATTAATGGGGCACACATTTTCACATCTTCTTCTTGGGTGCCAAATGCCTCTCTTCCGACACTGTCAGGAGTCATGTGATTTAATCTGTGGTATTAAACTCCAGTAAGAGTTGTCCATAAACTGCAGAAGCAAGCACACAAGCTTTCCCACCTGTGTAAGCTGTCATGTCTTAAACTAAACTGACCATATACCACAACCTCAATGTCAACTCTTGGAAAGCAGGTCCCACTTGGCTTTATAGTTCATAAACACATAGAAGAAATAAAACATATGGAACCGAGCGTTGTAGTCCCTTCTCCCTATAATATCATGGGCTCCATGCAAATGTTTTTGATATGATGTCTCTGTCGACCAAGTGTTAGATGTAAAAATGCACCCACTGTGTGCAATATATCTAAGGCTTAACCTGTGTAGTTCTTGCACTGTTTTCTATTTCTGTAATGCACTGAAAAGCTAGTAAACTAAAAAAATGTATTGAAACCAAAGGAGTGGATGTGCTAAATATAATGTGAGAATCAGAAACCACAACTGAGATCTGAGATTGTATGCTGTATTGTTTTACAGAAGCTAAGACTTGACTCCGTTGTAGTTCATCAACTTTACCCACCACCTAGCAGTACCATCATAGCCCCGCAGTTATCAAAATAACTCCTGGACTCTGTACAGCAATGCCAATCAAAATCTCACACGTAGTATACCTTAATTGTGGCCCATGACTCGCACATTGTATTCATCATTTGCCCTCTTTCAATAATTTTTTTTGTGTTTAGCAATAAAGAAATCTGCTGACAACAACTTACTTAGAGTGAACCTTAAGTCAAAAATGACCGGAGGTCTGCTCATGCGTCAAACGGTAAAAGGAAGCCTGTAATTGGGTAAAACAAGTAATCAGATCTGCACGCCTGGCAGCCAAGTTCGTTTACCAGTCAAGCTTGCACACAGTGCGTGTATGACACCCTGGGGTACCTGAAAGCACCAGCCATAGAGCGCAGAACCGATGAGAAGATTAATTGTGATTGTGGCATACCCTACCTCTGATAAGAGACTGGACAGGAAGTTCTTCCTACCTTTCTCCTCATAAGCCCCAACAAGGTTTGTCTGGCTTGCTCTCAGTTTTGCTCTATTCTTCTATCCCATAAGAAGCTAGCTGACCTACACCCTTAGTTTTTTTAAACCCTGATCTAGCCACCAAGCCTGTTAGGATCAGGGTGCTGACTGCTGAATTGCTGGTCCCAAAGCCCCAGCCCTACACCCTTGTTCTTGTGGCTGTAGTTGGGTGTGTCATGATGCCTTTTTCTCTGTATATGGACTCCACCTGGAAAGGTGCTCACCAAATGTAAGCAGGACTACTTCAATTGATCCCCTAGCCTATGCACTAAATAATACTATGCAACCTCTTACATAGCTCATAACATTTTTGCTTAATCAGACCTTTTATATTAGGGGTTCCCCCTATGAGTATTGCTTTTTATATCATACCCCAGACATTTTTCTCTTTCTGTTCCCTAAACTGTTTCTTTGGTTACTTCCATGTTTTCCAACACTGTAGCTCCATAAATTCAGAATGTTCCTTAAGTTCTTGCAATAATTACTGTACTTTCATAAATAAAATAAGAACTCCCTTTCAGAAGTAGACTAAGAAATAAGGTCAGCCAAGGTTAGAACTCCTGCCAGTGAGACCAGAAGGACTTTAGGCTTATTCTGTTTGACGGAAAAAAATCAGACAGAAATCTTAATGCATCTGACTTCCTGCTGTTTTGATCAAAACAGAATACTGGGCTTTGAGATCTTTGAAAAGTCCTTCAAGTCACCATCAAACTTTAAGTTCAGTCAGCTCAGGCTTCTAATTATGACTATAACTTGATGACAGTCAGATAAAAACATACTGTGCTTTCAAAAATGACCATGTTGGTGAAACCTGGTCTATTTTAAAACTTCCATCAAAACATTTGTTTCGGATTCAGATTTCTATAACACGCAAGCCAGAATAAGTCTGTATTTCCCCAATGGGATCACAAGCAGGATGTGACATCACTTGGTGCTAGAGGACAGTAGAGTACAGCTAGAGGACTATAGGAGGACACAATGTGTTACCTGGTATGCAGAGACATTTGTAACTTGTGCCAATACTGCGGCAGATCCCATGAGCACAGGGGCTGAGAGCACAGAAGTCCACCAGCTGAGCACAGGTAGCACCTGTGTACCCTGGACTGCAGCGGCAGGAGAATGACAGGCCAGCAGAGAAACAGCTTCCATTATTGAGACACGGTGATGTAGCACATAGATCTATTTTTTCCTCGCAGAAGGAACCCAAAAAACCTGTTAATGACACAGAATATGTAAATGTAGTTTAGAGCCACTGTCATCTCCATATTCATGTACAGTTTAAGACATCTGAAGCTGCCTCGGGTCATCTACTGGTGGCTCTGGTTCTCTATTTGACCTGAATTTTTTCTCAGTTCATCCGCAGGTGTCTCCTCTCTATCTATGTTCTCCCATAATCAACCAACCATTAGACTTTAGTCTCTTCTTTGCTGGTCAGCATTGTGCCTTTTCCCTTTATGTTCTAAATCCTAATGTTATGGACTTTTGTGCATGCGTAGGGGGATGAAGGAAAGAGGTATGTTTACAGGGACACTGGGGGGGGGGGCACAATGGGGCATCCCATTGGGCAATTGAGCAAGCTTTTCAAAAATAATCTCATTTATACAAGTTCTGGTCCTCCTTAAACATATTGGTATCTCTCTTAGGTGGCTTGATACTCAGTTTTATTTAAACTTAGAAAGACATTTTAAGGTATGTTAAAATATCTAATTATATGTAAATAACTTAAGTATTCAAAGCAAAGCTGCTGTCTTCGCTGTCATTTCTGGGTAGCAGTTGAGCTGGGAAGGGCATGTCATGGCATAGCTTTATGGGTTAATGTGACTTGCCATGGTCATTCACCCTGAGGGACAGACCACTTTATTTGCCTGGTCCAGGAGTAATGAAATTAAAGGGAGGGCAAAATTAGAGCCCTGCTATGGCTTCTACCCAGCACTGTAAAAGGAGAGGCACATGGGACGGGCATCAGGTGAGCTGGTTGCTGTCTTATTGTTGCCGTTGAGTTTACGGCCCCCTTGAAGAAGCTCAAAAGCTGCAAAGACTGTCCCCTTAAGTATGAAAGACTCTAGGGCTGGCTTCTAGCATTCCTGTAGCGCTCTCCAGACTACAGGGAAACCGAGGATGCTGCCAGAGTGCTGGTCACATCAGCCTCTATTTTTGAAATCAAGAGAGCCGATAGGCAATCTCAAAATACCATGTGAGAGTGACCTCAGCAGTGGAAAGAACATTTTTTTTTTAAATGGGCCACTGCCAAGCCACGGGGGAGGGGGTGTTGTGGGGTAATAGGATTTTGTACCACTTTAAAGGAACTATAAGCCCAGCAGCAAGCAGCTCAACTGATGCCTGGTCATGTTTCCCTCCTCCATTTCCTGCAGCAACAGATAGAAGCCATAGCAGGGCTCAAAGCCCATAACAGAATGAGCACATTGCTCATGAGCAATAATCATTACACATAATCAGATTTTTAAATGCTTTGAAATGACTCATTTTACACTGTTGTCACAGAGAATAAGGTGGGGGAAATTTTTGCTTGCCTGGACAGGGACCTAAATGGTCATAGTCAACCTTAAATAGGTGGTGGGGGCATTCTGAATAAAAAATAAATACTTCACATTTGTTTGAAAAAAGAAAGAACAAAATTGAAACAGACTTCAGCTTTGGGTACATTTTAAAGAGCTGGACCTAGATGAAGCTGTGGGGAAAGAAAGATGAGTATGGTTTTTTACCCAGACATTGGCCTTGATTCATCAAGAGTTAAAATAAATTCTTATGGTAGTAAAATTTCATGAGAAAAAACATGAGAATGTTACTGTTGAAGAATCACCAGATATGAGGACAATGAAAGTCAATGGCACTTTTTACTACAGTGTAAAAAGGAGTAAAAAGTTCAACACTACTTTTCTCAGGAGTAAAAAGTGCCATTGACTTTCATTGTCTTCCTAACTAATGATTCATCAACATTGCTTTTTAACTCTTGATAAATCAAGGCCATTCCCTTTGAACTGATGAACAAAGGTTCATAGCACTTACACAAATATGAGTAGACACAAGTAGCCTATCAGTGGGTACTACGAGAAAATCCGCACAAGGAGAGCATGCCCACTCGACACTGTTTCTGTGGCGAGATTTCGATCTAAAATGTTGTCGCTGGAAAACACCATGCTACCTTACTTGTCAGAAGCTCTACCAGCAATATAATAGGTGTATTAGAGGTGAATCCCTGAGCATATTGCCCTCTAGGTGTTTATTGCATCAGGTATATATTAGGTGAAGTGCACTTAATACTATTATGCACAACTTGCAAGCCATTCATTTACATAATTTATATACACACTTAAACATGGAAACAAAGCCATTTCAGGCAAACTTACCCTCAGGGCACTTGCAGCTGAAGCCACTGGGGCTGGACACACACGTGGCACCATTCCGGCATGGCTGTGGAGAGCAGTGATCCACCATGGACTCGCAGAACACACCAGTGTAACCTGAACGGACAACAAAGTCGGTCAGTAAGTCAATGTATTCCGTAACACTTCACACATTCAAATGATGATTGTTGTCAGGGTTGTTAGTTATGGTTGCTGTTAAAGTTCATACAGCACACATACCAGGCAAGCAAGAACAGGTGGCATTTTTCCCATCATGCCTCTGTGGGAAGTCACTGCATGTGGCATTATTTAAACAGGGGTGACTATGGCAAGCATCAAACTCCTCACAGTAGGTGCCAATGTAACCTTCTTCACAATGGCAGGAATATATGTCCTGCGAACAGGAAGAGGGAGAAATAGAAATAAGAAAGCTAGAAAAAAGGAAGCAGAGAAACGAGAGAGTATAAACAACAAGGCCAAAAAGAGAATAGTTTCTAGCTGATGGCAAATAGATAATAAGTTCTCTTCAAAGGCAGATTAGTTCTAAGTTTATCCATAAGCTGAGGCTTAATAGATTTAATCTTTGTTTACCTCATTTTTATGTGCATTAAGCTTATTATGTACTGCTAATTATGATTTTTGTGCAGCATTGAGTAAATAAATTAAAAAATTCCTTATTATATGTCCTTAGTATCTGCCTGATAATATTGCAGATTTCAGGTCTGGGAGCTACAAAACCGGGGGTGTCCACAGAATATTTTTCAGGAAAAGAAAAACTGGGGGCCCAAAAACTGACATACATTGATAGAGTGTATTGTTAAGAGATGTATATACAGTTAAATAGTACATTATGTTGGCATACTGTACTGTAGAGCAGCTACTAATATACCTTAAGTATTACATGATACAGCAGAGCAGTTTTGGGAGACTGTTGATAAGTTGTGAAGTGGGTGTAGGAAGAGTTCCCTTGAGAAACAAGAAGAGCCTCCTGTAGTAATCCGACCTCAATTACTTCAAGTTAAAAATTCCCTTTGGGCTGGTTGCATGTGGCAAGTGGGAGTCTAAGAACTACAGGTAGCTACTAGAATGTTGTCAGAACGTTAGCTGCTTGGTTAGATGTCTCTTGAAGGTTTGTCCTGAGGGATCCATAAATATAGATGCCATGCAACATTTTGACCAATACTGCTCATTGGGAAGAGATTGGATAAATAGAGCCTGCCACCATCCAAATGTATGCACTGGGCTTTGCTATACATTCTGCAGTTATGTGTTACTTGTATGATTAACAGGACTGTGACACATTTCATGAATATCACCCTAAATGAAATGTAACAAAAAAAAGTAAATTTCTATTCCATTATTATTCATGATTTGTGAAATTGTTACATTTCATGTGTGCTGATGTGAGGGCCCATGGGGGAACAAATACCCCGGAAAGAAGTACTGATTAGGTGTGGTTTTCAGTCTGGTCTCCACTCTCCAGGCCCTAGCAACACCCCTGGTTGAATTGAACCAAATCCCTATCTCGACTCAAGTCTGGGTTAAATGCTTCCTGATTTGGGATGCCCAGCTGTGTTACCTGTATATTCCCCTCAATCCTCCCATGCGCTGGCATCTGGCTGCATCCCTGCACTGGGTACTTGCTGCACCAGCAGATCGGAATGCATGCTGGTGGGGCCAGACCATAGGGAGTTGGGATTTACTTGTGTTTTATAAAATAAATAATTTTGTTCAGCAAGTATTTTTAATGTGTTTTATATCAGCACACAGAAGCACTACAATCAAAGATTTAATTTTCTGAGAATCGTTCCCAGTGTCTGTAATAAAGAGCTTTAATACCCTGGGGTGATAAATAAACCTTTCACATGATAACGAGGGTGGCTTGTTATTAAAACGTTATTTTAATCTGATTAGAGCCCCTGTTATAGATGTATGTGTGTAAGTGTGTGAGCTGCATTCTTGATAAACTTGACCATTAATCTTCCCAAAGGGCACAGCAATGTCATTCTTTTACAATATTTTTATTGAAAAGCAGCAAAAGGGTTGTGGTTACATAATAAAAAATATTCTTAAGATTAAAGAAGACTACATAAAACCCCTAGATAGTTATGTCATGATGCAAAGATGATTATTTTTGAGCATTAGCAGAGTCAACATTGTCATTCAATAATTCACATGGACAGGCTCTTCAGACAGTTAACTGGATCCCTTTTACTGATATAGAAACTAAAAACGACAGAATATCGATGACGTGACAATGATGACGTGAAATGAGGGTAGAATGCTTCAAGTCAAGTCAAGTCAAGGTTTATTTGTCACATGCATTTCCATACAATGTATGACATACAGTGAAATTTGTTATATGACTGTCCGCAGACCCAAGGAGTTGAAGATTAACACTATAATAACATATAAACAGGGCTTTACAGGTTCCAATAGATACAATTGAATATATAATGCGATAATATACAACACAATAGTTATGTACAAGAAGAAGGGTGCATCTGCCTATGTAATAGGCTGTTAGTGTGTGAGCTACTTCTTGAGGAGATTATGGTTTGGTCTCATATATACAAACTTGTCCCAAAGCTTAGGACTTAGGTAAGTATGGGGACTTTGGGGACGCAGATCAGTTTACCTCCCGTTCAGGGACCGGATAGCTTCTGGAAAGAAGCTTTTCCTCAATATTTCTGTACTCACTTTTAGTGAGCTTAAGCGTTTTCCGGATCGCAGTTTGACTAAGAGCCTGTTGTCGGAATTGGCTTCTATGTGAAACTAAAAACTTGTTGCTTGAGTTGCTTGAATATGCCTTGCTCAGCCAAACATGCAAGCATTCAATATCCATCTGTAGAAGCAGTCCAGAGGTCCAGAGACAAGTCAGGTCATAACTGACTGGAGATTGCAGAGAAGTGGTTGACAGAGGTCAAGAATGCAGAAGACAAACTAGCAATCTGGTGGTAGCAGGTACACCCCGTTTAAAGGCCAGGAGGCAGGCTGGATCTATGCATTCCTTCAGACGCAAAAGCAGTCCAGGTCATATTCCACTATGCACTGTGATGAACAAGCACAAAAGCATTTGCTCTAATGAACACATCTACATGTCTGCCTGACCGAAGGTAGGGATGCATTTTTTAGTAAGAATAGTGGTGGCTGGTCACAATAAGGCTTTTTATCGCTAGTTCAGAGATCCTCAACCGTTTTACACCATGTACCCCCTGGGCACAAGCAGTTACAACCAACTATGCAGAAGTGAAGAGATTCATTATTAATGGTGCCAAAACAAGTAGGTCGCAAGCACTTTATAATCAAGAAAGAAGGCTGTTCTACTGTTAAAATAATATATCAGACCCATCAGTCTTCATCCCCCTCCCCCACTGGTGCACCCCTGGAAAGGTTGGAGCTCATTGATGATACAACTCTCCTGAAATGGGTGAAAACTTAGGAAATCATTTTTGTAATGTATGATTCACTTCACCAATATAGCACAGATAACAATCCCAGTTACAACTGTAGCTATCCCAAACAAAGTTGTTCATTATAGATGGTTAATTATTCATTGCCAACTGAAAATGCTCTCAAAAACGTACTGTACTTACGTTTTCACTCCAGAGTGGGGGAAATACATGAGTGTCTTATGGACTGAAGCGCCAGCTGGCAGTATATTCTCTGAACTGTGCTCCTTTATGGTGAAAAGTACATCACAGTGGGGGAGCAGCACGAAACAGGGCAGGGGAGAGATATGGGTGCACTAGGGAAATGGGCAGAAATAGGGGTAAAGTGGGGAACAGGGCAGAGATGGTGGGCAGAGATGGAGGGCAGAATGGAGCAGAGTGGAGATGGGGGTACAGCATGGAGTGGGGCAGAGATACGGGTGAAGAGCACATGGGGAAAACAGACTACCAGTGTCTGGAGCCCCTGCTAAGCAAATCATAGAAAGGTACTGGTAATGTGCTAGTAGGGGGTGTCATATTCATGCTGGGATGGGGTGCCCTCATATTCATCCATTTGGTTTAGCATATTTCTTTACCTTATTTTATTCCTCTAAGTGCTAGACCCGTCTTATGGTCAGGTGCATCCTATTGTATTGATTGAATGTATTGCCTAATCATTTATTAAAATCCGGCCAGCAATACATAATCCTCTTATGGTAATGTCACATGACTGGCCACAGGTATGCATAAATTAATATCAGTGGGATTGCTTACAAAATGACACAGAAGAAGCCTGTTATAACTCATTGAAAACAGTTTTCTTTAAGTAAACGTTAGAATGATGGTGAACTAAAAAATGTTCCTGCCAAATCTAGTTGTATATCAAAACATCAATAAAGATAACCGTTCGTAAACATATTTCTTCTTTTATGATGGCAAAATAAGAGGAAATATATTGTTAGAAATCCATCTTTTTCCCATTGCAAAATGTAGCACTGGGACATGGCTTGGCTGCATTTCAGGGGTATTAGGGATGTGTTTATTGCAGGCTTCGGCAGAAGGTATAATTCTGCCTTGGCAGACACCATTACAAATAACAAGATTACTGATAGTGCATTGAAATGCAGCCATTGGGCATGCCAAGATTAATCCCCACTATCACTATCATGCTAAATCTGTGTCTCTTCTAAACAGCTTTATGGATTAACCTATGGTAGCTGGTTTATTACAGCAAAGGCGATATGGTTTAACCGTGTATTTATTTCAAAGACAGAGACACTAAGCTGCACAAGGAAAGTGGCTGCTACAGCCTTGTAGTCCTGTACAACCCTTGTCAGCTGGGTGTTAGAGGGTGTGAGTAGGAACCCCAGGCAAAAGTAAAAATGGTCAGTGAGCTATTTTTCTGGGGTTTAATGTAATTATCTGCCAATAGATTTTAGAAAGTTATGCATAGGGGTATGGGCTGCTTAAAGTGGGCCAAACCCCTTAGAGACTCCAGTGCACTCCAGGGCAGGCATACTCGCTCCCACAGGACATCCAGATTCGGCATGCCCTGCTGTGTCAAACCACCCAGGTTGCCCGAATACTCACCTTTGTTCACAGTTCAACGGCGCATGTGCGAGCTGCAGCCCCATCCCCGCTATCCCTTTAGCAGGGTTCATGCCCGCGCCAGACATTTGTGAATGGCCAGCGTGGGCACGCTCCCTGTTAAAGGTTAGCAGGGGATGCGTCCGCCAGCATGCCCAGATCCGCCGCATTAGATGAGCTCCTGGACGAAGGGGCTGGAGCGGATTCAAGCTCACTGATTGGACGAGAGGGCTACACATGCGCTGTAGGACCGGGGAAGGGTAAGTGAGATCGGGCGACCTGGGGGGGGGGGGTTTACATAGTGGGGCATCCCTGATCGGGGTGCCAGGGGGAAAAGATAGTCAAAATCCTGGGTTTTGGTCCACTTTAGTCACATAGTTAAAAAAAGGTGTGTCAAAAATGTTATGGCAATCAGCAACTATGGCTAAATTAAAGCAGTCCTACATTCTTCAGATGTCCTAAGGGTCACTGTATCCCCAGCCACAGCATATCCCCGGGTTCTGCATAGACTAAGCCAAGCAGGTCACTGATGGGGCTTACCGGAATGACATGCATGGTGCCATACACACCTGACCTGACAACCCAATGAAACATGTATTACATAACGTTACTCACATGCCAGTAGGAGGTGCTCTATAAACATTTTTGAAGTGTCTGACATACTAATCAGTGATACTCAGGATGTGCTCCTGCCACAAGCCCAAGTCAGGGCACTCCTATCACGGGTCTGCCCGCACCCAATCAGCTCACTGGGTGGGCGTGCATGTGGTGCATGTGATTGGTTGGCAGCAGTCATTGGCTGTTGAAGCGATGGAAAATGGGTAAAATGGTAAGTACAGGTATGTAGCACATGGGGGAATCTTAGAGATCCCATGTTCCATGTACAGTAGTCATTACTTACGCCCCTCTGGTTGATGCACGCTCCTGCACCCGGCCTATTCGATTGGCCAACGCAGGGAGCGGCAGGGAGGCACTGCCAATTCTTTTGTTCTGGGAATTATTGTTCATGCCAATCTATTCAGTTTGACTGGAAACCCACGGGGGAATATACAGCAAGGGAGGCTATCGGGCGATCCCAGGGTTTCACACTCAGGGTCATCCCAAATCGAGATGCAACAAAAACATAGGTTTAGTTCTACTGCAGGCAGGTAATTGTTACACCATTGCGTCGGGCTACATTTGGCACTGTCCTAAACTGTTTTTCATTTTCAATTTAAAGAAGAGATTTCAAGGATTACAGGTTCAGATTATTATTTTTCTGCTGAAAAAAGTGTGAGTGGCCCCTGGATCTGTGATGCTGCATAATAATCAGCTCTCTGCACTAATGTGATAAATCTGGAGAAGGAGGCATAGGAGGGAGGGACCAGCAATGCTGTTCCGTTCTGCTGAGCTGATGGGGGGGCGGGATGAAAAAGAATGTCATTGGCTGAATCTGTAAACCCCAATAACTCAGCCATTTTTGCTTCAATTCAGAAACGGAAAACAGTTTAGGATAGTGCCAAATGTAGCCCAATACAATGGGTTAACAATTTATTTTGCCTGCAGGTTCCTCAGGTTGCCTAGATCTCAGCTCAAACAACATACAAAACACCAGGTTAAGTGTAGGACTGGCAAGATGCTGGACAACTATGATTTTGCTGAGCAAACGACAATTTTATTGCACCTAGAAATCAGCACACACATGGGACAATACTGACAGTAAAAAGTTATGAACATACAGTGCTTTAAAATCACGGGGGCCCACCGTGCACTCAACACACACAACCACGCGCACAGCACGCACACCCCGCTAGCAGCGCTGCTAAATGCCTAAACGTAAATGACACACTGCCCTATATTGTTTTAAGGGACTTGCAAGCTAATTAGCTGTCAGAGTCAATGGCATAACTCCTCGCTGGGGTTGCTCCCATCATAAATACAGTTGTAAACATAGTGGCCATGTGGAGATCCCGCTGTTTATTCAAAAGTCTCAGAATGCCCCTTTGACACAGGGCCCAATACAGTCTGTGCTGAATGCAACCGCACACTGATTATCTCACTTCAGCACCGTATCAATAGCCGAATGGCACTGCATGTATATCTCGCATTGGGGGCTCAAGACAGACACAAGCCATCCCTGGACTGGGGCACCTCACATGAGCGAGTACTTAGCTGTCACATCCTGGAGATCTTCACAAGTCGCTTGCCGTCCTTATGTCACTGTTGGTGTTGCGCAACACATAGCTTGAAGGAGCTGAGGGCACAGGCAGAGCTGGGAGCGGGGTGGCTTGCACGTGGAGGGGCCGGCCGTCCGCCGACGCGCGTTTCGCTCCGCCCACCGGAGCTTCGTCAGGGTGGTGGGCGGCCCTTCATGCTCCCATTTTATTTGTAAAATCCCTCCTTCAATAACCCGAGCGGCCAATCACATGCATGCAGCTCATAGTGACGTATTCCGCGTCCTTCACTTCACACAGTCCAGCCCAGTGGGCGGTCATTTGCATACTTCCCATAACGAGCAATGCGCGTCATTCTCAAAAAGTCAGTCTTTTTGTTAAGACAACAGGAAGTCGCAAACAAGCTACTATGGTGACATATTCGTGCATATAAATGCATGCAACTTATAATGACGTATTCCGCATCCTTCACACAGTCCCGCCCAGTAGGCAGTCATTTATTTGCTTCCTGTAACAGGCAATGCGCGTCATTCTCATAGGAGCAATCTTCATAAGGCAGCAGCATGTAGCTGGCATACAGCTATGATGACATATTCTGCGTCCTTCATATACTCCAGCCCTATAAGGCGGTCATTTAAGTACTTCCCATTAGGGTGCACTGCGCACCGTTCTCCTAAGGGCAGCCTACATACAGTGTAACAGGCATATCGCTATCAAAAGCCTATGCTACAACAAAACACACAATTAACGGCAGCATACATTCGTCCGGGCACCCGGCGAGGAGGGGGGTATACAGCGGGACCCTGTGTCCCATCTGCCTCATATACTTCTCATTGGGATAATAGTGTGTGTGTGATTGCAGGGGGGGGGGGCTTCAAGCATACTAACCAATGTAAAATAGTGCCACATTATATATGTAGTAATTTACAAGCGCATCCATCACATATTGTCATCATCAGCTCCATCCTTAAATACCAAAGGACAAAACAAATACAGTCCTATTACTATACATGAGCTGTGTGGCAGGAATCTAAATCCATCTCATGCCTCTCTAAACTCATGTGGCAAGTTACCTCCCACGTCATATTTATAAACACCTATCCACTGCAAAGCAGGCTATGACATCAAACACCTACAGTCAAAGAATACACTGGATGACACCACCTATCTACCATCTACAAGAAGGCCCCTAAGCCAGAGTCAACATTTAGGCCATCGGGGGACATCGTTCCAAGTTCAAAGATCAATCTCGCCTCCTGCTGCATTAGGCGTTGATCCAAGAAACCCCGTCTGCCACCTTTTCTCAGTGCAAAAATTCCACAAGCCCTGAGGCCTTTTGGGTTTCCTTGGTGAAAAGTTTTAAAGTGGTCTGAGACAGGACTCTTTTCATTACGCGTTCTAATGTCCCGAACATGCTCACCTACCCGCGCCCGCAGTTCGCGCTTGGTCTTACCAACGTACTTCCTGCCGCACGGGCAGGTGAGCATGTATACCACGTACGTGGTCCCACAGTTGATAAACCCCTTTATTTTTCTCGGTGGGCGCCCTCTAGTGCCAACAAAAGTGCTACTTTTTTCTATGAAGGGGCAGATTTTACAATGCCCACATTTAAAACACCCCTCAAGGTTGTCTGTGTCTGATCTCATCCTGGGTTTAGCCAAATCACTATGGACCAATCTGTCCCTGATATTTGTCGCCCGTCGGGCAGTGAGTAGGGGGCGTGGGCCTACACATCGGGCTATTTTTGGGTCCAGTTGTAAAATGTGCCAATGGGACTGTAAAATTGTCCTAAAAGTCTCCCAGTGAGTACCAAAATGTGTTATTAATCTCACTGGCTGATCCCCTGTCTCCTTTTTCCGCTTCTTCTGTTGGTAATCCCTCCCCAGCAACTCTCTCCGGTTTGCATCAAGGGCCCTCTTGAAACAGGTACGAATGAGTCTATGTGGATATCCCCTTTCCCTAAATCGGCTCGATAGTTCCCTAGCCTCCCGCACGTAGTCACACTCAGAACTGCAGTTCCTGCGAATCCGCAAGAACTGCCCGAGGGGTATCCCGCGCCGGAGTGGGAAAGGGTGATGACTGGTGAAATGAAGTAGGGTATTACCCGCAGTGGGCTTTCTGAACGTAGATGTAGCTAACCTCGATCCATCTCGTTTTATAAGTAGGTCCAAAAATTCAATACATTGATAACCAATTTTAAACGTAAGGCAGATATTACGCACATTCTGATTTAGTTGATTCACAAAAGTCTCAAACTCAGATGAAGTCCCCCGCCACACCACCAGGACATCATCTATGTAGCGCAGCCAGAGGGCGACCTGCGCCCCAAAATCCGCCCGTCCAAACACCTCGAGACTCTCCCACCGTCCCAGGTGCAGGCAGGCGTACGATGGAGCACAGGCCGCCCCCATGGCTGTTCCACGTATCTGATGATAGTAGCTGCTGTCAAACTTAAAGAAATTATTGGTAAGCACAAAGTGCAATAGGTCCACTACCATTTCGTTGTGGGCCGCATCACATGGGCCCAACTCATCAAGGAACTGGGCTACAGCCTCTAAGCCCACAGTGTGGGGAATGGACGTATACAGCCCTTCTACATCGATACTTGCCAACAGCCAGTCCCCCTCAAGTTCAAAGGACTGTAACTTCCGCAGCACATCACTACTGTCTAAGACAAATGATGGCAAGATCCTCACCAAAGGTTTAAGATTTTCATCAATAAACCTGGATACGCATTCCAATGGGCCCCCATTCCCTGACACTATGGGCCTACCTGGTGGTGCAGCGGGGGACTTGTGAATCTTGGGGATGGTGTAAAGTACTGGGATATTGTATTCTTTAACAGTAAGGTACTTAAATAAGCCTGGGCGTCAATAATTTTTCTTCCAGTGCCCAGTCTAGTTTGTCGTTGAGTCTAGCTACTACACTTGGAAATGGATTGCGCTCCACCTTTTTATATGTCCTTTCATCTCCCAGTTGTTGCCTAATTTCTTTTATATAGTATTCCTGATTTAACAGGACTACATTACCTCCTTTGTCACTTGGGCGTATGATAATATCAGACGCACTTTCCAATTCTTTCAGGGCGGTACTTTCAGCTCGTGTCAAATTCATGTTTGTTTCAGATGCACATCGTCTCCAATCTAATTGTTTCAAGTCATGTTGGACAGCTTGAAAAAATACTGAAATATTTCGATTCATCGTCAGGGGTGGGAAGTTCTTTGATTTGGGGCGAAATTTCTCTAAGTTTGGTAAGAGATCCGGGATTTCATCATCCATTTGTGTTTGGGCCCCTAATTCCTCACTCGTACCGCCCATATCTAAAAGGGGACTCGGTGTCATTTCCGGATCGGACTCACTACGGGTTGACATGTCCTTCGAGTATAGACTCTTAAAAAGAACTTTTCGCAAGAAAAGGGCTGTATCTTTATATAACGTGAATTCATCCCCACCTACTGCAGGGGAGAAAGACAAACCCCTAGATAAGACTGATCTGTGATGCTCATTTAGAGTGAAGTTTGATAAATGAATCACATTAAGGGACCCATTCTCATTTGTGGTTCCACCTGTTAAGGGGGCCATCTCTTTCCCGTCTTCCTGATACCCCTCAGGCTCTTTACTCTTGTGGCGACGCTGTCCCCGCCTCCGTCGTCTCCTTTTCCTTGTGGGTCTAAAAAAGACACCGACCGCCGTGACTTTTGGGACTGGCGTGGGGGGCTATCGTCTGACAACTCAGTTTCACACCCTGAAAGGTCACTGGAGATCTCCTTCCAATTTCTTTGTCTCCCCCCTACCCTACTTCTAGGCTTTATTTCTAAGAATACCTTTCCTGACTCAAAGTCAGCTGAGTCTCTCCAAAATTTCTTTTGTTTTATCTCCTTTACTGCTTTCTGTACCCGTTCTACCTCATTTCTAACTAGATCATTCAGCTTCTGAAAGTCAGGAGCATCCCCTAAACTGTCCAGTTGGGCACAACTAGTTTTGATGTTCTCATCTAGTTCCTCTAGTTGTAATTTTTCTTCTTCAATTATTAAGTTCATTAGCCTAATACCATGTGCGATACATTCCTTTTGCCAATTCACCATAAATCTCTCAGAGCGTAGATGCTCCGCTGGCACAATGCGTTCCCGAAGACCCCTAGGAATCACCCTTTGTTGGACATAATTTTCAAGGGTACATATGTCCCAGTACCGTTTTAATTGCTTAACTACTAAGGTCTTATGTTTTTTAAAAAGGGTCTTAATCTCACCTCCCTGACTTATTAATGGCCCACCTTCCGAAGTCTCAAAAGCCGCCTGAATACTTGATATGCAGGACTTATCCAATTTAAATGCCATGCTTAGATGCAGCTGGTTCCTACTGTGGTCACTAAGTTATTAGACAGTAGAGTCCCCAATGAATTACTGCAGGTGTGCACCAGGTAGCACAAAACAAATGCCAAAATAATCAATCCTAATGCTCTAGAAAACTCTCAATCAACCACCTATTAGCGGAGGTAACACATCTCCATATGTATCAAAATTTCCTAATTAAAAAGGCTAGAGAGAGTGTAGGTTCAAGGCACATGCACTGCCGCAAAATCCACGGCGTCCTACTAACCACCACAAGACTCAGCTCAAACAACATACAAAACACCAGGTTAAGTGTAGGACTGGCAAGATGCTGGACAACTATGATTTTGCTGAGCAAACGACAATTTTATTGCACCTAGAAATCAGCACACACATGGGACAATACTGACAGTAAAAAGTTATGAACATACAGTGCTTTAAAATCACGGGGGCCCACCGTGCACTCAACACACACAACCACGCGCACAGCACGCACACCCCGCTAGCAGCGCTGCTAAATGCCTAAACGTAAATGACACACTGCCCTATATTGTTTTAAGGGACTTGCAAGCTAATTAGCTGTCAGAGTCAATGGCATAACTCCTCGCTGGGGTTGCTCCCATCATAAATACAGTTGTAAACATAGTGGCCATGTGGAGATCCCGCTGTTTATTCAAAAGTCTCAGAATGCCCCTTTGACACAGGGCCCAATACAGTCTGTGCTGAATGCAACCGCACACTGATTATCTCACTTCAGCACCGTATCAATAGCCGAATGGCACTGCATGTATATCTCGCATTGGGGGCTCAAGACAGACACAAGCCATCCCTGGACTGGGGCACCTCACATGAGCGAGTACTTAGCTGTCACATCCTGGAGATCTTCACAAGTCGCTTGCCGTCCTTATGTCACTGTTGGTGTTGCGCAACACATAGCTTGAAGGAGCTGTGGGCACAGGCAGAGCTGGGAGCGGGGTGGCTTGCACGTGGAGGGGCCGGCCGTCCGCCGACGCGCGTTTCGCTCCGCCCACCGGAGCTTCGTCAGGGTGGTGGGCGGCCCTTCATGCTCCCATTTTATTTGTAAAATCCCTCCTTCAATAACCCGAGCGGCCAATCACATGCATGCAGCTCATAGTGACGTATTCCGCGTCCTTCACTTCACACAGTCCAGCCCAGTGGGCGGTCATTTGCATACTTCCCATAACGAGCAATGCGCGTCATTCTCAAAAAGTCAGTCTTTTTGTTAAGACAACAGGAAGTCGCAAACAAGCTACTATGGTGACATATTCGTGCATATAAATGCATGCAACTTATAATGACGTATTCCGCATCCTTCACACAGTCCCGCCCAGTAGGCAGTCATTTATTTGCTTCCTGTAACAGGCAATGCGCGTCATTCTCATAGGAGCAATCTTCATAAGGCAGCAGCATGTAGCTGGCATACAGCTATGATGACATATTTTGCGTCCTTCATATACTCCAGCCCTATAAGGCGGTCATTTAAGTACTTCCCATTAGGGTGCACTGCGCACCGTTCTCCTAAGGGCAGCCTACATACAGTGTAACAGGCATATCGCTATCAAAAGCCTATGCTACAACAAAACACACAATTAACGGCAGCATACATTCGTCCTAGAATCCTAGATCTGCCTTCTGGCATGACCTGAGAAACTGGTTCTATAAGTTCATGGCTGGGCTGTCCAATCCCTCTTTCTCCTGCACACTGCTTGGTTCCGCTACCTACAACTCTTTTCCACACTCAGATCTGTTTCTAGCTAGGCCTGCTTAAATAACCTCTGACACTCAGATCTGTTTCTAGCTAGGCCTGCTTAAATAACCTCTGACACCTCTGTCCAGACACAGCATTCAGCATTCATATATGGTTACTCCAGAACAACTGGGTTCTAACTCACGCTATACCTCTCACAGCACTATATGCTTTCACAGCACTATATACTACTTTATGACTCCATAATCATAAAGAAGACTAACACCCACGCCTAAAAGAGTGTTGGTCCAAGCTCAGGGGGGAGGGAAATACAGTCTGATGATGTCCCCTGCCAGTCAAAGATAATCTTACCTGCTCCTGGTTCTCCTGGCAAAATGAAGGTCTATGATCAGCTGCTATTAGTCACCGTCCCCGTTAGGTGTCGATATGGGACCATGTGAAGGCGAAGGCGGCCATTCATGGGGCTACATTTCTCTGATGGAACGAGGAGCAGGTAAGATTATCTTGAGTTGGCAAAGGTTTATGCGCAGATGGCATCACAATTTGGATTGCCCCCCCCCCCAACTAGATAGGTCACTCTAATAGAGCATTGTTCCTTTCCTAACTACAGTCCCTTCCTATTGTTTCCCTCATTCTAGGAGTAAGTGACTCCATCCATATCTCAGGTGGTTCCCATTATCACCCACAGGGTCTTGCCATTTGAATCCCCTTTTTTAAGCTACTCTTTACCAAATAGACATGTTAGAATAGTCGCCCTGGGCTCCATTGCCTTTATTGAGCATTTCCCTTGGCTAGTCACCCCTTCCTTCTTCTCCTCCTAACTAATGATTCCTTACCCCCTAGAGTAACACAACAGTCACATGATGCATTTACAAATGCACACCCACAGTTTTGCCAATTTCCACACAGATGCAAATATAGATTGCCTGTGTAGTTTGGCCTTTAGCCAGGTAAAAATCTATGATACATAAAGGAGATTTCTGGGACAGCTACAATGAAAAGGGCAGGGAAACGTGTACAATAAAATTAAATATATGTAATGAAATTACACATTGATTCATAGTGTACCAGCTATCTCCTTTCAACACACTCTGCTGAGGTAATCCAGATATCCTCATATGAGGCCTATCATGCAACTAATTCAATTCCATCTGAGAGTTTTCTGCTGCAGCTTGGATCAGTCATCAAGTTTTCTGTAAGCAGGACACTAACAAGTGCTGAATTACTGTACATTTATTAGCTTACTATGCCTTTCTGGCGTGTTGTTTCCAGCTGCTGAACGTTCTATCTAAAAAACCCTGTAGACCGGACTTCTGTATATTAAACAATCTGGCAAGTATGATAATATAAATATATATATGCATATATACACACAAATCCATGGTGGGTTTTTCTGCATTCTCTCCCCAGAGAAAAGGAGAATATTAATACTTAATCCAGATCTACACCCATTTTTCACAAAATGCATTTTGTTCCAGGCACAGGGAGGCATCTTATTGGCGTTAAGGCTCAGAGGGGCATTGGCAATAGGGATGCATCCTTGCACACAGAACAACAGCCAATTTCTGAAAATGGGTGTTGTTCCAGTTTAATTAGATAAAGTCTGCTTTGAATGTATATTAGAAAGTGTATATTACTTTGTTCCAAAAGGATGTCGTCAAGATCTTAAGCTTATCTAGCATTTTTTCCCATAAATATGTTTTATAGAAGCAGTTTTCACTATCTGCAATCAGTTGCTTTTGGCATCTGTACACCAAGTCTGTTCAACAAGATCTACTCCTCTCTTCCTGAAGATGTTAGCCAATAGTTGCTAATAGCAATACAAAAACTAAAGTGCAGGTGGTAGAAACTGCTTCCACAAAACACATCAATAAAATGTAAGATGCAAAAATGCAGTTCACAGTAGGCAAGCTTTAACCCCAAAGTATTGCATGTGCTTTTATGTATATGTAAAAGTGAGCAATAGCAGATTTGGGAATAGGTGAGGTTAGCAGAGGTGGGCAATGATGAGACAGGAAGAGGTATTTTGGACAGAGGTAAGGTGGACAGAGGCGAGACAGAAAACAGTGTGTCGGACAGAGGTGAGGTGAGTAGATGTAGGCAGGGGTATGATTAGAAGAGGTAAACAGAGTGGGGCAGAGGGGAAACAGCAAGAGAAGTAATGGACAAAGGTGCAATAGACAGATGCCAGCAGAGGTATGATGAGAAGAGGTAAAGAGGAAGGTCAGAGTGGAGATGAAAAGAGAAGTGAGATGGACAGAGGCGAGCAGAAGTGGGAAGAAATACATTGTGGTGAGGTGAATAGAGGCAGCTAAACAGATGTGAAGTGAGCACAGGTAAGGTGAAATACGGTAAGTAGAGGTGAGCTGGGGAGAGAGCTAGGAAAAGTCTACATAGGCATCTCAGAACAAACTCAGCATAACACAAACAACACACCAGTAACACACGTGTGTCACCCTCCTATACAGAGAAGTTAATTGGTGCCTCACTTCCTGCTTCGGGAATTAGTAACACACTTGCTGGCAAGGCAAGTTCAGCTTTCCAGGCAAGGCACGCTCAGCTTTCCAAGTCCCTGGGGGTGCTGGGGCTGCAGCCGATGGAAATGTGGGCCACAAGTTGTGCATCCCTACTATAGGCCAATGTTTGAGAGCTCACTCGGAACAGGCTGTCTTTCCATATCCACTTCTAGGAAAGAGATCCTCAGTATGTATGAGGAAAGTCTCAACCCCAAACTAATGCCAAAGTTTACTGGGGATGCCAAAAAAAGAGAGGCAGAGAGGCTGGAGTTACTTAGCTTATGGAACTGGTACTGGACAACCTCTCCCTCCTGTTCCTGCAACTGCCTTACTGCACTGCAGTTTAATAACTGAATTCTTTTCAGTGAGAAGCAAAGAAACTGGCACGTGTATTTGTGTTACAGACCCTTCAAGCAACACTAAGCCTTTCTCCTGTTCCAACATGTTGCTTGTGCCTTATATCAACACAGCAGAGATGCCAAGTCACCCGTTTTTTTTCACCCAGTTTTTACCCCCTTCACCCTGTCCCCCTGTGACTGGCAAACTATGGAATCACTCTGCAAAATAGGAATTTCTTTCTTCTCCCCACCGATTGGCTGGCTGAGATCTTTAACCTGTGTGCTATTGGCTAGCAGATGCCAAAAAATGATTGGCTGGACATCCAGCCCCTTACTATTGTCTGCCTTTGACTCCTTCTAAATGTTTGGTTGGTTAGATTTGCCCTGGCAAGGGTACCCTGTCAACCTTGGAACTGGAGGAACAGTGCGGTGACTGCAGAGCACTCTGCTTGATGCCACATTTGATCACCTCAGAATCCTGGAAGTGTGCTACATGGTGGTGTAAATATACAGTGATATATGGGTCATATACATATAGATTTATGTTATATTTGATTTATACAAAAAATATATAAACAGCATGCATGACACAAGGAGCAAGCTAATTAGAACAGCAGGTTCTCCAAGCTAGATAATATCTGCATTCCGAAACCAGACAATAGTAAACAAAGATCTGAGAGGGCACTAGATAATATCAACCTTCTGTGACCACACCATAAATATGTTGTAAATAGACATATAGACCTGAAATAGCAGTTGCACCCTCCTAGCAAAACGACTGGACATCAAAAGGTTAGATAGACGCTGACACCATAAAATATACAAACGGCTTCTGGGAATTTCCGGGATGCACCCTCTTTTGCATAACCGGTGGGTCAAGCCCAAGGGGGGGTGGAGGTCAGCAGGACTGGAGATCAAAAGGGCAGGGAGGTATAATTGAGGGGGGTGCAGACAGGAAAAAGGAAGGAGGAGGTTTTGACGGGAGACTGCTTGCACAGGAGAAGCTTGTGAGTGCCGTATCAGGAGGGTAATGTGTCTTTCCCTGTATATATGTATGCCAGTCTCATAACTGGATTGTATTGTGTCTGATTTGAGATTTGATTGCATTATTGTGTTATTTTGTCAACAATATATCTCTTTATTTACTACTTGTCCCAGTGTCTCTTGCATTTACCAGAAGTCAAAAGAACCTAGTCTTATAGTCTTATGCGTGTATCCATTGCGTGATCATTGGCCAGATATTGACAATATTGGTATATGTGTTGCCTATTTTAGTCGAGCCGGGCAGGATAAATATATACACAATATTATTAATATCTAGTTATAATATTGTTTACATTTGCCGAGCGGCAGGCAGGAGATATATAATTGTTTACATTTGGCTAGGAGCCATTCAGGAGATATTGAATATAATATTTCAGTATATCATATTGATATTGTTTACATTTGGCTTGCGCCAGCCAGGAGATACTATTTATAATATTATTATTATTATTAGTATTTTTTACATTTGGCGAGCCAGCCAGGAGATTTAGAGTTATAAATTAATATCTAGATATTGATATAATATTGTAGTTATTAATATTCAATTATTTACATTTGGCCAGCCATTCAGGAGAGGTTGGATTGTTTACATTTGGCCGAGCGGCAGGCAGGAGAACAATATTGTCAATTGTTTACATTTGGCTTGCGCCAGCCAGGAGATAATATTAATAATATTATTATTATTAATAGTATTGTTTACATTTGGCTAAGAGCCATTCAGGAGATATTAATATTATTATTATTATATTCTCTTGTTTACAGTGGGGTTCACTAGGGATTTACACTGTGGGGCATCCCTAATCAAGCTCCCCCAGGACATATTCTAAGTGGATCAAATAGATATTTAAACTTTTGGGCTGCTTTAATTTCTGTGATCTCTGGTGGCCACTCTGCATGAATGTCAGGGTGGAAGAGTGGACTCAGCATACTGCATTTAATATCTGGAGACATCCGCTCTAACTCCACCAAGATCAGGCACAAATAAGTATGTCCCAAGAATACACAAAACATTATTACAGTTATGTGTGGGACCGGCGCTAAGGACTGTCACTGGCAACAATCTGCCATAGTGAAAACAACTTTATTTTACACATTGCACACAACCCATGTTGTAGACACGTAAAATTGATATTCAAAAATTATTAAAAAAACACACAACGTTGTGTAATTAAAAAAAGAGGTGGGGGGCACCTGCTTGCACACATGCCTCACCAAATACCCATCCACACAATCGCACACTATTGCACTGTAGACTCGGATGGCCAAAGTTGCTAAACATATACTCGTCAGTGTTGGGTGCCTTAATAAGTGTCATTCAAATTCCTCCATGCAGATATTTAGGTCAGCATTAGGCTCAGCTAGCCACTTCTCATGTGCCACTCTCAGGGCTACACATTAAACAGGAATGTCCAGCAGACGACACAGTGTCATTCAAATTCCTCCATGCAGATATTTTAGGTCAGCATAAGGCTCAGCTAGCCACTTCTCATGTGCCACTCTCATAGGGCTATTGCCGCCCCTTCCGCCGCATACGCAGCGTAAAAAGCTGAATCTATCCGGGGAACATGACTTATACTGGCTCTATATGCTTAGGTGACCCAGTAAACAGGCTGACGTTCCAACAAGACACTCGGAGCCGGTCACAGCGCGTGGTGAGAGGGGGGGATGCGAGGCAGGGCAGGGCCACTATCATCCGACACGCGTTTCACTCCGCTTACCGGAGCTTCATCAGGGTTGTGCACAATGTCTAAAATAAAGTTGTTTTCACTATGGCAGCTTGTTGCCAGTGAGAGTCCTTAGCGCCAGTCCCACATATAACCATTAGTGTTTGGGACGTGTATTAGGTTAGTGGGACGCTGTGTGGGTTTACAGCAGTGCGCAGGCAGCTATAGATGAGCGTACTCTTTGCTTTTTATTCTTTTTACAAATAAGCATGTCCTCATTACCTTGTCCTATTCTGCTGCCCCATGTAACCACTATTGATGAGCAGGGTTTGCATGGCCAAAGGAAGGACAGCACTGTGGTAGCCTATCCTGCAAATCAAAGTAAAAGGTAAAGGAAAAGGTAAATGCCTCTGCCCATTCTTGGGCTGCCAGTTGCAGTATGTGTGGGGGGCATCCCCCACTGATAAACAATCACTCAGAAATGACTGGAGGTCCACTAACTGGGCACAAAAAGGTAAAATGGTGTTTCCCGCTTGCTTTGCTTGTCTCAGTTACTGTAAAAGTGAAGAGTATGGGCAAAATAAATAAGCATTATGGATTTTAAACCCTTATATACCTGCAAATCGCCATTTGTTTGTGAATAAGCCAGACTGGAAACTGGTCCCCAAGGTTGGCATCTCTGGAAAAGAACTGATAAAATGCTGCAGAAGCAGTCTGAATAGTTGCTATGGGGAAATAGCCTCTTGTAGTGCACATTAACCTAAAATTAGATACCTCCATGACTAAGGAGTTGCCTAGGGATAAAGTCAGCAGCTGACACAATTCAACTCACAATCCTAGCAAGGCTCTTTAAAGAAAACTGTATCAATAAAAAAGGTTGTTCAAATACAATTAAGAATGAATTTACAATGTCTTGAATGTTGCACTCACCTCATTTTTCTTGGTGACACATCCCCCCTTGCCATAGCAGTGTGGAGCCTCTGGGCTGCTCCCTTCAGACATGCAGTCAGTGACTTTAACTGCCACAACCAGACGTAATGCCACGATGCATTTACTCACAGAATCATTTACAAAACCTGAAACAAGAGGAAAATTGCAAGTAAGATAGATGGGGATAAAAGATTTAAAGTTTGATTGAAATTGAAAGTTTAAATAGACTATTATAGAGAGTTGAGCCATTGCTCTGCAGCCTTGTTTGCTGTTGACATAAGTGGTCACCACAGGAACCAGAATGTATCCAGTAAATTGCTTAAATTGGACATTCAGCATCATTTCATGAAAAGCCCAAACCATAAAAAAACTATTTCCCAGCATCTAAAATTAATATATTCTGCATTTTTAGTAATTTACTTTTTATTCTTTCCCCCACTGGGTTTCTACTCTGTTCAGGACTCTAGGATATGGGCGCCACTTGCCTCAGAAGCATTGCAGAGGGGCGGAGAGGGGCGGGGAGTGCAGGGAGGCGGGGTTATAGCTGTGCTTTGCAACAGACAGACAGAACAGATCTGGGGTCAGGAAAAGCAATCCCACAATGCAGAGTGGCACAGTCAGAAGACACTTCCTGTCTGCAGACAGCCTGAGATTCTATGGGCCTCCATCTTGAATGTTTAAAGGCTCATAAAATGCAGTAGATGCAGGTAGGATGATTTTTAATGTGGGCAAGCTGTATGTACAGGGTGGGGGAAACATATAAGATATGCTCTTATTCAGGGTGAAGGTCCGGTTTAAGCAGAGGCTTTACAGCAGCGATTCCAAAATCATGATGCCCCCCCCCCCCCCACACACACCTAGATCTAGGTCGTTTCAGACCTTAGACTAAAATAAAGCAACAGGATACTTACCCTGACTCCATAACAATTTATCCACACAACTGTGACAAGACAAAACTGCCTTTAGAAGTGGAGAAACAGCACAACGACCTGCTTGCTCCTACCTTATGGGTGAGCAATCAGATGCCACATGGATGGCCAATGTAAGTGCCCTGCATATCTAAAACAAATATCCATATTGTTTTATGAGCTCTCTCTCTTTAGCTTTATTCTTTACCTTCTGTTGAAGATGGTCCAAATGTAACAGCTACAACAGCTTCATGCAGGTGCTCCATATATACATACAGTACATTTAATAGTAAAGAATTTAAAGTGGAGCAAAACCCAGGATTTTGACTATCCTGGGTTTTGGTCTATGCCCCCTGGGCACACAATCGGGGGTGCCCCACTGTGTGAACCCCCCCTGGTCTCCCAACTCTATCCTTCCCCAGTCCTATGAAGCATGCACAGCCCCCTCGTCCAATCAGCACACTCGGATCTGCTCAAACCCCTTTGTTCAGGGTCTAATGCGAGCGGATCCACGCACACTGGCGGCCATATCCGCTACCCTTAACAGGGAGCGTGCCCGCGCCAGCCATTCACAAATTTCTGGCGTGGGCACACGTCCTGCTAAAGGGATAACGGGGATGCGGCCAATGCTCGTACATGTGCCGTTGGACCGGGAACAAAGGTGAGTTTTCGGGTGACCTGGGGGGGTTTCACACGGCAGGGCACCCCCGATCAGTCTCATAGACTCCAGGGTGGATTTTGGTGGACTTTAATAGTACAGACTAAAAAATTAAAGTGAGTACACAAAAGTCCTTTCCAGGACTAATAAAGCTGACTGACTTCCAATTCTTGCCAGGGGTTCCTGCATAAAAGCTATGCTCCAGGAGCCTCACCTTCATCATAGGATAAGATGCATAGTGCCAAAAAAGTTAAGAACTACCAAAAACAGGCTTGACCGGGCCTAAACAGACTTTGGATACACTTTAACAAATGGAATAAAACAGAAGCAGATCTGGAAGGCAAAACAAATGTAAAGAGTGACCATCCTTACCAATGAAATAATTGTTTCCAAGACCCAGTACTTCTTCAGGAAAGACTAAACCCCCTGGAGCCTGCATGAGGGTAACACTTCGGCCATCTACAAGAGAGCACTGGTTGAAACTTCCAGCTGTAACTTTCCATAGAAGAATCAGCATCGCTGTGGCATCTTGAGAGATTCTAATGCAGAAGAAAGATGGTAAATTCAATTTTCACATTTCAAAACTCGCACATAAACTTTTAACACCAACATTTCATATCAGGGAACATGACCTGCATGTAGGTTGTGCGACCTGTGCAATCTGTACAGTAAGGGGGGCACCAGAAACCACCATTTAGGCCTGAAGAAAAAATTACCAACTGGCTCACCATTTTTCCTGTCAAAATCTGCAGCTCTAAATTATGGGGTTTATTTAAGAAACGCTAGCACCGTGAGTGCCACCAGCAGGTCATATTTATGATGCAAAAAATAGTTTAGCGCCTCTCCTATAGCGTTGAGTAGCATTCCATGTATCAAGAGCGCTGGGTGCTTTGTTCCTTATAGTGGCCCTTATAGCAACCATATCACATCAGACGCTCAGCGTCGTTCTCCCATACACTTGAATTAGCCATTCCTGTACCGTCTTTTTTGGTGACTTCTGGTTAGTGTTAGGATCCCTAGTGTTAGGATGGCCTGTTCTAAATGTTTTGTTTGTTCATTATTGTACATTATTGCCAATCATGTGTCATGTCATTTGTATGTCATTCCATGCACTTTCACTTGATCACTGTGCAACCACCTCCAGTTAAAGCCTTCATTTGTATTGCACACGGTGCTTTATGCGTGAGCAGGGCCAGACCAAGTGTGGAGGAGGCCCCTGGGCACAAAATCTGGTGGAGGCCCAGTTACAGTTTTTTTTTCAAGCCAAGTAACTGATGGTTGTCTGGCACCTGACTACTGACTATTGTGCCACCCTTGTGCGGGTGCGTGCTGCACGGGTACTCCTGCTTTGCCATTCTGGGCGGGGGGTAGTGTAGTCACCCAGCTGGTCCAGTAGAAAACAGTTCCCTGCATTGAGCTGCTAGCAGCTTGCCCATGTGCGCGGGGGCCCCACTGCTGTCTATAGCTTTGTTGCTAGCCCGTCAGACCAAAGACTGAAAAGCCTCCTAGACCAGACCATAACCCAAAGGTTGGTGAAGGCCCCTTGCGCCCCTTCATTATTGTGGTTTCATTTACATGCTGAATACAAATGAATTCTCCTCCGGCGTTACCTGTCGCTATCTCCATTAGAAAAGAAAACAAACAAGACACAGCACCACGGGTGGCCTACAGCGCCGAACACTAACAGCGCCGTCTGCCTGTGGCCAGCATTGCAGCTGAAGCACTAATAGAGTCTCACCACAGAAGTCAAGTGACCCTACAAGACGTGATAAGTTGATCTCTTTAAAGGAATAGTCAATTTTCAATGGCATTTTTGAAAGTGTATTTTTTTCGTGCCAAAATGGTGCGCTCAAGGTGCTGAACTTGTAATATTTTTTTAAATGCTTTCCTATGTTGGAAAATGTGTGTTTTATAGAAGCAGTTCTGTTGCTATGGGCAACTGTAAACCAAGTCTGTACACCAATATTTAGAAGAAGAGAGAATAGAGTCCTGTATACATAGAACATGGTTCCTGGGTATATGTGAGTGAGCTCCCTCACCTCAAGAACAGTCATAGCAGCAGTATTCTGTGTGTACAGGTCTCTCTTCTTGTAGCTCTTGGTTTACAGTTACTAATAGCAACATATTGCAGGTAGTGGAACTGCATCAAACACACATTTTTTTAACATAACCAAAAATATAAAAAAATACTAGATAAGCTCAGTGCTTTAAGGACATCCTTTTGGCACAAAAAAAATTGCATTTTCAAAAATGCCTTCGAATGTGAACTTTCCCTTTAAATATTTAGCTGCTTTGTGGATTAATAGGTGCATGTGTTGTTCCATACCCCCCTCTATTTCTTCCTTTCTTTTCTTTTCCATGTCCCAATTATTTTTCTCTCTAGACCACGATATGCTTTTTTCTGCTTTTTCACATTCCTCCCTTTTCTTATTATTCATTTTTCTCTTGTTTTCCATATTTTCCAATATCATATTGCCTTTCCTCTAACTGTATCTCTTCAATGTTTCCTCCAATCTTATTTTCTTATCCTTAACACAATAGCCCCCTCCTTTCACATTCTCCCTATATCACTTTGCGACATCCATCTCTCTTTTCCTACTTTTCTTTCCATCTGTCTCTGACGTTACCACGTAACTATAGGAGTATTTAGTGCCCTGTCCCGAAATCCTGGGCAGAGCATCTCTCTGCATACATCTCGACCTTCAGAGAGATGAGATATACTTGGTAAATTTAGTTATCACAGGCAATCTGTTTGAGTAATCAATAGGCAAGCTAGACAAAACTATGTAACATGCAGACTTTCATTATCGAAGTAGTAATTTTAAATTAAATCAGGGATGCCCTCACATTACATAATATGTATGTAAAGGATAAAGCATACAGTGTGTATGGCCATCTGGACGTAGGCCAAAATGTACTTTTCTTCTTGTCTCAAGGTTGATCATATAACTCAACTCCAGTCTTAGTGCTCCCATTGAAGTATTCGCTCATCAGTAATGGGTTAAGTGAATGACAGTGACAGGAAGCCATTTTAGCAGTGGTAGAAAGAGGGCAGGCAACTGATAGTATGGAAGATTCCTCCACAGCAAAGAGCAAATCCACCATAAAAGAGCTGCATTTCGTAATTTTTTTGTTAAGTTCCTGTGTTGTGGCCATGACTGGTGCTTAAAGCTCCTGTCAGGCAGGAGCTCAGAGCCAGGAGTTGTAAATTGCTGAAGCAAACCCTCCAGTGACAGAGGGATGAGGAGGATAGGGAGAAGCACCTCATACAGGGTGAGGACAGGTTGCCGTGTATGTCTGGGAGTCCCAATGTGTGACCAACTGCCTAGGTTCATCATGACAGAGGTAGTGCATAATGGCTTTTGCTCTGCGGGGGCCTGTGAAATCTATGTATGTCCCTGGCTGATTGTACAAGATGGGGAACCAGAGGGTGGGAAGTTAGGAAAACACAATATCACAATTGCCTAAAAATGGGCAATTTTACTAAACTCCTCCACAATCTTGCATGACATGTGACTGCTGATAGCCAATGGGGTTTGGCAGACAGTTAGTAAAATTGTCCAATTTTGAATTTTCCCCTGGGATTTCTGATTGGGGTGACGGGGGGGGGGGCAGATGTAATAGAGTGGTTTGCCTTAACTCTCGATTAACAAACTAACCCAAATATATACCATCACCTCAGTAATCCAGCATTAATTTCAATTGTATTGCTTATTGAGCCCCATTATGAAATTTGGATAGGGCCCGAGCCAAGACATCTTGTATACTGTACGTAAAGATGTCTGAAAAGCATTACCCTGCCAAATTTATCTCCCAAATGGCATTGTAATGAAGATGCTGACAGCATGAATACATTATGAGAAGGTGGCTATAATAGATGGCCTATTTATGGCAGTAAATCTTTTTAATCCCCATAGATTATAAAAATATCTCCACAGTGTAAAAATTGTGTTTGGTTGCCCTCTGGGGATGAGTTGTGCCTTACTGCAGTAGAAAATAATAACTAGAGTTTCACAGGCATACATGTAATAGGCTTAATATATGGTCTGTCATATAGGCTTAAAAATACGTGATCCACTACTTCTTGGCTATAAAGCCATAGAAAAAGTGATGGGCAGCTTTCAGTCCTTTCTTGGAATAATTATGGCTGACACACATTTCTAAATTAATTTATCTTATCTAATCAAACAGTAAAATACATTCTTATTTTCATTACTGAGAGGTGCATGTCCATTTTTCAGCAACTACACTGAACAAAAGTGAAAGCCAAATTTAGATATAAAATGGTAAAGAAAGTAGAATGAAGAAGGGGATAGTCTGAAGACAAAATATATAGATATATATCCAATTAATCAAATATCCAAACTCAAATTTTAAAAGAAAAATAATGAATGTGTATGGCCAGCACTAGTATTAAAAAAGGTAATAATATTAATATTGCTAAACAGTTTCCACAAATTTACATGTATGAAAACATACTTCACTGATGTGTTCTCTGGAACTTCGAATGTCACTAGTCGCCCACCTGAAGAAGTGTTTGAACTGGCATTTCCACAAGCAATGTCCGAAATGACCTGCAATGAGAGTTACAAAAATGTCCATAAAAAAGTAAACTGACCATTTTTGGGGTTCTCAAAGTGGTACAGTTTAAACCAGTCTGTGGGTGATGGGCTTGGTAGGGGTGTGGTTTAGCATGTGCCTTTATTAAGGGTCACATGCTCTAGGAATATTTAGTCCTTAAAAGAGGTTGGTGATTGAGCCAATGCTCAGCAAAGTAAGGCTAAACAAGCTTCCGGGTGCTGGCAAGCCTCGGGTCACCCAACAGAAAACTCTCTATCCGGAGGACCTATCCTAGGACTCTTAGTTCTGGGCCTCCCCACAGCGGTGAGCACACAATAGTTACCAGCTACAGCAGCACAGAGTCTCCTCGGGATGCCGGACAGATGCAGGCCACCCCACTGTACAGTCACTTTCTCTGGAGGCCTGCAGAATCTCTCTCCATCTTGCCTTCCCTGTACAGCTCCACCAGTCGACGTGGCCCTTCTGGCTTCAATGCAACCCTCAGGACGTTCTGATGCCTACTCCAGCAGCTCTCCTCACTCTGTTCCCCTCATGGCTCTAGCTTCCCGTGCTTCCTGACTCTGTCCCTTTTATAGCGGCCCCACCCCCACACCTTCTGCCACCAAACCGTGCAAGATCTTGCAAGTCCCAGCTAGCGCAGGTCACCTCGCCACAAGCAAGATGGCGGCAGCATCCCGGTTGGGCAATGCTCAAAAGCTGCAAAAACAAAAAAACTAATACTTACCTATCCTACAAAACTTGCACCATAGACAAGAAAATAATATGTCTTAAAAAAATAAATAAATAAAGCCTTATAGTACTGCTTAAAGTGGACCAAAACCCAGGATAGTAAATAGTTTTGACTATCCTGGGTTTTGGTCCTTTCCCTGAGGGCACCCTGATCAGGGGTGCCCCACTGTGTAAAACCCCCTAGGATGCCAAACCCAGCTCACCTCTTTCCAGTCCCATGTCGTGTCTAAGAGCAGTGGCTCTGATGGCCGCATCCTTCCCTCTAACAGGGAGCGTGCCCGCGCCAGATCATTTGTAAATGGCCGTGAATGGCCTGTTAGAGGGAAGCGGAGGATACGGCCGTCAGAGCCTCTGCTCTTAAACTCGCCGTGGAACCGGGAAGAGGTGAGTGAGATTGGCCGATCTGGGAGGTTTCACACAGCGGGGTACCCCCGATCGGGGTGCCCTTAGAGAAAGGGCCAAAGCCCAGATTAGTTAAAGTCCTGGGTTTTGGTCCACTTTAAGTGCTAATAATTACTGTGTCCAGCAAGAAATGTGTTTCTTTTGCCAGCACATGCAGTATGTTTAGTATGTCTAGCCTGTCCTAACTCATTTAGCATACCTCCCAAGTGCCCGTGATTTGGAGGGACTGTCCCTCTTTTGAGTTCATGACCCCCTGTCCCTCATTTGTCCCTCTTTGAGATGTAAAATGCAGATCTGTATCAATAAATTATTCATTTGCCTATTCAAAGTGTTTATATTGTTGTAACAGTTACACCCTATCTCTTATCCATCAATCAACGAGGGGGCGTGGCTTAATTTAAAATTGTCCCTCTTTCCCACCCTGAAAAGTTGGAAGGTATGCATTTTGTGATTCAGCCCATCAAAAGTAAGGTAGAGAAGCATTTCAAGTTTAGTAAATAGCCCTGGAGTTATTTAACAAGACATGCAGCAAGTGAGTCATTCCTCAATCCTTGCCATCTGGAGAAGCCACATATCACCTAAGCTGTCCCAGCTGTTCCATCGTCTCTCCTCGCTGCTAGATGTGATCCGTGCCTAAATGATACAGCTAGGCCGGTCCTCATCCTGTTGCTGAATATGAATAATGATGAGAAATTGAATCTACACAAGGATGAATTGATTCTTTATGCACAAATATAAGAAGCTCTCTCCATGTGTTCTATGGATATCAAACCACTTTATGAATGCTAAGCGAAAACAAAACCACAGCTCAAAATCAAATTGACTAGCAAATGGCTGATTTATTATTTGTTGCTTTGAAACAGAACTTACATTGGAAGAAGTTAAAGCTGCACTCCGGGGCAGACAAGAAAATAATATTGATAAAGCTGAGCCTCTACTAGGCATGCACATAAAATTGTGCCTCTGATTGAATATAAATATATGTGGACCAAAACCAGGGATTTTGACTCTCCTGGGTTTTGGTCCCCCTTCTTTGCTGTGTGAAATCCCACAGGTTGCCCATTAAAATGTACCTTTCCCCGCTCCTACAGTCCATGCGAGGGCGCACAGCCAATCAGGGTGCTCAGCTCCATTTGTCATTTTTGGCTAGGAATCGTTGTAACAGTTACAGCATTATGAACACTTTGAATAGGCAAATGAATAATTTATTGATGCAGACCTGCATGTTAGTGGCAATAGACAGCTCTACCTGTGATTAACAAAGCCATAGAGGAGCTTTGGAGGAGAGGTCACTTATACACCCGGTATCGAGAAATATCCAGCCAGGCTTGTTTTCTTTATTTTAATGAAAGGAAGAGGACATCTTGGGTGACAGACTCTGTCACCCCCCATAGACTACACCTTTTTATTCTATTTTATTCCTACCAGGGAAAGAAAACCCCAAGCTTGGTGGGAGTTTTATTCAGTTCGAGTGTATAAGTGACCCTCCCCTCATTAGCTAAAGTGTTTATATGGATTTTTAATATTACACAATTTCCTGATAGTGCTCCTTAAGGAACATATTACGAAGGCAGTCTGTGATCGGGCCCTCTGGTGTTTCAATCCCACCCATATAAGCCTTTTGCGGATCTGACACCACAGACTATTGTCAGGTGAAGAGAACCGAAACCCTTTTTAGAAGTCCTGCGTAAAAACAATATTACCTGCAGATGGGGTTATCTATTTAAAGTGCGGTTTGTCCACCTGGGGAATTTGTACACTATTATCACACCCGATGATGCTAGAGCTGAGCTGATCATGCTGGGCCTTAAAGGTGGACCTAAAGAAACTTCAGCTAACTCCCAGAAGAAAAGAGCCCTCTTGTCACCGGCAGGTAAGGAGCAGGGGGGTATTCCAGAAGCACCCCGGAGAAACCCAAGAAGCCATCTGTGTCATTAATGAATTTGTTCAACAACATTCCTGGACCCCCGAAGGCCGAGTTTGGGATTCTTTTATTTTATTTTTCTTGTCCACCTTTTACTTATGGCGAACTTGGTGAGAACTTGGTCCATGACTAGGTGTACAAAAAATCCCCGGACCTATATGATGGTTGTTTTTCTTCTCTTATGTTGTTTTGTTATTGTGGCTTTAACAATTTTTCCCCTTGTTTAGGTTGTTTGAGGTTATAATACTGTTCACATAATCTGATACTCGGATGGTTGAGAGTCTTTAAGCTCTTTGTACTATGACTTGATTTCTGTTGATATGCCTGTAGTATTTGTTCTTGGGTCACCGTTTCTCTCTCCGTGGTCTGTCAATGGGTCACTCCTCATTAAAAGGCCGGAATGGTGGAGCAATTTAGAGGTGGATTACAGGGCCTGGACTGTCGGTGGGCCTTGTAGTGGAGGGATGGTGTCCCCTTATCTAAATAGCTCCATACCAACTTCATTTAAATCAGACCAACAGCCATTTTACAAAACATGGGTGTTGGACCTCTGCTGGGGGGAGGGCCCAGCCCCCACGATCTAGTACTGTAAAGCCCGCAAACCATACCTGACAACTCGCTCCCTTGTGCAGCCCCATGATTGGCTATGTGACGGCCGCCAGCCGATCAATCCAGACAATCCAAACAAGACAAGACAAAGCCAGACAATCGGGGTGCCCCCCCCCCCGCAGCGGATCAACACCCATGTTTTGTAAAATGAGTGTTGGTCCGGTTTAAATATGTAATGTGACTGAATTACTTTCCCTTACTTCTTCCAGTGTCACAGATTAACACTGGAGATATTTTCACTCTGGTTTAGTTTTTATATTGTTCCTGCCCAATTTAGTTTTATCCATTGGGAGCTAAAATGGGAGGTTTGATATTTTAATGGTTTGCGTTGCAGTCGGTGTGCATCTCAATGTGGAATCGTGTTTGTAGGCTCCTCATGGAGGTGCATACTTGCTGCACTCGGGAAGCATGCTCATCTGTGCTTGGAAAAGTCCCTTTATATGCCTTTTGTTAGTTTGTGATCACTGGAATGGGGGTAGCATACCCTGGGTGTTGAAACATGCATTCTCACTAGCCTACCTTTTCTAACTGTATGTTGGAAACGTGGGCTGCCTGCCCTTTTGTGGGTATGAACGCAATACTCTGTGCCCTAGGTACCTGGTTAATGTGGTCTTTAGACTTTTTAGAGACTTCTGATTGTTCTCTGGATCATCCTTTTATCTTTTCACTATTGTCAAAGTCTCTTGCTGTTTTTTCTCTTGCTTTTTGTTTATTTTTCTTTATTCTCTCTTTATGCCTTTATGGTCTTCCCTTTTTACTTTCCTATCTTTCTGTCTCTCTGGCCATCATCGGCCGGCATTTGGCTGGGTTTAACTACATTATATGTCTGTAAAATTGGTTTCCCTGAATATTCAGGGACTTGATGTCCCACAGAAACGGGTCAAAGCAATGAGGCAAATGCATTCTCTGCATGTAGATGTTGTATGCTTCCAGGAAACGCACTTTGCAGTTAACTCTACACCTTAATATCTGAGTGCAGACTTTCTTTTGTTTTACACTGCTTCAGCTAAGGTTAAACAGAGAGGAGTCTTAATTGTGTTTCGCCACTCCCTTCAATTCTCCCTTCAGGAAGAGATTAATGCTAAGGGACTTTTGATAGTCTCGAGGGATTCTAATCAAGTGATTTACCCTTATATTGATAAGCGGTCATTATACTCGCAGGGTACCTATGGCCCGTCTGGCACTTCAGCTAAGAGATTCCGAGAATTGCTGGATCAACCTCGACTGGTGAGCAGGCACGATTATACATATTATGCTCACCTACTTCAAGTGCACACCAGAATTGACCATATTTTTATCCAGCGATTCTCAATTCCATTGCAGCAATCATGCCAATTGCTTGGTCGGATCATGACCTGACGTGTTTGAAGCTCACCTCTCTGGTTTGGAGATAGCCGACTCACTATTGAATGATGAGGACATAGTGAAATAATTGTAGTTGGAGTTGGATAACTACTTTTCCAGTAATGTGGGCTTGGCTGACTCTTTAGCTGTAGTTTGGGAAACTCATAAAACTGACAGGTTTGCTGGATAGTCACCAGATCGCAGTCACAACAAGTTTAGATGTTTAGATATAGATCTAAACCCATTAGACTTAAGACTGCTGATGGGTTAATATCCAGCAACCCAGTGAAGGGGGTGGATACCTTTCACAAACATTTAAAGTGGACCAACACCCAGGATTTTCACTATCCTGGGTGTTGGTCCACTTCCGCGGGGCACCCCACCCCGCTGTATGAAACCCCCCAGAAAGCCCCAAAAAACTCACCTCACCACGCTCCAACGGCGCATGCGCGAGCGCTCCGCCAATCAGCGCGGACGGACAAGCTGGAATATGGACCGGACAAGAAGAGTGTGCCCGCCGCCGCCTCTCGCGCTTCCCTCTAACAGACGGCCGGCGCGGGTGCGCACCCTGCTAGAGGGAAGCGCGAGAGGCAGCGCCGCCCTGCTCATGCGCTGTTGGAACGAGGAAAAGGTAGGATTTTTGGGGGTCCTGGGGGGTTTTACACAGCGGGGCACCCCCGATTGGGGTGCCCCGCGGGCAGGGAGCTGATCGGCCCAGGAATCTTATAGATTCCCGGGCCGATCAGCAGTGAGTGTTGGTCCACTTTAAGCGCACTTTACAAGGTAAAAAGTCCAAACAAATGTGGAAGCTGCCGCTCACAAATTCAAGAAGCTATTAACTCGCTAAAGATTAATAAGCAACCGGGCCGAATGGCTTTACAGCCTCTTATTATTAGAAATTTGAACCAAGCCTCTCTCCCCACTTGATGGCAACCCTGAATGCTATTTTAAATGGGGGATAAGTGGTTGATGTATGGAAGCCCTAACAGCAGAGGTCGCAATGATACCTAAATCTTGTACAGGTGACACATTGTGGTCCAACTATAGGCATATTTCATATTACTTAAATTTAATCCTGGCAAAAATCTCAGCAATCTGCTTAAATAAATATGTTGATTCCTTGGTCTCGAGAGAGCAAGTGGGGTTTATCCCTGGAAGGCAAGCGGGAGATAAAATACGGAAGATAGTAAATCTGATTCATGTTGCCAAGAAGGAGGGTAGACAGGCTATGCTTCTTGCCCTGGATATCAGCAAGGCATTTGCTACAGCACATTTGTAAAATATAGTGGGCACCGGTCGGAGAGGTTCTCAAAAACTAGGGGCACTAGGCAGGGTTTCCCACTGTCCCGCTTTTGTTTGCCCTGGTTATTGAGCCCCTCTCCAGGCTGATTATGAGTGATTGTAATATTTCCAGTCCTGTTGTCTCTGGCTATGAACCTAAAATATATCTGTTTGCAGATGATATTCTGATGTTGGTGACCAATCCAGTAGTTACTTTGCCAAATTTATTTAATATTTTAGAAACCTTTTCTCAAATATCGTGACTACAAGTGAACTTCGCAAAGTCATATGCTCTTAATATCTCCTTGTCAGAGAGCATGGTCCAGTCTATTAAGCAGAATTTTGATTTTCACTGGAAACCTGGCTCTGTCACTTATTATGGGATTCAGATTACTAAAGATTATTATTCTTTATTTAATGCAAATTGCCCCCCTCTTATCAGTCACCTGCAATCACTCCTAACTAAATGGTCTAGACTTAATATATCCTGACTGGGCTGCATTGCAGCCGTTAAAGGGCCAGTCCAGTCTAACTAACTCTTATTGTTCATGGGAACAGCCATGATGGAATAGCTGCATAATGCTGCACCATTGTCTTCTATTGAGATGTATGAGACAAAGCACTACTTCTCCCTTCTCCTCTCAATAGAAGACAATGGTGTGGCATTATGCAGAAATTCCATCATGGCAGCTCCCATGAACAATAAGATTTAGTTAGGCTGGACTGGCCCTTTAAAATGTACAATTCTCATGTGCTACATATTGGAATTACTAATGCTGTCATAAATATGTTACAGGCTAAGATGCTGCACTTTATATTGGGTGCTAAATGCCCCAGAGTTGCAAAGCCAGTTCTTTTTAGGAATAAAGCTGGGGGGGGGGCCTTAGTGTTCCAAAACCTATGTTATATTATAGAGCGAGTCAAGTAACACAGTTGGTTGGTATGCAGGTAAAGATGCACGGACCCCTATGGGTAGATATTGAGGAGGGAGCTCATGTGAAGGCTTGCTTGGACCCCCCTCTTAAACATAGGACTTACCTTGAGAGTACTACTAACCCAGTTAAGTGGTTCTCATTATACTGATTGTTATACTGAGAATAAATTACAGTGGGCTCTATTTACTAATTAGGTGACTTCTGAAGAGAGATAAAGAGAAGATTTCACAAAAGCCTATGAGTAAGCCACACCCCATGAGAACCACATCCCACCATGGCTTTTAGGTCTATTGGATAAAACCCCGGCTAAGTCTCCGATTAACTCTTTGATTCTTCCATTAGCTTTAGGGGACCTTAACGTGGGCCATTTTGTGTTGTTTTTTTTTTTTATGTGCACACGTTTAGGATAAGCCTCAAAGATTAATTTGATAAAAGCAGTCAGGGTATCAAAAATCTAAATTCATTTTAGTTTTTTTTAGTTAAAAGACCTGAACTGCTAAGCTGGCATGGACAGGGTTTCTGAATTATCCCATAATATTTCCATTATTGTGTAAATTTTGTTTTTAGTGATTGTGCAATTTTGTATTGATTGCGCAGTGGATAATAACTAGTGCCAACCTAGTTTATGTAGGTTTTCCTCCCAGGTGTCACGGACATGCTGTGTGGAATACTGGAGCTGCAGAGGGTCACTCCCAGGCTGATTAGCATTTCTATACAGCTAGTGTCTTTCCAGTGACAATGCTTTGGGAACAGGTTTTTTAAGCTTTTTTCCCTTTTACAATGAACAATGAAAAGGTTAAAATTCATATTTTAGCTTGTTCATTGGATCAATCATTTTAAATTGTGTGCTTGTAAGCTTTATTTTTTCCTGTTGTTGTTATGTTATTGGAGTGGGAACCATTACTTTTTTTTCCTAAGTAACTTTTTTTGTAGTTTGTACACAGGCACACAATTTGAAATTGTCTGTTTGTTTATGTTTCTTCACTTTGAATGGTATGAAGTGGGCGAGCAGCTTTTTCTCCCCAGTTCCTCCCCATGCATTACTTTTGAAATGATATGAAGTGGGCGAGGTTTAGCGCTTAGGATTGTACAATATTGTCAACATACCAGGTCTGCATTAGGTGGACCTAATATCTTATGGATATTTGTTTGTATAATGTTGTAACAATGGTTGCAAACATAACTTTTTAACAGTATTTTTCCATAGATAGCCCAGAGATGCCCTTGATTCAAGTTTGCAGAGACAGAGGGGATTATTGATAGAGCATAGTGGCAACCTTATTGTTCTTTGGTTATAGCTTGAATCATCAAAGCCACATCTACAGAGTCACACTTTCTTTTGTTCAAGGTTTTCTTACAGACATTTCGCCATAATACGCTGTTCGCTGTTTTGCATGATTTAACTGCTCTGTGACCAAAGTTCTATTTCTTGGAGGCTGCTGTGTATCACTGTGTTGGAGGTGTATCACCGATTGCTGCTAATATGGCTGTAACTCCTTATGGTCTGTGTGAACTGTCAAAGTACATGTGCACCCATGACATTATGAACTGTTCTGATGATGTGCACCCATGACATTGTGAACTGTTCTGATGATGTGCACCCATGACATTATGAACTGTTCTGATGATGTGCACCCATGACATTATGAACTGTTCTGATGATGTGCACCCATAACAATACGGACAGTTCTGATGCTGTGCACCCATAACAATATGGACTGTTCTGATGCTGTGCACCCTTAACAATATGGACTGTTCTAATGCAGTGCACTCATAACAATATGGACTGTCACACTGTGCACTCAGTATATTATGGACTGTCACCTTGTGCACCCACTTTGTTGATAATACAGGCCTTGAAAACTCAGCTTATAAAGCATTGTTAAGAATGTCTGCAACTTACACTGGAAGTTGGTCTGATGTGTGTCCAGCACCAGCAGCAGTGAATAAATCCAGATGTCACCAGAGTTGGTCACCCAAAATCACATAAGCAGTTATGGATGGTGGAGAAATATGAACTATGTTTGCTGAACTGTTGAAGAAGGTGTGGCATTAAAACATTGGTGTGGTGGCTGAAGGATGCAGGCTGTAACTTGAGATAGCATTGTGCTGTAATGTATCAGGTCCCATCAGTCTCAGCAAATTTGAATCACGTTTACGGATGGTGGAGAGACTGGTGTATAACCAAATAGCAAAGTGAGGGCCTTTCACATCAAGATATGAATGCCCTCAAGCGGGGGATATGTAAATATATAGTGGTATAGGAGTTGGAAGAGAATTGTTAATAATGTTGCTTATATAAATATAGGAATACATAGCAAAGAATTTATGGCACAACATCAGGAGGAAGGCCTAGAGGGGGTATTCAAAGCAGATAGTATGAGCATCCTGGGACGATAAAGTAATAAATTCCAAACAATGCAGCAGGAAGAGACGAGATAGGGAAGCCAGATTAGGAGAAGAGTAAAACTTGCAACTAGGGTCATAAAAGATCAAAGAGAAGGAAGACCAGAAGATCAAAGTCCTTTTTGGGTATAATTGGGGGGATCCTTAGGTGGCAGAGGAGGGGCAGCAGGGAGGAAGGCAAGAAGGAGACTACGGGCACATGAGAAGGGTCGGGCGAGAGAGAGGAGAGAGAGGAGGAATGAAGGCTGCCCACTGAAAAGGTCTGCTTGTGGGTGCCCGTTTCAGGAGGGTAATGCTTTTAATGTTGTCTTAATCCCTGTATATATATAGGCCAGTCTCAGAACTGTATTGTATTGTTTTGAAAGATTTGATTGCATTATTGTGTTATTTTGTCAACAATATATCTCTTTATTTACTACTTGTCTCAGTGTCCTCTGCATATACCGGAAGTCAAAAGAACCTACAATCTTACAGTCTTATGCGTGTATCCATTGTGTTATCATTGGCCAGGTATTGATAATATTTGTATATGTGTTTGCCTATTTTAGTCGAGCCGGGCAGGATAGATATATAAATATATATACTATTATTAATATTTTAGTTATTCAGGAGATTAATTATATTTACACATGCCTATCACCCAGTTAACTGATCTCCAAGGTTGACATCTCTGTATCTGTGTAAAGGCTGCACATAGTGGCACTATGAATACATTAAATACATTAAACTATAGGGGTTGAAACTGGCAATGCATGATATTGAATGGTTGTGTCCAGTTTTTACTTAATCTAGTTGAGATGCTTAATGGTGTAATATTTTGTTATTAAAAAACAAATTAAATCAATGCCAGACATCAAAATGTTGACTGTCATAACCATCACTCACCTGCACTTCATCCCACTGAAGCGTTGCCACTTTCTGTCCCACTCGAGGTCTCCATGTTGGAAGGGCCATTACAGATGGTGATTGAGGCACTTCTACAGTAGGTTCAAATGTGGTTGGCTGAAACTCTGGCATGTCAGTGACAGTGGGCTCTGTGGTGACCAGAGCTGGAGAGTCGCAGTGCACCCCTGTAAACCCATCATTGCAGATGCAGAAGTAACCATCCCCATGGACACTGCAGTTTCCATGGATACAAGGATTTTCTCCACAGGGGTCTGTAAGAAACTAGAAGAAAATACAGGGATGAAATCATGTTTGATCTAAATATATTCATCATTTTAAAAAGTAGTTTTGTTCTTTTTGAAGAGTTTTGGAGACTAAATGCCGGCAGCGTAGGATAACAATAATGGTTTTTAAAGGCTGAAAATTAGTGTAACAACCTGTTAATATTGCCCATGTTGAGTGGTAGATATGGCTGTGTGTTTTGTCAGGAACAGAGAATTTTATTTCTAACCAGACAAGTCTTTAATGCAAATTTAACCTTGAAAAATTAGATCCACCCCCACAGAGCCCCATGGAGCCCCACAGAGCTGGCAGAAGAAGAACCCTGGCAAATCCAGCTTCCATATCCAGGATCCAATTATGATGGACCACACACACCACATGACCTCCCACCACACATAGAATAGTGGGTGCTCAAATGTTAGTTGTGAATACAATGTCTGTATCGGGGCTGAAAGCAGAAGAACACAAGTGACTCAGGGCTACAGGAGTGCAAGGGAGTGATCCTGCAGAAGGAAAGGTAAGTATAGACTTTATTTTAGGTTTGCAATCTTTTTGAAGCAATCCTGCAGTCAATAATTAATGTTGGGTAGTTTTGCATTGGGGGTGGGGGATGATCATTGGTGACCATGAAAGCCCAATACAGCCAGGCTTATACCACTTCTATAACATTTCAATTGGGGTGCACAGTTATGTGCAAGCCTGTCCAGGGCAGTTACTAGGCAAAATAGTGCTCAGTGCAAGAAGGAAAACATTCTGCCGATACTGGTATGTGCCATGTTGTGCCTCTTTTTAGCAGCAGGCAGTGCCCCCTACTATTACTGAGCCCAATATGAGGGGTCTGTCTTATGGTCTGCACCACTAACAGTAGTCCTCACCCATCTGTAGAAAACAGGATGACTGGGATAAAGGTGCCCCCAAAGGCCTTAGTGCCCAGCTCGCCCTCCCTCTAGAAACGGCCCTGCATGTCCATTAATCTTAACTGGCTACCTCTGGGTTGGGCAGCAATCAGCAAGGTTTAATTTACAGAAGCAAGACAAAAAATGAGTATATATATATATATATATATATATATATATATATATATATATGTTATGTTTGTTCTTGGACAGAGCCTTTTCAGATTCATAACCAGCCATGGAGTTGTGTGTGATGGAGGGCAGGAAACAGCTGACTGCAATGAAGCACGTCCCCTAGTAAATGAAGGTGCAGCTGCTGCATGGGTTTCCTGCCCTACATCAGGTGGCGCTCTGCTGGGAAAAGGTGATCCTTTTTCTATTGCAGGGCTCACTGCTGGAGTGAGGATTAGGTTATGTTAGTGCCCTTTGAAATCAGGACCCTCCCTGACACAGAGCTACAAAGAGGGTAGAAGTAGGTCTGCTTTAAAGAGGAGCAACCACCAGCTTAGAGTCTATAAGGCTCCAGGGCCAGTGGTAACCCTCTTTTTGGGTTTAGCCCAATGTGTAAGATTCCTGGGATCACCTTGAAACTCGCCTTTCCACCAATACCATGCAGCATCTGTCCGGCTGCTGCACACTCCTGTGCCAGGCATGAATAGCTGGTACGGGCATACCTGGAGGAACCTGCATAGCTGGAGGGAGATGTCTGCCCCTCCATTCAGCTTTCTATACCACCCACCAATGTGTACATGTGCCATGGGATAACCTTAGGTTTAAATTGCTGTACACACATCAGGGCATTCCTAATCAGCATACTCACTGGAACAGGAACAAAACCTGGGGGAGGGAAAACCCAGAGTTTTGTCCCTTGTTTGTGACATTCCAATTTGGAATGCTCTGATGTGTAAAACCCCAGGGATCACTATGAAACCCACCTTTCCAGCAATCCCTTGCATGCACAGTCTGCTGCAGCAGCATCCCTAAGGCTGATGCATGCTCCCGCGCCATATCTGGATGACTGGTGTGGTCACGCTTCAGGGATGCCTGCCCTCCATTCAGCTCGCTATGCTGCTCATCAATATTCATAGCATAAAAAAAACTTATTGGAGGAGAGCACGCACATGCTCTGTGGGATCACAGTCAAGGTAGGAATTTATGGTTTTCCTTTTAGGTAAGCACAGCAGGCAGGCAGGATGTCTCCAGGAAGAGGAACAAAACCTAAGGGAGTGAAAATACTAAGTTTTGTTACTCTCACTGCTACTTTTAAAGTGGACCAAAACCCAGACTAGAGTCTAAAAGACTAAGCCAGGGAATGAGCATGTTCTGGATGCTGCGGGGTGTGGCTAAGCTTAGCCACAACCATAGACTAGGTTGAGTTTACATAGAAACCAGGGTGTTGCACAATGCCGGACATCGCAAATCGGGGTACCCCTAGAGAAAGAGAGTGCCAGCTCATTTACATTTCATTAGTTTAAAATAATAATAATCATTATTTATACAGCCCCAACATATTCTGCAGCACTTTTTCAGTTTTTCACTCCCTAAACCAAACCCTGAATCTGATGAGCTTCCGTATCATGCATATTGGTATTATTGCTCCAGTTCTCCTCTGTGGCTAAACAGGATAACACTTTCAGAAGGTACACTTTGCAGACTGTTCCAGATATGAAGATCAGGGAGAGTGTTATGAGAATTGCAGAAAATACCCTCTGAGGAATATTTGTACCCAGTGAAAATCTGCTTGCAGTGCTAGAATTGGGAAAGAGAAATGCTAAGAAGTGTTCAGACCATTTCCCAGATAAATGGAAGTTACTGAAAGAGAACGCAGGCGCTATGAAAAACATTTGTCATTCAGTGAATATGCGCAAGCTTTCCCTCCCCTTACACCAATATATGTCCTCTAGCTAATGACTAACATAAATTGTGCAGCCGTTCCCCCTCCAGATGGAAATCCCAAAGGAGTTCTTTTACTTGTCTGAAACTAATTGACCCAATCCTTTCTCTTCCCTATGCCCCACCAGCAAAATAAACTCCTTCCCCTAACTTATCCTCCTGTGTGTTGGTCGATTACTTATCTGTTCGCTTTAGATACAGTATGGCTGAACTTGTTTAAATGTTTGTAGTCTATGGTGAGGGAGTATACTGAAACAACCAATGCCCCCCACCCCAAACTGCAGGGTCTTTTGTTAAAGCATTTTTGACTAGAGTTTTACACCCCCCCCCCCCATGTACACTCTAATTGAGGGTGGGGTGTTTTTGTGGACTGGTGATCTCCCTCCTCTGATTTGGGATGCTCCACTGAAATACCCTGGTTCGCGGAGTCTGTTTGCTGTACCACAACCCCATGGTGCATGTGCAGGGCCACAAGCCCCATCTCTGGAATCCCTCCGGCTCATGCACCCATCCACTCCAGGCCTATCTTAATGGCTGTCTCAGGCATGTCCAGCCAGAGAGTAGTGGCAGAAGGTATGCTGGGGCTCATTTATCGATATGCACAGCATAGAACAATGATTGGAACTGAGCCTGCGCATGCATTTTGTGGTAGCTAAAAAGAGATAAGCAGACCTAGAGACGGGGCTTTTCACACAGTGGGGCATCCCAAATCAGGAAGTTCTGGGGACATAAACAAAAGACAGGGATTGGTCCACTTTAAAGTACAGTCACCAGGTAAACCCCCACCCTGCCTCCTTCCCCTGGCGATTAGGCAGGGCTGTGAGGGTTACAATAAAATACTACTTACCTCACCCGTGGTCCTGTGCTGTCCACCTGATGATTCTGGTGCTGGGTGCCTCCATCCTAGACCTGCTACACCCATTCACCTACACAAGGCAGGGTTAGCCACTATGTGCATAGTCCATGCATCAGCCACAGGAGCACCGGGGACTTCAATTGTAAGGAGTTTTTTTTTATTGTGAACTGAACCAAGGTAAATTTCGGCAACAGCACTAAGAAAACTTGTAAAAAAAACTGTAAAAATAAAAATCTCCCTTCTCGTCTCTTCCTCACACTTAACCATAACTACCCTAATGGAATAAAAATAAACTCACCTTATCCTTACTGGGGGGGGGGGGGCACTTCTCCACCAGAATCAGAGCACAGACTACAGTAGGTGATCAGGGGTTGACGGCGGACAAAGTTTAGCCTCAGATTTTACACATTGGCCCATTTTAATGTTGGGGGTGGAAGTTGGGGTTGCTATAGTTATACCTGTCATTCCCATCTCCCCAGAATAAATGAGCGGAGCTAAAGAGGGAGGATGAGTAGAGCTGGGAGGGAGTAGGGGAGTATTATTGGAGATTGGAGGGCAGATGAGTGTACCTTGGGACAAATGACTAGAGTTGGAAAGGAGGTGAATACGAGATCCCGCGAGAGTGATAAATTATTTAAACTGGGGGAGGGGTGTTAGCAAAGCTGGGAGGGAACCACAGATGAGTATAGTGGGGGGATGAGAGGTGACAAGAGAAAAGAGAAATGGAGATGGGGGGGTATGGGGGAGTGCAACTGGGAAGGGAGTGAATAAAAGTTAAGAATGAGTTAAGCTGGGAGGGGCTTAATAAGCAGAGTTGGAGGATGAGAAGGCTTAGGCTGTGGCAGGGAGAGTGGCCCACTTAGCTAGTACCAGTACTTTCCTTTTTAATGCTGGGAGGTCAGGAAGCAGAGTGATGATCAGACCATGCCCCATAGAGGACACATGTCTGCACTGCCCTTATAGTGGCCCTGGATGTTGCCAGTGCTAATCTGCCTTTCAAGTATACATTTTTTAATTCATTAGAGTAATTGGGGTATGTCCATATGGCCATGTTCCCCAATCCCCTCCCCAAGAGCCACCAATAGGTCAATTTTTGTGGATCTCCTCTATAGCTCTGTCCAAGCACTACAATGTAGCTCTGGCGGGACAAGGTTGGGAAACACTTCCTTATGGTCGAATATCCTGGTCCTCATTAAGTAAGCTTTGGAGCAGTTGTACTGTCAACAGTCATTTATCCAGACTCACAGTCTTCCAACAATCCTGGTGCACAACTCAAATGGAGATGATAGAGAAAACTAATTTGACAGTTCCCAATTGTGCCAGATATTTTTAAAGCTGCAAATGCTTGGTGTAGGAAAACAGCCCAATGTGTATCAGACACATTGGACCCACCTTGTCGAGTAAGAGCATTTATTAACAATTTATAACCACACCATGTTAAATCAAAGCTCATCAGCAGCTGACATGTTTCAGACGTGCTTGTTATGGAGACATCCACAGCTAAGGAAGTGACTATATCCAAACCACGTCAAGGGTTAAGGGTTAATGCAATGTTTTCTGTAATAAGATTAGTTATCGCATGTGATGTTCCTGGGATGCTGCACTGGTGATTTTCCAACTGCAGAGATCATGTTTCTTCTTGAAAAAGAAACACACGCAGTTACATCTGCCCAGAAAAGCTGTTGGATCAATGATATTTTCCATTATGATAGTGCTTTGCTAAAGCCCAGATATTTGAAAGCTAAATGAAAAGAAACAGCTTATGGGTCAATTTGAAAATCATTTTTCATGAAATTTATAAAAACTGTAATAATCAGAATATAAAAACAACTCTCAAAGAAAAATAAGGCAGATGGGAGAATCCAAACCGCAAAGTTCAGGTTCATACCAAACTTTGCAAGTTCCGGTTCCCAAACCCAAACACGGACTTCAGCCAGAGGTCTGTGTTCGAGTTCGGCATCCACCCTGAAAACAGAAAAGCTGGTTGATGGGCCCATCCACCCGCTTCCCCTAAGGGTGCAGCAGCAGACTGCTGCTATAACTCACCTGAACTCGGATCCTCTTCTGTCAGTGGCGGCAGAGCTGTGGCATCAGTATTTCAAACTTGCCCCAGTCGGGGCTACAAAAAGATGGCCGCCGGCTCCCATGAGTTAGGATGATCCTAGTGCCCGAACTTTGGGGGGGTTCGTCCATTTCAATTCAGATAGTAAACACCCAACTAATATACCATACATAAAATGTGATGTAAACATAAAGAGTTTTAAAAGCACATAGGGCCTATTAACACCATCATTTATGTCTATTATACATGTGATAAAAGGATGGATGTGGGTGTCAATGGATGCGTATATTATTTCCGCATTAAATCTGCTGTTCAGCACAAAAGTATGTCTTAAAGTACAGTGAAAGCAAATAAAGGTATTGTATAAATGGGCCCTTTTCACAAAATACAGTTAAAGAGCAACTGGAGACCAGCATCTGAGTGGGAAAGAGTCACAGCCACCCTAATGTTCAGCAGAGTCACAGGTGTCTCTGAGACCAATGGCATGTCACTGACACAGGGCTTGCTGGTCATGCTGGTCACCAGCTTTTAGTTTAGAAATCCATTTTTAATGCACTTGCTATCTTCAGTAACCAAATAGGAGAGGAAGCTAGAAAAAAATGATTTTAGATATAATTCATCCCCACTGCATGGAAAACAACATGTCTGGAGTTTGGCTTTAATGAGATCAATATATTGTAAAGTAAAAGTGGTGCGCTTTGTGTTTTTTGCTTTCTGTCCTCTCAGCAAAGTATAACTCATTACAGTCCATATTGCTTTCTCTTTTATTGCCTAATCCGTATCGTGCTGGGTTCTAAGCAATTATGTGTGTGTATCGTTACCACACTCATATAATGGCCTGCCTTTATTTATTTGTTCATGAAAGTTACCAGCTCAACTTGTGGTAACTGAGCAGTGACAATTATCACAAGCTAAGAAGTATGGCCATTTAATATAAAAGAATCAAATGTCAATACACTGCATACTCATACATAATATAATGGGGAGGCCGATTCATTAATAGCGGCAGGTAGCGACAGTTGAGCGACTGTAGCGGCATTTTCAGAGCGCCCGCTAGTAGTCGCTGTGCTTGGCCGTTGTTCGGTAGTTGATAGCGACTCAGTCGGTTTGCCGTAATGTTGAATATTGGGTGAGGAGTCGCTATTTGACAGGTTCCGCGCTGTATGGGAGCGCATGATAGCGACTGGCCCTAGCGACCGGCTCCCACCATATTCATTAAAAAATCACGCTAAAAAAATTCTCGCGCTGTAAAATGCACATTTAAACCCCAGAGCACTGGCGGCGATGGGTTAAAGTGGACCAACACCCAGGATTTTGACTATCCTGGGTTTTGGTCCACTTCAGGGGGGCACCCCGATTAGGGGTGTCCCACTGTGTAAAACCCCCCAGAACCCCGAAAAACTCACCTCACCACGCTCCCACGTAGCCACGGACAAACGGCGGACAAGACAGTGCGCCCGCCGCCGCCTCCCGCACGTCGCTCTGACAGGGCGCGCGCCCGCGCCGCCCATTCACAAATGGCCGGCGCGGGCGCGCGCACGTCTAGAGGAGGTGAGTTTTTTGGGGGTTTTGGGGGGGGGGTCCCTCACCGCGGGACATCCCGATCTCGGATGTCCCGCGGTGAGGGAGGTGATCGGCCCGGGAATCTTATAGATTCCCGGGCCGATCAGGGGTGGGTGACAGTCCACTTTAAAAGTAGTTTTTTAACCCCCAAACAACCATATTTTTGGAAACAAAAAAAAACAAGTTTTTTAAATAATTTAGTAATATGAATACATTAATATCAGACCTGTAATATCAATTCTGTACAATTTTTATTTTTTATTTTTTTTTCCCTTAAAAAAATTATCTAAAATGGCAGAAGTGGTCACAGAATTTTTCACATTTAAAAAAAAAAAAAAAATTAAAACAATTATTAATATTTAAAGATTGTTCCATTGAAATGCATTGGAGAGCGCCAGGTAGCGAGAGGTCATACCTGTCACTGTTCAAGGTCGGATGCTGGCGCTGTGGGCTGAGGCTGGAATAATGATGAATGAGTGGCTATATGGCGCTATCTCAGTCGCTAAGCAGGATTGGCTTGATAAATGTGTGATTGTGGTGGGGAGCCGGCGTTCTCGTGGCGGGGCCCGCTCACCAGTCGCTACCTGTTGCTATTCCTTCATAAATAAGGGCCGTAGTCTATACTGAGTTTTACAGCGCCTGGAAGTCCACCTGACTTTAGTACTCCCCCCCCCCCACTCTGCTTCATGGGCATCAAAATGGGCAGAGGTGTGAGTTGTTTGCGTCTGTGATGTGTCCCCATTTGGTGTCCGGATTACATATAGTTGCACTTGGGGGGCATTCAGGCAGGGGGCATCATACAACAGGTCATCTTTCGTGACAGAGCCTGAGCAGAGAATGGATCAAGATTACTCGCACAAGACATTGCATTCCAGGAGTGATCTGCAGTGTGGGAGGTGGGTTTACCTTTTTTCTTTTTACTTAATTTAGACTTTGCCACAAATGTCTATATATGTATTTACTCATTAGGGTCGATTCAAAGAAACATGTAACAGCTTGGATTTGGGTGCCGATCATCCTATTTTTCCCGTCCGCTCGTGCGTTCGTATGAACTTGCGAGTGATTCTATAAGCAAATACGTTTCTATCCTAAAATGTACGTCCGTTCGTATGGCAGTTCGGGAATCAGACCTATGTCAGTTTCCATCCTGAATTTTCTGTTTCATTTCTCAGGTTGCAACATTGGTTTTGCCCTTTTTCCTTTTTTGTCTGGACGTAAATCCTTCTGATCTTGCGGCTGCGCACTACAAACTTACCTCATTAAAGTGCATTCTAAATATTTGGTCTTTTATTTTTCTTTATTTCATTCATTTTGTAGTAACCAACCATTAATGAATGCATTTGCATAAGTAAATCTTACTTTGTTTCATTTTTAGTTAACTTGCATTTTTTACTTGTGGATTTATTTTTAATATTTAGGCTTCAAATGGTACAACTTAAAATTTTGTGTGTGGTTACCCACACCCTCTACATACAGATTGCTCTCAAATATAAAAAAACACCCAGCAACTTCTGCATGTTATGAGCCTAGAAACAGCCAAGATGGCGGCTCAGGTATTATCGGGCAGCCTGCAAACAGAAAGGGCCTTGTGACTGTGTTGCTCTGGATTCTTTGATATCTGACCTTTCCGTGCCCCCAGCTCTGCTGTGTCTGTGCAAAATACAGCAGTAACCCACATCCTGCACTTTATCCCGCTCTCCTCTCCTCAGTATGTGTGATGCATCTGACCAAAGATGTGCTTAAATAATTAAACAAAGCAAAGGTAAACAACTACACCAATAAATGCAATCTAAAAATATTATTGTAGTACCTCAATTTAAAAATAAATACCAAAGGACATAAGTTTCTTTAATTAACGCAAATAGATTGCAAAATAAAGGTTTACATGCAAAGGACTAATTAAGGTCCACATTAAAATGCTTTTATAAGGCATACATGAATCAGGTATGCATTGCCATACAATTTATGGCCTCGGCCATGCTGATACATGCAGTTCATTGGAGCTCAAGACTAGAGATGAGCGAACTTTTGAAAAATTCGATTCGACTGATTCGCCAAATTTTCCGACAAAAATCGTTTCGACCCGAATAAATTTGCGACGAATCGCTATTAAAAACGGCTATTTCTGAGCCTCCTACAGCCTCAATAGGGTTGTAAACCATTCAGCCTTGCTGTAACACGCACAGGATGCGTGCTGGGTTAGTTAAATAATACTTTGAAGAAATATCACATGCAGATCAGAGGCATCGCTAATAGAATCGCAGAGCGGCACAATTGCAGAGAGTTGAAGTGGCATCACTATGAGGGGCAGAAGGAGCCCAAATATACACTGGAGTTGGCCTCAGGAGCCCAATAATTGGATGAATCACACCCTGGAGTTGGCAGGAGTTGGCAGCAGCAGCAGCAGGAGCCCAAATATACACTGGAGTTGGCTTCAGGAGCCCAAAAATTGGATGAATCACACCCTGGAGTTGGCAGGAGTTGGCAGCAGCAGCAGCAGGAGCCCAAATATACACTGGAGTTGGCTTCAGGAGCCCAAAAATTGGATGAATCACACCCTGGAGTTGGCAGGAGTTGGCAGCAGCAGCAGCAGGAGCCCAAATATACACTGGAGTTGGCTTCAGGAGCCCAAAAATTGGATGAATCACACCCTGGAGTTGGCAGGAGTTGACAGTAGCAGCAGCAGGAGCCCAAATATACACTGGAGTTGGCCTCAGGAGCCCAAAAATTGGATGAATCACACCCTGGAGTTGGCAGAAGTTGGCAGCAGCAGCAGCAGGAGCCCAAATATACACTGGAGTTGGCTTCAGGAGCCCAAAAATTGGATGAATCACACCCTGGAGTTGGCAGGAGTTGACAGTAGCAGCAGCAGGAGCCCAAATATACACTGGAGTTGGCTTCAGGAGCCCAAAAATTGGATGAATCACACCCTGGAGTTGGCAGGAGTTGACAGTAGCAGCAGCAGGAGCCCAAATATACACTGGAGTTGGCCTCAGGAGCCCAAAAATTGGATGAATCACACCCTGGAGTTGGCAGGAGTTGGCAGCAGCAGCAGCAGGAGCCCAAATATACACTGGAGTTGGCTTCAGGAGCCCAAAAATTGGATGAATCACACCCTGGAGTTGGCAGAAGTTGGCAGCAGCAGCAGCAGGAGCCCAAATATACACTGGAGTTGGCTTCAGGAGCCCATAAATTGGATGAATCACACCCTGGAGTTGGCAGGAGTTGGCAGCAGCAGCAGCAGGAGCCCAAATATACACTGGAGTTGGCTTCAGGAGCCCAAAAATTGGATGAATCACACCCTGGAGTTGGCAGGAGTTGACAGCAGCAGCAGCAGGAGCCCAAATATACACTGGAGTTGGCTTCAGGAGCCCAAAAATTGGATGAATCACACCCTGGAGTTGGCAGGAGTTGACAGCAGCAGCAGCAGGAGCCCAAATATACACTGGAGTTGGCTTCAGGAGCCCAAAAATTGGATGAATCACACCCTGGAGTTGGCAGGAGTTGACAGTAGCAGCAGCAGGAGCCCAAATATACACTGGAGTTGGCCTCAGGAGCCCAAAAATTGGATGAATCACACCCTGGAGTTGGCAGAAGTTGGCAGCAGCAGCAGCAGGAGCCCAAATATACACTGGAGTTGGCTTCAGGAGCCCAAAAATTGGATGAATCACACCCTGGAGTTGGCAGGAGTTGACAGTAGCAGCAGCAGGAGCCCAAATATACACTGGAGTTGGCTTCAGGAGCCCATAAATTGGATGAATCACACCCTGGAGTTGGCAGGAGTTGACAGTAGCAGCAGCAGGAGCCCAAATATACACTGGAGTTGGCTTCAGGAGCCCAAAAATTGGATGAATCACACCCTGGAGTTGGCAGGAGTTGACAGTAGCAGCAGCAGGAGCCCAAATATACACTGGAGTTGGCCTCAGGAGCCCAAAAATTGGATGAATCACACCCTGGAGTTGGCAGGAGTTGGCAGCAGCAGCAGCAGGAGCCCAAATATACACTGGAGTTGGCTTCAGGAGCCCAAAAATTGGATGAATCACACCCTGGAGTTGGCAGAAGTTGGCAGCAGCAGCAGCAGGAGCCCAAATATACACTGGAGTTGGCTTCAGGAGCCCAAAAATTGGATGAATCACACCCTGGAGTTGGCAGGAGTTGGCAGCAGCAGCAGCAGGAGCCCAAATATACACTGGAGTTGGCTTCAGGAGCCCAAAAATTGGATGAATCACACCCTGGAGTTGGCAGGAGTTGACAGCAGCAGCAGCAGGAGCCCAAATATACACTGGAGTTGGCTTCAGGAGCCCAAAAATTGGATGAATCACACCCTGGAGTTGGCAGGAGTTGACAGCAGCAGCAGCAGGAGCCCAAATATACACTGGAGTTGGCTTCAGGAGCCCAAAAATTGGATGAATCACACCCTGGAGTTGGCAGGAGTTGACAGTAGCAGCAGCAGGAGCCCAAATATACACTGGAGTTGGCCTCAGGAGCCCAAAAATTGGATGAATCACACCCTGGAGTTGGCAGGAGTTGACAGTAGCAGCAGCAGGAGCCCAAATATACACTGGAGTTGGCTTCAGGAGCCCAAAAATTGGATGAATCACACCCTGGAGTTGGCAGGAGTTGACAGTAGCAGCAGCAGGAGCCCAAATATACACTGGAGTTGGCCTCAGGAGCCCAAAAATTGGATGAATCACACCCTGGAGTTGGCAGGAGTTGGCAGCAGCAGCAGCAGGAGCCCAAATATACACTGGAGTTGGCTTCAGGAGCCCAAAAATTGGATGAATCACACCCTGGAGTTGGCAGAAGTTGGCAGCAGCAGCAGCAGGAGCCCAAATATACACTGGAGTTGGCTTCAGGAGCCCAAAAATTGGATGAATCACACCCTGGAGTTGGCAGGAGTTGGCAGCAGCAGCAGCAGGAGCCCAAATATACACTGGAGTTGGCTTCAGGAGCCCAAAAATTGGATGAATCACACCCTGGAGTTGGCAGGAGTTGACAGTAGCAGCAGCAGGAGCCCAAATATACACTGGAGTTGGCCTCAGGAGCCCAAAAATTGGATGAATCACACCCTGGAGTTGGCAGAAGTTGGCAGCAGCAGCAGCAGGAGCCCAAATATACACTGGAGTTGGCTTCAGGAGCCCAAAAATTGGATGAATCACACCCTGGAGTTGGCAGGAGTTGACAGTAGCAGCAGCAGGAGCCCAAATATACACTGGAGTTGGCCTCAGGAGCCCAAAAATTGGATGAATCACACCCTGGAGTTGGCAGGAGTTGACAGTAGCAGCAGCAGGAGCCCAAATATACACTGGAGTTGGCCTCAGGAGCCCAAAAATTGGATGAATCACACCCTGGAGTTGGCAGGAGTTGACAGTAGCAGCAGCAGGAGCCCAAATATACACTGGAGTTGGCCTCAGGAGCCCAAAAATTGGATGAATCACACCCTGGAGTTGGCAGAAGTTGGCAGCAGCAGCAGCAGGAGCCCAAATATACACTGGAGTTGGCTTCAGGAGCCCAAAAATTGGATGAATCACACCCTGGAGTTGGCAGGAGTTGACAGTAGCAGCAGCAGGAGCCCAAATATACACTGGAGTTGGCCTCAGGAGCCCAAAAATTGGATGAATCACACCCTGGAGTTGGCAGGAGTTGACAGTAGCAGCAGCAGGAGCCCAAATATACACTGGAGTTGGCCTCAGGAGCCCAAAAATTGGATGAATCACACCCTGGAGTTGGCAGGAGTTGACAGTAGCAGCAGCAGGAGCCCAAATATACACTGGAGTTGGCTTCAGGAGCCCAAAAATTGGATGAATCACACCCTGGAGTTGGCAGAAGTTGACAGTAGCAGCAGCAGGAGCCCAAATATACACTGGAGTTGGCCTCAGGAGCCCAAAAATTGGATGAATCACACCCTGGAGTTGGCAGAAGTTGGCAGCAGCAGCAGCAGGAGCCCAAATATACACTGGAGTTGGCCTCAGGAGCCCAAAAATTGGATGAATCACACCCTGGAGTTGGCAGGAGTTGGCAGCAGCAGCAGCAGGAGCCCAAATATACACTGGAGTTGGCTTCAGGAGCCCAAAAATTGGATGAATCACACCCTGGAGTTGGCAGAAGTTGGCAGCAGCAGCAGCAGGAGCCCAAATATACACTGGAGTTGGCTTCAGAAGCCCAAAAATTGGATGAATCACACCCTGGAGTTGGCAGGAGTTGACAGTAGCAGCAGCAGGAGCCCAAATATACACTGGAGTTGGCCTCAGGAGCCCAAAAATTGGATGAATCACACCCTGGAGTTGGCAGAAGTTGGCAGCAGCAGCAGCAGCAGGAGCCCAAATATACACTGGAGTTGGCTTCAGGAGCCCAAAAATTGGATGAATCACACCCTGGAGTTGGCAGAAGTTGGCAGCAGCAGCAGCAGCAGGAGCCCAAATATACACTGGAGTTGGCTTCAGGAGCCCAAAAATTGGATGAATCACACCCTGGAGTTGGCAGGAGTTGACAGTAGCAGCAGCAGGAGCCCAAATATACACTGGAGTTGGCCTCAGGAGCCCAAAAATTGGATGAATCACACCCTGGAGTTGGCAGGAGTTGACAGTAGCAGCAGCAGGAGCCCAAATATACACTGGAGTTGGCCTCAGGAGCCCCAAAATTGGATGAATCACACCCTGGAGTTGGCAGAAGTTGGCAGCAGCAGCAGCAGGAGCCCAAATATACACTGGAGTTGGCCTCAGGAGCCCAAAAATTGGATGAATCACACCCTGGAGTTGGCAGGAGTTGACAGTAGCAGCAGCAGGAGCCCAAAAAATGGCCTAAAGACATAAATATGTTTTGCACCATTTGGAAAGTGTAAAACGTGGCACCATGCTGAATCTAGTCGCATGCATCAGGCATTGGTGGGTGGAAATCCTGGCTGATCCATCCCTGATTCATTTTGACAAAGGTGAGTCTCTCCACATTTTTAGTTGACAGACGAGTTCTCCTCGCCGTAACTATGGCCCCCGCCGCACTAAACACCCGCTCAGATGGCACGCTACTTGCCGGGCAGGACAGCTTTTCCAGGGCAAACTCTGCTAGTTGCGGCCACAAATCAAGTTTGGCTGCCCAGAAGTCCAGCGGATCCTCAAGGTGTGTTGGCATGGTCATGTCAAAGTATGACATGACCTGCTGGTTCAGGTCCTGCTCCAGGTCTTCCTGCTGCTCATGAGTAGCCTCACTATGCGGGTGTAGAAAGCTACTCATTAGCGACTGAAGACTGAGGCTGCTGCTGCTGATGGAGCTTCTGCTGCTGCTGCTGCCAACCCCCCCAGCGGCCATGGCAGTGGAAGGTGAGCGCAGAGGTCCCCTCGAGTCAGACCTGCGAGAGTATGGACCATGGCGCAGATAGGCATCGGCCAACTGCCTACGTAGAATGTCTTTGTAGTAGTTGAGTTTGTCCTCCCTCTCGGTGGGTTTAAAAAATGCCCCCATTTTGTGCCGGAAGCGAGGGTCCAATAAGGTGGACAGCCAGAAGTCATCCCGCCGACAGATGGAAACAATTCTGGGGTCACTACGCAAGCACGTGAGCATGCTTCGTGCCATTTGCTCAAGTGACTCGGATGGACTACCTGTCTCCATCTCCACTGCATACTGCCACGGTGTGTCCCGGTCCTCTGTCTCGCCTTCCTCAAACACCCTCTAGCTCCTCTGGCTGCTCCTGCTCCTCCTCTCCTGTCCGCTGACTAGATAAACCAGCCATTTCGCCAAGCCTAAACTGTGTTTCGCTGGGCAACTCCTCCTCCTCCTCTTCCTCCTCCTCCTCCTCCAGTTCAGCTCCAAGGGGGTTCATGTGGCCGTAAGATGTAAACGCCATGTCTCCAGTGCCCTGACCAGCCATGGTTTCCAACATGTGCTGTAGTACATGAAGCAGTGGAATCACGTCGTTCATCCCGTAATCCTGCCGACTGACAAATAAAGTGGCTTCCTCAAAGGGCCTGAGCAAACGGCAGGTGTCACGTATGAGCTGCCACTGGTTGACATTGAAGTTACACAGGGGAGTCCCCCTATCTGCTTGGATCATCAGGAAATCCGTGATGGCTTTTCTCTGTTCATATAATCGGTCCAACATGTGAAGGGTGGAATTCCAACGGGTGGAAACATCGCAAATCAGACTATGTTGGGGGATACCATTCTGACGCTGTAGCTCAAGAAGGGTGTGTTTGGCGGTGTAGGAGTGGCTGAAGTGCATGCAAAGTTTCCGTGAAGTTGTTAGGATGTCCTGCAGATGGGGGGAACACTTCAGAAACCGCTTGACAACCAGATTGAAGACGTGAGCCATGCAGGGGGCATGGGTCAGGCTTCCTTGGCGCAGCGCAGACAAAATGTTCTTCCCATTGTCGGTAACCATGATTCCCATTTTAAGTTTTCTCGGAGTAAGCCATGTTTGGATTTCCTGATGAATACATTTAAGCAGTTCCTCCCCTGTGTGACTCCGTTCGCCAAGACAAACCATGTGAAGCACTGCGTGACACCTCCGTGCCCTGCACACATGGTAGACTGGAGGGGCACTGAGACTTGAGCCTACAGTGGAGGGTGAGGAGATGGCGGAGGATGAGGAGGCCGAGTCGCACGGTGTCACAGGCCCAATGGGCAGAGAGCGCGGAGGCCGAAGCGGCGTGACCTGTCCAAGTTGCTGCTGCAAAGGGACCACATTCACCCAGTGGGCCGTAAACGACATGTACTGCCCCTGACCGTAGTTACAGCTCCAGATGTCGGCGCTGCCATGTATTTTGCTACACACCGACAGGCTCAAGGACTGGCCCACCTTCTGTTCAACAAAAGTGTGCAGCGCTGGTACTGCCTTCTTGGCAAAGAAATGACGGCTTGGGACTCTCCACCTCGGCTCGGCACAAGCCATCAGTTCTCTGAAAGGTGCAGATTCCACCACCTGAAAAGGGAGCGACTGCAGCACCAGCAACTTGGACAGGAGCACATTCAGCTTCTGCGCCGTAGGATGAGTGGGCGCATACTGCTGTCTCTTGGACATGGCTTCGCTGATGGATTGCTGGCGGGATGCATGACTTGGAGGAGGAGGAGCAGGAGCGACAGAGGATGGGTATGACGCACAGCTGCCTTCGGCTGAGGTGCTGGAGCCTTGGCTGGCAGAAATTGGGAGCTCACTTGGTGAGGAAGCAGACTGGACCACCCCTTGGGAGCCTCGGTTCTCCCAGGTCGTTTTATGGTGACGCATCATATGTTGACGCAGGGCCGTGGTGCCAACATTTGGACCCTGGCCACGCTTCACCTTTTGCCTACATATCTTGCATGTGGCCATGTTACCCTCCTGCGGATGCCTCAGGAAAAACTGCCACACTGCCGAGTAGCTACTTTTCCCACCCCCTGGCCTCACTGATTCACTGCTGCTGTTGCCAACTCCAGGAACCCCTGCTCCACTACCTCCCGATAAGGTAGACTGCCGCACAGCAGGTGCTCTACCCCGGCCCCGGCCCCGGCCGGCTCCAGCCTTTGGAATTGTGCCCCCATGCTGACTGCTACCACCTTGCTGCCTCAGCTGCTGACTCCGGGGCAACCTGCACCCCTCTTCTCCTGATGATGACGATGAAGCCCCTTCATCACCCGGCTCCCAAGTGCGATCGGCTTCATCGTCATCATCATCATCATCACTGAGTTGTGGCTGTACGTCACTGATGTTCGTGGATTCGTCAACAGTGTCTGGCGCAGGAGCTGGAACGCTCGCAGCACCCACGACACTGTCCACATCACTATTTGTCTGCCTAGCTAAAGAAGCCACCTCCATTTCTTGGCTGGGCAGTAGCTGCTGACTGTCCTCTATCTGATGGTCCTCCTCACTAAAGAGTGGAGCTGAACCCAAAGCATAGGATACGTCGCTGGGGGAGGGAACGGCGTAGGCCAGAGGCAATGGGAGGACAGGGACTGCTCTCGGGGCATGCCAACTCAGGGTTGTGTCAGAGGAACCTACCGACCCTAGACTGGGGGTCTCAGACGTAAGTTGTGATGATGTTGTTGATGAGCGCGTCAACCAATCTACCACGGCAGATGCGTTACTGGTGGAGACCCGACCGCTAGCAGATACTGGCAGATTAGGTCTCTCAGCGTGACTCCTGCTGCTACTGGCCCCCAGTCTGATGCGAGCTCTGCCTGCGGAATCTTGGCCTCTGCCACTCCTCTTTTCACTTCCAGGCACTTGTCTGCCCGACATAGTCTAACTGGCGTGGTAGTAGGTGATATTTAAAAAAACCCCGGGCAGCGGTGGGTCTATATGAAACAGAATATAATGCACACCAAAAGTGAGCAGTAACACTCAGCCTCCAACAGGCCTGCTTAGTGTAAATAAGAGAGCTGCTTAGTGTAAATAAAGAGGGGTATGCTATGTTACAGAATGGGATGCCTCAACAGAAGTGCACCTGGCAGGCAGCAGTAAGCCTATGCCCAGCAAAAGTGTCTTATAATATAAATATAATAAGAGCAAATGCTTATATGGTCTTAAACAGAGGCTGCTTTAGTCACAGAATGGGATGCCCTGGGCAGGAATGGACCTGGCAGGGTCCAGTAGTGCTTTGGCCAGCAAAAGTGTCTTTATCAGGCTAATTTCAAATATGATGAGCAAATGCTTATATGGTCTTAAACAGAGGCTGCTGTAGTCACAGAATGGGATGCCCCGGGCAGGAATCGACCTGGCAGGGTCCAGTAGTGCTTTGGCCAGCAAAAGTGTCTTTATCAGGCCTAATTTCAAATATGATAAGAGCAAATGCTTATATGGTCTTAAACAGAGGCTGCTTTAGTCACAGAATGGGATGCCCTGGGCAGGAATGGACCTGGCAGGGTCCAGTAGTGCTTTGGCCAGCAAAAGTGTCTTTATCAGGCTAATTTCAAATATGATAAGAGCAAATGCTTATATGGTCTTAAACAGAGGCTGCTGTAGTCACAGAATGGGATGCCCCGGGCAGGAATGGACCTGGCAGGGTCCAGTAGTGCTTTGGCCAGCAAAAGTGTCTTTATCAGGCCTAATTTCAAATATGATAAGAGCAAATGCTTATATGGTCTTAAACAGAGGCTGCTTTAGTCACAGAATGGGATGCCCTGGGCAGGAATGGACCTGGCAGGGTCCAGTAGTGCTTTGGCCAGCAAAAGTGTCTTTATCAGGCTAATTTCAAATATGATAAGAGCAAATGCTTATATGGTCTTAAACAGAGGCTGCTGTAGTCACAGAATGGGATGCCCCAACAGGAATCGACCTGGCAGGGTCCAGTAGTGCTTTGGCCAGCAAAAGTGTCTTTATCAGGCCTAATTTCAAATATGATAAGAGCAAATGCTTATATGGTCTTAAACAGAGGCTGCTTTAGTCACAGAATGGGATGCCCCAACAGGAATCGACCTGGCAGGGTCCAGTAGTGCTTTGGCCAGCAAAAGTGTCTTTATCAGGCCTAATTTCAAATATGATAAGAGTAAATGCTTATATGGTCTTAAACAGAGGCTGCTGTAGTCACAGAATGGGATGCCCCAACAGGAATCGACCTGGCAGGGTCCAGTAGTGCTTTGGCCAGCAAAAGTGTCTTTATCAGGCCTAATTTCAAATATGATAAGAGCAAATGCTTATATGGTCTTAAACAGAGGCTGCTTTAGTCACAGAATGGGATGCCCCAACAGGAATCGACCTGGCAGGGTCCAGTAGTGCTTTGGCCAGCAAAAGTGTCTTTATCAGGCCTAATTTCAAATATGATAAGAGCAAATGCTTATATGGTCTTAAACAGAGGCTGCTGTAGTCACAGAATGGGATGCCCTGGGCAGGAATGGACCTGGCAGGGTCCAGTAGTGCTTTGGCCAGCAAAAGTGTCTTTATCAGGCCTAATTTCAAATATGATAAGAGCAAATGCTTATATGGTCTTAAACAGAGGCTGCTGTAGTCACAGAATGGGATGCCCCGGGCAGGAATCGACCTGGCAGGGTCCAGTAGTGCTTTGGCCAGCAAAAGTGTCTTTATCAGGCCTAATTTCAAATATGATAAGAGCAAATGCTTATATGGTCTTAAACAGAGGCTGCTTTAGTCACAGAATGGGATGCCCCGGGCAGGAATCGAGCTGGCAGGGTCCAGTAGTGCTTTGGCCAGCAAAAGTGTCTTTATCAGGCTAATTTCAAATATGATAAGAGCAAATGCTTATATGGTCTTAAACAGAGGCTGCTGTAGTCACAGAATGGGATGCCCCGGGCAGGAATCGAGCTGGCAGGGTCCAGTAGGGCTTTGGCCAGCAAAAGTGTCTTTATCAGGCCTAATTTCAAATATGATAAGAGCAAATGCTTATATGGTCTTAAACAGAGGCTGCTTTAGTCACAGAATGGGATGCCCTGGGCAGGAATCGACCTGGCAGGGTCCAGTAGGGCTTTGGCCAGCAAAAGTGTCTTTATCAGGCTAATTTCAAATATGATAAGAGCAAATGCTTATATGGTCTTAAACAGAGGCTGCTGTAGTCACAGAATGGGATGCCCCGGGCAGGAATCGAGCTGGCAGGGTCCAGTAGTGCTTTGGCCAGCAAAAGTGTCTTTATCAGGCTAATTTCAAATATGATAAGAGCAAATGCTTATATGGTCTTAAACAGAGGCTGCTGTAGTCACAGAATGGGATGCCCCGGGCAGGAATCGACCTGGCAGGGTCCAGTAGTGCTTTGGCCAGCAAAAGTGTCTTTATCAGGCTAATTTCAAATATGATAAGAGCAAATGCTTATATGGTCTTAAACAGAGGCTGCTGTAGTCACAGAATGGGATGCCCCGGGCAGGAATCGAGCTGGCAGGGTCCAGTAGTGCTTTGGCCAGCAAAAGTGTCTTTATCAGGCCTAATTTCAAATATGATAAGAGCAAATGCTTATATGGTCTTAAACAGAGGCTGCTTTAGTCACAGAATGGGATGCCCCGGGCAGGAATCGAGCTGGCAGGGTCCAGTAGTGCTTTGGCCAGCAAAAGTGTCTTTATCAGGCTAATTTCAAATATGATAAGAGCAAATGCTTATATGGTCTTAAACAGAGGCTGCTGTAGTCACAGAATGGGATGCCCCGGGCAGGAATGGACCTGGCAGGGTCCAGTAGTGCTTTGGCCAGCAAAAGTGTCTTTATCAGGCCTAATTTCAAATATGATAAGAGCAAATGCTTATATGGTCTTAAACAGAGGCTGCTTTAGTCACAGAATGGGATGCCCTGGGCAGGAATGGACCTGGCAGGGTCCAGTAGTGCTTTGGCCAGCAAAAGTGTCTTTATCAGGCTAATTTCAAATATGATAAGAGCAAATGCTTATATGGTCTTAAACAGAGGCTGCTGTAGTCACAGAATGGGATGCCCCAACAGGAATCGACCTGGCAGGGTCCAGTAGTGCTTTGGCCAGCAAAAGTGTCTTTATCAGGCCTAATTTCAAATATGATAAGAGCAAATGCTTATATGGTCTTAAACAGAGGCTGCTTTAGTCACAGAATGGGATGCCCTGGGCAGGAATCGACCTGGCAGGGTCCAGTAGGGCTTTGGCCAGCAAAAGTGTCTTTATCAGGCCTAATTTCAAATATGATAAGAGCAAATGCTTATATGGTCTTAAACAGAGGCTGCTTTAGTCACAGAATGGGATGCCCTGGGCAGGAATCGACCTGGCAGGGTCCAGTAGGGCTTTGGCCAGCAAAAGTGTCTTTATCAGGCTAATTTCAAATATGATAAGAGCAAATGCTTATATGGTCTTAAACAGAGGCTGCTTTAGTCACAGAATGGGATGCCCCGGGCAGGAATCGAGCTGGCAGGGTCCAGTAGTGCTTTGGCCAGCAAAAGTGTCTTTATCAGGCTAATTTCAAATATGATAAGAGCAAATGCTTATATGGTCTTAAACAGAGGCTGCTTTAGTCACAGAATGGGATGCCCCGGGCAGGAATCGAGCTGGCAGGGTCCAGTAGTGCTTTGGCCAGCAAAAGTGTCTTTATCAGGCTAATTTCAAATATGATAAGAGCAAATGCTTATATGGTCTTAAACAGAGGCTGCTGTAGTCACAGAATGGGATGCCCCGGGCAGGAATCGAGCTGGCAGGGTCCAGTAGTGCTTTGGCCAGCAAAAGTGTCTTTATCAGGCTAATTTCAAATATGATAAGAGCAAATGCTTATATGGTCTTAAACAGAGGCTGCTGTAGTCACAGAATGGGATGCCCCGGGCAGGAATCGAGCTGGCAGGGTCCAGTAGGGCTTTGGCCAGCAAAAGTGTCTTTATCAGGCTAATTTCAAATATGATAAGAGCAAATGCTTATATGGTCTTAAACAGAGGCTGCTGTAGTCACAGAATGGGATGCCCCAACAGGAATCGACCTGGCAGGGTCCAGTAGTGCTTTGGCCAGCAAAAGTGTCTTTATCAGGCCTAATTTCAAATATGATAAGAGCAAATGCTTATATGGTCTTAAACAGAGGCTGCTTTAGTCACAGAATGGGATGCCCTGGGCAGGAATCGACCTGGCAGGGTCCAGTAGGGCTTTGGCCAGCAAAAGTGTCTTTATCAGGCCTAATTTCAAATATGATAAGAGCAAATGCTTATATGGTCTTAAACAGAGGCTGCTTTAGTCACAGAATGGGATGCCCTGGGCAGGAATCGACCTGGCAGGGTCCAGTAGGGCTTTGGCCAGCAAAAGTGTCTTTATCAGGCTAATTTCAAATATGATAAGAGCAAATGCTTATATGGTCTTAAACAGAGGCTGCTTTAGTCACAGAATGGGATGCCCCGGGCAGGAATCGAGCTGGCAGGGTCCAGTAGTGCTTTGGCCAGCAAAAGTGTCTTTATCAGGCTAATTTCAAATATGATAAGAGCAAATGCTTATATGGTCTTAAACAGAGGCTGCTTTAGTCACAGAATGGGATGCCCCGGGCAGGAATCGAGCTGGCAGGGTCCAGTAGTGCTTTGGCCAGCAAAAGTGTCTTTATCAGGCTAATTTCAAATATGATAAGAGCAAATGCTTATATGGTCTTAAACAGAGGCTGCTGTAGTCACAGAATGGGATGCCCCGGGCAGGAATCGAGCTGGCAGGGTCCAGTAGTGCTTTGGCCAGCAAAAGTGTCTTTATCAGGCTAATTTCAAATATGATAAGAGCAAATGCTTATATGGTCTTAAACAGAGGCTGCTGTAGTCACAGAATGGGATGCCCCGGGCAGGAATCGAGCTGGCAGGGTCCAGTAGGGCTTTGGCCAGCAAAAGTGTCTTTATCAGGCCTAATTTCAAATATGATAAGAGCAAATGCTTATATGGTCTTAAACAGAGGCTGCTTTAGTCACAGAATGGGATGCCCTGGGCAGGAATCGACCTGGCAGGGTCCAGTAGGGCTTTGGCCAGCAAAAGTGTCTTTATCAGGCTAATTTCAAATATGATAAGAGCAAATGCTTATATGGTCTTAAACAGAGGCTGCTTTAGTCACAGAATGGGATGCCCCGGGCAGGAATCGAGCTGGCAGGGTCCAGTAGTGCTTTGGCCAGCAAAAGTGTCTTTATCAGGCTAATTTCAAATATGATAAGAGCAAATGCTTATATGGTCTTAAACAGAGGCTGCTTTAGTCACAGAATGGGATGCCCCGGGCAGGAATCGAGCTGGCAGGGTCCAGTAGGGCTTTGGCCAGCAAAAGTGTCTTTATCAGGCCTAATTTCAAATATGATAAGAGCAAATGCTTATATGGTCTTAAACAGAGGCTGCTGTAGTCACAGAATGGGATGCCCCGGGCAGGAATCGAGCTGGCAGGGTCCAGTAGGGCTTTGGCCAGCAAAAGTGTCTTTATCAGGCCTAATTTCAAATATGATAAGAGCAAATGCTTATATGGTCTTAAACAGAGGCTGCTTTAGTCACAGAATGGGATGCCCTGGGCAGGAATCGACCTGGCAGGGTCCAGTAGGGCTTTGGCCAGCAAAAGTGTCTTTATCAGGCTAATTTCAAATATGATAAGAGCAAATGCTTATATGGTCTTAAACAGAGGCTGCTTTAGTCACAGAATGGGATGCCCCGGGCAGGAATCGAGCTGGCAGGGTCCAGTAGTGCTTTGGCCAGCAAAAGTGTCTTTATCAGGCTAATTTCAAATATGATAAGAGCAAATGCTTATATGGTCTTAAACAGAGGCTGCTGTAGTCACAGAATGGGATGCCCCGGGCAGGAATCGAGCTGGCAGGGTCCAGTAGTGCTTTGGCCAGCAAAAGTGTCTTTATCAGGCCTAATTTCAAATATGATAAGAGCAAATGCTTATATGGTCTTAAACAGAGGCTGCTTTAGTCACAGAATGGGATGCCCCGGGCAGGAATCGAGCTGGCAGGGTCCAGTAGTGCTTTGGCCAGCAAAAGTGTCTTTATCAGGCTAATTTCAAATATGATAAGAGCAAATGCTTATATGGTCTTAAACAGAGGCTGCTGTAGTCACAGAATGGGATGCCCCGGGCAGGAATCGAGCTGGCAGGGTCCAGTAGTGCTTTGGCCAGCAAAAGTGTCTTTATCAGGCCTAATTTCAAATATGATAAGAGCAAATGCTTATATGGTCTTAAACAGAGGCTGCTTTAGTCACAGAATGGGATGCCCCGGGCAGGAATCGAGCTGGCAGGGTCCAGTAGTGCTTTGGCCAGCAAAAGTGTCTTTATCAGGCTAATTTCAAATATGATAAGAGCAAATGCTTATATGGTCTTAAACAGAGGCTGCTGTAGTCACAGAATGGGATGCCCCGGGCAGGAATCGAGCTGGCAGGGTCCAGTAGGGCTTTGGCCAGCAAAAGTGTCTTTATCAGGCCTAATTTCAAATATGATAAGAGCAAATGCTTATATGGTCTTAAACAGAGGCTGCTTTAGTCACAGAATGGGATGCCCTGGGCAGGAATCGAGCTGGCAGGGTCCAGTAGTGCTTTGGCCAGCAAAAGTGTCTTTATCAGGCTAATTTCAAATATGATAAGAGCAAATGCTTATATGGTCTTAAACAGAGGCTGCTGTAGTCACAGAATGGGATGCCCCGGGCAGGAATCGAGCTGGCAGGGTCCAGTAGGGCTTTGGCCAGCAAAAGTGTCTTTATCAGGCCTAATTTCAAATATGATAAGAGCAAATGCTTATATGGTCTTAAACAGAGGCTGCTTTAGTCACAGAATGGGATGCCCTGGGCAGGAATCGACCTGGCAGGGTCCAGTAGGGCTTTGGCCAGCAAAAGTGTCTTTATCAGGCTAATTTCAAATATGATAAGAGCAAATGCTTATATGGTCTTAAACAGAGGCTGCTTTAGTCACAGAATGGGATGCCCCGGGCAGGAATCGAGCTGGCAGGGTCCAGTAGTGCTTTGGCCAGCAAAAGTGTCTTTATCAGGCTAATTTCAAATATGATAAGAGCAAATGCTTATATGGTCTTAAACAGAGGCTGCTGTAGTCACAGAATGGGATGCCCCGGGCAGGAATCGAGCTGGCAGGGTCCAGTAGTGCTTTGGCCAGCAAAAGTGTCTTTATCAGGCCTAATTTCAAATATGATAAGAGCAAATGCTTATATGGTCTTAAACAGAGGCTGCTTTAGTCACAGAATGGGATGCCCCGGGCAGGAATCGAGCTGGCAGGGTCCAGTAGTGCTTTGGCCAGCAAAAGTGTCTTTATCAGGCTAATTTCAAATATGATAAGAGCAAATGCTTATATGGTCTTAAACAGAGGCTGCTGTAGTCACAGAATGGGATGCCCCGGGCAGGAATCGAGCTGGCAGGGTCCAGTAGGGCTTTGGCCAGCAAAAGTGTCTTTATCAGGCCTAATTTCAAATATGATAAGAGCAAATGCTTATATGGTCTTAAACAGAGGCTGCTTTAGTCACAGAATGGGATGCCCTGGGCAGGAATCGACCTGGCAGGGTCCAGTAGGGCTTTGGCCAGCAAAAGTGTCTTTATCAGGCTAATTTCAAATATGATAAGAGCAAATGCTTATATGGTCTTAAACAGAGGCTGCTTTAGTCACAGAATGGGATGCCCCGGGCAGGAATCGAGCTGGCAGGGTCCAGTAGTGCTTTGGCCAGCAAAAGTGTCTTTATCAGGCTAATTTCAAATATGATAAGAGCAAATGCTTATATGGTCTTAAACAGAGGCTGCTGTAGTCACAGAATGGGATGCCCCGGGCAGGAATCGAGCTGGCAGGGTCCAGTAGTGCTTTGGCCAGCAAAAGTGTCTTTATCAGGCCTAATTTCAAATATGATAAGAGCAAATGCTTATATGGTCTTAAACAGAGGCTGCTTTAGTCACAGAATGGGATGCCTCACAGCAGACTTAAGATCAGTTCAGTATATATGCACAGTTAGTTACTATAAGCAGCCTGAAAACGCTAACAAAGGCTGGATGAAAAAAAAAAAATCTCCCTGTCAGCCAGCTCCGTTTTTCCTACCTTTCCCTGGCTTTCTGTCTGTCTCCTGTCTGTCTCCTGCCTGTCTCCAGCCTGTCCCTGTCTGTCCCTGTCTCCAGCCTGTCTAACTGCCTCAGCTACACAGCGTTCTGTCTGTCTGTCACGAATGCAATAGAGAAATGAGGAAAAGCAAGATGGCCGCCGTTAAATACCGCTGTGTGACGTCACCGGGCTTGCTGGCTGCTGATAGGCTGCATGTGACTGCCCCAGCTTGCACTGGCGCGGGATACATGTCCAGACATGTCCCGTCCGCCATCTTAGAATGCCTGTAATGTAAATGAATGGATGTTAAAGGAAAACTTCGAGTGATCGAATCGCGGGGAAATTCGGATTCGATCCGAATCGAATTTTTCCTGAAATTCGGATCGAATCCGGGTTCGTCCGGATCGATTCGCTCATCCCTACTCAAGACGCGCAGACTCCTCCTCCAAAAAACCTGTTCAAGAACAGCAATACGACTGCTAAAAGGTGTCGGCAGTGGCTTTCTTTTAAAACGTCTTTAGAGGTTTGAAAACTGTTCTCTGAATCACACCTAAACCCATTCGATTATCCTAAGTTTTACGTTTTCATCCTAAGTTTTAGGATTTGATCCTAAGTTTTACGTTTTGATCCTAAAATTTAGGAACGAACTTGCGATGATCGTAAGAGCATATACGCATTCGAACGTAGGCTCGTGCGAGTCGTAAATGGCCAAAAAAACAGGAAAAAATGACTAACACCCACCCAAACTTACGATTCTCGATCCGAAATCAATTAACTTTTGCTCTTTGAATCGAGGGGATTTTCTAGTTCAGTTTAAAGGGGAAGTCCACTTTGGTAATCAGTGACATAAACTATTTGAAAGGGCTTAACTCCATGCAGATGTTATGGAATAGAAGGCATGTGTTCAGAGTCATGAGTCCAGCTTATATAAAAACTCAATCCCACAGTCAAAATTGCCTCACATATCAGTGCAGTCCTCTTTAATTTCTAGCGGAAAGCCACCAGCTGTGATGATGCATTGCTTTGCTGCACAGCTGAAAGAAGTGTAACACTTTAGAAGTTACATAATGTTTACACTGACTGAATTTCAGAGTTTGCAGTGAACAGTAATAAAGAAATATTGTTGCAGGTTTCCCTTCACTCACAAACAATCTCTCTAGCAGCTGGTTATTCAATGTGTGTTTGTTTATATAAAATAATACACAAGCTGCACATGTTTCTGAGGCATTTACCTCTCTGCTTGGTGCTGGCTGCTGCTGGCACAACTCTCCCCTCATACAAAAGTGTGTGACAGGATGGCCACTCCCATAAAATTCTGCAGCAAAGAATCTGCCTGTTATTCCAGAACATCTTCTCCATGGAGTTAAGCCCTCTCAAATAGTTTTTGCCAGAGGGTGGATTTAGGGGAGCAATGTACTAAACTTTCTTTTTTGACTTTTGGTCCGCTTTAAGGGGATCTGATCTAGTATTTATTTTTATTTTCCCTTATGTTAGCAAATGTAAGTTTTATGGAAGCAGTTTCAACTCTGCAATCTGTTGCTATTGGCAACTGTACACCAAGTCTGTAGACCAAGATCTACAAGAAGAGAGATATGAGTCCTGTACACACAATCATGCTGCTGAGTTGAGGGTGCTTACTCACTCACACTTCCACATGCCCAGCAGCAGTTTACTGGAAGTACAAGCCTCTGTTCTCTCTTCTTGTAGATCTCGGTGTACAGACTTGGGGCCTTATTTAGGAATGGATAGCGTCAGGTAGTGTCTGGTTAATGAGAGGTAGCGACAGGTAGCGATTGGTGAACGCCGGACATTTATCAAGCAGAATCTGTTTAGCGACTGGGATAGCGCCATGTAGCGTCTGATTCATCATTTTCACAGCCTCAGCGAACAGCGCCGGCGTTCAGCCTTGCACAGCGCCAGGTATGACCTCTCGCTACCTGACGCTCTCCCATACATTTCAATGGACGATCCTTTTCTTCTCTTTAAACGGGGAATTTTTTTTCCCAAAAAATCACAAATAATTCCGTGACCTCTTCTGGCATTGAAAAAGCAGTTTTTTCATATTTTTTCATTTTTTATATATTTCCTCACAAATGACATTACAGGTCTGGCATTAAAGTGTTCATGTTACAATGTTGCTACAATGTAATTCCATATGTTTTCGCTTTGTTACTAGTTGATAGATGCTGAAAAACAGACTTTAAACACACCGTCTCCTGCGCTCTGGGCTTCAAACATGCATTTTTCAGTGCCAGAGATTTGTGAGGATGTTTTTTTGCTGAATATGGTGTGAGTCGGTTGCTATGAGCAGTCGCTACCATGCGCTCCCATACAGCGCTGTACTGGTCAAATAGCGACTTCTCACAATGTATTCAACATTAAAGGAGCAGTATCGCGAAATTTGCATTAAAAAATATAAATAATTAAATAGCCACACAATAGCTTCTAACATGTGTATAAATAATCTGGCGATAGAAAAAGGAAAAAATATCTGCCTTTCTTTTAAATTGTATAATGACAATGGCTCAGTCCATTTTCTGAATAGGGGGATCTGCTGGGTTGTATTTAGTGAGCTGCTCCATTTAGCCCACTTGTCTCCTAGCAACACTTTACCTCAGAGGCTGACACTATAATCAGTGGTAACGGCTGTGTGTGTGTGAGGTGCTGCTTTTGTTATGAGACCAGGTGACTAAAATGTGTAAAATCTATACAAAATAAACTAAACTGACTGAAAACAACTGAAATTCTTCTTTGAATAACTGTGCAGGAAAATCTAAAGGTATTAAAGTGGAACAAAACCCTGAGTGGCCGACCCTGAAGTCTATAAGACCCAGCCATTGACCTTCCCCCTTGGGCATTCTAAATCTGGATGCCCCACTGTGTGAAACGACACCTGGATAATCACAGACCCCCCCATTTTTCTGGCGCGCTCACGCAGATAGTCATTTAGACAGGCCGGGCGGCCAGGAAGGTTACTGCTCAGGCTCCCCATCTGTGTGCAAACAGAGCTGATTGGATGAGAGCCCACGCATGCGCTGTGGGACAGGGAAAGGTACGTTTTCACAGGCAAACCTGGGGATTTCATATATCAGGGCATCCCAAGTTGGGATGCCCCTAGGGGCACAAAACAAAACTCCAGATAGTGAAAATCCTGGGTTGGGTTTTGCTCAAAACACACAAAGCTGAAAGAAAGATCATATGGAAAAATGTGTTGAGAAAAGAGAGAGAAAATGGTAAACTGAAAGATTCTGCAGCAGAGCCAACATGAAGGGAGAACTGTCAAAATCAGCTAAATGACTTCTAGAGCTTTTCTCTCTGTTTTAGATATATAAGCTCTGGCCAGGCAATGTTGCAATGTTGTTATCTTATGTTGGACGGCTGCCAGCACTGAACAGCTGATACTTTCATACATTGTTTCCCCCTCTCCTCAGCGTGGAACAGGCCAAAGTGTCGGGCTCCGACACTCAGCAGACATAAACATGAGCTATTAGTCTTCAGCTGCACAACACAGACATCATTTTTTTCTAAATTTGTAATTCTTACTCCAACACTTACCTACATTCAAAGTACCGTTTAAATATAAGTCACCAAGAAAAATTTGCGATACTGCTCCTTTAATGAACAGCGACTGAGTCGCAATAAAGTAGCGACCCACGGCTGAACACAGTGACTACTAGCGGGCGCTCTGAAAATGCCTGCTACAAACGCTCATCTGTCGCTACCTGCCGCTAGTAATGAATCAGCCTCTTGGTATACGGTTGCCAATAGCAACAGATTGAAAACTGCTTTTAATAATTCACACATTTGCTAACATAAAAAAATAAACACTAGATAAGCTCAGCACCTCGATGTGATTTTGGCACTCTTTCAAAAATGGCATCAAAAGTTGGCTTTCGCTTTAAGGACATTTATATCCCAGCTGAGTAGTGTGTCCCCGAAAGCATGATTACATATTATAAATATCTACCCACAACCCATAAGCTAATGTTAATGAATAAACTGCTGCTGAATAACTTAAACCTGGTTTGTAAACCTGATAACTAATTATAGGATGCTCTGCAGAGTTATTAAAATCAAATAAAACCAAATAACATTGTATCATGTGTATTTTTATAACTTGCCAGCAGATCAATTTAACATAATTAGAGAGGCAACTATATAATCATTGTGTAAACAATTAAAATATAATAATTGAAAAGTATAGAGCAATGTCATACAAACCATAAATAGAGACAAACACTGGGCGGAAGTATTATGTTTATAATTAGTGCCTCAGTCAGCCAGGGCTGGATTTTTACATGTGTTTTAATATTTGTAACCTCAAATATGGGCACATCGGAGGGAAAAATATTATTTGCTTACAAGACCGATAGCAGGCTGAGGATTAGAGTTAAAGCAGAACAAAGCCCTCCTTCGCCAATGTTAAAAATGGCGGCCACCTCCCTGCATCTTTGGGCTGTGCACACCCAGCTATTCAGATAAGTTGGGGATGGGAGTGCGCGTGCTGAAGGGAATGTTGCCACTCATCCACCTGCTTGCCGAACATGAGATATGCACAGCAAATGGCTCTGATTGGAGGAGAGCCCGCAGGTTAGTAAGGTTAGTTTGAGGTGCAAACCAGGGGGTTTGGCACAGCAGGACATGTCAAATCTAGATTTTCAAGAGGCAAGGATCAAAACCGGAGATAGGGAAAATCCATACAATATAAAAAAATATATGCCTAATTTGCTTATTAACTGAAAGTATCTAAAAATATCCTTTAACATTGGTCCAGTTTTTTGCTGTCGGCATACCTAAATAACAGTCTACTTACTGAAGTGCCCCTCACCCCAATGAGGTATACCCGGCAGGGCCCCTATGACCCATAGACTTGTCCCAGACCTTCATTGTCTCAGAGGTATTCCTGGCTGGGTGTAGAGATAGTTTTGGTTACCAATTAAATCACTGGTTCCCAATCATTTGGGAGATATATAACCAGCTCTTCCTTCAGATAAGTCCAAACTTGACATCGCTACCATATTTAAAACTCATATAGTAGTGAATCTGAGTTCTAAGGATCTACTAGCAGGCAACCTAAGCTGTATTATTCAATATTAAGTTCATGGTGCAGGCAATCTAAAGAGCTGTCATCTATGTAAAACTAATATTGTGGGGATTATGAAAAGGTAATATTTTTCAGTTGAGTATTACAGCTGTCTGCAAAGGCTGCCCCCCCCCCCGCTAAGTGCATAGCTGCTGTGTCTACAGATCCATTCTGACCTCCTGAGCTTTACTGGCTAGGTGTATGTACCATATGTATAAAGCTAATGCCTCCATTTACCATGGCCCGAAGGCATAGACTAATATACTGTATTTAAAAACGAGGGGGGAAAGAAAACCTGGGGGGGGGGGGACTACTCGTTATTGGTTTGTAAAGGTAACACATTTTTGTCCCTACTAATGCAGTGGTGACAGGGTACTTATTAGCCTACAAGGCTCTAGGAGAGAGAGGGGTGGGGTCTATTCAGTCTCCGTCAGGTACCCACTGTTCACGCACTGTGCACAAAGGTTCTAAACATTCGTGAGAAAGACAGTTAGGGGTTTATTCATCAAGGGATAGCGGCAGGTAGTGCTCCTTAGCGACAGGTAGCGAACGGTGAATGCTGTACGCAATACCACATTTATCAAAGCGATTCTGGTGAGCGACTCTAACAGCGCCATGTAGCGTCTGATTCATCATTACAGATGGCTCAGCATATACCGCCGGCGCTTTGGCTTCCAGAGCGCCTGGTATTACCTGCCGCTACCTGACGCTCTGCCATACATTTCAATGGACGTTACATAGTTAATGCGGTTGAAAAAAGACATGTTCAACCAAGGGAGTTGGGGTAGGGGAAGTTATTTTTTATTTTATAGGGGAAGCTATTTATTTCATTTTTTGTTTTATTTTTTTTTTTTACTGATAACCGCAAATAGTTACCGGGTAATGTTATTTTCTTCTGAATAAGCATCTAATCTTTTTGAAGCTATCAGCGGTTGATGCTGTGACAAGCTTCTGTGGGAGGCTATTCCATAGATTTATAGTTCTTATGGTAAAAAACGATTGTCGCCTTTGGAGACAAAATATCTTTTGTTCCAATCGAAGGCAGTGCCCCCTTGTCCTTAGAAAGGATTTTACATGAAATAGTGTTTTCCCATATTTTTTGTATGGGCCATTTATATATGTATACAAGTTAATCATGTCCCCCCTCAATCGCCTCCTCTCAAGACTAAACAGATTTAATTCTCGTAATCTTTCCTCATAACTAAGATCTTTCATTCTCTTTATTAGTTTGGTGGCTCTCCTCTGCACCCTTTCCAGAGTCAGAGCGTCCTTTCTATGAATGGCTGGCCAGAACTGGACGGCATATTCCAGGTGAGGGCGCACCAGTGCCTTGTAGAGATGCAAAATTACATCTCTATCCCGGGATTCCATGTTTCTTTTAATGAATGAGTATCTTAGTGGCCTTGGAAGCAGCTGCTTGGCATTGCATGCTGTTATTTAGTCTGTGATCTACCATAACCCCCAGATCCTTCTCAACAAGTGACTCTCCCAGTTTTACTCCCCCGAGGACATATGTGGCTTCAGGTTATTAGACCCCAAGTGCATGACTTTACAATTTTCCACATTGAACTTAATTTGCCAAGTGGATGCCCAGACACTCAATGTGTCCAAGTCAGCTTGAAGCTTGTGAACATCTTCCATAGACTGCACTGTGCTACATATCTTTGTGTAATCTGCAAAAATAGAGACAGTGCTTTTAATTCCATCTTCTATGTCATTTATAAACAAGTTGAATAATAGTGGGCCCAGCACTGAACCCTGGGGTACACCACTTACAACTGGTAACCATTCAGAGTAGGTATCATTAACCACAACTCTCTGCACACGATCCTTCAGCCAGTTTTCAATCCAGTTACATACTGTGTTTTCTAATCCTGAAGATCTCATTTTCCCCAATAAGCGTCTATGGGGGACAGTGTCAAATGCTTTTGCAAAATCCAGAAAAACTATATCCACAGCCGCCCCTCTGTCCAGGCTTCTACTCACCTCTTCATATAAGCCAATCATGTTAGTCTGGCAGCTTCTGTCCTTAGTAAAACCGTGCTGGTTGTCACTTATAATATTATGGATAGTTACATATTCGTGTATGTTGTCCCTTAATAGTCCCTCAAGCAACTTCCCCACAATGGATGTTAAGCTAACAGGTCTGTAATTGACCGGAGAAGACTTAGAGCCCTTTTTAAAAATGGGCACCACATTTGCCTTGCGCCAGTCTCTTGGCACCATACCAGTTGCTAGTGAGTCTTTAAAGATCAACAACAGAGGTGACGAGATAACGAAACTGAGTTCTTTGAGAACTCTTGGGTGAAGTCCATCTGGTCCTCCAGTCTTATTCACATTTAAATTATTTAGTTTTTCTTGGATGATATCCACGTTTAGATTGTTAATTATTATACTTGGGCTATTGCTATCAGTGGCATCTCCTGTGTTGGCTCCTTGCTCTTCTCATGTGTACACAGAGCTAAAGAATACATTTAACAGCTCCACCTTATCTTCATCCCCAGTGATCATTTCCTCGTTATCATTAATTAGGGCACCTACCTGTTCTGATATATTTTTCTTCAAATTAATATATTTAAAAAATAGTTTAGTGTTTGTTTTGCTTTCTTTGGCCACATCTCTTTCATTTTGTGCTTTTGCCAACCTTATTTCTTTCTTACACATTTTATATACTAGTTTATACTTTCCAAGTGTTACAGCCTGGTAATGTTTAAATGCTCTTTTTTTGTTCTTTATTGCCCTTTTAACCGCAGGTGTCAGCCATGAGGGGTTTAATTTTAGCCGCTTATGTTTGCTACCCTTAGGAATACATTTTGCAATGTTGCTACTAACAATTGATTTAAAGCACTCCCATTTGGCATCTGTATCCTTATTCCTAAACAGATGCTCCCAGTCAATGTCCTAAAGTGCTCTGAGCCTGGGGAAGTTGGCCTTACTAAAATGTAATGTTTTTGCCTTCCCAGGCAGAAAGTCTTTCTTACAGTTTATGTTAAATACAATTATATTGTGGTCACTGTTACCAAGATTTTCATGGACTGTTACTGCCCCCATCAGGTCATCATTATTTGATATTACTAGATCTAGAAGAGCATCACCCCTAGTAGGTGCCTCCACAAACTGATTCATATAATTATCTTCTAGCAAGCTGAGGAATGCTCTCCCCTTTGTAGTTGAAGCAGAATCATGTCTCCAGTTGATTCCTGGATAGTTGAAGTCCCCCATCACCACCACTGTACCAGCCTGTGACGCCCGCTCTATCTGTTTATGCAGTTGACCCTCTATTTCCTCAGTTATATGTGGGGCCTATAGATTATACCAAACTGTATTTTAGCATTGTTTACATCACCCCCCACTTCTTCCCACAAGGATTCTACATCCTCACAATCTTCTGCTAGTATCCCCTCAATAATATATGCTTTGAGTTCTTGCTTTACATAAAGACACACGCCGCCCCCTTTCCTTTTTGCTCTGTCTTTCCGAAAAAGAGCAAAACCTTGTAGACTGACAGTCCAGTCATGTGTGGAATCCAGCCATGTCTCAGCCACACCAACAACATCAATATTCTCTGCCAGCACCAAAGCCTCAAGCTCCCCCACTTTACTTACCAGACTTCTGGCATTTGTGAACATACACGTTATGTTCCTATCTAGTTTGACACATTGGGGTATAGTATTAGTTTCTGCAGTAATGCATCCGTCAAATTTTTTACTGCTGGTTTGCTTTTCTTCTCTTTAAACAGGGCTTTATTTTAATATTATTATATTTTTTTTATCAAATCATTGTGTCACCTCTCCTGACCTATTAAAAGTCATTTTTGAAAACTTTTTCAAAATGTTATATTTTTATGCAGAATTACAGGTCTGGTATTAGTGTTAATGTTACAATGTAATAACAATGTAATTCCATATGTTATCGCTTTGTTACTAGTGGATATGTGTTTAAAAACAAACTTTAATCAAACAGTGTCTGGTGCTCTGGTATACAGAGACCCAATTTTGAGCGCCGGTGCTGTGTGAGGCTGTTTTTTTGAGGAATATGGTTTGAGTCGCTCACACTGACCAGTCGCTACCGTTCGCTCCCATATAGCGATGTACTGGTGTTATAGCGACTCACGCATCAAATTCATCAATGCCGGCCAGCGACTGAGGGGCTCTGCAATAGCGACAGCAAAAAGGAAGGTAGGATGTGCTCATCCAGTCAATATATAGCAGTCAAGAGGTGCTAGAGGGGTGTGACCACACACACTAAGCAAAATAGAAAGTTAACCCTCTGCACACTCATACTATTGAAAAACCTAGCTAACACTTGTTAAGAACATGGACTGTTAGTTAACATAGATTGCAATGAATGTAAAAGCGAGGTAGCCACGTCAAGGCCGTCCAATTGGTACCCCGTCCCTAACATTACTAAGTTTAAAAGTTTGTGCAGACATTGCTACTTCTTTACTTGTGTGTGCACAAGCAATGCATGAATCAGCCTGTCTAAAGACATTGCGATAACTTAACTTGCTTGCACACACGCAATGAAAAATACTTTACTTGCCTGCACAGTGTTACAGTTCAAAAAGAGGGTTTAGGTAGAGGCCAATTGGACTCCCTGTTACATTGGGAGAGCTACAATCCAGCAGATCTGGCCACTGACCTGCAAATGCAACAGCAAAAGGTAGGTAGGATGTGCTCATCCAGTCTTCCTACTCTGATCGGGGGTGCCCCGCAGTGTGAAACCCCCGAGAAAGCCCCAAACAACTCACCTCACCCCGCTCCTACGGCACATGCGCGAATCAGCGGGGACGGACAAGCTGGAATAGGAACCGGACAAGAAGAGCGCACCCGCCGCCTCTCACGCTTCCCTCTAACAGGGAGCGCACCCGCGTCGGCCATTCACAAACGCCCGGCGCGGGTGCACGCCCTGCTAGAGGGAAGCGCGAGAGGCGGCGGCAGCCCGCGCAAGCGCCGTTGGAACGAGGAAAGGTAGGATTTTTGGGGGTCCTGGGGGGTTTCACACAGCGGGGCACCCCCGATCGGGGTGCCCCGCGGGCAGGGAGCTGATCGGCCCAAGAATCTTATAGATTCCCGGGCCGATCAGCAGTGGGTGTTAGTCCACTTTAAACAAAGCAGCATATTCGGTGCACGCAGAAGCTTCCTGACATAAAATGGCCCACACATGTTTAGGCATATCTGTATTTTTCCAACAAACTATCTTGTAAGCACATTGCATATTCTGATTTCATTTCAGCTTTCACTGACAGCTTCTAAAATTCAGAGGCGCAGTAAACAGTTTATGCACAGCAACACCTGCTTCCTCCAGTCTAGAGAAAGCCAATTACTGTCCTATTTCCTGGGGTGACGCAGTAAGACACTTAGATCAGTTTTCGGAAAAGCCACAAGGCACTGTCTCCTAAATAGTTTTAATCTGTTTCTGTGGACGTTTTGATGTTTCGGGCTACAGAATGTTATATCTGTATAACATCTCATAAATCCTCTGTTTGTGACATAAATGATATCATGACCAAAATCTTCTCTTTTGTTGGACAAAACAGACCAGAAACATGGCTGACACTGTATACTGCAGCATGTAACACAAATAGAAGCCTAGTGTTGTCTGCAGGGCAGTTTCCGGACAAAATAGCGCCCAGTGCAGGAAGGAAAGAATTCTGCCTCCTCTGCACCCATCCTGCTGCCCCATACCGATAATCGATATGCTGTGCCTCTACTTTAGCAGCAGGCAGTGCCATGTCCACATGACTGAGCCCAATATGGGCCTGGTGTGTAGCCGACACCACTAACGTGATCCTACCATATCCGCAAAAAACAGGATGGCTGGGCTTAAAGGTGTCCCCAATGGTCTTGAATTATACCAACAAGATGGACTTTGTTGGGCTGACACTACTTTCTCTTTTTGGACTATTGCGGTACCTCAGCAGGCCTTGCACCCATATATGAAATACAGAGCAGTTTCTATCCAAAATAGCACTCAGTGCGGGAATAAAAAAAAATCTGACCCCTCCTGTCCCATCCTATAGTGCTGCTGCTCTCTCTTACAGGTATATGACACGCTGTGCCTTTACACGACTTATGGCCAGCACCACTAACAGTGGTCCTGACTCATCTGCAGAAAACAGGATGGCTGAGATAAAGGCACCCCCAATGGCCTAGGTGCCCAGGGCAATCACCATGTTCGCCCTTCCTTAGAAACCGCCCTAATAATATAAGCAAATGAATACTTGAAAGTGTGCGGTGGTGCATCCTCACTGACTTTCCCCTGCTAGAGACACAATAGGCAGTGCGTCACAATTATGCTATTAGAAGCATTGACTGTGTTGTCCCCAGGGGGCAAAAGAAGCTGCACCGCACATGTGCATCAGCAAGGGGGGGGGGGGAATGAAAGTGGGTCAGGCCTACCACCCACCCCAGGACAAATACACTACCCTGCCCCCAGGACAAAACACACCGTGCTCCCCCAAAAATTCATCTGGCAAGAGGTGTGTTTTGTCCTAATGTAATGGGGCGCCATCTGCCACCATCTATTGTGTGAAGTGTGGGGTGCCAGGAACAGCCTTGGCTTGCTCTCACCAATGGCAGTGAGAGAGTAGGCAGGAAAGCAGGGGGGGGGGTCTGCATGATGGATATGTTTTATAACACCAGACCTGAATAGATCTGCCATGGGAAAGCAAAGGTAGTTATCCTATTTTATTATTATGACTACAGATGCTCTTTTATAACATTGGGGGAGGGAGCTTTAAGTTCTCTTTCCAACCAAAGGTATGTAATTAGGTCAGTTCAAGTAAACAGCAGAAGTGGAGGACAGAAACAAACTAAATGCATAGTGATGGACCTTTCAAAGCCTTTGCAGTGGGTCTGGGGTGAACTATTTCCATAGTAAATAATGAATTTTTTACTGCCCCCATATTGAAAAGCACACAAAAGCTGGAAGCGGTGTGAGCCAGGCCGCATATTGCTTACGTTACAAAGCACGCTGATGCTGGAATGAGACAGCAGCTCATTTATCAATTTGATCAGTTCTTGGGACCTGGATTCTTTCTGAATGAGTCACTGGCCTCAATAGGATACAACAGTATCTTGTCTAAAGCAACATCAGAGGAAGATAATCAAGTGCACTGATGTAAATGATTCATTGGTCTCAATAACTTACAAACGCAAAGCAGCACCGGGAGAGCACTGATATGTATCCGCCACATGCTGGTCATTACAGGTTAACAGGAACAACACTTGAGCTTTTCACTCTGCCAGTGGGGCATCCTGGTTTGGGATGCCCTGTTGTATCAAATCTTTGTGATGACCCATAAAACTCACCATCTGACAATTCCACGGCACATGCACAGGCCACCAGCCAATTGGCGGCTCCCACTTAATTTATTCCTCACTAAAGTCAAGGTGAAGAGCGTTTGTCACTGGCTGATGCCTGGCACAGGTGCGTATCACAGCTATCAGAGCATATCAGTGATAAGGTCCTCACATGTGCAGTTGGATTGTTGGAGGGTGAAATTTTACATGCAATCTCAGGGCTTTCATACACCAGGGACTCCCAAATCTGGATGCCCCAGGAATGAGGCTGCTGTTCCTCTTTGAATAAGAAGTACTCATGACATTTTTACATTTATTTAAATTTTCGCCATATAAGACGCGCCTGCTCATAAGACGCACCTAGGATTTGGGGGAGGAAAATAAGAAAAAAAAATATTTTAAACCAAAAACACACCATTACAGACAGTGTGGTATTCCCCTATGCCATTCCCATAGGCCATGTGGGATGCCCCCATTGCATAGACAGTGTAGCATGCCCCCATCCCATTCCCTGTATACCCAGTGTGGCATTCTCTCCCCTTCCATTCCCAATATAGGCAATGTGGCATTCTCCCCCTCCCATTCCCCGTATACCCAGTGTGGCATCCCCCCTCCCATTCCCATATACCCAGTGTGGCATTCTCCCCACTCCCATTCCCCATATACCCAGTGTGGCATTCTCCCCCCTCCCATTCCCCATATAGGCAGTGTGGCATTCTCCCCCCTCCCATTCCCCGTATACCCAGTGTGGCATCCCCATTCTCATATGGGCAGTGTGGCATTCCCCCCTCCTATTCCCCATATAGGCAATGTGCTCCCCATTCCCATTGGCAGTGTGGCATCCCCTCCCCCCATTTCCATAGGCTGTGTGGCATCCCCCTCTCCCCCCCATTTCCATATGCTGTGTGACATCCCCCTCTCCCCCCATTTCCATAGGCTGTGTGGCACCCCCCATTAGTATAGGCTGTGTGGCATCCCTCTCCCCCCATTAGTATAGGCTGTGTGGCATCCCTCCCCCCATTAGTATAGGCTGTGTGGCATCCCCCTCTCCCCCCATTGGCATAGGCTGTGTGGCATCCCCCCTCCCCTCATTAGTATAGGCTGTGTGGCATCCCCCTCTCCCCCCATTGGCATAGGCTGTGTGGCATCCCTCTCCCCCAATTGGCATAGGCTGTGTGGCATCCCTCTCCCCCCATTAGTATAGGCTGTGTGGCATCCCTCTCTAGCCATTCCCATAGGCTGTGTGGCATCCCTCTCCCCCCATTAGTATAGGCTGTGTGGCATCCCTCCCCCCATTGGCTTAGGCTGTGTGGCATCCCCCCTCCCCTCATTAGTATAGGCTGTGTGGCATCCCCCTCTCCCCCCATTGGCATAGGCTGTGTGGCATCCCTCTCCCCCCATTGGCATAGGCTGTGTGGCATCCCTCTCCCCTCATTAGTATAGGCTGTGTGGCATCTCCCCTCCCCTCATTAGTATAGGCTGTGTGGCATCCCTCTCCCCCCATTGGCATAGGCTGTGTGGCATCCCTCTCCCCCCATTGGCATAGGCTGTGTGGCATCCCCCTCCCCTCATTAGTATAGGCTGTGTGGCATCTCCCCTCCCCTCATTAGTATAGGCTGTGTGGCATCCCTCTCCCCCCATTGGCATAGGCTGTGTGGCATCCCTCTCCCCCATTGGCATAGGCTGTGTGGCATCCCTCTCCCCCCATTGGCAAAGGCTGTGTGGCATCCCTCTCCCCCATTGGCATAGGCTGTGTGGCATCCCTCTCCCCCCATTGGCATAGGCTGTGTGGCATCCCTCTCCCCCATTGACATAAGCTGTGTGGCATCCCCCCTCCCTCATTAGTATAGGCTGTGTGGCATCCCCTCTCCCTCCATTGGCAGTGCAGCATAAGTTAAAAAAATAAATAAAATTCACCTGCCCGCTGACATAGCTTCGCTGAGCAGGCCGGCCCCGTGAATCAGGTGGGCGTGGCCAGCGCCACGTCAGCGTCGGCGCAGGCCACGCCCACCCAATTCACGGAGCTGGCCGTAAGAAGCAGCGATGGGCTGTGTCCCGGCCCCGCCGCTGCGATCGCTGTCTTTTCAGGCAGCGATGACAGCGGCGGGGCCAGAGACAGCGTCCGCCGCTCCTTCATCTGCTGCCTCTTCCTGGGCACACGCAAGCACCCAGGTCAGGGCAGCAGATGGGCGTGGCCTGCACCGAGTTGTGAAGGCCACGCCCACCCGCTGCCCTGACCTGGGTGTTCGTCCGTGCCCAGGAAGAGGCAGCAGGCACTGTCTCTGGCCCCACCGCTGCTATTGCTGCCGGTAAAAGACAGCGATCGCAGCAGCAGGGCCGGGACATGGCCCGCCGCTCCTCAGTCTTCACCTGGGCTCTCGCAGAGTGACAGGCAACGCGGGAGCGCCGGGAACGGGTGAGTTTGTTTTTTTTTTATTTAAAATATTTTTTTTTTTTTTACATTCGCCCGATAAGGCGCACTGATATTTTCCCCCCACTTTTGGGGAAAAATAAGTGCGTCTTATAGGGCGAAAAATACGGTAAATAATATTTTTTATATTTTTGTTTAAAAAGTGAAATGTAATATCATAAAACTCCATCACAAAGTTTGTGTGGCTGGTTTATATCAAGTCACTGGTTCAGTTCAGTTCAGTTTGCTTTAATGAGAGGTCTATTGAGCCTGTCTTTCAGAAGAAGTAATACTGTGCTACAAGGCAGGTCCAATCAGAGGAGCATTCAGGGGGATGTTCCAGGGGTTTGAACCCCCAGACCTAGCGGAGAATTGTGCTGCTCCACCTGCCTATTGGGGCACTCTTGAGCACAGTATGGCTGCTGTTTGCATTAGTGGATGCTTAATGGCAATGACAAGCAAGAGCAACAGTCAAATGAAACAAATAAGAAGAGGAGAGAAAGAGGTATGGAAGTACTCGGCTGTCACAATTTAGATGCTGTGGGGAGTGGGTGGCTGACCATAGAGTTCAATAGCAACATGAGCCACCAGAAAGTCATGCAAAATACCAAGGGAATATATACCATAGAGGCAGTGCAGGCACATGCCTCCGACCCATGTAACAAGGGGGCCCAGCGCATGCTGCCTCCACTGCCTCTGTAGTATATACTCCTCTACCCATGCTTACACATGCCTCCTGAATGTGCTAGCGTACTTACACAGCCACGTCGCCTTCTTCCTCAACGCTGCAGGATGCTTAACTTCTTCGCAGCCGTGTACATGCTGTGTGTCTCCCTTGCGTCTCCATCGTGTCTGCGCTTCTGTCAAACTGGCTGGTGAATATCCGGCCCGGGGAAGGGGGTGCTGATGGGAGCCCATGATGGAGGCCCTGCTATGCAGAATCAGGACTATGCAAGACCCTGAAAATACCCATTGATGTTCATGAAGCAGTCACATCCTCCTGTTCAACACTTCGGCAGCTAGGGAAATGCATGCCCCTACCAACCCCTTCCCCCACAATTCTGGGTCCAATTCACACACCCTCTTTCTCTTTGGAGTGGCCATGTATAGTGTAAGTGAAGTAATCCGATGAATATTAACCAGCAAAGGTTCTGCACAAATCAATAAATATGCAGAAGGCACCCCGCAATCAATATCCCAGCATAATAGCAATCCAAAAGAAAGGGGGCCCCATCACCACTTGAAAATTTGAGCAAACCCATAATATCCCTTTACCTGCACTCTGTTGTGGTTCAGATAGATACTGCCACCTCCCAGTCTATCATGGGTCACCACTGGCAACTCAGGCATCCACTGAAGCCACCTTTTCCATCACTGGGTCATGCCACTAGTCCTTCAACTTCCAGGTGCTTAGCCACTGACTGGGTCCTCCTGCTGCCACTGTAGTTTCCTCCAAGTACATGGTCATCCAGGTGCCACCACCGCTGATGGCAATGTATATATATAATGCAATGTATATGCAGCATGGGAATTTAGCTCTGTAGCAGTAGTCAGACAGCCATTATGAAGATCAATTTGTATAATAAATTGTGTTGTGGAGCAGGTGCAGATGAAGAGAGCGTGCAGGTAAGTTGCTGTAAAATGGACAACGATGCTTCCTGGCAGCTATGTGCCAGTGAGGATCCTGGTCCACAGTGATACTAAACTAGCCTAACCTACCTTGTCCTGAATTAGAGAAATACTCACCTTTTTCTAAAAAGCTCTATACAGTATCCATTTTGGGACAAATTTGGGGCTCTCATTTAGTGACAGCTTAACAAATTGCTGTTTTGGGGGTGCCCTGCTGTGTCAAACACCCCAGATCGCCGCAGCAACTCACCTTATCCTGGTCCCACGGTGTATCTAAGCGCATCTGCTCAGACGGCCGCATCCCCCGCCTTCCTCTAACAGGAAGCATAATGATCGCGCCGGTCATTATCCCGTGGGACTGGGATAAGGTGAGTTGGCTGCGGTGATCTGGGGGGGGGGAGTTTCACACAGCGGGGCACCCCTGATCGAGATGCCCCTGTGGCCTTGGTTTTGGTTCACTTTAAGCTGAGCTCCATCCGATGGGAGACAGAAAACCAGTATTTCCTGCCCCCCAGCATACAAACATCCATAATAGGGTCTTCAACTGGAAGGGTCCATGATAGGGGGATTATATGCCCACTTAATTCTTTTCCAAAGTGGAGCCAAAAACAGGTTGCTCCTGATTATTCCCCCCCCCCCCCTCAATTTTTTAAATAATGAATACATTATCATCAGCTTGAACATACACAAAATACAAGGGTAAAATAAATTAAGGGATTGCCCTAAAAGCACATTTACCTCCAGTAGAAGATATCGATGTCAGTGTAAACATATATATAAATATACACATATATGTGACTGATATGCTTCTCTAAAGTGCCAAGTGCTACAAAACATACTTTGTGGATCACAAATAAAGTGCATGTGCGAAAGAAAAAAAAGGTGACATTAAAGTGGACACTCCTGAATGATCCTGAAAGTATGTTTGTTGTGTATAATGTTAGCACTTTAAAGACACATTTCAGGCAGTCCCCTTGTTTATTATATGTACAGACTATTTGTTACATGTGTATATTTCCCGATTTTTTAATAGCATTAGCACTGATTGGTTACACTGTGTTCACACTGACAGTGGATACATTCTGAAACATTGATACATTTTGCTGGAGATAAAAATGCTTGAGTGCAATCCCCTTAAACGTTTGTTTTCTTCAAGTTGATGATAGTGTATTTATTATTACAATACATTTATTTTCTTTGTTTTAATTGTGAACAATCTGTTTTTGGCTACACCTCGGGGGACTGTATGCCCAATGTCAAGCCTTGTGGGACACCTGCCTTCTGGTGAGACCACAACCCCCATTCTCTGCTGCTTTTTCAGCATTTCAGCAAGGCCTCATTTGCCCGGACACACACACGCCTGGACACAGTTGCCCCCAGGACTTGGCCTAAAGAATGTGGGCAGTGGTCAAAGAAGTGGTCAGGCAAAGCAAGGTCAGCAACAGATAATACACAGCAGATGAACTATAACACCCAGCAGCACGATATCATGGGCAATGAATGAATGATATGGAAATTCTTTTATAGGGCTGAGATGGACAGAATTGGCCAGGGGAGACTTTAGCTTATTGGCCCGGCTAACAATCTATAGGCTGATTAGCCTACAATAATAAAGGGCACCTTGCCCACAGTAACAATAGGGCTCATTGGCCCGTTTAAACTATCCTCCGATAGGCGGGCTGTCTGCAGCACCACCGGAGGGCATAAACTGCACGTGCTTGCGATTCGAGACTGATGCGGCGGCTGCATGACAGTAAGCCATCTGGGTCGGTACTCGGGTGAGTGGACCGTTGTGACACCCACTTAATTCTTTTCCTATTATTAAGTGTGAATGGTCCAATGAACAGACTTGGAAGATGCTTCCCTCCACACTGTCTGTAATGGGGTATTTAGTGGAGACTCTGCACACTGTCTGTAATGGTTTTACTGGGGGGGGGGGGGTCTGCATGCTGCCTGTCATTGGGTGATTAGCAAGGGGTATTTTATCACACTATTTGGTGCAGAATATTTTTTTATTATTTCTGCTCAGCCAATCAGCATGCTCGTTCTCATCTGAATCTGCGCCTTGGTAGCAATATATCTATATTCTACGGGAAATCAACGTGAAGGCTTTACAGAGGTTGACATGGATTGCTTTTGGTTGCTGTGTAAATTGTGATACCTGTGTAGTGGTAACACTGATCTTTAGGGTTAAATCTAATTTATGTACATCAGATACATTGGATCAGATTTACTCCATATGCAGAGGAAGGTGAGTGAATGGGGCAACCTGGGGGGAATAAAAACAGCAGGGAGTTCCAGTTCGGGATTCCGACGCATAGAGGCACAACACCCCAAAAGGTGAAAATTGGATGTGTTGTTCCTCTTTAAATGCTTATTGTTTTTGATCACATACATGTGGGGCTCATCTAGCCCATAGAGAAAAATCTAAAAAAAAAAATTGATGGAAATGCTTCATTGTTGGGATTGGTGGGTCTTTCATTTGTAGAGAACAGAAATAATGTGATGACAGATAATGATCAGAGAAAGGATGGTGAGCCTTGTTGCTCTCCTCTTTCTTGTGCATTACAATGCAGGAGAAGTACAGAGGCAAACACACAGGCAAATGGCATGACCTTCACAAGGGGACACACCACAATAAAAGCCTATCACAGCTTCCTAAAAGGAAAACAATTTACCCACAAAGAGAGATGCATTTGGTTTGAGCCTGTGATTGTGGCTTGACTTGTATAACTGTCAGCAGGGCTGAAGCCACAAAGCTAAAATAATAGTGCCTTGTCTGAAAAATAAAAAAGCTTGTTTCAGTCCTCCCAAGATGAAAAATCATGAATGATGTTAAAAGACTATGGTCCAAACATACACCAGTTTATCTGATGCAGCCTAGAATTTTGTAACTTGTAAAACAACATTGTAATTCTAGTACTTAGAAGAAGAATTAGTAATAATACTTACCTTACAGTGGTTTGTGCTTTAAATAAAGCGGTTAGAGTATACTTATCCATGCCATACCCACCAAATGCAATAAACATGTGCTATGGCCTGATTACACCAAAGCTGTGGCGAGAATTCCACCTTTTTACTCTCACCCACACACTGTCCTTTGGATCCTACATTTGGTGAACCTGCCCCACCTTCCTGCCCACTCACTTACTCCACTACACTGTTGAGAGGTTAAGGAGATCAGGGATTCCAGATTTACCATTGAGAAGGGTGTGAATCAGCCACGCATCTGCTGTCAGCTTCCAAATAAAATCCTAAGTAGCATGTTCATCCATGCAACGTAAAGGGTGCGCATCTTAAAAAATATTGTGCATGTAATGTCGCTTTTATTGAAATTATTTAAGCTGGTCTTCCATTAAAGTAACTGAATATATCACCTCGAAAATTTCCTGTGAACCATTTATAGAGAGTAGAGGCTCGCCTTAGCGGTGTTCAGAGTGTGAAGCCGCACAGGGTGCAGTACTGTAGGGGCGACTTATCTTTGACATACATTTTATTTATTTGCCTGTGCTGTACCCAGACCACCTGACCATCCCTCTCTGTGTGGCAGGGCCTGGCACTGCAATCCTGTAAAAGCCTCCTGCTTGCCTTGCTAGGTGGATCCGCAGGCACCATTTTCTTTGAAGAAGGGGTCCCAGAGAGAACTGTTGCAAGGGACATCTTTGAAACTAAGGCCGGCCCTGGCTATCTCTGTTGTTCTTACAACAAAAAATATTCTCAGCATTTATCCATATGGTAAATCAGGTGCCCACCTCACAAGTATATGTATATCATGACATTTCTTGCTACTATTTTAGAACATGCTTATAATATTTCACCAACTGCATCATCTGTGCCGTTCTAGAACAATACGCTGCCAGAAACACAATGCTTATGCTTGTTAAAGTGTCAAATGACACAGAACAAATACCAGAGAGGCGGGATGGGATGCCATAAACAGAAGAGCACTCCAAATGTTTCATGAAGACAACAGAAGCATTTAATTAGATTTTGATGGGCAGACTGCACATGTTGTCATACAGTGAAATATAATTATGGTACATGACACAAGCCAAAAGACCTTCAGCTTAAAAGGACTGCAAAGCGTTTCTTATGCTAGTAAATGTGTGTTTTATGGAAGTAGTTTTCACTACCTGCAATCTGTTGCTATTGACAACTGTACACCAAGTCTGTAGACCAAGAATAGAGAAGTAAGTCCTATACATACAGAACACTGCTGCTATGACAGCTGCTAAGGTGAGTGAGCTCACTCCACCCAACACATGCCCAGAAGTAGTATCTCGTATATACTAACATAAGAAAAATATAGATAAGATCAGCACCATGAGGACACAGTGTTAGCACAAAGAAATACATGTACGCACAAAGATATGTTTCATTTTACTTATATATAATTTACTTATAATAATTTAATTATGAGCTCTTAATGTGGAACTGTAAGTTACATCTGATGTCTTAAATGCACTTAGGTTACACTATCTTTAGGTGAGATTACAATGACATTGCATTTGGCACCTCATTTGGATGGTGGGAGGAAAACCGTATCACATGAGCCCAGCCAACGTCACAGCCTCTGGAATTAAGCCATATGTTCCCCTTAAAATAAAAACCCTAAACACCTGAGGAACCCGTTCGCTACCAGAAGTAAAGGGAGTTCTGCTCTGTTGAAGATAGGCCTGGTCTGTTAGCGAATCAATCTAGGGCCAGAAGCCAGCCTGCAGTAGTGTTTAATATGACTGAAAAGAACAGTGAGTTTGAAATGGATCAAGGAAAAAGAGCAGCTCAAAATCAAAGAATACTTTTAATGGTGATGATGAGCACACTAGGCAATGTACATGACAGTTCATATACAGGTCTGAAGAGCAGATTACAAGTGAGTGAGCAGAACATGAGGAAAGAGAAATGTCAGGTCTCCTGCAATCAGATGATATGAAGTGAAGCAGGGTGACCCCCGGGAGGTGTGAAGCAGTCTGCAAATTCCTGGTACTTCCACCACGTATCACGTGTCCTCCCCTTGATTGTGACACCGAGGGCCTAGCATGGAGACCTTTTTATGCTCGGGTCTCCCACTCCCCCCCTCCCCTTTAGGAGGAGGGCTGTTCCATCCCTCTAAGCCCGTTAAAACTATTTATGGATCATAATTTGGGTAGGAAGTTCATAAGATCCTGATTCTTAAATAATGGGAAATGAGTCAGGTGCTGGGCATTCTACGGGTCCAAACACAGCTGTTTGAGATGGTTCTGGACCCAGGTTTTCCATAATGCGGGTTCTATGCTGGTCACAAAGAGGGTGAGCATGGGTATGATGTTCGTCTGGACATACAGATTACATATATGCATTAGTCCTATTGCTAGGGTGAATGGAGGCCCAGTAACTCCTGTTACATTGCTGGAGTTAGAGTGGCTGAGCTATGCATTTGAAGCTACCCTGCCATCGGAGCTTCCCCACTCAGGGGTACCTTGTGGTTCCCTCTGGTCTGTGGAGGTGTCAGAATTGTCAGGGGCTCTTTGAAATTTAAATTACGGTGGAGCAGTTTGTTTACTTATCTCCCTGGCAAGGACCAATTTCCCACCTGCCCAAATATGGCTGTTCCTGGATAAGCATTTGTTAAATTGGTATTTTGTAAGAGGACATTTGTTAGAAGATATCTTTTGATGAAAATGTGACCAGGAGGTGCCAGAAATAAAATTTTATATTTTTCATATCCCCCACAGATGGTTATTTCCAAAGGTGGGGAGAACTTTTACACCTCAAAACTTTACTAGACACTTTTTATACCACACACTAATAAATACCCCCTAAGTGAAGTGTAGAGGTAGACATAAATATGTTATTCCAATTCCACCAAAAATGCCAAATCTTTATACAGGTTATTAGCTATTGTTAGTTTTTTGAAGCATCCTAGTGAGGCTCTGGTAAATGCTGCCCCCTCATTTGCACACATCACGATTGATGTTATTTTGCCTTGTTTCTGCTCATGGTTCCGGCTTCAGAATTGCTGCTAAATTGAACTGCTTTGTCTACACAGAGGCACGTGTCTGCATTCGAGAGATACACTGACATTGCTGACAAAGCAGTTACCACAGAAACCGAGTATTCTCGTTCTGCCTTGTACAATGAAGACCCGCAGGCATCATTGGGGAGATATTTTCAGCTACAAACACATGCAGAGGACCAGACTGCACCTGATCTGCTCATTGCATGCACGAGCCCTGTCAGAAGGCGCCAGCTACACAAGAAAGTGTTGTTGTTTCTATGGAGATTAGAAATAGCAGCCAATGGAAAAAGCAGGATTTTGCTTTACCTTAACATAAGCAAAATAAAAATACACGGGTACATTGGTTGATGAAAATGCATCCAGTAATAATAAACATTCAATAATCGATAGCACAATGTTTAAAGTGATGTTTAGGGGCGCATGATGGGGGGTGACAGGTCTGGGTAATAATTTTAACAGGAAAACATTTCTCTTTCTTGCTTTATTTGTGCTACAAGGCCAATGACCTACTTATTTTGGTAACTGATCTCTTCCTTAGAGGTACTTAGCTGGAACATATTGTCACTAGTGGGTACTTGGCATAAAAAGGTTGAGAACCCCTGTCCTAGGCTACTCTTATATAGGACCCCATCAGAGGGACTCCCCCCCGGAGGAAGAGTGTGTTAACATTTGGATTATAATCTTTAAATCCAAATCCTTTGATATCTCTGTTCTACAACTTCTTGTGTGTACCCCTTGTCCCTTAAAGTGATCTTATCTCATTTGACTGTACTCACTATACAGGGATGTGGAGGAACTTCCAATTAAAGGAACCCCATGCCGGATACTGGTGCTGGGAACCTGAAAATAGTGCAGGTACGTGCCTGTTAAGCAGCTGAATTCCTTCACAACTCGACTACCCAGCAGCCAGTGAGGCTAATTTACACTGTGATGTGCAACCACTCCAGCAGCCAGCAGCATTCACATGGGCCATGAACCATGAACCATGTTTTTCCTACATCCCCCCCTTAAAAAAAAATCACCTGTACATGTGATGGCATATTGTTACAATTTAGGTACATTATTTTTCCAGTGATGTAAGGATATATTTGTAATGTTTGGAAATAACAGCACCCTATGGGCTACACAAATATCCTTATCTCATTAGGAAATAACCGGTAAAAATGGTCCATCACTAGTACGGTTAATTTGGGGGGAAAAAGGTAGAAAAAAAAATATTTTGCACTTCTTTGTGTCTAAATGCTAAAAACACACCGAGATGCAGGTTTCAATCCACACTGCAATTCACACTGGTTTCACCAAATAATTAGCATAACCCCCCCCCCCCATGTCAGCAGGAACACTAAGCAAAGTTAACCCACTTCATCCTGCTTATGGAAAGCCTACAATGCCGCCACCCCTTGAAAAGTGTTATCTTGATAGTTGAACAAAAAATATTCATTTGGTCCATGATCAGTCCACACTTCATGCTACAAATGTTTTAATAATCCAATCAATTAGCAAAAGCGAACTAACGGCTGAAAAATGTGGCTGACAAAATATCACCCCATGATTCCATGCAGTGTTGAAACCCCATTGTAGCATCTTGTTTGTTATAGTCTAAGTACTGCAATCTTTACCCATTCTGTGATTATTACTTTGTACAGCAAAGAAGGTGGCGCTATAGAAGATGCCATAATAAATAATGAAGAATTCATCTTTTCTGGTATGTGATTGGTTGACAAGTTTATAGTGGAGTAGAGTAGTGTAGGCAAAGACCTTACATTCACACATTTGCTGATTCTTGTAAGAGTCAGGGCACATACCTTTGTCAAACCTTAGAAAATGTACAATTTCGTGGTAGAATAAGGGTGAATATGGAAATATGTGTTTTCTGCTGGACCCACCAAAATAGAAAATTAAAGGTAACATGAATTTAGGTTTACTATTTAACAAACCAAATAAAGGGGAAGGGGTAAAGGGTAGTCATGGACACTGTAGGTTTGCTATAAAGGAAAAAAAACTTCAACAAACAATCACATCACACCCTGGATGCTACCTTAGCGCGCGCACAAACACACGCAAACACACACACGTACAAACACACACACAGCTCTGGACTCCATTCTCAAGCAATTAGTCAGCTATGGACATTGCAAACTGTTCCAAATAGCCTGGAGACATTCAATAACCATACATCTCTATGCAGAAGAGTTACTTGGGGATATGGTTTGTAGACAGACTCTATAAAATCAGAACTGGTTCCAGTTGCAGCATGAAGGCTGGTGATGGTGGTAGGGTCTCGCATGGGTCTAACTCTAATCTTAAGATTGTTAGAATAGTTCACCTGATTATTGTGAGCTCACCAGGGCAAGTGTAATTTACAACCGCTGGATACATTTTAGCTGGAGGACCATTTGCTTTATTGTTTGGATTGGATATGGATATTTAACATTGTAATAACTATGATTTAAAGCTTCATGAAATATGACAATACTTATATAATAATTATTATTCATTATTAATAATAATAATAATACAAAAAATGTAATAGCAGTTATGCTATTACATTGCTGAAAATTATGTAATACTATTTGCTGCCACTTTTCTGGGTTTGGCTGCACCTGGCTGGAACAGTGGTATATACTCAGCGACAAATTTCTGTGGAAGATTTGGATTTAAAAATTAATGAAACCTTGCTGATAAGACACGTTTACAGCTTATGTGATCATGGCATTGGCCTCAGAATATATGTGTGGTGTCTCAGGAGTGTCTTCATATATAAGCATTATATAATAGGTTTAAGAAAACCTATTTTGCGAGTTGTTTTTCTAATACTAGTTAACTATCTGACACTAAAGCTCAAAAAATCTGGTATCAATGCAAAATTTAGGACACATTTTGTTTGCTAAATGTGGCAAGTGCAGCAAAAACCTGGAAATATGGGTGAAGCGGTTAGTAAACCTTTGTAGTGTTAATGTAATTAGGGAAGGCAAATGTCCAGATAGAAGGTATTGCCAGGACCAAGGACAGTGCTCACCTAACCACTAAATGGGCTATTCATTATTGTGGAGAGCTTTCAATATCATACAGATATATGAATTTTAGATTTTCAATTATGCTTTTTCCAACCTATATACCCTATATGTATTATATTATTTATAGAGTTCTACCATACCCTATAGCCCTTTACAAATGAGTAGATGCAAACAAGGGTAGTCCATTCTGGAGACAGTCCAGACAATTACTGGTGTACAGCCCAAAAATAACCAATACAACAGACAGAGTTTCCTTCCTTTTACAAGCTTATAGTCTAACAGGGGTAACAGTTTATAAACTTTTCTTATCTGCTCACTAATGGTTAGTAGAAGACATTGCTGCAGGAATAATGCAATCACATCAGCATCATCCTGTATTTCTTCGTCCTCTGACCATATTGATTGACTTTTTCTACACAAGTTTTAAATTACAGACACCCCGTAACCATACTCAGCAAATCAGCTGTATCTCTACCTCGACAGATAGGTGGAAGACAGAATGCTTTGCAGCTGGATTTATGATCTGGCAGCTATCAGTAACTCTTGCCTTTCCCATAATGTCTACATGTGTCCTAGATTTTGCTACCGGAATTAAGCTGACAGAGGTAAAAGAAAATACCCTATACTGTATAAAATACTGTACTGGTGTTTGTGCAAAATGTAAAAGAATTATATTATAAAGGTTCAGGTAGGACTTGTGGTCATTGGGAGCATTGCTTTGGGACCGACTTCTAACACCCACATCTGATTATTGCCCCAACTCCCCTGTATCTGGCCCCACAGCCCACCAAGCCAAGAAGCCCCAACCCCAATTCAATTAGTCCAGTGTTCCCCAAACCTCTCCTCAAGAGCCCCCTACAGGTCATGCTTTGCAGATCTCCACACAGGTGAAATAATTAGCGCAGCAGCAGAGCTATACAGCTGTTATGTTGACCTGTTGGTGTTCCCCTTGGAGAGGGTTAAAGTGGACCAAAACACTCGATCGGGCTGCCCCGCTGCATGAAACCCCTCAGATCGTCCGAAGAAACTCACCTCTCCCCGGTCCTTTGGAGCATACGTGGGAGCTCGTCCCATTAGCGCACACGCAGCCGCTGACATCATACCATCTAAGACGGTGTCTAAGGCCAGCGGCTCCGAACGCGCTGGCAGCCGCATCCCCCATTCCCTCTAACAGGGAGCAAGCCCGCGCCGGCCCTCAAGTCCTCGCAATCCTCCCGATCAATATCAATTTCCTTTGGTCCTGAGGTCTGCCATCAGCAGATCTGCACATGGGACACTCGGCTCACAGGTCCATTGCATGGGGCCCAGTGGAGAATCATACAATGACCCAGTCAGAGCCTGAGTGGGCCCCTGGAGACGCTTGCAGAGATTGGTGTGGAGGCAGTGCAGCCTGAGTTCAAGGGTTGCATAGGGTCACACTAGACTTTAACCATTGTTTGGATGAGATGGGCTTGGGGCAGACTCATTAGCAACAACGTGAAGGGAGGATAGAAGCAGCAGCACATTACCAGAGCTCCAGGTGAGGTTGGTTGTGTGCCGGTAGTGATTTCTCGCCTGCCTTGGGGGATGATCCACCAGGGATTCTCCCTTCTTTTCCATTGACCAGTTTACCCCTAGTTGTGATATTGATGCAGTAAGAAAGATCAGCATCATTCTGTGTCAACTGTTCCTCTCACCATATTGACTGACTTTCTGTAGGCAAGCTTTGAATTACGGATAGCCGTTACACGCACTCAGCAAATCTGCTGAATCTCTTCCCCCGATGGATAGGATGAACATTGAGTGCTCAGCACAACCTTTCCATATTAGCTAAATTTAGTGCCTCTGTGGCAGCTATCAATAATGCTTGCTTTCCCCACAATGCCTTTAAAACTCTTCGATAAATCTAAATAGATCGAAAAAAATAAGCCTGCTAGTATTTGTGTCTATACAGAATGTATTATGAAACACAAATGTGCATCAGTAATTCTTACACCTGGTCAGGCTTTGGAGCTTAGGGGCCTATTATGAAAAGCAAGACAGTACGAGCAAATATACCATTCTCGATCATTTACTGGATTTGTATGCCAAGAGGAAATGTGGCTATAGGGCGATGATCAGGAAAAAACAGGCACAGGTCATGTATGGGGCATGTATAGTGTTCATCCAAGCATTGGTAAAGTACACTTGTGATCTGACTCTCTAAAACAGCAGCACGTTAACACATAGATGTTATTTATTTTTCCCCAAAGAAGGAATCACCTATTTTCTATGCATAACTACATATCTGGACTTTCTTTGTAATAATTAGACCAGCCTGTCACCCTAAACCCTCCTGCAAGAGGAGGGGGTGATTTTAGTTTGCTATAGTAGATCACATGTTCTGTAGCTGTTTAGTTCATAAAAACTAGCAGTTTGTAATACATAACATTAATTTCCATGTTTAAAAATCATCTTCGTGAAGAATCCATATACTGTAATATTGCAATTCAATTCACACAAACACGTAGGACTGCAATTTTATATAGATCCAACTTTTTTAATTAAGTATAAAAGCAGAACAAAACCCACCAGTGGCCGGCCTGGAACCTAAAGGAGTCCAGGGCTAGCCACTAGCTTTCCCAAGCATCCCGAATCAGGATGCCCCGCTGTGTGAAACCCCCAGTTCACCGGTAATCTATTACCTCTCCTCGGTCCAACAATGCATGCTCAGGCTCTTGTCCAATGAGACGCACAATGCGACCACATAGTTCAGCAAACAGTTCTCATTGTTTTGAATAGGCTCCAATCACTACTATTTAGATGGCGCGGGAATTCAATGAGAGCCATTTGCCACATTTAAATACAGCAAATGGCTCTCATTGGGTACGCACTCAGAGATGCAGCGTTGGAACATGGAAGAGGTGTGTTTGGGGCTTTCTGGGGGATTTCACACAGCCGGACATCCCAAATTGGCAAAAAAGTCAAATTCCTGGGTTTTGTTCTGCTTTAAGTTATACAAAGTGCTGGCTTTTAAAGTGGAACAAAACCTGTGATTTTCACTATGCCAGTTTTTGGTCCATCCCCCAATGGCACCCTGGTTTGGGATCCCACACTGTGTGAAACCCTGCTGTTTGTCCAGGAAATCACCTGTCCTTGGTCCAACAGAGCATACGCAGCCACACGTCCAGTCAGCTTCTCTAGCTGCGCATATTAATGTGCAGCTAGAGAAGCTGAATGGAATCCTCAGCCGCACACATGGGCAGCACTTGGCATAGCTTGCAATATACCCAGACTAAAAGAAGTGACCATAGTTCATTACAAGGCTGGGATGGCAAAAGTGACCGCATGCCCTCCCTGGGACAAACTTTCTATATTGTAGGTTTGCTTTGTGCTCCTCTGTCTCGGAATATGAAAAGGGAAGTACTAGGGACTATCATAAAATGGATAATCCTCAAACGGGTTGGTAGCCATGGAGGGGTGCAATAGATTGGCACAGAAAGCAACTAAACTATACAACTAAATACTGTATTACACACTGAGGAGCAGGTTTGAGACAAGAGAACAGGTTAGAAAGCTAATGTAAGTAGGAGTTATGGGGCCAGAGCACCGGCATTCTTACCAAGTCAAACATGGTGAACTCAAACCAAATTAAAAACAAAAGATTTGTGTACTAACAAGCTCCTTAAAAACATAGTAGAATGAGTTTGTTGTGGAATAACCCAACTGATCCATACAAAACCCTAACCTCAACCCAATCAAACAACTTTGGGATGAACTGGGAATGAGAGCCAGGTCCTCTCATCCAACATCATGGAGTGGCGCTATTGCACAATGAAGAAAAAATTCCAAACGTCCCAAAATCTTGTAACCCTATCAAAATGGGATATCAAAAAAACTTCTTCAGGTGTAATGGGAAGGCGCGAGCAGGGGGCTTTTATCTGGCTCTTAGTAGAAATTGCACCATAGTAGAATTTTTACTGCTAGAAATGATTGTTTACATCCAAAATGCTCCACCCATAACACAAGTAAAATGACAGCCATCCAGAGAGGATCTATAATAACTTAGCTCTGCACACAAGTTAGTGCATTCCTGGTGGTTAAGGTTCTGTCCAACTAGATGTATCCTGCAAATCCCCAAAAATCTGGTGTCCAATCCAAGACATCCATATTGTTTGCAGGTCTAAGACCTTTATATAGAACAGATGTGTCATCAAGCACTGTTATTGCCATGCCATCATGTGTTCTAAGATACTCCTCTTTTTAGAGATGTCATTGCCACCATTTTCCATATCAATTAAAGGCACCCATGTACAAACAGGGAAAACAGTAGGCACTATACTATGCCAATTTTCACCATTTTCACCAAGTTAAATGTATGTTCTATCAATATTATGAATTTGTACATATTGCCTGAGCGTGAACCCTGGCAAGAGGATATTTGTGGATTCAAAAAAAAAGGATATTTGTGGATTAAAAAAAAAAGGATATTTGTGGATCTCCAAAAAAAAGATATACCTCCTGTCAGTTTAGGTTTAAACTAGTGGAAATTCACTATCTTTCTCAAACAGACTGCCCAGTAATAGGAATATGTGGATCCCCCGCTTGCAGAGGACCATGGAACTTAGCTTTCCTATTGAAGAATCTGGGTCTGTGCCAAATCCAGAATTAAAAGGAATGTCAGGAAAACTCAAATTGGCTTTTCCTGCTGCCTATCTATCAAGTCATCCAGTTTCAATGAAGAGAAAATTGCCCCCAAGAATGAGCTAGATAAATCTTGGAAGACCCTGGCATTGGCCTAACCTTGTCCACAAACTCCCTTTTGCATGGTCCCTTCGCTCCACTCCTCCACTCTAACAAAATATGTCAACTAGATACCTTGGATTTGCATTTAGTTGGGGATTTTCATTGCATGCCCCTCGGACAAGTCAAGAAGAGCAGATGCAAAGCACCATTATAGTACCTGAAGGAGAAAAAGGAAATTTTGGTATGGTGACTAGCTGTTGGGTAGGATCAGCAGGACAACAGTCATAATACAATTGCAATCTCAGCAAGTGAGGTGAGCAATCACTGAGGATGGGCTATGTAGTGTCCTCTAAAGTGCCAATCCTGCAACCAGGGCTAAAGAATAAAACAAAGCAGTATAAAATGATATGTAAAAATAGAAAGCCAGCAGACTTGGGTATAGAGATCTGTTGGGTGCTGCTCTCAACTAATTTTTTTGGCCACAAGTTGCTCTATTCAAAGCACTTTAGTAAGCCCTATTGCTATAACCCATTAATGACACTAGGAATTTAGACTTGCAGCAAAAACTATTGTCACAAGGCAACCATGACCTAAAAACTAGAAAACCTGTTGTGAACAAATGACAATATACAGGCTCACAGAGTCGATGTTCCCACGTAATTGAGGAGAAAAAAGATAATTAAAAGGCCCCAATCCATTGCCACAAACTACAGACAAAACTATATTTAGTAGGGATTTAAAGCCCATACACAGGCAATGTTTTCCAAATAATATCAGCAAGGAGGACATATTCAATGTCCAAGCAATGCAAAATGTGTCCGCCTACTAAGTAAAACGGGGGAGGGGGGGGGGGGTTAAAATTCAAGCAGCTAATGATTTTGTGCAAGACACTCCTAATGATGTGTTCTTTTCCTAGAGGAAATGACATGTCTTTTATTTTGAACAGCAAAATGTTAAATTGCATATAATATAGGGCTGCCCTAAAATGCTGACCTCAGCGCACTAAAAATAACTACTGGCCAGGACACCTTCCTTGAAATAAAAATAACTTGCAAAACAACAGATGCTAATAACCATACTGCAACACAAACTGTCTAAAATGATAATATGCATATGGCGGCTATAAAACTCGATGGGGAATCTGTCCCCAGAGAAAAAGACATGGAATATATTTTGTTAGAAAGAATAAGCTGACAAAACCTGTGTGATTTATTCTGTACTGTAAAAAAATTTAGGTACAGTACTGCAATCAAAACCTTGCGGAAACCCACAAGCTTATGTCTTTTGACAGAAGAACTGAACATACAATTTCTAGCCATGTTTTGAACGAAACCTTTCCCAGGCTTACAGAAGGAAAAACATCACTTCAGTCCAAAATCAAAGTTTTGAAGCATTGGATGTACCAATTTAAAAAAAAATGGCCACTAGGGGCTGGTATCAGGAAACAAGGTATTTTTACCAAGTAATAAATATTAAAGGCTAGTTGTAGCCTCAGTTTTTCAACCTCTCTCCTCTCCAATTATAAGCACACACCCACAAAATCTGTTTAGACTAAAGACGCAGAATGTATTGATTCTCTGAAATACGGAGGCACCCATTGTTTTTAATTGGAGCGGGTCGTACAGAGACCATGCCCACCCGCCAGCCAGAAGGGCAGCTCCTGCTTTCACAAACAAGGGCTGTGGGCGACCAATCAGTGGCACAGGAGTGGCGGTAGGGTAAGTGGATCTCCTAGTTACCTTTTGGACTACCGACTACCCAGTGCTTGAATATTATGAAAAGTCCACAGAAGAGTCCAAAGGACTTTTCCTTTAGAGTTTTGATTCTATGTTTCGCCGTGGGGAAATTTAACAGGTTTATCTGGACAACCTTAAAAATGAAAAAAAAAAATAAATATATACATATATACATCCTCTTTGAGGTCCAGCAGTCTAAAAGGATTGTGTTAATATGTCCCATAGTAGCTGTGTGTGACCCCCCCACTGCCTTGGAAAGAGGTAAGGCAATGAGGTATACCCCCCCCCCTCCTGTTGTAGAAAATAGAGTGGCACACTCCAAATAATGTGTTGGTGGCCGAAGGCCCTTGAGCCAAGTAAGCTGGTGGACAATCAACCAAGGAATCCTAAGGACCACACATCACAGAGCCTATCTCAGGAACATGTATTAGAGAGTGGGACCATGAGGAAGCAGCTGAGAGGCAGAAGAGTTATTCATTTTGTTTGTATTTTTGCCTTTACAGACAATTTAACTTCCAGTCATGTAACTGTGTAATACATCTAACAACTTGTAGGTACATGTGCAGCATCAAAGCAGAAAGTAGATAAACACCTCCCCACCCAGAGGTCATGGCCAGATGACTCTCTGCTATGGGATGAATTACACGCTGGTACAAGATTTTCAACCCTGATCACATCTTACTACTCTCGCCTCCAACACGCATGCTGCTCCACTACTCTGGGACACCCTCCCTCATACTATTCACCACACCCCAACATTCAAATCCTTCAAAAGTGTTCTTAGATCCTATTTAATCAGAGGAGCATAGCATCTGGTGCAGAGTTCCCCTACCACTTGTCATGAGGTACCACCTATATTCCAGTTATTTCATCTACCACTCTGCCACCACCCATACAACTTCCTGGGATGGTAAACTGTTTGTACACAAGCTCTTTGGACATCAATGCCATTATATAGAGGTGCCCCAAACATGTAGCCTGTTGAAATGGACACCCAGAATATTTATTTGGAGCAGTAGGGGGTTAATCAAGGGGGGACCCCAGCAATAACTATGCTCCCCCAGGAGTGAACCAACACCCATTTTATGTAAAAAGGGTGTTGGTCTGGTTTATGATTTCACAATTAAAGCGGTCCTTCACTCTGAATAAGAGCATATCTTATATGTTTCCCACACCCTGTACATACAGATTGCTCACATTAAAAATCATCCTACCTGCATCTGCTGCGGTTTATGAGCCTTTAAACATCCAAGATAGCGGCTCATGTAACATCAGGCAGCCTGCAAACAGGAAGTGCCTTCTGACTGTGCTGCTCTGCATTCTGGGACTGCTGACCTTTCCCTGGCCCCAGCTCTGTCTGAGCACAGCACAGCTGTAACCCGTCTCCCTGTACTTTATCCTGCTCTCCTCAGTAAGTGTGATGCTTCTGAGTCAAGATGGCGGCGCCCGTATCCTAAAGTCCTGAACAGAGTTGCAGCCCAGTGGGAGAAAGAATAATAAGTAAGTGACTAAAAACTTAAAATATATTAATTTTAGATGCTGGGGGGTCGTTTTTTAAGGGTTTGGGCTTCAATAAATCACAGTGAAGGTCCGGTTTAAGGTGAAAGTCCACTTTCAGTGCCATTTTTAAAAGTTCATATTTTTTGAGCCAAAAGGATGCCCTCAAGGTACTGAGCTTTTTTTTCTTATGTTAGAAAATGTTAGGAAATATGTGTTTTATGGAAGCAGTTGTAACTACCTGCCATCTGTTTCTATTGGCAACTGTACATTAAGATCTACAATAAGAGAAATGTGAGCCCTGTAAACTCCCGCCCTCACATCAGCAGCAGCCATAGCAGCAGTGTTCTGTGTGTACAGGGATCACTTCTCTCTTCATGTAAATCTTGGTGTACAGTTACCAATAGCAACAGATTGTGGGTAGTGAAAACTGCTTCCATAAAACACACATCGCTAACATAAGAAAAACTAAAAATAAAAAAATAAAAAGATACTTTAAACATTAAAGGAGCAGTATCGTGAATTTTTCTTGGTGACATATTTAAATGGTACTTTGAATGTACCGTAGGTAAGTGTTGGAGTAAGAATTACAAATTTAGAAAAAAATTATGTCTGTGTTGAGCAGCTGGAGACTAATAGCTCATGTTTATGTCTTCTGAGTGTCGGAGCCCGACACTCTGGCCTGTTCCACGCTGAGGAGAGGGGTGAAACAATGTAACAAAGTATCAGCTGTTCAGTGCTGGCAGCCGTCCAGCATAAGATAACAACATTGCCTGGCCAGAACTCATATATCTAAAACAGAGAGAAAAGCTCTAGAAGTCATTTAGCTGATTTTCACAGTTTTCCCTTCATGTTGGCTCTGCTGCAGAATCTTTCAGTTTACCATTTTCTCTCTCTTTTCTCAACACATTTTTCCATATGATCTTTCTTTCAGCTTTGTGTGTTTTGAGCAAAGCCCAACCAAGGATTTTCACTATCTGGAGTTTTGTTTTGTGCCCCTAGGGGCATCCCGACTTGGGATGCCCTGATATGTGAAATCCCCTAGTTCGCCTGTGAAAACGTACCTTTCCCTGTCCCACAGCGCATGTGTGGGCTCTCATCCAATCAGCTCTGTTTGCACGCAGATGGGGAGCCTGAGCAGTAACCTTCCTGGCCGCCCGGCCTGTCCAAATGACTATCTGCGTGAGCGCGCCAGAAAAATGGGAGGATCTGTGGTTATCCAGGGGTCGTTTCACACAGTGGAGCATCCCGATTTAGAATGCCCAAGGGGCAAGGTCAATGGCTGGGTCTTATAGACTTCAGGGTTGGCAACTCAGGGTTTTGTTCCACTTTAATACCTTTAGATTTTCCTGCACAGTTATTCAAAGAAGAATTTCAGTTATTTTCAGTCAGTTTAGTTTATTTTGTATAGATTTTACACATTTGAGTCACCTGGTCTCATAACAAAAGCAGCACCTCACACACACACAGCCATTACCACTGATTACAGTGTCAGCCTCTGAGGTAAAGTGTTGCTAGGAGACCAGTGGGCTAAATGAAGCAGCTCACTAAATACAACCCAGCAGATCCCCCTATTCAGCAAATGGACTGAGCCATTGTAATTATACAATTTAAAAGAAAGGCAGATATTTTTTCCTTTTTCTATCACCAGATTATTTATACACATGTTAGAAGCTATTGTGTGGCTATTTAATTATTTATCTTTTTTAATGCAAATTTCGCGATACTTCTCCTTTAACTTTCCTGTCAGGATTTCACCTATAAGTTTCTCATTATCTTAATAATAGGACAAGGGCGCCGTAGATAACATGATGTTCTAATAACAGCAAAGCCATACGTGTCTCCATAGGAGAAAGTGGGGGAGTCGGGGACATTTAATGGGGATACTGTCAAAGCATCTGTTCCTGTGGTACCCGTGGCTTTACTGATCATTATTAAAATATGTCTTGAGGTAAATCTTTAGCGTAGAGTTATTTTCCTTGTTCCAACCCACTGAGCTATGATATAATGAGAAGTAGTAGCAACACACAGGACTCCAAGTTCGTATTTTATAACATTGGTGCACAGTTTGTGCTTATTTCAGAATTTCTGTTTTAGATATTGCTTACACACAATCCCATGAGAATCACAACCATTTTTTGTACACTTTTTAAATTGTGACATATACTATTTAATTTCTGTTACATCATGGTCTTGATTTATCCTCCTACTATACTCAAATTGTCACTCAGCAGTTGTGGAGAACTCCTTAACACTTTGCTCCCACATTAATAAGTAATAAACACACATAAATAATTTAGCTCACCAACTCCAGACCAAACATTGAGTAATCCTTTTTATCTAGCTGTTTATGCCACAGTTCTCCCGCTAATTATCGGTACAGAGACTATCATTATCGGATTTTGCTAACGATGCAAGCAAAACAGACATTTTGTAGTTACATTCTAATTGCACACTTAGAAATAAGAAATTTTAGGTTATGTCTCACAGTTTGTGTACTCTGTATCTGTCAGTACACATTTGTTAATATACTAATTAATGTAGTTTTGTTGTAAAGCCTTTTAGATGAACTAACCATTTTTATTTTCTTAGCTTATGTATCCCCTTCGCTTCCCCTTACCTCACACTTAAATTGGACCTTCATCATCATTTAATGAAAAGCCCAAACCCTTTCAAAATATTCCCCAGCATCTAAAATTTATTTATTTTTAAGGTTTTAGTCGCTTACTTATGATTCTTTCACCCGTTGGGCTTCAACTCTGTTCAGGGCTCTAGGATTTGGGCGCTGCCATCTTGCCTCAGAAGCATCACATATTGAGGAGAGGGGAGGGGTGGGAAGTGCAGGGGGGGGTGGGGTTATACAGCAATCCCAGAATGCAAAGCAGCATAGTCAGAAGACACTTCCTGTCTGCAGGCAGCCTGCAGCTCCATGGGATGCCATCTTGGATGTTAAAAAGGTAAAAAAAACACAATAGGTGCAGGTAGGATGATTTTTAATGTGGGCAATCTGTATATAGGGAATGGGCGAAACATATAAGATAGACTCTTATTCAGGATGAAGGTCCGCTTTAACTTCAGTTATTATTTTTCTGGGGAACAGCTTGGCTCAGCAGTTGTTGGGCCACATCTTATTAGGGCTACCTTGAAGTGGAAGCAAATGTGTGCTGGCCTTCCCCTGGAGCATGCCAAATTGCAATGCGCCTCTATGTGAACCCCCCTCCCCCTGGGTTGATGTGAACAATTGTGAGGCCATCTCCAGCACCCTGGGCTGAAGTGCATTCCTGCACCCAGGTATCCAGATAGGCTGGTAGCATGCCCCAATCTAAAGGGAACTTGGAATGTAGCCACTCTCACTCTCGATCGCCTTACTCTGCATCTAAACCAAGCCATGTGTGTTATTTATTAATATGCACGGTATATAGCTCTAATTGGAGGAGAGCGCCCACACATGTGCCATACGACCTAGGAAGGTTGAGCTTTTATGGGTGAGCTGGGGGGGGGTTCACACAGCAGGGATACCAAATCAGGATGCCCCCCCCCCGGGCCAGAAACAAAACTGGTATAGTTAAAATCCTGGGTTTTGTTCCTCTTTAAAAAGACTGCACACCTGCGAACAATCTGCACATAGCCCTGATATGCCCCTATCCAGGTTCCAGAAGCCATATAATTGCCATCAATATTCGCCTATCCACTGGATGAACACGATTGGCTGTTGGAGGTCATGTGGGGGGCTATGTGCAGGGGCATCATTAATTGGAACTCCCCCTCTGTTCACAGGATGTCGGATCCTTGGTGAAGAAAGGAGGGTCAAAGGAAGTTTCCGTAATGAAGTTTAAATTTTATGGGGATAACTTGTAAGAAATACAGGGTTTCATAAATACGTAAGCTATGTATAATATAAGTAAGAATTAGGGGAGTTTACTGATACTAACACAACATCTGCTATTTCTATAAATGTGGTAATTTGCCCCTCTTATATGCTAATTTGACACTAATTGGCCACGGTAAGCCAAACACTTTAGCTTTGGCCGTATAAAGGATTCTTGATTAAATATGTAAATGAAGCCAACTTCTGGTCACGTCACTAGGTTTTTTTGTTAGTGCATGGGCTGGCTAAGGAGCAGACTTGGCCTCCCCACAGGAAGTGAGCTCTCTTAGTGAGATATACAAAATTAGAAAGGCAGTTTAGCCAGAGGAACGAGAGAGGAAAACAAGCAAGTGGCCCTGTGTCGGTAGTTAAACCGGAACAACACCCCATAGAAGTCTATGGAGCATTGTGTCCGGCACTAAATTAGACTCCAGGGCTGGCCACACATTGTCCACTTGCTTGCCCACACGTATTAGGAAGCAAATAAAGCATTTGAAATAAAGAAACGGATCCCCCGGAAAACTCGAGCCCTGTGATTGGCCGCCGCAGTCAGTTTAGCCAGGGGGAAAAGAGGGAAACAATGCCCCTTGGACTTCTATGGGGTGTTGTTCCAGTTTCAAGCTGGTAATTTTAGGAATATTTGGTAAAGTAGTTAATAATTGGCAATTATAAGTAATCTAACGTCTATTTAATTTTAATAAATGTTTTATCTTATGTATAGAGTTCAGCAAGGCCTCTACAATCTAGTAGTTAATGTAACAACATTTTTATATATTTTTGTTATTATTTTTCAGCCCCGGTTCTGTAACATGAGTCTATGCACAATAAAGTCTTTAATACACGCTAATCTGTGTGATTCCTTTCATCAACCACAACCAAAGAACCGAACGATTATTATTATACTAATCATTGATTTTGATGTTTTTTATAATAATAATTATTAATAGACAAGGCACATTCGCCGATGTAGGCAAGAAACAAGTACTTTTTTCCAATTCACTGTTTCCTATGTTTCAGATAAACAAGGATCCATATAAAGAAGATCATGGTCAAACTATTCATACTTATGGACAACAAATGTTCAGGGTCTGTAAAGCAAGGTCAATTCATGACCCAAAAAGAAATAAAAGAAAATTGGAAAAGGTTAATTCACTTATCCCTATAAGCAATTCCTGTATAGACACAATAGACTCAAGGTCAATACACTGAATTTAATGGCAAAGACTACAAGGTTATTTCATTGACCCAGAAAGAAAAGAAATTACATTAGGGAAGTTAGATTGACTAATACCATTACCACAGACTACATATTAGAAAGTATTGTTTATTGATCGCTACAGAACAGACACCATATATATCAAGTAAGTCCAGTGATTTCTGTAACAAAGACAACAAATATGCAAAGTCAGTTAAGATATCCTTGCAAATTCTGTCTTGCTATGGGATTGATTGTTAAAATTGGTCAGCTCATGATATCACATGGTCAGAAAAGCCTTGCAAATTCTATTTTAGTCAAATGATTCAGGAGGCACTTTCAATTTATTCATATAATGCAATTGAATTGTAGCTATTTATAGCCAGCATGTGTGCATGATATGCCAGATGTGATATGCAATGTAATGTTAAACCCCTGAAACAACAGCTATTCCATGGTGTCACTTGGAGGAATCTTAGTCTGGGGCGTAGGTTAGTGGGATAGTCCGTGTATACATTGGGTAAGAGTTGAAAGCAGGTTGACAGATGGTAGAATGTTTCTGAACTAGAAGCTATCTACCTTGGAAGCAATCCAAGATGCCAGCTACAATCAGATGAGTTCTAGTCTGATTAAAAGAAAGGTTAGTATGAGAGCAGGTAAAATGTATATGTCTCGGGGGGGGGGGGGGGGGGGGGCACTGTAAGGGCTCAGCTGGCAAGATTTCAGGACAGAGGCAGGCCGGGAATGGACAGTGATGTTGTTCAGCTGTGTAGTGAGAGATGAAGGGGGCTCAATCATCACGGAGCTAACCCGGTGTGGGGGTTCTTTCTTCCCAGCATATAAACAAGCCCTCCAACCTGTAACTTTTCCATTGCTTTAAGTTCAGGTGGACTGATGTTTGCCCTTGGGCCTTCTTAAATGACCTTCAACATTTTCTTCTGTCATGCCCACCATAATGGGAGACTCCACCCCAACACCTACCAGGGGACGTCAGGCACCATGGACACCGATAGGCGGTATGTGCCCACCAGTGGTAAGACTGGTACCTTGGCACAGGTGGAAGCAGGCTGACCAAACCCCCCACCCACCAACCTGAGTGCCCACATGCACACCCAACTTTGAGGGTTTGCCTGCGCAACATATGTTTCCAACATATACCAAATGTATTTGGCAGTCTTTACATGTAACCTCTAACATGGGTATGAGCAGACAAAAATGTGGGACCCCACGTCGATGTGGGACCCCGTGTGTAGCCCTTGTAGGGGTTATGAAGGAGCACATACACTGTTAAAAGTAAACTAACAGTGCATTTACCCTGACTTTGCAGCAACACCCTAGCCAGCAACAACTCCCGCAAGACCCGCCACCTGCAGCCACAGTTGGCCCATCTGGTGTGCCTACACCAAGACAACATCAAGGCTGGGACCATCCAGTCTGGACAAAGGGCAAGGGGCAGGGTGGAGGAGGAGGGTGATCCCAGGGTAAAGTTTGGGACCCTGGAGGCTGTGTGATAATATTGGGAAGAACTAACACTACACACTATGTTGACCTTTCTCCACATAGATGGCACCTCTCCTGAATGAAATTAATGAGCTGGAGGAAGGGCACTCTGAACATCTGGATGATACCCCCAATATCCAGAACCGAATTAAGCGTGGTGGTCACAAAATATGGTGGAGGACCCAGATACAGTATTTTTTTTTACTTTAAAATAATAGTCCAGCCATGTAACTAATTGGTGGTAGTCTGGCACCCGCCTACTTATTGGTGCCTTGTGCCACCCATGTTTGGGTGCATGCTGCTTGGGAACTCTAGTCGCCCAGCTGGTACAGAAAACAGATCCCTGCATTGAGCTGCCAGCGGCTGTGCTTGGTGGTTTATGTGCAGTGAGCGGCCGCTACACCCCTGTAGCATTGCTGATGATGGCTTTACTGCTCTAGACTCTCCGTTCTGCCCTTTGGTGGCTTTGGCTACAGGTTTGCAAAAACAAAAAAAAGCTTGCTGAGGCACGGGGACCCCCACTGCTGCAGATAGCTTTGTTGCTGGCCCCGTGGCCCATCAGGCCAAAGACTGAAAAGCCTCCTCGACCAGACCATAACCCAAAGGTTGGCGGAGGCCCCCTTTGCAAGGCAATTGGTGGAGGCCCCAGGACGCACACCTTTTGCGCCCCCTCATAATCCGTCCCTACCAATATCATCTGGACACATCCACCAGTTACTGGCACCACGGACACTGGCCATCACCACTCCTCCCTGCAACTACAACTTCCTTCTCCCGATAGCAGCCCCACCATCTCCACAGAATGCCCAGTTGGAAGACAAAGGCAAACTGGTGGGCCAACAGCACCACTTTTTGGTAAAGCTCCAAAAGATATTATAACTGGTTACATTTAAACAGCCAATATAATGATTTCAAATAAAAGAATTCTTCTTTCTCGAGAAACAGGACACATCATGTCCTGAAGTGGAAAGTCTTGGGTCAATGTAACTGATGCGAGGAGAGGGGGGCTTGCCAGTAAATGGGGGCTGGGCCTGCACAATCTCATTACCTGGTATATTTTATGATACCAGAGAAGGACAGAACAGCTGTGGGGTAAAAAAGGTATAGATTTGATTATGTTAATTTCTGGACAGACCTGCAGCGTAAAGAGGACAGGGGCCTTCAGGGCTGCTACTTACCCCACTTCCAGACCAAGTAAGAATACCCATCCCCTGAGAGAGGCTAAAATTGAACTATACCCACCCAAATCAGTGTCCCCGCCATTTGACTGCTGGAGACCAAATGTGATGTGCCGTAGCAATGGGCCCAATGCAGTGCACAGGTCTCATGGGGAGTACTGGCTTCTAGGGAGCACTGAGGGGTAAGTATACTGAGCCCAATATCTAGCTCCATTGTAGCATGAATTTACTTGTAGGGCATTAAGGATACCTGGAGGATGAGTGAAGCAGCAGCTTTGAAGCAGAGATTGCTTAAAGTTGAAGAGGGTTTCACCTAGTTCAGCATCAGCATCAGGCAGACTTGTGAACATCACGGAGGCTCTAACCATTTAGAAATGAAATGAACATTCCAAGCTGAAGTAAAAATTATGGCTTTTAGACTTTTACTTTTGAATTTTTTTGAGTAAATGTGAGGAGTGGGCGCAGACTAACAAAGGAAAGTACTCTAATTGACTAATAAACACCTAGGAAACTATATTTAGTCTATCATTACACAGTCATACACTAGTGAAAGAATTCAGAATTAGGGCCAGTATGTTGCAGCCCACCACCTCCAGCTTGTCAGAGCTGATCCGAATAACTTCTGCTGACTCTAATCTATTAGCAATCTAACAGCAATATGTGCACAACTAATTATTATACAACGCTTTGTTTGCACGTTATTATTTATAAAGCGCCGTCATCTTCTGTGGTGCTGTGCAAGGTAGAAATTACCTAAGGTAGGAATTACTACAAATAATATACTTATAACACACAGTATTATGGGCAGTGGCAGGGGCAAAATCAGCCTTGGATTTTATCAGCCCCTGGCTGGCCTGGGACATCCCTGCTAACCCCACCAAGATGCCGGGACTATAGTATTGGAGGCTAGGGTTGCTTGGCTTGTGGGTACAGGGGGCTGAGAGGGAGACTAAGGAGGCAGCCCCAAAGCAATGCGGCCCACCAGGCATTGTCCCGGGTCTTCCTATAGCCAGTACATCCCTGATTATGGGTCAGATGTGAAAGATGAGCAGCAAATACACATTGGGCCTTATTTATGAAGTATGACATGAATGTCCAGTGAGGTATGCAGTAAGAAAAACACTCACTTTATATGATCCAAATGTATCCATGTACAGCAACCCCAGCAACACCATAAAACAGTGTCCATAATGTAGTACTGAAACGACCCTGTGGATGCAGTCTGCTGTTTGAATGGTTGGCCATATTGCTCCCTGGTGCTTTCCAGTGATGATACATTCACTTAAATACACCCTAAGCATTGGGGTAAGCCTTTTCACTAATATCACTTAATATCTGCAATATATCTGAAAGCACTACAAACTCAACTGCCATTATGTGGCAGTTTAGTTGGAGCTGAATGAATAAGCATATGGCTGCCATTCAACAATATACTACTTCCTGTTATTGTTTTCATGAATATTGTGCAAGGCTTTAGTAAAAAAAAAAAAAAAGAAACAGGCTGCTTTGGAGCACTGGGCTGGGGATAGGAGGTGATGACATTTCCCATCTGGGTATAGGACCACTTTAATAAGAATCCATGTACCACAAACGTATGCCCATGTTTATCTTGAACTAATTGCTAGCTTTCCCCAAACAGAAGTCATGTCTTAATCTCTATATACTGATTTACTTATTGATGACAAGCCCCATCTACAATTTCATTATCCAACTCATGGGTACCCTCTTATCTTCCAACATGTACCTCCCACCTTGCCACATTCCGATGTACAATATCATTGACTTTGATCATTCCTGATTCATTTATGTTTTTATTATGTACTTTTTAAAAGAAAGCACGCAATCATAAGCACATTAATTTATTCCCTTGCCTTCCCCTTTAACAAACAGCAATGTGTTCCTATTCATAATAAATCAGGATACTGCCTGAAAAAAATACAAGATAAACGGAAGGTGAAATAAAAATTATTATTATTAACAAGCTGTGACAAAAGTGTCAGTGCACCAGTTATATAACCGCAACTTTGTCAATATCTGAAACAATTTGGCCAAAATATTCACTGCGTAGAAGACACCAGAGGAAGATCTGATGAAACATCTATTAACACGGATGCCAGAGAAGGTCTTTGGGTTAAGAGAGAAGACAACACTAATAGGAAGTAAATGTATTTAAAATGTTGAACAAGGGGGGTAGCATGTATTCTTACCACTTTTGAACTGCTTTGCGCCCTATGCTAGTTCAGGGTATCAGAAAAGCCCAGTGGCCAGCAGTACAGTACTTTTCCTGGAGTGTTCATTTTTGTTGAGCACCCCTGGCAATTCTGAGCAACATACAGGCTGGAATCTGCACCACCAAATGTCAACTTATGGGCTTCTATGCTATGAAGATACATCCCATATGCTTGGTGCACCAAGATGGTAGCCATTTTTTTTTTATTTTAAGCAAACACTGACGCTCCAGGTTCTATAGTAGGCAGATGCCTTCCTGGTCCAAATTATGTATAAATGACACGGGGAGCCTGATCATACATCAGTGTCTGTTAATAACACTCAGCACCAGTATTTTTGCCTCAGCAACACTTGTAACATAGTAACATAGTAACATAGTATGTAAGGCTGAATAAAGACTTTAGTCCATCCAGTTCAGCCTGTTTATCTCCTTCCAGTGGTCTAGTAGCCATAGCTGGAAATGTTATTAGGAAGGCATCCAGGCCACCTTTTAACGTTTTTACTGTATCCATCATTACTACCTCCTCTGGCAGCGAGTTCCATAGTCTCACTGCTCTTACAGAGAAGAATCCCCTCCTATGTCAGGGTATGAATAGATTGTGGGACAGATCTTTGTATTGACCCCGAATATATTTATACATAGTTATTAGATCGCCCCTCGAGCGTCTTTTTTCTAAACTAAATAAACCTAACTTTGACAATCTTTCAGGGTACTCTAGCCCCAGCAACATTTACTTTGTTGCCCTTCTTTGAATGTGCTCCAGTTCTGATATGTCTTTTAAGCACAGGTGCCCAGAACTGTACACAGAACTCTATATGGGGTCTGACCAGTGACTTGTACAGGAGTAAAATTATGCTCTGGTCATGAGCACCTATGCCCCTCTTGATGCACCCCATGATCCTATTTGCTTTGGCAGCTGCTGCCTGGCATTGATTACTACAGTTGAGCTTATTGTTAACTAAAACCACTAGGTCCTTTTTCCATTGTTGTTTTACCAAGTGTCTCTTTATTTAGTATGTAATCATGACACAGATTTCCCCTTCCCATGTGCATAACCTTACATTTATCTGTGTTAAACTTCATTTGGCATTTAACTGGCCATGCTTCCAATTTATCTAAATCTGTTTGTAGCTGCCTGATGTCCTCTTTTGTTTTAATTGCTTCACACATCTTAGTATAATCTGCAAAGATTGAGACTTTACTGTTTAATCCGTACCCAATGTCATTTATATATATTGAAGAGAATTGGTCCCAGAACTGACCCTTGTGGTACTCCACTAGTAACAGTGACCCAATCTGAGTGTGTACCATTTATAACCACCCTCTTCTTCCGATCATTAAGCCAATTTCTCACCCATCTGCACACGTTTTCCCCCAGTCCAAGCATTCTCATCTTTTGTACCAGCCTTTTATGTGGCACAGTATCAAATGCTTTAGAAAAGTCAATATGATATCCAATGACTCCCCCTGATCCAATCTTGAACTTACTTCCTCATAAAAGCTGATTAGGTTTGTCTGGCAGGAGTGATTTCTCATAAATCCATGCTGATATGGAGTAATAAAGATAATTTTCCCCAAGATGCTCCATGATGGTATCCCTTAAAAAACCTTCAAACAGCTTGCCCACCACAGATGTTAAGCTTACCTGTAGTCTGTAGTTCCCCCCTAGATCTCTTTTTGAATATTGGCGCCACATTTTCCAAGCGCCAATCCCTCGAACAGCCCCTGTAGTTATTGAATCCACAAATATTAGAAATAACGGCTTGTCTATTACTGTACATAACTCCCGTAAAACACGAGGATGTATGCCATCTGGTCTTAGTGATTTATCCATTTTTATCTGCTTGAGACGGTGCTGGACTTCTTCCTTGGTTAGACCAGTGACATTTAACGTAGGGTTTGGGTTATTTCCCTGCATTTCACTCGGTATGTCACATTCTTTTGTGAATATAGAAACAAAGAAGTTGTTTAGTAAATTAGCTTTCTCCTCATTTCCCTCTATAGGGGTCCTCTCCATGCTTTTCAAAGGGCCCACACCCTCAGGTTTGTACCGTTTACGGTTTATATAGCTAAAGAATACGTTGGGGTTAGTTTTACTCTCTTTCATGATCAGTCTTTCTGTCTCCAGCTTAGCTGCCCTTATTTGTTGTTTACACTGTTTATTTTCTTCTTTATAATTTTTAAACGCTTCCGCTGTCCCTTCCTGCTTTAAACGTTTAAATGCCTTTTTATTGTTGTTTATTGCCCCCTTAACCTTTTTATTTAGCCACATCGGTTTACACGTTTGTCTAACAGTTTTATTCCTGTAAAGTATATATCTATCACACAGTTTAGGGCATCTATAAGCTTTGCCTTTTTGTTCCGCATTTTTGTGGCTCCTTGATTAGGCACCCTAGTGACTGCTAAGTGGAAATTAACGATATTATGATCACTGTTTCTAAGGTGTCCCCCAACCTGTACCTTTATTTCTTTGTCTGGTACATTGGTTAGTATTAGGTCCAATATGTCTCTCCCCCTTGTTGTAGCTTGTACTTGTTGGGTAAGGTAGCCGTTCTAGATAAAAAACTATTACTTTTATGGGAACCACATGTTTCAGCATCTCAGTCTATATCTGGGTAGTTAAAGTCCCCCATAATCACTACCTCATTTAGTTTAGTGGCTATATCTATTTGCCTTAGCATCATATTTTCTGTGGATTCGGATATATCTGGAGGTTTGTAGCAAACCCCATCAGTATTTTATTTTTGTTTCAGACTCCACATGGTCATTCCCCTCATATATATCCTCCCGCAGAGCAGATTGTAGAGAGGATTTTACAATTAAGCAGACTCCACCCTTTTTAATTTGTTACAGTCCCCCCTAGACACACAGTAGCCCTGTAGATTTACTGCCCAGTCATGTTCTTCTGTTATTATCAGTTCTAGTTTATCAATTTTATTAGTCAAGCTTCTAGCATTTGTCAGCATGCATTTCACATGCTTATGACAATTTTGATAATTTTGTATATTGCCCTTATTCCTGCTAGATGTGCTAACCCCTCCCCTCTATCCACCCCCAGTTTCATGTTTACACCCACTGTCACTATCTTTCCTACCTTCCCCTTTGTAACTGCATATACCCCCCCCCAGTGCTTAGCTTAAACACTCCTCCAACCTTTTAGCCATCCTCTCCCCCAGAACAGATGCACCCTCCCCATTGAGGTGCAACCCATCCCTGCCAAAGAACCTGTAGCCCACTGTGAAGTCGGCCCAGTTCTCTAAGAACCCAAACCCCTCCTTTTTACTCCAATTTTTGAGCCACCTGTTTACCCCTCTAACCTCCCGCTGCCACTCTGGCGTGGCTCTTGGTACTGGTATTATTTCTGAGAATACTAAAGTTTAGGTCCTTGCCTTAAGCTTACGGCCTAAGTCCCTGAAACCATTTTTAAGGACCTTCCACCTACTTCTTCCTATGCCATTTGTGCCAATATGCACCATGACTGCTGGGTTCACGCCAGCCACTCCCAATAATCTGTCAGCCCTCTCCGTGACATGCAGTACTCTTGCCCCAGGAAGGCAACACACTGTTCGTCGATCCCGGTCTTTGTGACAGATTGCCCTGTCTGTTCCCTAATAATAGAGTCACCCACTACCAGCACCTGTCTTGGCTGCCCTGGTCTCCCATTTCCCTTCCCTTTCTTACTGGACCAGACAGATGTGGTTTGCTGCAGCTGTGCCATCCCTGAGCTAACCTCCTCAACGGCCAACTGGGCAAACTTGTTGGAAGGTGCCTGTTCAGGGCTACCCCTACCCCGCCTTCAGTTATCCAGCTAGCTGCCTCATTTTCCTGCTTTTCCTCTCCCCTCATCCTAACACCCTCCCCCTCCACTGACCCAGAGAGTACAAGCTCAGTGAGCTCCAGACTCTATTCCACGATACCAATGTCTCTCAGTGTTGCCAATTGCTTCTTTAGATCGTGAATCTGCAATTCGCACACATCCGTAGCATAAGTATCCCCATCGACCGATTGATCAAAAAGTGCATACATAGCACAAGATGTACACTGGACACCATTGTTAGGCATGGAACCCATTGTATCAATTTGTTGAAACACCAATCCCTTTATTAAGTGAAGAATTTACAATTCATAAACAAGGCCCATAGTGACAACCTTTTCTGCTAGAAACTGTTGTTTTAACAACCAAGCAATCAACGTCAGAAACTTAGCAGTCAACGTCAGAAGATTAGGAATAGAATGAAGTCACCAGCATATCTGCTGCAAATTACTGGAGGTCCCTGGACCTGTCCACATATGCTGTTCATTTCAGTGGTCCTCACCTGTTGCAAATGGATGGAAACTCCTTTGGAAAACGTGAACCACTACCCTGCTGAGAAAATCTGCTTGTCCATCCATTGTTGCCCATGTCATGTGTCTCAATATTTCCTGTAGAAGATCTTTAACGCTTACTGGGAGAGTCAATTAAAATAAAAAAAGAAGACGGTGGTTACTAAGGAAGAGGGTACACTGAAAGCTGTGTGTGCCCTTGTTAGAATCCTGGAGCACAGTAATAGAGGAAATGTTAAGCTGAGGAATAGAGGAAATGTTAATGCTAAGTGATTGTCTAACACCAGTTAGTTATGTAATGTTTTTGTAATGTTTTTTGTATATTTTTTTTTTTGCAATGTCTTCTACTTTATTTGTTAAACAACTACAGTATATACAACTCTTTTACCCAGCTTTTAGCCCTCACCCAATCAGGTAGGCCGGCAGTCTCGCTTCCCCTCACCCTCACCCAGACCTGCCCCCCAACCAATAAGGTACGTGAGAAGGCATAGCATAGGCAGGGATGGGCTGCAATACGTCCGCAAGCTGGCATGGTCTACAGTGCACAGCTTGGGGTTCTGTCACAGTCTGCTATGGGGTGATGGTGGTGCTCTTTCACAGTCTGCTATGGGGTTACAGGGGAAATCTGTCACACGGTCTGCTATGGGGTGATGGGGGGCTTTGTCTGCTGTGGGGTGATGGGGGATTCTGTCACACAGTCTGTTATGGGGTGATGGGTTTGTTCTGTTACACAGTCTACTATGGTCATGATGGGGGTGTTATGTCACAAAGTCTGCTATGGGGGTGATGGGGGATTCTGTCCCACAATCTGCTATGCAGTGGTAAGAGGCTCTGTCACACAGCCTGCTATGGTGTGATGGGGGACTCTGTCACACAGTCTGCTGTGGGGTGATGAGGGTTTCTGTCACACAGTTTGTTATGGGGGTGATGGGGGATTCTGTCCCACAGTCTGCTATGGGGTATTGGGGGGGCTCTGTCAGAGAGTCTGCTAATGGGTGACAGAGGCAGTTCTGTCACAAAGTTTGCTATGGGGTGACGGGGGGATTCTGTCACAAAGCCTGCTATAGGGTTATGGGGAGGTAAGTATAGAGAATATTAGTATTGTCCCTACCCCATTTTGTGCAGGGCAATCGCTCTGGGGTTACCCACTATTTGCTCCCCTCTATCCCTTATGGCCCCCATTTTACAGCCAGTTTTGGGCTCCAAGTTCGGGTCCCCTTTGACTTCAACGGGGTTTGGGTAAAGTCCGGGAACATGAACCAAACTTTTGTTCAAAGTTCAGCCGAACTCGAATTTCAACGTATTCGCCCAACACTATATATAAGCGTAAAACACTACAGTACAGTTTTGCCTATTGTGATCTATGGGATCTTAACCTTCAGCATCACTGTGGCCACATCCGTGCTACCTCTTTTTTGTTTGTAAAATCGCACACCGCTGAGGCAAAATATTGGCGCTGAGTGGCTTTGACTAACACTAACGTCTGATCAATCAGGCTCTCCATGATAGTTGATACTTAGATTAGATTAGATTTGTATTTCACTTTGTGCAATTCCTATTGTAACTTTAAAAAATATTCCTCCAAAATTACTATAAAATGGTCAACCTATGATTGCTTGCATGCACAAGTTCTTTTTGAGACAGCAAAATGCCACTGACAATTTCACTCAAATGATGGAAGGGGAGACCTAGTTTACCTTACTTTGCTTCTGAGCCTGAAAACCTTAATCTATGATGATCCATTTCAGCTCTTAGAGGATCCAAAAGCTTCTATAAAAATGTATATATTGTGGACCTTGGTCTGAAGGGCCTTATAGATAATTCACTTGTAGGCAGATACTGGGATACACTGTGTGTGATATATTTCCAACACACTTATGAATTAAACACAACTATGAATATCTAATTCATAGCATTTAGATGAGGCAAGATACAAAACAATAATTAGAAACAAAGCTATAACGCAATCTTGGAAAATAATAAAAGGAACGGAGAGGAAAAAAATAATAAAAAAGATAAAGGGAAGTGATAAAAGACTTGTCTCCTGTCTGCCGTAGAGGCTTACCTACAGTAGGTTCAACATAAATTAAAAAACTGGTTTCATTTTGCATGCCTTGTTCCATCAAAGCAAGCTTTGAAGGGGGAGTCTCTCCTATACAGGAGGTGTGGTGGCTTGCCAAGCATCCACTAAGAACAAACTTATCCATATTTCCTCCTTTTAATGGCCATCTTAATATTATATTTTCCTCAAAGGCTATTTGACTCATTTGCAAGGTAGAGATGAGTTTTTTTTCAGTAAGCTGTCACTGAAGGAAGATGAGAGGTGGGTCAAGATGACAGAATTTCTTCATTGAATGAGTCATTGTAGCCTCATGCCCGTATCACAAACTGTTAAAAATAGATCTGGATTCCTTTAGTGTGATACAGTATGTAACTGTCACTGAATGATGGCTGTGCATTTACATTATGTCCATCCATGCCTAACGGTACAATTTAAAGACTAGCTTATTCAGCCGCATATCTGTAATGAAAGTGTATTAAAAAATAAATTAAGGCTCTATTCACACCTCTCTACTCATAACGCAAAGGAAAATGCTGCTCATTTTTTTTTTAATGGGCCAGTTCATAAATATAAGCAGCGTATATATGTGAACTGGCCAGTTAAAAACAATGTGCAGCAGGTGTGAAAAGGTGTGAAAAGAGCCTAATAATTGGGTCAATGTTCAGAACATGGAAAATACTGTAATCATAGCCAAGTAGCAATAGCTTGAACATTTTCTTTTACCACCATTTACTGGACAATAAAATGGTGGCTGGCAGTGTATTAGGGCCAATAAATTCTGCTGCCTCTGTAAATATAATGTCCACTGGGGTTGTAAAAAGAACCTCCATCCTCTATAGTGGAGCTCCACTGCTGCTGCAGATGGGAATGGCTGACTTGATGGCTCCTTTTTAAATCATGTGTTTTACGGAAATAACCCACCATCCTGGGTTCACCAAGGGCTGAATGCTTTGAACACCTGGCCCCTGAAAGTTCCAATTTCTCACATCACGCACGATATCATTCATACCAATGTAAACCTGTAGCACAAGTCGAGGCAAATAGCCATCAAAGTGTACCAAAACCTGCCATCCCTCTAAAATTGGGATGCCCCAGGGGCATCCAAGTGCCTGGCTCTGGAGTCCTTTAGACTCCAAGGACGGCTGGCATGGGTTTTGATATGCTTTAAACTTCTCAATTCATCTCTCATTTAATACTACATGTATCGAAAAGTGAGGCAAATTTACTTAAATGTCTGCCGTATAGGAATTACCCAGCAGTGCATTTAAAGAGTAGAATTTGCATACATTTGCATTAGCCGAAGTCATGTTTCTTGTCCTTTTTACTCCAGTGAAATCTCTGTATAACATTGATGGAGATTCTTTAAACAGAAGAGACTCTCCATGCACACATTACCATTTTTCTAAGGTACTCGTTAAATACCACAACAGAAAAAGTGTCTACAACAGTTGGCAATGAAACCCCCAATGACAAGAGGAACATTATTAATTTATACTGTTGAGTGAGTTTGTGGTGTTCCCACATGGCATATATGATTCTGATCACTTGTAAGAGACTTGGGAAGACGGCATTTCAAAGCTGGGGCTTTCCAGTTTAGCACAATAACAATTCTCCAAGAAGGACGTTCTTTGATTTTTTAAGTTGATTAGAACATTCTTCAGATGCTTATTTTGTTGTAGAAAATCTGCTTGTTTGTTAAGTGTTCATTCAGAATATGAATTAGATAGAACCTAAAACTTCTCTTCTAAATCATTTAACAAAGAGCCTTAATGTGTAATTAGAATTGGGCTTTGCAAAGGGAACCTAACTGAGGTATCATTTGGGACTTATGTTTCAAGTTTTGCAGGAACAATCCCCGGCATTTTTGCAGTAAGTGGTTAGTTTTCTATTACAAGCAATATTCACCATCTAATTATCACTAGAAGTTGCTACAGGCAGAGGCATAACTAAATGTAACTGGGCCCAGGTGGTCCTCCAGAGAGGAGAGGGTTAAGGAGAAAATAGAACAGGACTAGAATAAAGGGTGATAGAAATAGTGACTAAAATGGAGGGAACTCAAATTATATAAGAGCTTCCTGTAAACAGAATCAATATAAGCAGGTTTAGAGGTGACCCCTGCACATACTGAATGTGCTACCAACATGTGAAACAAGTAAGTGGGAGGTAAAGTAGCCTTATACTGTATTAGGAACGGGTTGGACCAGAAAGTGTTAAAACAAGCACCCTATGTTAGTGGGGGTTCGGGAGACTAGTTGTCCATTTGTTGTTGGGGATTAGAAAATACAGTTGTAACTAAAACCTATATAAGCCAGTATAATGGACTAGCAGGAAGTTTGGGGGAAGCGCTTCATACAAAAGAGACCTACTGGCCATAGGAGGGAACTAAAATAATTCCAGGTAGCGTACGCTGCTTTGGGGCAAGCTGGGCTGGGTGTAAACCCTTGCATGTCGCCCACCTCATCGTCAGTGCAGGGCTGGCCTTACGTTGGATGGTGTCCCAACAAGGATAAAACAGTCTATGTCCCTTTAATATCCCTTCTATCCCCCCAAAATCATATGGAAGAGGTAACTATTAAGCACCCCCTCCATCCAGGAGATAAACATTCTCTAATAAACCCCCCTTACCTCCAAAAAAGCAATTTTGCAAAGCCTGAGCTGAGCAGGTGGTGCCCCCTTCTTGCCCCTACAGGACCAAACAGCATCTATATACAAAATGATTCCTGACCCTAGATGATTTTTCTTTGCCCCAGCCCATCTGTGTTCGTACCAATATACTTTAGACTTTCTTACAGGGAGTCTGAGCTAAACAATCTCAAAGCAAGTGCCTAACATTCATTTCAAGACTGCTGTTCTAACTTCCAACAGAGACCATTTACAAGCAAATATTCACAAGCCAATGAGTACCATCATATGGAGGGATCAGGTAATTTATTGCCAATGTCACCAAATTATCAGGTGAACAACCGCACGCTTGGCAGATGCAGATTGAATAAATATGGATTTTTCCTCATTCGTTACATTATCTTAACAACAGCATTCTCTGTGAGTAGAAGTGGTAAACTTGATGGAGCCAAGAGCTTAGCCATTGCCTTTTATGCTATTACTTATTTAATTCTTCCTAATTAATAATCATTATTCTACTGTTCTTCCTCCACATTTCTAGGAAAACGATAATTAGTTATTGAACTTAACAGATGTAACTAATGATCACAGGAAATCTGCAACCTAAACTTAATCAATATGATGTATAGACATTTAGCCATCTACTTGCAGAATATTCCAGACTACTGCCCATGGAGTTACTTCAGTTATACTCTAAAATACACAACAGCGACCCACATCATTGGCTTCATTTTTACTATTCGTGTTAAGAAACGGATTTTGTATAATTATTTGTTATTATTGATTTTGAATAAAGGGGAGTGGGAGCAGCTCAATCACTATTATTTATACAAAATTATTATTATTATTCAGGGCCTGGGAACTAATTTACCCAGGTAGGTTCCCAGGCCCTGAATAATAATGATGATAATTTTGTATAAATAATACTGATGGAGCTACTCCCACCCCCTTTGCTCAGTTTGAATAGCCATGAACACACACAGGGAGGGATTCAGCCACCATGGATATCTCCATATGGAGTGTTCTAAAGGGAGGCTGGCAGCTTCCCAGGTGAGTAGCTCTGGCTGCATTGCATGTCCCAACTTTGGGGACTCAAAAATAAGAGTAGGGACCACACTAAACATAGAGTGCCTTGTCGGGGCAGTGTGGCTTCCACATGTATCTGCAGATATGTGCAACCAAATCTCTGTCTTTCCACATAGCTAGACATGTTTGTTGCTTGATACTTAGATGATGAGAGGGTTAAACTGGGCGGTAAATTAGTTCCCAGGCCCTGAATAATAATGATGATGATTTTGTATAAATAATAGTGATGGAGCTACTCCCACCCCCTTTGCTCTGTTATTGATTTTACTTGTTTTTATTGCTTTTGGATTATGTGGACTTTTTATTTTTTTTTATTTTTTTGCACAGGTACACATTAATGGAGCTCTAAAATCCATATAAACATGCTAGATGGAAAGGAGGGGTTTCTTAAAAAACACATCTTAAAAATAAATCCTGCCAAGCTTGTGGTTCTCTTTTACCGGCAGAAATGGGAAGCCTTATTTAAGAAACATCAGTGCCACACAGCTCCATCTTTTTGGTCTCTTATTAACTATAGTGCCGGATGCTGTGGTTGATGTAGCGCCAAATGAAACATGACGCTGCAGCTCAGGATCCCATAGAGCACAATGGGCAGAACTGGATTGAAGTGTTTAATGCTTTTAATTATATTAAACAAATTTATTTTTTCAGAACTTGCATTGGGACTTGTTAATAATTGAAACGCAGGACCTAGATCAGGGGTGCCACCTCAGCATCCGGGTCGCCTTTAAAAGGACACAAAAAATAATACTAAACAAAATGAAAACTGGCCATTCAAATGTATGGTTACAGAAACATAATTATTTTGCCCTGGACAGATGCAGACACAAATAATTGTGCTTAAGACGTATGCAGGTGCAGAATTATTTTGCCCAGAACAGAAGCAGATGCTGAATTATTTTAATAAAATTGAATTAAAAAATGATCCTTTTTTCCCACTCCAACTTGCAATAGCTAGCTAAAAACCCTGCAGCAGCTGTAGCACTCTCTGCTATGGAGTTTTGTTGGGTTAGGCGGGTGTGGTGAGAACTAGTTATACAGAACAGTTGTAGACACTACTCTCTTGTCCCTACATTAAGAAGGTGCACTGCAGACGCTTTTTTAGGCACCAGGTCTAAGGGCAGGATTAGAGGCAGTAATGTGCATCACTTGGCAGCGCCACACACAGGCACAAAGATGTGCTGCCAATGTCTAGAAGGGGCCTCTCTGCCATCTGTCAGCTGTCACAGGACCACATAAAAAGGCTTGTAAGGCCTCATCCGGCTTGAGTGCTTTGAGTTTGACATATGTGACCAAGATGGTCCAAAATGTTTAGTTTGTTATGTTATTAAAATGAATGTAAATGGCTTCTTTTGCTTAACAATTTGTAATTTGGACACCAACAACTAAAACACAGCCTAAATGCACTGTAAAGTTTGTCTCCTTTGTCCCCAACAGTGCTTTCTTGTAACTGCAATGACAAAACGTCCAGTGGCGGAAAAATAAGTATGCTGGGGAGCACCAGGAAAACGAAAGTACAAAGTGGCGCTCACTGATGCTGGGCTAATCAGCTGGCTGGTCCAACAAGCGCTGACATAGGCCAACTAATACCTCAACAATCAAAGCTAATAAAACTGAAAATCATTTAAATAACTCCCACTAAGTTTTAGAGTCCTCTTCTGGGCCAAAAAAACATGGATATTTTGAATGCTAGCTCAAGTTTTGGAACACTTCAGGTAATGATTCAGATGAAGGGTATGTTATTCTCTGTGGGGATCTATAGTAAAGGCATGTAATCCAGTATTATTAAACCGGACCTTCACCATGATTTATTGAAAAGCCCAAACCCTTAAAAAACGATTTCCCAGCATCTATAATTAATATATTTTAAGTTTTTAGTCACTCACTTATTACTCTTTCCTCCACTGGGCTGCAACTCTGTTCAGGACTTGACTCAGAAGCATCGTACTGAGGAGAGGAGAGCGGGATAAAATACAGGGGGTTGGGTTATAGCTGTGTTTTGCTCAGACAGAGCAGAGCTGGGGTCAGGAAAAGGACAGCAGTCCCAGAATGCAGAGCAACACAGTCAGAGGCACTTCCTGTTTGCAGGCTGCCTGATGTCCCATGAGCCGCCATCTTGGATGTTTAAAGGCTCATAACATGCAGAAGATGCAGGTAGGATGATTTTTAATGTGAGCAATCTGTATGTACAGGGTGTGGGAAACATATAAGATAGGCTCTTATTCAGAGTGAAGGTCCGCTTTAAGCTTCTATGTCATCATTTAAATGGTAATTCAATTAAAATGTAGTTTCAAAAGCCTCAGAGTTTTAATCAATTATCATTGATTTGCTGTCCCATCATTTATTTGGGAATTCTAAGAAAAGACAAGGGAGCTTTGTCATCCTATATGAAAAATGTCTATTCAGAGGCCTATAGATAACTTGTTATGCTTCCCCTATTTTTCTCTGTATACTCCAACTGCAAGGGTCTTTTATTAATGGTCAAAAAATGTGGTAGCCAGCACCAGAATCCATAAAATCCATAATAAAATTTCATAATAAAAGCATTCTAACACATACAGATAATAGGAAAAAAGAGATCACAGTTCACCCGCAAGTTAAATGAGATGAGTGGTGCTTGGACCGGAACGGCTCAGCTCCACCAATATTATTAATATTAATCCAACACCTCACCTAAAATCCATAAAACGTAGCGTTTACTGTACATTGTAAAAAAAAAGAAAAAATACACACCATGTGCACGGTGATGCGGTTTGGACCCTGTCCAGGTTCTTAGTCGTACTACTTGTATGAATAAGGACCCAGATGGGATTCAAAACTAGGTCACGATCAACGGCGTAACTTGAGGAGGTGCAGTGGGTGCGAGATCAGGGGGCCTCATCATAGTTGCCCTTTCACCTTATTTATCACCCATTTGTCTCTGAAGTTTCAGTCTTTAGTTGTCTAGCTGCATGCAATTGAGAAAAAGGCAAAAAAGGGGTTACTGTATGAGCCATGAAAGGGTCCCATTTCAGTGTCCACACCATCATATTTAGTTACACCACTGGTAACGATACATTTTCTGAAATGACTACCCACATTTAACTTCTATTCGAAAACAAATTACTTCAATGTTAACATAATGAAATGAATTAATGAAAAATACTTAAAATGTTAACAGAGTAATAATGGCTTCAACATTGGACTTTCAACAAAGTTAACAATTCCTAATTTACCTGTGGTTTTAAGATTACCATAAACACCCACTATTCTAGGCTCTGGTTTCTAAGCTACATTAATTTAATCTTAATTATAACAAAAGCAACTAACCAAACATTTTTGGGGATTCAGAATTTAAGTCAGATCTGCTAGACCAGATATGCTCAAACTGTGTCCCCTTGCGTCATTTGATGTGGCCTACAACCTCAAACAGTAAAATGCTAGGCTGGGAGGAGTGGAAGGTGGAACACTGTGTAACATAAGGTTTTCTATTGGAATTGTATGCCTAGCATAGATCGAAGTTTAGACAGGTTTGGAATTGGAGATATGGTTATCTGTTGGGTGGAAGGACAAAACTAACTGTAAGCTTGCAAGGGTAAGGCTCTCTTTCCTTTTGTCCCCTGTTTTCTACTTTGAACATTGTAGCATTTTGTTTGTAGAAGTCTCTGAAGTTTCTATTATGTGCCTTTCACCTTGTCTGTAATAATATCATGTACAACGCAACAGAAGATGATAATGCTTTATAAATAAACAATAAGTTAAACGGCAATAAAGAACAAGAAAAGGAAAAAAAATACAACTCTTGAAAACTATAAAGCAGTTAATAAAGCGTGTAAGAACGGAATAAAGTTGCTAAAAGCACAACATGAAAAATGTGTGGCCAAAGAAAGCAAAACCAACCCTAAACGTTTCTTTAAATATATAAATTCAATGAAAGCTAAATCGGAAACAGGTAGGTGCCCTGACTAATGGTAATGGGGAATTGGTCACTGGGGATGAAGAGAAGGTGGAGCTGTTAAATGGGTTCTTTAGCTCTGTGTACACAAGAGAGGTGCAAGGAGCAAACACAGGAGATGCCACTAATAGCAATACCCAGAGCATAATTCTCAATAGGCTAAACATGAATATCACCCAAGAAAGACTAAATAATTTAAATGTGAATAAGACTGCAGGGCCAGATGGACTTCACCCAAGAGTTCTCAAAGAACTCAGTTCTGTTATCTCATCACCCCGTTCTTGATCTTTAAAGACCCATTAACAACTAGTATAGTGCCAAGAGAGTGGCGCGAGGCAAATGTGGTGCCCATTTTTAAAAGGGTTCAAGGTCTTCCCCGGGTAATTACAGACCAGTGAGTTTAACATCCGTTGTGGGAAAATTGCTTAAGGGGCTCTTAAAGGACTACATACACAAATATGTGTGTACGCTTTTGATACTGTTATCGCAGCTCCCTCCCTAATGGACAGCCCTTTTTAAAGAGCCTCATGTAATCCATCTAGTGCTGTTTCATCTGCTAGTCTGGACCTTGCTTCCTGTTTACCCAGACCTGTGGACTGTGTACTTGGCTTGACCTCGGATTGCTCACTTGACTCCAACCTTTGCTACCTACCTCAACCCCTTGGATTTGCTCACTGAATTCCGCTTTCTTTTTGGACTGTGTACCTGGATTGACCCTTAAATCAGCGGGGGGTTCCAACAAGCGCTGACATAGGCCAGCTAATACCTAGGTGCAACAATCAAAGCTAATAAAACTGAAAATCATTCAAATAACTCCCACTGAGTTTTAGAGTCATCTTCTGGGCCAAAAAAAAACATGGATATTTTGAATTCAAGCTCAAGTTTTGGAAAACTTCAGGTAATGATTCAGATGAAGGGTATATTATTCTCTGGGGACCTATAGTAAAGGCATGTAATCCAGTATTATTAAGCTTCTATGTCATCATTTAAATGGAAATTCAATTTAAATGTATTTTCAAAAGCTTCAGAGTTTTAATCGATTATCAATGATTTGCTGTCCCATCATTTATTTGGGAATTCTAAGAAAAGAGGCGGCTTTTTCATCCTATATGAAAAATGTCTATTCAGAGGCATATAGATATCTTCAGTTATGCTTCCCCTATTTTTCTCTGGAATACTCCAACTGCAAGGGTCTTTTATTAATGGTCAAAAAATGTGGAATAGCCTCCCACAGAATAAACAGCTGACAGCTTCCAAAAAGGATTAGCTGCTTTTTAGAAGAATAAACATCTACAGCTACTATTAGCTGTTATCAGTAAATAATACATTAGAACTTTGCCTGGCCCTTGGTTGAACTTGACAGACATTTGTCTTTTTTAAACCCTATTAACTATGTAACTTTGTAAAATAATACATAACAAAGGGCTATAAATTAGAGACCTATACATATGGAGAACTAAGGCAATCTACATATGTAGCATGTAGCAAATGTTACATATTAATATGGTAAGAGAATGATGTGGTGGACAAAAGAATGTAAACATTCTCATGAATGCAGTTAGTGTAATTATAATACTATAATTTAGGCAATATTATTATTATTATTAAAAATATATTAGTATAATAAGGAATACTTTTATTTATAAAGCACCATCATCTTCTACGGTGCTGTACAATGTGGAATTACTAACCGGTTAAGACAATTAACTTAAAATAACTGAGAATTATAAGCCAGGAGTGACAGAAATGCAGAAATACAAAGACATATGGAAACACACTAGGAGAGATGGCCCTGCCCTTTCCAGGTTACAATCTATAGGATAGGGGGTAGAGACAAAAGGAAGGTCACAAGTAGTAGATACTCAGTATGATGACAAGTGATCTGAAGTGGTTGAGGCTGTCAGTTTATTAGGCCATATGATACACTCATGAATCTCAGTTATGAATTCACTTAAGTGGCCAGCGCTCTTCCAAAGTATAACCTTGTGCTACTCGTGACACTTTGTGTCAAGTGCGGGGTCTTGGCAGCCGCTGGGAGGAAGATGCCGCAGGGAAGAAAACATGAGTATGCCTTTTTACTTTTGACAGACCCTTTAAATAAATCATGGAAAGAGGATTCGTTATGAATGATCCTTTCATATTAGGGTACTAAGATAGTTTCCTCTTTGTTATATTTTTCACCTACAGGTATTTCTTTTACGAGAAAATCACACAGTATATCCACATGAAGAGAGGAACAAAATGGTTTCTCTCTGTTTTGTTTTATTCCTGTTTCCTTAAAGAGAAACACAACCCATTTTTTATTTCCAGGGGTTTGGGTCTCACGACCAGTGATTGTCGAAGTGCATCATGACCCAGCACCCAGGATTTGTACATATCATTGATCAAATTTCCTGGGTCTTCTTTCATAATGTTTGAAATGCCTATCCCCTATCCCCAAAACTGTGTTCTGATGATGTAGGAGCCCATAAATAGAGCACTGAAGCAGAGTTTATAATATGTCAGGGTAACAATTTATTTTTCTCCTCCCAGGGAGAGAACTATCAGCAGGGAGAATGGCTAATATGATTTAGCATCACTGTTGTGTTTTAAAGATCTTTTTTTGCAGATTTAATTAGTTAATGATTACAAATTAGGCACTCGTATACTTTGCAATACACATATTATAACTGATTATATTCATGTGTTTTGGCCACAACCAAGTGTATGCCTTGAGTTACACCACGGATGGCATGTCCACAAGATGAGGAGACTCCCCTCTCCATCTTCACTGTGAGCTGGCCCCCCTCCATTCACTGCAATGGGAAGGGGTGTGTGAAGACCTAACATGCCCCTTTCCATTGCAGTGAATAGAGGGGGGGGGGGTGCCAGCTCACTGTAATGATGGTGGGGGCACTTCTGCGGCAGAGGACACAGGAACAGACGAGCAATTGGGCATGCAGCACGGGGAGTAGAAACAGCTCTCAAAGTAAGATCTGCAGCTCCGGACTATCAGAGACAGTCTGGGACACATTGTAAGCATAGTGTTTTTTTTTATTTTTTAGGTTGAAAATTGTATTTAAACCATATTAGGTTATTAGGGTTGATTCAGAGAGACATCAAAAGACTTTCGTTTTTGTGTTGATCTTTTTTTTTTTTTTAAATGTTCCCGCTCGCGTATGAATGTACGCGTGATTCTAAGCATGCATCGCAAGCCTTCAGTAAAGTCTTCGTCCGTTCGTATGCCAACGAGACGTATGTCATTTTCCAGCTTTTGTTTTCCGTTTATGTTACTCAAGTTACAACGTAGGTTTCGTTTTTGCCCTTTTTCCATCGTCTCCTCGAACGAATCATTTACGTTTCCCGTTAGATTCAGATTTCCTTTTTCTATAAATAAACGTATGACGTAGGCGTATGACCTTACGCCTGTGCACTACAAACTTAACTTATTAAAGTGCTCACCTACATATTTGGTTCACTCACTTCTGCTACAATGCTTAGCTAAATCACTTCGCGGTCAGGTAAATCTTCATATATACATTTTGTGTTTTGCATTCGTTTTGTGGTAACCAACCCTTCATGAATGTATTTATAAAAATGACACAGAAACAAGTTTTTTTTTTTTTATCTTAAATGGCATTTTTATATTGCCATTTTTTTTTAAATAATTTTTTTGAAAAATAGAACAACTTTGAATATTACATTTTTTTTTTGTTTTTGGTAAAATGTGTATATACAATTTTAAAAGTTTTTAAAAAAATATACATATATACACAGCAATGGCAGGCCCCAGAACATTATTCTTCATCTGTGGTCCCCGAGTCGCACAGCTCTTGCATCTCGCCCACCAACTGAAGGACCCTGCCACTGAGTTGCGCCACTCTGGCACGTGTGGTCCCTGCAAATACATGTTTAACAGCTGTTGATGGAATGTTTATTAGGTTGCAAGCTAACTCATGAGGCCATATATGTCATTATGCTAAGGAATTAATAAAAGGAAGAGGCGCTCATATTCCCCCACAAAGCCGCAATACATGGTCAAGCAAGCCGAGCGCAAAATGGTCCCGTAAGTGGATCGCAAATGAAGCGGTTTTATAGGGCGGTGGTCCCTCGGCAATCAGCTCTCTTAATCAGACGCAAGCCCATCCCAATAACGTAAGTTATCTGAACGAACGCAAAATATTAGATTTTGATGGGAAAATGATCCGAACTAACGCAAATGATCCGATTTAGATCCATCCATCGAAAGCGCATATACGCATTAGCGGGAACGAACATACGCATGGAAAAACGAACATAAAAAACAAAAAAAAGGCCAGACACAAAAACATACACAGACACATACGAAAGTCCAGACGTATCTGTCTCTGAATCGAGCCTATTGTGCTAAAGGATTAATTCACCTTCTCCTAGCAATCTTAATAACCCCGATGGGCTATTGTTAATAATCACTGGTGGCTTGTTGTTCTCTTTGGGTCATTCATAAAAAATTTACATATAGTGGTTTCTGAGATCAGCACTGACGCATTTTTGTAAATTTAACCTAGAAATTCAAATAAATAAAATACTTAAGATTCAAAAAATGTATTTTTCCAGCAGGGAACTAGGTTAAACAAATGTGCTCAGGTAACGGCACATTCTGAGAACAAGCCCTTGGGTAAACCTCGAAGCATCAGCTGGCAGAAGGATACAGTAGAGTGACTTTTATTTTTAGAGGTAGTGCTGAAGATGCTATGGTTGCAAGAAAGAAAAATGTTGAGCTGCTAAATTACAAGCAAGTGATGCCTACAGACCAGAGTAGACGAAAAAGGGAATTTGTACAGCCACATTTATATATCAAGGACTCTACAGTCCATTAATCTATGTCAGCGCTGCTTCTGACAGACATCTCTTTTATTGCTAATGAAATATGAAATCCGGACAGAAGAAATATGAAATCGTCCATGATTTACAGGTGTTCAGAAAAGGAGAGGAGCCATCGTTACCAAAGAGCATCATTTTTAATAAAGACGTCTGTGAAGATTAGAATATGAAGTAAAACATTAACTTTACACAGGTCCAGACTCCACACTAATGAAAAAGTAATACATTAGAATATGACGAGCCAATGAAGTCAAGTAATACCAGCCATAAACATTAATTATTTTTACATTTTCTTAAAATCCAAAAGCAGTTACAGTAAATTCAGCAGTTTGATAATATTGGATACTATATCACAGTTACAGGAAACTGTGGAAAATGCTTATGGAGAAACAGTGACGTCCAGTGATGTCCATGTAAATTTTAGTATTTTCTCCTACCCCAAATTATTTCCCTATTTTTCACTTTAAAAGGGAATCAGAAACACACCTATAAAATCATTTCTTAAACTGGACCTTCAGCATCATTCAATGAAAAGCCCAAGCCCTTAAACAACTATTCCCCAGCATCTAAATGTAAATGTTTTTAGTCTTACTTAATATTTTTTCCCCCACTGGGCTTCAACTCTGCTCAGCACTCTAGGATACGGGCGCCGCCATCTTGCCTCAGAAGCATCACATACTGAGAAGATGGGGGGGAAATGCAGGGGGGGGGGGTTATAGCTGTGCTTTACTCAGACAGAGCAGGGCTGGGGTCAGGAAAAGAACAGCAATCCCAGAATGCAGCGCAGCATAGGCTCATAAGATGCAGTAGATGCAGGTAGGATGATTTTTAATATGTATCTGTATGTACAGGTTGGGGGGAACATATAATATAGGCTCATATTCAGGGTGAAGGTCCAGTTTAACTTATTTAGCTTTGGAAAAACTACAAGCCCTTGCCTATACAAATAGAAAACCTGGAGCTTTCAACACCTCCACCAACACAGCTTACACAATAAACTATGTGAAAGTTATTTCCCCAAACTCAAAATAAAAAATGTTTCTCTTACACTTTAAAAAGGAATCAAAGCATAAAACCTATAAATTATAGTATCGCATTTGTAAATTCAAGGCATAACTATATTCCAACTATACAAACAGAAAACCTGGAGCATTTGACCCCCCCCCCGAAAGTATTCTGTCATAATGAAATAATGAAACAATGTTTTGGTCAAGGCAAAGGTGTAGTTCAAATGTTTGGTACAGGTCCTATAAATAAGTGGTGTGGCTCAGGTTCTAATTTAGTTTGTGTACAAATTACCACAAAACTGTAATAATCTTAAAAATGCATAAACATTATATCAATGATTGTACTACCTATTTTATGTATTTGTGTTATAATACCCACACACACAACAGTTTATAGATAACTTACTGCAACTTCAACCCTTTTGACGCAACATGCTTAAATCAGGCTGATGTTTTGCAGTAAGGTTTCTATAAACTGCCACTTTCTACAGAAGTGGTGAGCATTGCCAGAATTCAACTCCTGGGTCAAAGGCAGTAGGCCATGATCTATTGGGGCATAGAAAATGGTTTAGCAACAAAGCTGACAAGCAAGGAACCAAAAACATGCCTGTCCCTGAGAAGGAACCCTCTGTTTATAAGCACAGAAAAGCATTTGACAGGATAAACTTGGAGTTCATGGAGGAGATTCTGGGAAAAAGAAGCTTAGTCTGATTCTAAGCTTGCATGCAAAGCCATTGGCTGAAATAATGGTACAAGGCCACCTGTCACCGTAAATTTTTGCATTAGTAATGGAACTTTTTTAAATACCAGAACCCAGATATTAAGGTTATAGAAATATAATAAATGAGATGCATAAGTTGTCTGCATATGCAGATGACTTGCTTTTGTACATCAGTAACCCACACATTGTGATTACAGAGGGATTAAAAGAATTGAAGACATTTGGGAAATTATCAAATTTTAAAGACAATTTGGAGAAACCTGAGGCCCTCTTAGTAGGATTTTAAAAAAAAGAAGAGATGCTTTTTGGGAAAATCTTTATCTTTAAATGGGCAAACCCATCCATAACAACTATGGCCGTAAAGATTTCAAACAAAAGGAAAGACTGGTATAAATTAAACTATAAACCTTTAAAACAACAGATCAATAGATGTTTAGAGGAATGGGACTTACCTCTCCTAGATAGGGAGGAGAAACATTGTTAAAGTGGTGATCCTCCCTAAATTGTTCCTATTTCAAACAATACCATGTCTGGTTCCGAAAGATTATTTCCAAAATTTAAATACATTTACAAGAAAATTCATATAGAAAAATAAAAAACCACGGGTCAGGGTCTCGCTGTTACAAAAAAAGGAAGAAAGAGGGCGGACCAGTTACAAAGGATATTAAAATTGTAACTTCGATAAAGACAGTAAAAAATGGGTAAAGATCGACATAACAGAAGGGAGTATATTAGCAGATAGGATAGGATTTGGCTGAAGGAACGTTTGTTGAGGAGGTATATTAACCCTCCAACTGTAGAAAGCACATTAAGAGTATTTCAACAGGTTAGAAATCTACAAACATAGAACCTTGCTCATCTCCCACAATGAAAATAAAGGATAATCCTTGGTTATAAGTTAAAGGAGACTTAAGAAATTTATCAGAATGGGCTAAGATCAAAAAATAGATACCACCTACAATGACGGCTTGGTTATGGGGAAGTACAAGAGATTAAGGAAATGGAAGAATTTAAAGCAGCTGTACACCAGAAGAAGGGAGAGAATCCAGAGATCAGGAAAAATACTGAACTTACAGTATATGGGGGGGGGGGGGGAATAAATAGTAGGGAACAAGAGATAGTAATTTGGAATATCCGCAGTGGGGAGGTGGAGTGGCAAATATGAGGCAGTGAAGGTTTGAGGAAGACGGGGAGCAATGAATAACAAATCATAAGGTATTTATAATTTTTTGTTTGTTTGTTTTGTGAGGTGTTTGTTGTGGTGTAGTTGGTTCCCGCCCTATTGAGTGTATGAGCTGGAAACAGGGATGGAGTCATATTGCATATGATTAAAGGCGTATATCTTTAGAAACAGTGAGACAGAGATGGTTCAGAACAGAGATCAAAGATTAAGAAATGGTGGGTTATATGATGTTAAATTCCAGTTATGGCCGTAAATGTTGGCACTGCTGAAATTTTACAAGAAAATTAATTATTTCTCACAGAAAAGGATTGCAGGGACACATGTTCTGCTATACACATGTTTATTCCCTTTGTGTGTATTGGAACTAAACAAAAATAGGGAGGAAAAAAAATAGATATAATGTCACACCAAACTCCGAAAATGGGCTGGTCATAATTATTGGCACCATTAACTTAATATTTGGTTGCACACCCTTTGGAAAAAAATAACTGAAATCAGTCCTATAACCATCAATAAGCTTCTTACACCTCTCAGTAGGAATGTTGGACCACTCTTCCTTTGCAAACTGCTCCAGCTCTCTTTTAATGGAAGGGCACCTTTTCCCAACAGCAATTCTAAGATCTCTCCACATGTGCTCAATGGGATTTAGATCTGGACTCATTGCTGGCCACTTCAGAACTTTCCAGCGCTTGGTTGCCATCCATTTCTGGGTGCTTTTTGAGGTATGTTTGGGGTCATTGTCCTACTGGAAGACCCAAGATTTCGGACGCAAACCCAGCTTTCTGACACTACAGTGTACGGTTGGTAATCCTCAGATTTCATGATGCCTTGTACACATTCAAGGCACTCAGTGCCAGAGGCAGCAAAAGAGCACCAAAACATCATTGAACCTCCACCATATTTCACTGTAGGTACTGTGTTCTTTTCTTTGTAGGCCTCATTCTGTTTTTGCAAAACAGTAGAATGATGTGCTTTACCAAAAGCTCTATCTTGGTTTCATCTGTCCACAAGACATTTTCCAGAAGGATTTTGGCGCTTACTCCAGTGCATTTTGGCAAAATGTAGTCTTGCTTTTGTATGTCTCTGTGTCAGCAGTTGGGTCCTCCTGGGTCTCCTGCCATAGCTTTTCATTTCATTTAAATGTCAACGGATAGTTCGCGCTGACACTGATGCTCCCTGAGCCTGCAGGACAGCTTGAACTTGTTTGGGACTGCTTATCCACCATCCACCAACCTGCGTTGAAACCTTTCATCAATTATTCTCTTCCGTCTACACCCAGGGAGATTAGCTACAGTGCCATGGGTTGCAAACCTGTTGCGCACTGTGGACAAAGGCAAATCTAGATCTCTGGAAGTGGAGTTGCAACTTGTAAAGTTGACTTTCAGTCTAAATACCAGCAGCCCTTACCCTTGAACATCCCAATTTGAAGGAACACTAGAAATGTGTGCAACAGTCTGGCAAACTCCATTATTAGTTAAACTTAGACCTGATGCTTCCTGGGGGGATTTGAGCATAGGTGCATCTCAATTTAAGAGAGGGAGACTTAAAGGGATTATCCAAGTTAAATGGAAAAAACATGATTCAGCAGCTTACATGGTCATATCTGCCAACTCCCTTTCTGTAACCTCGCAGCAGCAACTTGAAGCAGAAACCTGGCACTGACTTCTGGCATTCCCCCAGATTCCCCTAGCAGTAGACCACCAGTCATGAAACGCTACCCCCTATGGCCAACTCTGTATTGCAACATTGTGATTAGAGACTCGATTCAGAGCCAGGTGAGAAGACTCACTCCTTTTATGGAGATAGAACTGCCATTCACTTTCATTGTCTAACTTAGGGGTGATTCGGCAACCCGATGTACATTTTCACTTGGCTCTAAATCAGCCTCAAGGTATACAATGAAAGTGAATGGCAGTTTTCTCTCCTGAAAAAGGAGTGAGTTTTCTCACCTGGCTCTGAATCGAGCCTTAGGTATCAAAGTATGCTGATATACTCATGCTGCCTACTATAGACTTGTAGAGCGTCCAATCCCACTGGCTGGAAATGTCAAAAATGTATGAAAAATGTGATATTATTTAACTTTAATAAACTTTTAGGTAAATTGAGTGGCTACCAGACAGCCTGTGATGCGATTATTTTGAGTGGAATCTGGTAAGTGCATTTTGAAAATCTGGGTGAAAGACCACTTGCGATGCACAAATAAGAGGATTTACAAAGAGTGCTGCATCACTATTGGATTTATGGAGTAAAGACGATAAAGACTATAATATATATACATGTTAGTTGAAATCACATTATTGAGCCTATGAGAGTATTGCAAGTTATTAAATATATATTAAATTTTTAAAGAATAATTGTAATTGATAATGTGATCTATTACAATGATTATACTGGTTTATATTTTTGTTATGTTGGCTTATCTGTATATTTGTTTTTTTGTGTTTCATTTTGATTTGTCTACTTTAAATCCAAAGCTCTTTAACAAAAAGCATAATATCCTATGATTCCTTTCCCTATAATTAAATGATCACTGAGTGCGCAGCTACAATGAAGAACGCGTCATTAAAATATACCGCAGCTTAGTGCTTAAAATAATCCTCAATGCATTATCTGAGAGATTTTCACAAAACAGGTGGGAAATTACATGTCTTCACTCCGCCGTACTGTCACAACTAATCAGAAACAGCCCCAAAACACTTATTCCGGAGAGATGCGTAACATTCCCGAATCCCTTCTGTGCTTAGTTAAATTGCCAGTTGCATTAGATTGTAATTAAAAATAAGCCATGTGCAATTACTCTTGCAGACGTGATGGAGAAGAACAACAAAATTCAAACTATTAAGCATCTAAGGAGTCCGTCCCTCACAGCAGTAAGCGCAATGTTTGTTTTGTGCACAAAGACAATAGGCAGATACTGGTGTTGTTGCAAATTGCCATTTTACTTTTTTCATCTATCTCACCATTAGGGACAGTCCAGGCATGAATATGCCTCCTATGTGGCTCCTCCTCCTCCTCCTGCAGTAGCAGGTTTGCAAAGTTTTATTTTCCTTTCAATTCCACTCTTCCACGACCATACTCCAAATGTGGTAACACAGCTGTCCCTCAGCACACCCAGGGTAAGCGAGCTGGCAGGCCACAGGGGTCACTTCCACTGAGGGGGACACATATGGTTCACACGGCACCATAGCAAGTCATAGTATAGCAGATATAATGTACTTAGTGATACTGCTGTGGGGGCCCAGGTCAGTGAGGCTTTATTTGCTATGTTTCTTGTACAGGGTGAAATTCACAATATGCAGCACCAGTGTGCTTTCTGCAGGGAGCGCTGGGTATCAGGGCCATAGGTTGCATGGCACGCACCTAAGATGCCTTGTTTCGTCCAGTACGCCATACACAGGGGGAAACAAGGAAGGGGCAGATTGCACTGGGCCCCCTTCTGCAAAGGGCCTAGTAGCAGCTGCCTCCCCTGCCTCTATAGTATGTACGCCCCTGTTTAGCACTAATCTGGGCTTACAATGCTCTAACCAGCTTTTCTATCCATGCACGTATATTCTCCCCATGGCTTGCATTCTCACATGTACCATGTTATTACGTGGGTAGTATCAAATGCTTTAGCAAAGCCTATATAAACCACATCAACTGAATTCCCAGCATACAGACGAATACTTGTCTCCTAAAATACCTTCTTTAGTAATTTACATGAAACAGTGGTGATTGGTCTGTAGTTTCACATTATGATGTGTATTACGACAGTGATAAATGTACATAATGATATGGTATTTTATACTATTCTTGTTGTTGGGACACAAAGGGGAGCATGCGGTTTATCTTGGGTAAACATGGTAGCAAAATAGTGCAGGTCACTAGTTACCCTACTGTACTGACTATGCTTCTTGTTTAGCGTACAAATAGTTATGGTGGAAAATCTACAACCAATCTTGAAGTCCCACATGCTAGAACTTTAATGTATCTCCTGGGTGGTAGAAGCTGGAGTATGTCCAAGGTGGAAAGATGGGTCATCTGCCCATGATTCAGTTTCTTTAAGTTTTGAGCCTGTAATTTTTTTGGTTACACCCTCGAAATGTAGTGTCTTTGACCTTTTTCATTTCCATTTCAGGTTGTGTTTTCCATACCAACAAGGTCTCTTACTTCCCACTAGTATTCCTCTTCATTGCTGTTCCTGACCAGGCCATTAACTGTCTCTGGTGAACTACAAGATTTTAAATCTGCTAAGGAAACGCTGTAGTTTTTTCTAGAGAATGAACAGAAGAGGTGATGAAACACAGTCCTGGGCCGCACTGGTGTTGATGCACCTGATGCTTGACAGGAACAGTCTAAGTCTCACTACCTGGATCCAAGCATTTAGTACCCAAAGTGAAACTGTCATTAAATTACCTGTTTGTTTTGTACACAAATGGCAAAGGCGTCATAATGCTACCTGTGTTCTCTTTCAGGTAATTTCACACAAGAGAACACAGGAAAGGACTGAACTGCACAGGTTTGTTGATACCCCATCTGGGACTGGGGTTTACCTAACATTAAAGCAGATGTCCGGTTACATTGTGACCTCCCGTCCTGCTTCCCTCCCATGGCGCTGAGGCAGGACAGGGGGGTTAAAAAATCCCTTGCCTAGGATCCGGTGCTGTGATCGGCAGCTCAGCTGGCACACAGAAGCTGCACAAAGCTCTGTGTGTTCCAACGCTCACCTAGAGAGCAAGGGATGTTGCTCAGTTCAGGCCTCTCCAAGGTGGATGTGCCCACCACTGCAATCGCCTGCGGGACTGCAATGGAATGCTTTCTCTTGTTCCCCCCTCCTCAGTGAAAGGGGAGGGAGGTAGAGAGGGGGTAACTATATGACAATATGATCAAGTCACTTGAAAAGTAAAGATACTTCACTATTCCTAATCCTAAGGGGAGTCTCAGATTTAGGGATGTGTTCAAGGTGTGTGGCAACTGGGGACACAGATCTTGTGGCACGGGCTACTGAGGGCAAAGCTAAATCGAACCTGCAGTAAAAGATGCTCAGTACCTCATCCTGCCGTAAACTGGGATTTTAAACCTAGGACGACGACTTGGTAGTTCTTTTTGTGAAACCTTCCCAGGCCTCGTGAATTTCCTAGAGGAGACCCTCTTTTCTAGTTTAGCGTTATAAGCTTTCCTCACTGTCCTGGTCTCCTTGGAAGGGGTAGTTCTCATCCTTCTCAATGTGGCTATGTCTTTTTTCCCTGTGTGCCTACTCGGGATTAGAGCCAATATTATAATTATTCATAAATGATTACTATTAATATTATTTTGGTCTCTGTGAAACCAGTTTGAAGATTTAGCCTTACCTTTAGTCTGCAGTGATGTAAAAAATGTTTGTTAGAAAGTTGAGTTGTCAGAGACCACAAATGTTTCATTAGCACATCAATCTACTGTGTGTTTCTGGTGACCAAAAAAGAAGTAAGGCTGGATCTCTAAAAACAGGATTACAATGTTTCTAAATTTTTTGGGCCTGATTTATTAATCACTGATGACATACAACGCCATTTCAGTGAAAAATAGAGACGTGCAAATATGATTTATACTTTTTCAGCATGTTGCTGCACCTCTAATGTTTAGTAAATGTATTTCTTGCAGGGCAGCAACATGCACAAGAGTGAAAAATCAATTATAAATTATATTTTGTACCACTCTAATTTGTATTGATGTGGCACTATCTGCTTCATATACTTGCTCTTTGGTGATAGAGTTGCTTTAATGAGCGTAATAAGCAATGACTGCAATAAGCAAATGTGTTTATTAAATGTGAGCAGCCACATACTGTTGAGTCCTATAATGTCTAGGAATATGTGCAGCTGGTGTCATATAGATCTGATCAGTATAAGTCAAATGGTGCAGATGAGAGGGACAGGTGGAACACAGGTAGTGTCAGCTGTTCGCTATGTTGGATAGAAGAAAATTGGAGATAGTGGCAAAAAGGATATTTCAAGGGAACAGCACAATGACAGGAAAAAAACTGCTTTAGCAAACAAATGGTGGCTTTAGCAAAGGAACTCTAAAAGTCAGTGTGTGAAAACCAGAAGAATGGAGATTGCATTATTCAAGGCCAAGTCAGCAATGATACATAATCCCCAATCCCCACTACTGTTGACTGTTTGCTGTTGCAAGAAAAAGTACAAATCAACTGTAGCCAGGCAATTAATAGCACAAGCCTGTGATTTTGCTTGTCGTGGAGTTATCTTAAGCATGAACTATAATCAATATAATCTTTCTGTATTTGGTACATCAACACAGGAAGAAGACAGCAACAACCCCCATCTCCAGGGAATGTGCGCCCCTCCCCAACTCCCCTCCTTAGATCTGCAGGACTTGTGCCTTTCATCTTGTGTATCTTAGAAGCCTAACTGTATTGGACAGCTTCCCATGATGACTGCTTGCTGTTCTGCATCTATTAATAGGTACAACCAATGCCTCTTACATTTTACAGACAGCCATCAAGGTCATCAAAATACAAAATCAGAACAAAGCATTAACCTGCTCTCTGCTAACAAGGATTTTTGCAGATGCTCCTCACAATGGACATTACTCCAGGCAGAGTTAATAAGCTGGGGCAGCAAGCAGTGACCCTTACAGCAGTCACATCAATGAAAGATGATAACAAGAATAATAACCTAATAAAATGCTTTATTCATTAGCTTTAATTCTGTAAATTGTACAATTGACATACTTTAGAAAGGTCAGGTATCTTCCTGAGTCAATCACTGAGCTACCAATCCTATTCTTCTTAAAGTGGAACAAAACTCAGGATTTTTACTATGCCAAGGCTTGTTCCATCCCCCGCTGTGTGAAGCCAGATCGCCCAGTACAACTCACCTCTTCATGGTCCAGCTGCACATGTGTAGGCTCTTGTCCAATCATTGCCATGACTGTGTCATTCGGCAAATGCCTTTGATTGGCTTCAATGGGTAGCGAGAGCGGCCACATCCCCAGCAGTGTAGGCGCTCCAGCCCCATCCTATCTGAGAGGCTTGCACAGGAGCACACGCACAACCTGAGGATGCAGGGGATGCAGTTCCCCATTGTGAACAATCAGAGCCGGAGGAAAGGTGTGTGCATGCTGGTGACCTTGGGGGATTCAAACAGTTGGGCATGTCGGGATGCCCCAGGGAAGGCCAGTGGGCTGGATTTGGTTCCTCTTTAAAATGGTCACATAAAACTATTACACGTGGACTAGTAGTCCACTGTTTACAAGACTGAAGGAAAAAGCCTTTAGTTAAAACTTATATAGAGAACAGTTGGAGCTACAGATATGATAGCTCCAAGTAGGAAACAAAGAAAGTGGAGCTCCAGAAAAAAAACAAAACTTAATAAATTGTTCCCCTAAAGGCTCCCTCTAGCAATCAGTGACAAAAGCTTTTTGAGAGTGATTAACACCATGTAGATATTTGGAATAGCAGGTAGATTCTGCACTCTTAAACATGCATGGCAGTGGCCATCTTGCCACTCACATGAAGATTCTGAAAAACAGAATCGCTCAAAAAATGCTTCATAGCTCTGTGCAATCTCATTTTTTTCTAGCCAAAGGTAGTAAGCATTCAGCTGTAATGGCTCATAATTGCTTTGGTAACAACTGTACTCTTCTAAGTACATTATATATCCTGACTGAATACTGTTACAGCCACCGCAGGCGTCACAGAGATACATTGTAATAGCTTCCCTCACTCCTCACTTTTCCTTTGCTACATTAGCTGTTTATTCAGTGTTTGCAGGTGTGAAAAATGACAGGCAATCTTCTCCTTGTTCCTGAGGCATATATCTCTCTCAATTTGGTGGGAATTGCTGTTGGCACAGCATCCCCCTAATTCTCATGTGTAAGCAGGAATATCAGGTGTGTGACAAGATGGCCGTCCCCATTTAATTCAAGAGTGAATTTTCAGAGGGGAAGCAATTTACTAAACTTTTTTTGACAGAAGGTCCGCTTTAACCTTATCTGCCTTCAGCACATACGGCATCTTGAAGCTTTTGGCCAGCCACCTATTTCATGCCACCTGGGCACCTTCAGTAGAACCTACTGTGTTTATAGCTCCACGATTATAAAAAGTTGCCAGAATGGCTACAAGCAGCAGAATTGGCCAGGCTACAATAGGCCACTCACTGGTCACGAGCGGTTGCCAATAGTATATGGGTAGCAAAAGCCAGAAAGGAAGCCGCTGCTAACTGTGAGAAAAAAACTCACTTGCGCCCGCAATCCCTCCCATCGGGTCTCCTCTTTACCGGAGGGGGGGGGGGGTGCTCTGACTTCCCCCTGGGCTCTTCCACAGTGAGGAGAGGCCTGAAATGGGCCTTCTCCCACTGCATCCACAGTGACTGACACTAGCCCTGCCTTTTGTGATCCAGTGCTGAGCTGGGGTTGGGGGTAATCGCTGGAGCAAGGCTAGAGAGGGAGGGGGCTGTGATCCCCTGTCTCCCCAGCCCTCCCCCAGTGATCACCTGACATGGGACAGGGTTGCCGAGGGACACAGAATCGGAGGTAAGTGCGGAAAGACATAAAAAAAATATTTTTCTTTCTTTGTGTGTGTCTTTTTACACTTAACCCTTTGTGAACTGGTAAAGGGGTCCATGAAACCAGTGCATAAGGCTTGGTGTCTGGCAAGTCACCCGTAGCTAACCAAGAAAGCTTTTTGTGTGTACTTTCAGGACATATATGGTTTGTGGGGAGTATTTTAAATGTAAAGGGTTGTTTTGGTTAAAAAGAGTGCAAGGTGTGCTGCAGAGCTACAGTTTTCAAGTAAAATTACCCTTATGCGCATACTTTACTTTGTTTGTGTTTGACAACTATTCCCTTGACAGTATCTATGCATGTTGGGTATTGTTCTATTTGGGGGGCCTTGCTTTTTCAGATTTTTCTTGTTTGCATATTGTTTTTTTTAGGAAAATGTGGCTTTGATTATGCTGTTTTATTCTTTTTTCAAAGAAACCCTGTGCAACCAAAGAATTCATCAAGGGATTACCTACCATGTCGACAAGCCTGGTATGCCTAGAAAGCTTGAGGTGTACTTCCAGACTTCCAGAGAATATATAGTTTGTGGGGGATTTCAAATGTAAAGGGTTGTTTTTTGTGAACAACTGCAAGGTGTGCATAGCAGTTGTATTTTATCTTAAAATCTAAGTGCAATTTCAGTTTGGGGGAGTCTCCTGGACAGGAAAGGGTGTCTAGCAATACATTTGTGATACAGTTTTAACCGGGAGAAATGGGGCTTTTACATGCACTTTTTACGCACTATGATTTTATTGGAAAACTTTTTCATTACAAAAAAAACTATCCAAATTGTAATTTTTTTTTGCACACATTTCACCCATAAATTGAGAATACACTACAAAAATAACAAATAAGCCATTTTATGTTAAAGCCCAGACACTGCTGAAATCCCTTCAAAAATCACAGCTGAACATGTGTAGCGCAAAATAGTGAAAATGGTCTGGCAACAGAGGGTGACAACATCTCTAGGTAGACTGGCACTGAAAGGGTTAAACCCCAGGGTTTCAAATAATAAGGTGGTGTATGAGCCTTTTACAGAGCTCAGGTGCTCCATCAGTCTGGTCTAGAAAGTTCTTCCACTGTGGATTCTTCGGATGTTGTTACCATTTAGCTCTGCATGAAGTTGGCTGCTGAAGGTGGTCATAAAGGTGGGCGTCAAACAGGGTTTTATCATTTCCATTGCCCCGGCAATATACTGCTCCTCTGTAATCTCCATAATGGGCCTCAGTGAGGCAATGGCATCAACCAGAGACAAGACAGGAAAATTAATTTTTCTTATACACACCAATCAAATGTGAGCGTCAATGTCAAGTGTCAGGTCAGGCATTAATCTAATTTGTGGTTTTCAATTCTCACATTGTGGTCTCAGTGCCAATTCTATTTTCTGTGGGATATACTATATCTTCCTGGCTTATCCAAAACAATATTGACATGCAAATGAATGCTTTCAATCTCATTGTTTTATTAATGTGGTAAAACAATCCTGTGCCGCAATACAACTCACCAGTCCCTTGTTGGCTGATGACATTTCACTATGGCATTTGCATACAGTGCTTTGAGGCTGACCTTCTACCTGATGTATATACAGCACCCAGCAGATTACAGGGTTTTACAAGCTCAGCATCCTACTGTGGGATTGTATTTAGCTTTGATGACACCATAGAGTGTAACTAGGTTTTTTTAGCTCCCTGAATTAAATGCACATTCCAGAAGCTTCCTCCTCTTTTGACCTGCCGGTCACAGGGACTATTTGGAGCATCGTGTGGCCACCAGGCCATTTTTTCCAACAGTTGGGACACCCAAGCCACAAAGGGAAAAATAATTAGGTAAGATAGGAGGTATTTATACTCCATCTCTGACAATACATTCATTTAAACCAACAGACGCTGGCCTATTTCTTGTACAATATTATATCTGCTCTATTATCCAACCAAGTTTCAATGATCAGTGTGACAATAAGCCATGCACTTTCCTTCATGGATGACATTGTGTGGATGGTGGAAATCTATGTGATTTTACATGCAAATTCCCAATTATTAAAGAGGACTCGAACTTGTAAGTTTAGATGTGGCTGGGTGCTGCAAACCATTAATAATGATTATCTCCTAACATTGTTTGTTGCATGTACTATTGTTTTAGATCCATTTGATGGTGATCAAGACTAATGTGAATACGAAAACGTGTTTCATTTAGTGGATGGAACTTAAATAATAAGAATGCTCTTTAAATAGAATTACAATAAAATATAACATGTTTATGCTGTACATTACATCTTTGTTACAGTTATTTGCATGTGTCAATATTATACATCATCAATATGGATTTTTGAAATGTCACAAGAGGACTAGAAGGACTAGTTACTAACAATGCAGCAAGTAAGAGCTACTTGGATGCAATTATTTTCTAGTAGATGTGCAGGGGGAATATCTCATATTTACTATACCAAGTATATCTTATTAAACAGAGTAATCCAATAAGATAAAGCCAGCCAGCAGTTAAAGCGATAAAAGTTCCAATTTTATTCCAGCATGTTAAAAAGCCATCCAAGCCATATCAGGGCGGTATAAAAGGCAATATGAAACCAAGTCCTGGTGTCAACGCGTTTCGGACGGTAGGTCCTTACTCATGACATAAAGACTTGCTCACCAAAAACACATTTAAATATAATTAGTTCACCAATTGCATTTCAACCTGTTCAAATCAATTGTTAACACCTGCACATACTATAAAACTCGTAGCTGTAACCCGTTATCGGCCGCTAGGGCCCCCTCCTTATTATCGTGAAAAAGAAAGTAAGATACTTCGCATACCCAATCAAAAGAGAGGGTGTCGATACTCGCTTGTAATTAGTTTAACGCCAGACAGGAACTGACTTTATTCTACTGGCAAGATACTAGAGCCCATAGTGAAATAAAGGGCGGAAGTGACATCATGTCACTCATACCTTAATTGCGGTTCATTCAAACAAGACCCAATAGTATGCATATTGCCTATGCTTAACATTAATGGTCGGGGAAAAAGAAAAAAAAAGTGTCCACAAATGATACTATTAAGCAGAGTAATGAAATATATTTTTAATGTGATATATTTTTCTATGGGTAAATGTGTGTACCAGTTATTGTGTATGCCTATTGCTAGTGTAGTATGCCTCCATTTAAAGTTTTGACTATCCTGGGTTTTGGTCCACTTCAGGGGGGCACCCCGATCGGGGGTGCCCCGCTGTGTGAAACCCCCCAGAAAGCCCCCAAAACTCACCTCACCACCACATGACCGCGGCGTCCAATCCCCGCCGACGGACAAGCGGGTGACAGCGACGGACAAGACAGCGCGTCCGCCGCCGCTGCCTCCTGCACGTCACTCTTACAGGGCGCGCGCCCGCATCGGCCATTCACAAATGGCCGGCGCGGGCGCGCGCACGTCTAGAGGGGTGCGCGGGAGATGGCGGCAGGTTTTTTGGGGGTTTTGGGGGGTTTCACCCCACGGGACATCCCGATCTCGGATGTCCCGCGGTGAGGGAGGTGATCGGCCCGGGAATCTTATAGATTCCCGGGCCGATCACCACTGGGTGTTGTTCCACTTTAAACGGACTGTATATCCACTGGCAAAAATAAGGCTGCAAGCAACTCTCCTGATGCCTGTCCCAGGTGCCTCTCTTCCATTTCCTGCAGCACAGCAGAAACTGTAGCAGGACTCCCATGTTTGCCCCCTTCCAATTTCATTCCTCCAGGACCAAAAAAGTCAGCCACTCTGTCCCTTGGAGCTCTCTATGCAAGTAAGTAAGCTGTCTCTGACCAGAGCAGAGCATGAACATGACTCATAAAGTTGCACCATGTCATGCTCCTCCCAGCTCAGGCCTGAGACAGAAATTAAAATGAATAATGAATAATGTGCCTTTAATTAGAATGCATGAGGTATTTATACATATTCAGAGATTTTGAGATGTTTTGAAATGGCTCATTTGACATTGTTCCCAATGGGGATAGGGTGGGGGAAAGTTAATTTGTGTCTTTAAAGACAAAACATGCAATACAAGTACTACTAACATTGCCTATAGGCAGCCAGCAACCTCCATCCCAGCAGCTACAAATGAGCAAGCACATTGAATATATCATCTCCAATAAACTTCATGTATAAAAATCACAACTAAATATAAAGGAAACATGTCAGCTCATATAAACCTACATATAGTTATTCTGCAGGCTGACTGTAATAGGTTTAGTTTGGGCATTATACCAGGGGCCAGACTAGTGGCTTGGCACTTTGTATAGGGGTTGCACAGCAAGCTTTGCTGTAATGCCACACTGGGGTCTGTGTCACAACACCACACAGCAAAGTGCCAAGCCACTAGTCTGGCCCCTGTTATTATGAGCAAAAGGGGTGGGAGTAGCTCCATCACTATAATTTATACAAAATTATCATCATTATTATTCAGGGCCTGGGAACCAATTTACCGCCCAGTTTAACCCTCTCACCATCCAAGTATTAAGCACCAAACATGTCTAGCTATGTGGAAAGACAGAGATTTGGTGGCACATATATGCAGATACATGTGGAAGCCACACTGCCCCGGCAAGGCACTCTGTGTTTAGTGTGGTCCCTACTCTTATTTTTGAGTCCCCAAAGTTGGGGGTGAGTAGCTCTGGCTGCATTGCATGTCCCAACTTTGGGGACTCAAAAATAAGAGTAGGGACCACACTAAACACAGAGTGCCTTGCCGGGGCAGTGTGGCTTCCACATGTATCTGCAGATATGTGCAACCAAATCTCTGTCTTTCCACATAGCTAGACATGTTTGGTGCTTAATACTTGGATGATGAGAGGGTTAAACTGGGCGGTAAATTGGTTCCCAGGCCCTGAATAATAATGATGATAATTTTGTAGAAATTATAGTGATGGAGCTACTCCCACCCCCTTTGCCCTGTTATTATGCCCAAATCCCAGTCAGCAAGCCATGCTCTGCTGCCAACACTGCCAGTAAAAACAATGCTTCTATAGGGCACTGGTAGCAATGCCATGGTGCTCTCATATGTTTCAGCATTTTATTTCAGCAAAAGCAAAATAAATAAAAAAAATCACAAGAAAAATAAATGGCATACATTTGTAAAAAAAAAACCTTAAAAAAATCGTAAACATATATATGTGTGTGTGTTTACATACATTATTGATTTCAACTCAAAAGACGATATTTTAGGTATTGTATTTCCCATTAGAAGTGAACGCTCTGTCTATGGCCAATGCATTCAATGAGATGCCGTGCCCATGTGATGCCAAGGCTGCTACAGTGACTGCTCTTCAGATTCACACTCACTGTGTGATTAATACAAAGTGCAACTGATAAAGCCACGCACGGGCACAGTGATCATTAAAGTTGAATGGTCAGCAAACACATAAATGAATGAAAAGCTTGCTATACAAAGCTTAGTTTCTTGTTAGGTTATATGTATGCTGCTTGCCAGCCACGAGAAATGATTTGTTCTGTATACGAGACAATGATGTCTTCCACCATGATGGTAATCTCTTTATTTCTGGTTGTCAAAACCACAAGGCACCACTGATGTCATAGGCAGTAAGAACTACTAGCTCATGTGCCAATGAATGATAACAATTAACAGCTAGGGAAAAAATACAGGGCTTGTGACCTTAGTAGTGATTGCTTGAAAAACAACAACATACTAAAATCCACCTGACACATCCATGAAGATTACATGTGTTATCTATGTGTCATCTCCGGTATACCGGAAACAGTGTCAATAGTAAGACATGGGGGGGTCACACAGGATATAAAGCAATGCCTAAATAGCCTATAACAAACATACATTTGACCTCCATTACTTAGCTGGGAGAGGATTGGCTCTAATTAGCAGCCCCGTCCTTCCTCATTCTCATACATACAATGTCACAAAGGACCACTTTTGCCATGTGACCAAGGGAGAATCCAAATAGTAAGGTACAAGAAGAGTCAGGTATATGAATGGGCTTACATATGCTGTATACATGCAACTTCAGCATGTACACCCATCAGAAACAAGATAGGATTCCACTATTTATGCCATGCATAGCACATATATCACCAAGACCACTCATGTGGTGTGAGCTTTCTGGAGGAATAGGAAGTTTTAAGGAAACCCCCTATAAACCAATATAGCACTAACTGCAAAATGGCAGTACCCTAGTAAAACAAAGAAACACACAAACAGAACAGCTTACAACGGGGACTCAGAAAATAGAGCTACACAGATGAGTGTAACATCAAATCTACCTATGTAACATAATTATACATTGAAGACAAATATTCTTTTCCATCAGTCATTAGAAGGAAGATGCCCACCAGCCAGCAGTTCGATCTGTAGCTTGTACAAAGATCATAAAATATGATTAATCGGGCCACTCGTGCCATGTGATGTGAAGGTTGGTCACAATATATATATATATATATATATATATATATATATATATATATATATATATATATATATTTTATACTGTTATTAGGTACATGAGTAACACAAGGATCAGAAGCTCATACATGGTTGAGATCACCAGACAGCAGCCCTCCCTCAGTGTCATACATAGCACATGCAATGTCACACACAGACACATGCTGTGTGACCATCAATCTAGAGTAATGGAAAACATTCTTTTTTAAAGGGGGGCAGCTTTTGCCTGTTTCCCCCAAAGTGTGACTTTTCTGATCGCTCTTTGATATATCTGGATGAGAAGATCTAGCATGCACATCTATTGCTTCTTTTCCACTTTACTAGACAAAGAAGCTTTAGCGCAAAATTGTGTAATATTAAAAATACCTATAACTATATCGGCTAATGAGAGGAGGGGTCACTTATACACCTGAACTGAATAAAACTCCCACCAAGCTCGTGGTTTCTTATTCTGTTAGGAATAAAATCCAGGGTGAGAGGTTTGAATGTATAAATAGGACAGAACATGTCCCCCCTTATTTCCTCTTCCTTTCATTAAAAGAAAGAAGCAAGCCCGGTGGATATTTCTTTATGTCAGGTGTATAAGTGACTCCTCCTCCCGCCATCCAACATATTTATATGGATTTTTATGATTGGGCCATTTTTTAGTAAGATGTAACCAACAATCAGAACATATAAAACAGGTATTCAATAGGTTGGGATTAATGAGTGGTTCATTCTGTATCAGGTCATCTTACATTGTATGTAAGCAGCACACTCTATACAATACTATTTTGGCTAGATTTAGAAAGGCAATACATTCCCCTGATTAGGTATATATATATAATGATATAGGTGTGTGTGTGTGTGTGTGTGTGTGTGTGTGTGTGTGTGTGTGTGTGTGTGTGTTATAGCTATGTGTGTATCTATAGACACAGCTATGGGCATCGGGCAGCAGTGCCTGTAAGCTCCTGCACATAGTTTCACAGGGGCAGATGAGTAGGGTGCAGGGTGCTGCGAGTAGGGTGCAGGGTGCTGCGAGTAGGGTGCAGGATCGTGCGATGCACCTACCTGCGAGTGGCCGCTGTCACACGCTTCGCCCCCGCACGGTCCCCGGGGGAGCTCGGCGGAAGCCAGGAGCAGTGGCCCGGGCAGGAGCAAGAGAAGGAGGAAGGCTGAAGCAGGCCCGGGTGCGTGGGTCCTCGGGGGAGGCATGGGGAAGGCCCGGGATACTGTGGGTGCTGTGGGTGCTAAGCGCTGCTCCGGGTACCCGCTGCCTGCTCTGGATGCTGCGAGCACTGAGACGCAACCAGCCGGCTCCTGTTACCATGCCAACCAGCTGACTGACAGCATCCGAGGAGGAGGGGGGGGGAGAGGGCAACGGCGGAGGAGGAGGAGGATGGCTAGCTTGGATTCCTATACCATTTAAGAAAGAGGCAAGAGGGCACCTGGGAGGGGATGGGGTGCCGAGGGACGAAGGACATCTGCTCTGTTTAATGAGAGAGACGGTGGATGATTTAGCTGCAGGTTTTTCTAGTAAATGCCATTACTCCATTCTTCCTTATTTATCTTCTATGGAAGTGTCTCTGATTGTGGTCGGCATCTAGGCTGTGTACCTGAAGGAGGTGCTTATGGACTGTCATCCAGGGCTGGTGGCAGGGCCCCATGTCTATGCTCCCAGGAGACAATGCAAGGTGTACATGGCTTCTATGGAAGTGTCTCTGATTGTGGTCGGCATCTAGGCTGTGTACCTGAAGGAGGTGCTTATGGACTGTCATCCAGGGCTGGTGGTAGAGCTCCAGGTCTATGCTCCCAGGAGCCAATGCAAGGTGTACATGGCTTCTGTGGAAGTTGTCCCCCTCCCGCCCTGATGCCTGGCAATGTTTAGTTATGGTGACCTTTTTGGATGTTTAGAGCAGCTACAAAGGTCCCCTGATCCTGACAGTTTATTTTTCTCCCAGTAAACCTGAAGAAATTAAAAGCCAAGATGTTTTTTTCAAGCATTTAAAGTGGACCAAAACCAGACCTAGCTATAACTGGGATGCCTTGCTACTCAAAACCCTGCCTGTCGCCTGTTATTCATACCTCATTGGCGATCCCGGGGCGGGTGTGTGAGCTATGGCGGCATCTACCACATGCCTCTACACAGGGCCGGATTAAGAGTGGTGGAGGCCTCTGATGCAGTTTATTTTTTTCAAGTAACTGATTGGTGGTTGCACCCATCTACTTATTTAACCTCAGATCAAGTCCCTTGTGCGGGTATGTGCTGCTGGGAAACACCTGCTTTGCCATTCTGGGTGAGGGGTGGAGTAGTCGCCCGGCTGGTCCAGCAGAGTCTAGCGTTGCTGGCGGCGGCTTTGCTGCTCTAGACTCTCCGTCCTGCCCTGTGGTGGCTTCGGTTGCAGGTTTGCAAAAACAAAGGCTTGCCTAGACACGCCCCCACTGTCGCCGATAGCTTGGTTTCAGGCCAAAAACTGAAAGGTCTTGTGGACCAGACCATAACCCAAAGGTTGGTGGAGGCCCCCTTTGCAGGGCAAGTGGTGGAGGCCCCATAATCCGGCCCTGCCCCTACACCCTGCCAGTCACCAGCACCTTGGCAGCGATCCCACGGGAAATGTGCGGGTGGCATCTCCCACATTTTTCTATGTCTGTGCTGCACCATGTGTGAGTGTGGCTCAGCTTCTTTAGTCGCATAACCAAAGAAGCTGACTGGAGCAGACCTGCACCTGTGTCTTAGGATTGCCAGCCAGGTATGTATAACATCCAAACCAACAGGGGGCAACCCAATTTAGGATGTCCCTAGGATACTGACCTAAACCAGGTTTTAGTCCACTTTAATTAATCCACCTGTCTAACATGATTATACAAATTCTGAATATAAAAGACAATTTCACTTTAAGTGGAAGCCGAGTCATGGGGTAACCCTCCTGCCCTGCCACCCTCCCATGACACTGGGGCAGAATAGGGGGGCAGTTACAAAGAAAAAAACCCTTTCAGATGAAGGAACATGGGGAGAAGGGACATAGGTCTCAGACAGGGGAACACAGGATTGATGGGATAGGTTATGACAGAGTAATGGTGCTGCATTTTGGAAAGAAGCACAGAGGAATAAACCTGTGGAGAAATTGAAGGGACCACTGTATGATACTATGTGTTTAGTAGAAAAGAGCAGTAGGTCTGGCAGACCGGGCACTGGAGTTCTTGGTCAGAAACCCATACAAAAGCAGAAGGTTGGATAGAAGAACATGGCATTGAAACTGGACCAACAGCCTTACACATTTAAACAACAAAAAAAAAAACTTCCCAGAACTTGCTCCATTTGCATGCAAGATACCGAATCATTGTCAGCACTTACATTTGCTCCTGCATCCACTCAAAGCTAAAATAATCACCTCACCGATTTTCACCTGGTCGCATCTTAGAGCACTCGGGAGGCCTCCTTTCCCAGCTTCCCAGCTGTTCTGCTGCCTGGATTTAACTGACATAACCCACAATGTCCACAGCAGGAAACCTAGCAGTACTTCCTCTTTGCAGGCAGATAGAGAGGGAAATTGGGAGGAATTGCTGGGCTGATGGAGGCACAGAGGAAAGGTGGCTGTGGGACAGATTGAGGGAAGGGAACAGGTTGTCAGGTGTAGGAATAAAAAAAAAAATAGTTGCAGGTACATTAGAGAAACAAGGCTGCAAGTCAGTTGGAGGGACACAGAGATCGCTCTCCTTGCCTGCGGGCAGTGCAGACACACTGTGACAGATGAAGTTCCGCATGGCAGGTGAGTTAAGAAGGACAAATGTTTTTGCAATTACAAGCAGCTACTGGCAGCAGCGGTCACCGGTAAACTCACCTATAATGTCTTCACTGGTGGCTGCATTATTATTATTGATTTATGGGGTTATTATTATTATTATTATGGGAAGCCGCCTCGGGATATCGGTTTGAGGGCATCCAAATTGCTGGATCTCTTATGATGATTGTATTTTGTTTGACTCGTTCATTGTTTATGAATTCTCCTCATTATTGTTGTTCAAATCATCAGTATTCCGTTTGATAGCACTGTATTACTTTATTGAATCCCTGTTGGGAACACACAGGAGATTAGAGGTATTTTATGGTTAATATTGATGGATTTTGCACAAAATGGTCCAGTTTTTTGTACGTTCTCATGGTTTTAAATGTATGTTTTTGTATGTCTTTTTTTTAAATGTGGGATTTTGGATAGTGTTACGACCTTGTGAGTAACACATTTATAGTGGTGCCTTAGTGTTATTGCTTAGTCTTATTGCTATTTGCTGGGGCACAGCTGGGGCCAGAAAAAAAGATTTGTAGTCGCATTACTATTGTTATTATTGTTTATTTATATAGCACCATCTTCTTCCGTAGCTGCACAACGTATAGTTTCAGACAAGGTAAAACCTACTGCACAGACCATTACAAACTAGATGCTACAAAGTTAAGACCAATGTGAGAACAGGAGACAACAGAAAAGACAGCCCTGCCCTTGTGAGATTACAGTATCTGGTCTGTTTCCTCTAGCTGTTGTGCGCTTACCTTCCCCTGATGCATCCCAAATTGGAAACCCCCAGGTTGCCGCAAAAACGTACCTTTGCCCTGGCTCCCAGAGTGCTGTAAACATTACTATCCACATCCCCAGCAACTCTGGGCTGAGGTATGCTAACGTGTCTAAAGGGAAACCGGCGATGCGGTTGCTGGACTGGTGTGGGTCACCTGGCAGATTTGAGATCTGCAAATCGGCGAATTTGTAGGGGCCACAGCTGCAGAAGCAGAAAAAAACCAGTTTAAACACAAAGTTTCCCACCACAATAGCACATGTTAAGATACTCAGGTAGCCATGGGGGGTCCAGCAAAGAGGAGGGAACAATGTAAATAAAGCGGGTTTTGGACTGCTTTAAGAAGGATAACAAGCTCCAAATAGACCTCATATTCTGTCACACCAAAAAGATTAACTCTACAGGGTCCAAAAACTGCACATGGCAAACTATTTACATGATATGAAACTACAACACACCTCAAAAAATAGGCCTTTTAAATATCAAGATGCATAGCAGAAGTCCACTTAAGTGGGAAAATGTGTCCACAGGACAACCATTAGTCATGTCCTCCATCCTTTATCGGAGAGTGGCATAAAGGAAGCCATTTTTAAATGCAAGTCTCATGTTCAGTTTTCCTCAAGCTATGTAGGGGACACAGCAAGCATGGGGAGGGAGGTGCTCAGATCAGATAAGACAGAAATTTAACTATAATGCCAAATGCTATGTGTGGAGGAAAGCTAACACTGCGCATCACTCAGAATACAACATGCTGTAGAGATGCTTTTCTCCAGCTGGGACTAGGAGGCTGGAGTTGATGGGAAGATGGATGGTGCTAAATACAGGGCAATCCTAGAGGAAACCCTATTAGAGGCTGCAAAAGACTTGAAGAGAAACCAACACCTGGGAATTTCACTCTCCTGGGTGTGGTTTCTCCCAGATGGGGCATCATGATATGGGGTTCCCTGCTGTGTCCCTGGCCTTTCCATTGTGCAGGTATGGCTGGAACCAATTAGCACAACTGGCTTCATTCTGCTCCATTAAGGTCTGCTGGTTGCATAGCGGCTAAGGAACTAAAAGCTGACCGCAGCAAGGGTTTCCGGGGGGAGGCGAGTGGAATGGGCAATCTGGGGGGGGGGGGGGGGGTAAAATTTAGGGAATATGGGATTTTGGGCCTCCAATGTTCCTCTTTAAGGCTTGAGTGAAGGTTTCTGATGAGTATAGTTAAAAGTGTCTCCAGCGCAGCTGATATCTCCTGATGCCTAAAAAATTGGGGATCCAGGTTCAAACCTATGCATTAATCATAAACAGACTAATTAGTGCTGAGTTTTCTTCTGCTGTTTAAGACATGTAACAGCATTGCATTTTATGTAATATTCTAGTTTTATTGACAAAAAGAAAAATGTGTGCAGTCTTTTTCCCAGAACTACCAGACTGGCATTAGGGACTGCACAGCTGTCCCCAGCCATATTGGCTACAGGTCCCTATACCCTGGTGCTTTGGTAATAATATGCCAACCTGGAATAGCACTGGGCTGATGCCAATGGAAACTGGGCTAAACCACATTCCCGATGCCCTGGAGGAGAAGTGTGTTATTGGGAGAGGCAAAGGCAAACATATCACTTGCTGCCCTTGGGCTGGTTTAGGAGACCCCCCCCCCACCCCTTAATTCTAAAGTTTATAAAAACAATACAAAGTCTGGAAGCCTTGCTAGATCCTGGCATGTTCTGGACTTGCTTGAAACAGGTCCTTGTTGGCCAATTTTGACCTGAGGATTTGTGCACCTGGTGCTAAATCGAAGGAGTGATTCAACGCCAGGTGCAAAAGTACCTTACTTGCAATTCACTTGGCACCAATACGTATCTATTATTTTTCACCTAAAAATACTTCTTACTTCAAAGTGTACTTTTTGCTGAATCGACCAAATGTACCATTTTGTTATTTGAAGAGATGCCTCAGGAGTGATGCCTTAGTTTGTAGCAAGCAGTATCAATTTAGTTTTTAAACATTTGACGCTAGTACTATTAAGAAATCAATACATATTTTGCATACAGGAAATTATATCATATGATATGTTGCAAATCAAAATTCTCATTAATCTAAAAAAGACATGAATATAGTTATTGGGAGAGGTCATGTATATGCAACCTGGCACACTGCAATATACTAGGGGAGTTACTTAAGAACGGATAGCGCCAGGTAGCATCTGGTGAACATCGGAAGCTGTACGCAAAACCACATTTAAGAAAGCGAATCTGGTGAGCACCTCTAACAGCACCATGTAGCACCACATGTATTATTACAGGTGGCTCAGTGTATAGCGCCGGCGCTCTAGGCTCAGGAGCTCCATGTAGTACCTGTCGCTCTTCCATATATTTCAATGGGGTTTCATTAGTTGTGTATAAACAGCGTGTTTGGCAATTACATTCTCAATTTAATTAAATTAAATCTTTGCTCAAATCATTGTGTGACGTCTCCTGGCTACAAACACTTTTATAAATTTTTGGGTCTTTTTATATTTTTATGCAGAATTGTCATTACCGGTCTGGCGCTAAAGTGTTAATGTCACAGTGTTAAAACAATGTCATTCCATGTGGTTTCGCTTTGTTACTGGTGGATATGTGTTCAAAAACAGACTTTGATCACACAGCGTCTGGCGCTCTATGCTATAGCCCCAGCTTTAGAGCGCCGACGGTGTGTAGTTTTTTGTTAAATATGGTGTGGAGTGCCGAGTGCTGGACACACTGAGCTGGCGCTACCTATTGCTCGCTGCAGCGTTATACTGTTATTAGAGCGCTCAACACATATCATATTCATCAATGCCAGCCAGGTTACTACAGCGACCGAAACGCTAGGTTACAAACAGCGCCCGATACCTACTTACAGCGTCTACTAGCGGTTGCTCTAAGCGCAGCTATACAGACGCTCATATGGTAATACATAGCGCTAAGAAGTGACTCAGCCACTATATGTCCTTTTTTATTCTTCATCTCCTTGTTCTTTATGTAACAAAGCAAAACAATTAGATTACAATGTAATTAGCATTAACATAATGAAAGAAACCAGTTCCACCAGCTTGTTACACAAGGCTTACAGTTTATTTTTCCTCCACTGCATGCTTGGGGTTAAACGCTAAAAAAAAAAAATACAATTCTGTGACACTCACCTGTAGAATTGTTTTCTCTTCTACATTGATTCCAGGCCATCAGCTCCAGAAAGGAGCGGGTTAATTCCAGCCCAGAGAGCGTGGACTGCAAGAAGGGTGTGGCTCCTCCCGGCCCTATATACTTCCAGCTGCCCCAACACAAGTCAGGAATTGAAAAGCAGTGGAACCAATGGACGGGAGGCTCAGGCAGCTATGATCTATAGGAGAAAAAATGTTAATCTACACCTTTCTCCACTTATTTTCTGTCTCTTACTTTTTTTTTTTTCATCAATATTTTTATTGAGATAAAGGATTAGCACATTACATTGCAACATACATTACATTTTGTGGAGCGTATAATTACACCCAAAGGGGTGTCGACACGTGAAAACATTGAAAACAGTATCCCAAAAACAGGATATGACGTGCACGTGGCGAAAGACCATGTACTTGAGGAGGGAGAGCGGAAGGTTAGGAGTGGGGGGGGGGGGTATAATGAAGGAGATGGGGGGCAGATAAAGTGGAAGATTTGGGAATGGGTGTCCAGCCACCTCCAGGCGTGAGATGTGTACAACACATCACTGAGATGTGAGGAGGGAACGGTCGAAGCTTTTAGGTTGAAAGTGTGTAATCCAATCTTCCCAGGTGGTAAGGAAGGGGGCGGTGTCACCTTGCAACGAAGCTGCCATCTTCTCGAAGAACAGAACTTCGTTCATGCAGGGGACCAAGCTTCCACTGGGGATAGTCTTTTTCTTCCATGAGTGTGCTATAATAAGTTTAGCTGCCGTGATGATGTATCTGATAAGCTCAAATTGTGATCTTGTACAATCGGGGGGTGTTAAATTAAGTAGGGCAAGTTGAGGCGAAGGAGTAACCCTGTTGCTTTCCTTAGAAGGTAAAAAACCTTGGCCCAGAAATGACGAACAACCCTACAGTCCCACCATATATGAATGTATGATCCCAGTAGGCGGCACTCTCTGAAGCACTCCGGTGGGTAGGAGGGGCAAAATCTATGGATCTTATCCGGGACGAGGTACCTCCTGGGCACCTGTATTCAGGAACCATGAGAATGAGTTCCGCCATGCCATTTTCCATTCACTGGGCAATATACTAACACCAAGATCAACTTCCCAACTGTTTGTGTAGGATGGGAGGGGTGGCTCCCCGTCCTCGCACAACTTTCTGTAAACCGTGGCGATCATCCCCTTCCCAAGGGGTTGCGCACCACAGGCGAACCCAAATGGCGAAGATGGACTTGGGGCAGCTCCTGCTCTAGACTTAGAGGCTATATAATGGGCTATTTGTAGATAACGGAGGTATTCCCTGTTCGGGATTGGAGCTCGGGGAAGGTTAAGATCCCCCTATGAGCGACGAGAGCTTAATACTTGTTAAGTTTAGTGAATTCCACCAACTAAATGCGTCAGGTTCCATATAGGGCGGGAGGAATTCAGGGTTACCCAATACCGATAGGAGGGGGGGGACGGGGGGAGATAAGGTGGCTTTTAGAACTGTTAGTTTTCCAGAGACTGAGAGAGTGCCTCATGACAGGGTTATCAATGCCTTTGGTGATAGCTGTCGGGGAACAACTGACCTGCTCGATATCTACCCACAATGGTCTAGCACCTCCAGCGTGTATGGCGACAAATTTTCGCTGGCAAGCAGAGTAATAGCGAGCTATATTAGGGACTCCAAGGCCTCCCTGTTTGGATCTGTACAATGTCATACAGTTGACTCTTGGTTTTTGCTGACCCCAAATGAAAGAGTTTAAAGTGGATTGGAGGCTCTTTAGGCATGCGGCCGTGATTGGTATCGGCAAAACCCGAAAGACGCATAGAATTTTAGGAAGCCATGTCATTTTTACCGCAGCTATTCTCCCAAGCCACGAAAGATGTATCTTGGTGCAAGAGGACAACAGGGAGTGGAGGTCACTAAGTATAGCGGGGTAATTAGCGGCGTAAAGGGAATCATATGATGCCGTCAAGTGGATGCCCAGATATTTAATGTAACGTTCTTGCCATGAAAAGTTAAAGGAGGCTTTAAGTACAGACAGCATACTCTTGGAGAGGGAGATGTTAAGGGCTTGGGACTTTTAAGTGTTAATCTGCAGGCCCGAGATCTTGGAGAAGTCGTCTAAGGTTTGAAAGAGATTTGGGAGGGATGTGACAGGGTTAGATACCAGCATCAAGATGTCGGCAAATAAGATCTTGTGGTCATATCCCCCGATAGTGACACCCGCTATATTAGTGTTAGCTTGGATTAATTTAGATAAAGGTTCAATGGCGAGGGCAAAAAGTAGGGGGGAGTGGGGGCAACCTTGTTTTGTACCTCTGCTTAAAGTGAACCGCTTGGAGGAGTACCCAGAGTATCTAACGAACGCCCCCGGCTTGGAGTATAGCGAGGAGATCCATGTGGTGAAGGAGGGACCAAGCCCCCATTTTTTTCAGTATGAATTGGCTACTGTATCAAGTGCTTTATGAATATCAAGGATTAGTAGCATAGCCTGTCGACCCTCCTTCCTCACATGGTGGACCAGGTTGATTACCTTACGTATATTATCTCTGACTTAATGCTGGGGGATAAATCCTGCCTGCTCTTAGAAATTAAGGATGCAATATATATCTATTGAGCCGTGCCACGAGGACCTTTGCTAGCAATTTGACATCGATATTTAGCAGGGATATGGGCTTGTAGTAGGACCAGAGGGTGGTGTCAACATTGGGTTTAGGTATCAGGGAGACAGCCGCAGTGAGCGCCTCTGTACTTCATGAGTCGCCGTTACTGAGGGAGTTAAACATCCGAACTAGGCATGGAGAAAGTACCTGGGAATTTTTTTTATAGTAAAGGGCTGAGAACCCATCTGGGCAAGGCTGTTTCACGATTTTTAAGGAGATAATGGCTTCCTGGACCTCAGATAGTTCAACCGGCCTATCAAGGAAGGTCTTGGCTTCAGGCGGTAGAGAAGGAAGTGTGAGTTGTCCTAGCAACTTTTCTGTGAGACTCTCATCTAGCGTAATCTTAGATTTATATAAGTCCTCAAGATGTTTACTGAAGGTTGACACCACCCTCAGGTTGCTAGATAATGTGCCCTCTAGGGTCTTTGTCAGGCCGAGGGACACCCGCCTTCAGAGTAAGCCCACAACCCCCAATCTCCGCTGCTAGCTTCACCTTTAGACAAGCCCCCGTTTGCCGGGACGCTTTATACGCCTCGCCGGACACGGTTGCCCCCAGGACTTAATAGCACAAAGGATGTGAGCTTACAGGGGTTGAAGGCAGATGAACCAGAGGCCAGACTGGGCAATGTCGGGTAAGTACTGGAAACAGTTCGGGTGCTTCGGGAACAGGTAATACTGGAAGCAATTTGGGTGCTCAGGAGAATTCAAGCGAAGTCAGACGTCAAGCCAGGGGTCACAACGGGAGGTCAGAGAGCTGCGCAGTACAAGGGATGAGACGAAGACGTGGTCGAGATTCAAGCAGATTGTCAATAACGATATCAACAGGCAATCACAGGAACAATAGCAAGCCAGCTAAACGCTATCACAGGCACTGACACACTGAAGAGGGAATCCCTTTATAGGACTGAACCCGGCTGGATTGGACAGGGAGGCAGTGACTGTGATTGGTGCACTTTGGATCTGTGTGCTGACTGGTGCACTTCGGATCTGTGGTTTGATTGGTGCACTTGGAGAGCTCTGGGCTGATTGCCCCAGCTGAACTCCAAAGGCATACTGCCCAGAACTGCACCTCCTAGGTTTAGCTCTTTTAAACAGCCTCCAGTGGCCACTCTGTGTATAGCACCAACTGAGGACATAAGCTGACTGTACTCGCGCGCAAGCACGAGTAGAATGACAGTGGACGAGGGAGGAGGGCGCGCTCGGCGAGACGCGCGCCGCTGGAGCTGGCATCTGAGGCAGAAGCGGCTGCTGGGCAGGAGAAACCCTGGCCAGTTGCCTAGGGACACCATGGGCACGGACCGAAGGCAAGTCATTCATGACAGTCTTGATGCGCACTGGCTTAACTCTCTGGATGACTCCTCTAAGCCTTCTGGCAAGAGGGGTGTTTGGTTTATTGCTGATGCAATACCACTTGAACCTAGTCCATTTAATTTGACGTTCAGCCTCACCTGCAAGGCACAGGTTGAGTTGATCGCCTGCTTGGTTGAATCTGATTCTGTTATGTTCAGTTGGACTTTCTTCAAAGGCGGAGGAGGCTGAGTGGTATGTATCAAGTAGTTTTTGAAGCTTTACCTTATATGAGGCTTTGCGCTGAGGTGATTCACAAATGAATTGCCCACAAATTACAGCTTTATGAGCTTCCCAGAGCAAAGCCTCAGAACTCACTACCCCGTGTTTTTTGTAGAAAAAAGCTCTCAATTTCTTTGTGAAAGCATTCGAGAAGTGCGTCATCAGACAACATGGGATCATAAAGCTTCCAAGACCTCTGAGGGGATCTTTGAGTCAGAGAGCTCAACTCGACAGCGACGAGATCGTGGTCCGACCATGCTATCGGGACTATAGCGGAGTGGGAGAGGTGTGGCAAAGAGGGCGGCTGCAAGAAGATATGGTCTATCCTTGTGAAAACCTTATGTGGGCAGGAGTAGTGAGTAAAGTCCCTCTTAGCGGGGTGGAACGCTCTCCAAGCGTCGGCAAGGTGGTATTGGTTTAGTAGGGAACAGAATGCTTTTCCTGAGGAGCTCTCCCTGGGGCAGTCCAAGGGCTGACCCACCATTTGTCTGTCCAGAGTAGGGTGCAAGCTCCTCAAAAAAAGCGTTCTGATTCTGGTTGGGGGCATAATATGTGGCAATAGCAACTGGTTGGTCTTGTATCACAATTAGAAAGCGACCCAAGGGGTCCCGTATTGTCTGCTCCAAAGAGAAAGGGAGAGAGCGCCTGAAAGCGATGAGGACTCCTCTCTGCTTGGTATTAGCCAATGCCATAAAGAAGAGAGGATAGTCAGAGCTGAGAAATTTAGGATTGTTCTTTTTAGTAAAGTGGGTCTCTTGGAAGCAGACAATGTCGGCGTGCAGGGCCTTCATCTGGCGGAACGCCTTCACTCTTTTCTGAGGGGCATTGAGACCCTTGAGGCATTGAGATGTTCAGCGAAACCAGTTTAACCGCCATTAATATACCATACAGTATCTATTAGCATAAGGGGACTGGACACCCGGGGAGGGAGGGGAAAAAGGAGTAGGGGGAGAAAAAGGGGAGGGAGACAATAACAGAGAACATTTTAAATCTGAATAAGAAGATACAAAACCTTCCTACAAAAAATTTCCCAGAGGGGAAGAGAAGTTCTCTACCCCGATGGGGAAGACTATCTGGTTGAAGGGACCTCCAAAGGGGGTTCCTTAGACCAACCAGCTTAAAAACTGACCCTCAATGGGGGTCAGAAGAGAGGCTTCCTGACTCAGCGGATCACCGGTGAGTAAGAGGGCATGGAGTGTGCAGGGCTTGAAACCTGGGCGCAGGCCCACTATACTAGAAAACATTACAATTGCGCAGCGGTTAACAGAAAATTCAAGTAACAATCTATAACTTGGTACCAGGGATGCGTATCAAACAACTCGGGGTAAACCAGACAGTGCTCAATCAGCAAGAGAGTCATAAATGTTGTATACTGAGGGGGCTTGTGCATAGAAAGTACCTGAGAAATAGAACAGGGAACGAACAAAGAATATGAGAGTCCCAACAATGCAGAACGGGAACTGCAAAGGTGCACCCTATGGGTTCGCTGCAATGAGAGAATGAGGGGCAAGATCCCTCGAATAATGCACAGGGAATCTAACACATCATCCCTCCCCCACAGCAGGCTTGCCAAACTTGTGGACAATCGATCCCACGACTTTGCTCGTAGACTGGATGCACCTTCGCGGGCTACGTCTGTCCTTAGGTACAGGTGAGAATGAAAGAGCTCTCTTCTTTTGTGGGGAAGCAGCTAGGGCGACAACAGGAGCCCTCAAGCCGGCCGAGGTGAGAGCCGCCTCCAAATGTTGTGGGGTAGACGCCTCGTACCGCTGATCCTGGTAGCTGAAGGAAATTTTGAAGGGGAACTCCCCGATTTGTACCTGATCCCTTTTGCTTGCAGAATTTCAAGTGAGGGTTTCATGGCACGCCTTCTGGTGATGGTTTGGGGAGACAGGTCGGCGAAGAGTTGGTACTCAAATTTCTGGAATTTGAGAGTTCCTTGATCCCGTGCAGCCAGCATAGGTTGTTCCTTCGTGCAGTAAAAGTGGAGTTTAACTAACACGTCCCGCGGAAGTCCGTCCACTCTTTTTTTCTGCAAGACACAATGTATTCTGTCAAATTCCAGCCTTTCGATAGGGATGGCCAGGGCGAGCTCTTGAAAGAGAGCAGTAACTGTAGATTGTAGATCAATGACGGCTTCAAGTACACCTCTGATCTTGATATTGGCCCTACGTGTGCGGTTCTCCATGTCCTCGAGCTTGTGGTTTAAGGTGAGGTTCTCCTCTTTTAAGGCCTCTAGTTCTGTCCCAAAGGAAGATAATTCCGAACCGTGTGCAGTGGATTGTTGTTCAAGGTCGTCAACTCTTTGGCCCAGTTCTTTTATTTCAGCAGAGAGATTAGCGGTAATCTGGGATGTAATATTTAGGGCCCACCTCTCGAGGGCTTTCTCAAGCATAGCTTCGTATTTGTCAAGAGGTGGTGGTTGTGGTGGTGGTAAGCCGTGCAAAGAATCGTCCATCCAAGACTCGTCCTCTGGTAGAAAGTCCACGGGAATTAGGGGATCGCTTTGGGATGGCGTAGAGGTTTCCATTTTACGTGGGGCTGGGGAGTTTAAGTATTGCCAAGGCTTGACGGATGCGGCGGGACAGATAAGTAGTAAGCAGGGGAGGGTAGGGCCGACCTAGGTCGGAGGTGCACCCCAAAAGGCAGGCAGCGGGGTCTAATCAATAGCTTGGGTGGATATGTGTGTCAGGCGGAGCAAACCATAATATGAAGAGGCCACGAAAGACACAAACTCATCAGGGTAAAAGGAGGCGTGCTTCACCTTTAAGAAGTCCATGAAGCTCAATGGAGAACCCCTTATAGTAGGAAATAATGGGGAGAGAATACAGGCAAACAGGTAGCTATGCTCCCCTGCCGACATTCTTACTATGTCTGAGAACCAGCTTCTCCTTGGCCAGTGAGGGGCCACTAAAACGGTTGGCACCCGTTCAAGCTACCTTCTTTAGGACTCGACCTAGGAGTGGAAACTGAGGGAACGCATAAAGAAGTCTGAATGCTGACCAGGGAATGGTCAGTGCATCCGTTGCAATTGCTAGGGGGCCCCTGGATAGAGACACAATCCTTGAGAGTTTCCGATGTGTCGGAATGCAACGAGATCTACATCTGGTTGACCTCAGTGCAAGCAAAGGGCCTGAAACACCCTCTGACTGAGAGACCATTCCCCCTGGAGCAGGACAATTCTGCTTAAACAGTTGGCCTGCAAGTTGTCCACTCCTGGAATGTGAATTGCCAAGATTCAGGGAACATTCCTCTCGGCCCAGTAAATGATCTGGCTTACCTCCCTGAGAGATCTCTTGCTCCTGGTGCCCCCCTGATGGTTGATGTAAGCCACCGCCGTCCGATTGTCTGACTCCTGACTGGATGCCCCTTCAGACTGGGAGTCCAATGGAAGAGGACTAGAATTGCCCTTAATTCTAGGATGTTTATGGGAAGCAAGTTCTCCCCCGGACTCCACTGTCCCTGGATTGTCTGTGACCTCCAGACACCTCCCCAATCTTTTAAACTGGCATCCTGGACCATGTTCTGTAAAAATCAATTTAGCGCAATCTGAGCATACTGTACAGAACTCGCCCAGCGGTCTTTGCCAACACATAGGACAAAGTATAACCCTGTCCGCTGGGATACCAGATCCGCTATCCCCAGATGCCTCCGTCATGGTCATTCAATTATAGTCTAAATAACCTCAAGGGCCTAAGATTGAAGTATATATAAGTCTTTGATAGTCAAGTGACTACTACGACAGTCTAGGAGGAACCACAAGCCACTATCCATTCTTCCCACAATCTAAAACAGAAAAAATAAAAATGTATTTACTTACAAGAGCCATAAAATAGCAAATCATACAATAATAAATCTTACATAAATAACGAATAAAAGTACTCACAGACCGACCCGGGCTGGAGTGCTGCCCGAGTCAGGAATGCAGAACCAAGCAGGCTGTGATCCAAAAGCTGTGCAGGCTGTTGGAGCAGCGGCGGAGAGCAACGAGGGAGTTGCGAAGGCCACAATCCCCGAGGTAAGTTAGTTTAGCCTGGCGGCGACACCACTCCCCACCGGGGAGTACTGTTATTGGGCGGCCGGACAGGTGGAACTACTCTCGCTCCCCCGATAAGCAGAGCCAGAAAAGCCGCAGAGAACAACCGCTGCCCTGGGCAGCCGAAAAGAAACTAACAGCCGTTTGAAAAAAATAAAGAAATGTGCAACCAATTCATCGGGGATTACTTCCAGAGAGTCTCCTCTACAGATAAAAACGTTTAAACATAACATTTAAAAAATATATAATATAAATATATATATATATTATATATAAATCAAATAAAAAAAAACACGTGGGAAGGGCAAGGGGCAAGGGGGATATAAAAAAAATATACCATAGTTCCTCCAATAGGTTCACCAGACAAAAACCTGTGGCTGATTGTGGGTCCAAGGATTTGTGGGAAATAAGGCCATGGCAGAAGGGTAAAATCACCCGCTTTCTACATAATTCTAGAAAAAGGGAAAAAGAAAATCCAGCAACCTTCGCAGTCCAGTCCAACTGCAAGAATGAAACTGACTTGTGTTGGGGCAGCTGGAAGTATATAGGGATGGGAGGAGCCACACCTTTTTATCTTGCAGTCCACCCCCTCCGGGCAGGAATTCCCCCATTCGTTTCTGGAGCTGATGGCCTGGAATGGATTGGGAGAGAAAAAAAAATTCTTACCCTGACAAATCACCATCCCCAAGCTCCTCTGATTTATAATTGTCCTGTCCCACTTCTCCCCTTCAATGCCTTTACAATTTCCCTTGTTTTACCCTGGGCGCCCGGCCACCAAAATACCAGGCAGTGGACTCGGCTGCACAAGACTGCTGTACAGGCAGCTGCTGTGCAAGATATCATAGAGAACCCAAAAGATGGCAGCACCATGGGGGCCCAAGGAAAGATGCAGCTATCAGGAGATAAAAACACAGTAAATAAAAAATTACTAACCTACAAACCTGCAGATGCTGGTTTTGAATTACTGTGGCCGTTGGTCCTCCTTCCCCATGGTCATAAGCCTGCTTTAGAGCTCATCAGGGAATGTATCTATATCATATCAATGGATCTACCTTTGCAATATGCTTTTTCCTTTTGGGGTAATAATACAGGCCAACCTTAGATATCCTGACCTCATCAGGCCAAAACCCCTAGACTTCTCACTTTGCAGTGTAAAGTACCAGTAGGTAAAATAAACTTTGGACTGAAGACCGTTACCAGAATGATTTAATTTGAGGGCATTCCCAAATCTGCAGCTCCTGCTCACATTTAGGGCAAGTGTCTGTATCCAAGATACTCAAAGGAAAGGTTCTATGGGGATATATGTAAGTGCCATCATATACCCTGAGAGCCTTTTCCCTGTAGGATGAGACAGGAAGGGTCTTCCAGACGTAAGACAACTTCTGGATGCAGAGAGTTGAGATACCTACACTTTACCGTGCCTGACTTTCTGGAATTATAATCAGTGAAGAATGGAGGTGGAGTGGAAACAGGATGAATCATCTCTTGTATCAGGAAGAGTATCTCAGTGTCCTTCATCTAAGGATAACTAATCTTAAAAAGGTTGTACCGCGAAATTGTGTAATTTAAAAAATTCTTAGAAGCATATCGTCTAATGAAAAGAGGGGTCATTTATACACCCAAATCTCCTGCCAAGCTTGTGATTTTCTTCTCCTGGTAGGAATAAAGTTCAGGGGTGATAGGTTTCACTGAATCAGGGGTGACAGAACCGGCCACCCCTGATGTCCTTCTTCTACCATTAAAAGAAAGAAAAAAAAACAAGGCTGGCTGGATATTTATTGATGTCTGGTGTATATATGATCGTCATCCAGCATATTTATATGGATTTTTTAAATTGGCCCATTTTCTCATGATAGTGCTCCTTTAATGATATTGTGAGCCAAGGTGGTAGCCTTGTTCTGGCCTGATCTCAAGGGAGACCACCACAATTTTTCTTATCCACCAAGGCACCTATAAGTCTTAGCCCAGGCGTGTCAAACCCCCTCCTAAAACTAACTAACAAACTAACAGGTCATGTTTTGTGGCTCTCAGCATAGACAGCTCTGTCTGAGCACCAATTACTTCACCTGTGCGTTTAAAGGTCACCAACTGGACATATTTTGTAGATTTCTACATAAAGAGAAACAAAAATAAAAAAAGACTCTACAGAAGGCCACTTGCCTATACCTAAGGCATTTCAGTTTGGTCTGATGCACGCACACTCCCCAAGCATTTCTGAATGGTTGGCATCGTTACACACATGGGGAAGGAGGGTGGCCAGTGGCTTACATCGATTCAGCTTTAGTAAGCTTTACTTTTGCTCTGATGTATAATCAGCTTTGAAAGCCAATTAGAGCAGCACCTACGCAGCAACAAGACATTCCAGGCGATTTTACACAGCAGGGCATTCCACATCATGTAGGGAGGAGGAATAAAGCCAGCCATGGGGAAAATCCTAGGTTTTGTTTATCTCTAAAGTGGACCAAAACCCAGGATTTTCACTATCTTGGATTTTGGTCTTTGCCCTCTGGGCACCCCGCTGTGTGAACCCCCCCAGGTTGCCCAATCTCACCCTTCCTCGTTCCACGTGCACGTTGGCGGATGCATCCCCCGCTACCCTTCAACAGGGAGCATGCCTGTGCAGGGCATTCACAAATGCCTGCCGCGGGCATGCAGCAGCTGCTCATGCATTCACTGTTGAACCAGGAACAAAGGTGAGTTTTTGCCCGAACTGGGGGGTATGACACAGCAGGGCACCCGAATCAGGGAGGAGGGGGGAGTGACCAGGGACCTGCCCTGGAGTCTCAGATTCTGGAGTGGGTTTTGGTCCACTTTAAGCAGGGGGTTTGGCACCTGTATCCTAGCCAGTCCACATCACTATTCTCATCCAATCAGAGGCATAAAGCCATCCAGCAATCAGGAGCAAAAGCAGCCACATCCCCAGGCTATCTGAATGGCTGGGCACAGGGGTGCGCCACATACCATTCTGGGTTTTTACTTTGCCAAGGGAGCCGCCGGAAAAAGTTGAGTTGTGCTGGGACAGAAGGGGGTGCCCTGTTTCAAACAGCAGGGCATTCAGATTTGGGGTGTCCCAGGGGAAGGCCAGTGGCCAGCTTGCATTTTGTTCCGCTTTGGAGATCAATTTGGAGCCAATCTAGTATTCTTTATCAAATAAGATCCATGATAATATTCAGTAATCACACATTTCATATGTTAGAATGCGAGTGTAAAACCTGTTGAAGTGGGGCCAAATCAACTTTCAGATTCTCGAAGAGAGAAGTTTGGGTACCTAGGGTTAACCTGTATTCCAGATGAATAGGCCATGGCAAATTGGATACCATGATCAATTAACAGCCCCAGAAAGTGTGTATGCCATCCTGTAAACCGAGTAACCGTAACCAAAAAAAAATCCAGGAACATCAGGACTTCGAAAACTTGGACTATCACCTCCCTAACATTCCTGTAAGCCAGTGTTCACCAACCCCCCATGAAGAGCCCCCAACAGGCCATGTTTCACAGATCTCCACACACTGAGGCACAGGTGAAGTCATGAGTAGTCTGACAAAGAGGAGCTATGTGGAGATTCACAAAAATACAATTCTGTGAAATACTCACCTGTAGAATTGGTATTATAAGTATACAGTACGTCCTGCTCCAGATAGATTACTTACACTTGGGTTATCCTCCGCCAGATGGCGCTGCACTGCAGAGACATGTAAAACAGGCTCCTCCCGGCCCCTCAAATACCTAGGACCTCCCACAAATCCCCAGCATTGAAAAGCAGTGAACGAGAAGCCGGGAGAATTTAACCATTTAACCACCCAAAATGGTAACTATAACAATGATAACCATCACCATACAGGGGATCCAGAATAATGCAAAACCAAGGGTGGGGTGGAGCAGGACGTACTGTATACTTATAATACCAATTCTACAGGTGAGTATTTCACAGAATTGTATTATTCTTAGTATATAGTACGTATTGCTCCAGATAGATTACTTACACTTGGGACATCCAAAAGCAGTGTACATAAAGTAGGGTGGGATCCCCAGCAAAAAAGGTAACAGCAGACAGTTTAAACCACTGCCGCCTGCAAAACCTTTCGGCCAAAAACAGCATGAGCTGAGGCCCTAACATCAACCTTGTAAAACTTTGAAAAGGTATGAACAGAAGACCAAGTAGCGGTCTTGCAAACTTGTTCAACAGAAGCCTGGTGCTGGAAGGCCCAAGAGGCACCAATAGCACAAGTAGAATGAGCAGTAAGGCAAAAGGGAAGACTCTTCCCCTTAGCAGAATAGGCCTGAATCAAGGCCTGACGGATCCATTTGCTAATAGTAGACTTGGCAGGAGCCAAACCCTTCCTGGGCCCAGAAGGGACCACAAAAAGAGCATCAGTTTTCCTGAAGGACGCAGTGACCACCAGGTAATACTTCAAACACCTGACCACATCCAAGGAATGCAAAACCCTCTCCTTAGCGTTGCTAGGATTAGGACACAAAGAAGAAAGAACAATTGGCCTGATGCAGAGCCTCCCCTGAACTGACCTTAAAACCTTCCGATTGTCCGGGGGTCACGTTTGAATCGTGGCTCAAATGTGATGCAGAGCCTCCGTCGGAATGGGTCCCTAACTGATCCGTAAATTTACCTTCACTTTTTTTTTCTCTCTCGGGAGCATGCAATTTGATCGTGGCTTCTGTTCACGTTCACACGGGCGTTCCGTTTTTTCCTCCTTTTTCCTTGGTTTTTTAACGTACCTGCTTGCCTTCCGTCTCATTTTTCACACCAATTTTATAGTTTTTGCCAAGTATACTTACATCTCCATCGATTTCCTGTTGTCAATGTGGGTCCACGCCAGCGCACATCTCTAAACCTCCATGTAAATGTACATATGCCACAAACTGGCACTTTGACACATACCTAAATTTAAGCTTAAATTATTTTTGGTTTATTTTTCCTTGCCTTTAATGCTTACCTGAATCTCTTTTCGGAATCTGTGTTTTCTTCTCCTTCTTCTTGCTATTCCTTGTCCCATATCCTTACCTTTTGGGACATGTAACAGTATGATGTTGTTGTGATAACGTACATTGTCACGAAAGAAAACACACCACACTTCTTTGTTTTTTTTTTTGTTTTTTACTGTTATTTTTTTTTGTTTTAACTGTAAAATTTATACAAAACTGTACAAATGTAACAAATTTTAAATTGTAGCCTAAATGGTTGGCTCCTTGCTTAGCGTGGCCGTGTTCTTTGATCTGTGAAAGAAATACATCATCATTTGTAGTATTTTTTTTATGTGTTTTTTGTTAGTTGCGGGGACATGAGTTTAAACTAGTTGGCCACAATTAAACTTGAACTTACATTGCTTTTGGCCAACAGGGCGTCTGGTGCGCCGGCTCCTCCCTTGGTCAACCAGTACGTCCGGCTCTGAAGCTGTTTGGATCCAAAACACAAGTATATTAGTTACTCTTTGTGCCTCCAGAATGTCAGATTAAGTTATGCTTCTATGCATCATTTCACTCACCTTCCCCAGCCACCTCTTCCTCTTGGCCCCCTTCCTTGACTCCCCCTTGGGATGGCCCAGCGACGTCTGAATCTACAACTAACAATAGTGCACATGAGTATCCCCTCGATTCAAAGAGCAAAAGTTAATTGATTTCGGATCGAGAATCGTAAGTTTGGGTGGGTGTTAGTCATTTTTTCCTGTTTTTTTGGCCATTTCCGACTCGCACAAGCCTACGTTCGAATGCGTATATGCTCTTACGATCATCGCAAGTTCGTTCCTAAATTTTAGGATCAAAACGTAAAACTTAGGATCAAATCCTAAAACTTAGGATCAAAACGTAAAACTTAGGATAATCGAATGTGTTTAGGTGTGATTCAGAGAACAGTTTTCAAACCTCTAAATACGTTTTAAAAGAAAGCCACTGCCGACACCTTTTAGCAGTCGGATTGCTGTTCTTGAACAGGTTTTTTGGCTATGTGGAGGAGTCTGCGCGTCTTGAGCTCCAATGAACTGCATGTATCAGCATGGTCGAAGCCATAAATTGTATGGCAATGCATACCTGATTCATGTATGCCTTATAAAAGCATTTTAATGTGGACCTTAATTAGTCCTTTGCATGTAAACCTTTATTTTGCAATCTATTTGCGTTAATTAAAGAAACTTATGTCCTTTGGTATTTTTTTTTAAATTGATGTACTAGAATAATATTTTTAGATTGAATTTATTGGTGTAGTTGTTTACCTTTGCTTTGTTTAATTATTTAAGCACATCTTTGGTCAGATGCATCACACTTACTGAGGAGAGGAGAGCGGGATAAAGTGCAGGATGTGGGTTACTGCTGTATTTTGCACAGACACAGCAGAGCTGGGGGCACGGAAAGGTCAGAAATCAAAGAATGCAGAGCAACACAGTCACAAGGCCCTTTCTGTTTGCAGGCTGCCCGATAATACCTGAGCCGCCATCTTGGCTGTTTCTAGGCTCATATCATGCAGAAGTTGCTGGGTGTTTTTTTATATTTGAGAGCAATCTGTATGTAGAGGGTGTGGGTATCCACACACAAAATTTTAAGTTGTACCATTTGAAGCCTAAATATTAAAATTAAATCCACAAGTAAAAAATGCAAGTTAACTAAAAATTAAACAAAGTAAGATTTACTTATGCAAATGCATTCATTAATGGTTGGTTACTACAAAATGAATGAAATAAAGAAAAAAAAAAAACAAATATTTAGAATGCACTTTAATGAGGTAAGTTTGTAGTGCGCAGCCGCAAGATCAGAAGGATTTACGTCCAGACAAAAAAGGAAAAAGGGCAAAACCAATGTTGCAACCTGAGAAATGAAACGGAAAATTCAGGATGGAAACTGACATAGGTCTGATTCCCGAACTGCCATACGAACGGACGTACATTTTAGGATAGAAACGTATTTGCTTATAGAATCACTCGCAAGTTCATACGAACGCACGAGCGGACGGCAAAAATAGGATGATCGGCACCCAAATCAAAGCTGTTACATGTTTCTTTGAATCGACCCTTATATGTATTTAATGCATGTATTAACACATATCTAACTTTCTTCCCCTTTGCCGAAGTGAGGTTGTGGATCTGTGAAGCTGGACTCCCTGCCGTCAGATTCCCCCCTCCCCTGCATGCTGAGGTCCAGTGGCTCCTCATACTCACTGGCAGAGGAGGGGGTGGCCGTTGTCACTGGCGGTGAACCACCTATTCCTTCACCAGAATCGCCCAACACTGGGCTGCGTGTTCTTGTCCGGGTGGGGTGGAACCGCATCTTCCATTCATGGGCTGAAATAGAAACATTCATCCATACACGCTCAGCCAAGGCCAGTGTCATTCTGGCATGTGAAGTATATACACTTACCTGGAAAATGTTTGGCGAAGTACCGCCTCACCCGGGGCCTATGCCTCCTCTTTAAATCGGACCAGTGTTGGGCGATCTGGGTGAAGGTATAGGTGGTTTGGGTCCTTCTGGCTATCGCGTCCACCACCGCCAGCGACAACGTCCTCTTCTCGTAATCTGGCGGCAGGAAGTCGTAGCGATTCCTCTGCATCATCTGTTTGCAAAATACACAATAACCCAGCATTACTCCACAAAATACATGTCCAAGTTTCTTGCCCTACCTAAAGTCACTTTCTGAACCTCTTTCTTACTCACATTGGCCTAGTTCGACTATCTGCATGTAGGCTAGTTTGTCGCTGCGTACATGTCTTAAACTAAGGTGGGCTTGTATTTTAGGTTACAAAGTAAGTTGTTCCTCACTAATCTTGTGCTTTGTTTTTTTTTTATTACATGTAGTGTATGCGCGCACATAAACGCACGCTCGCCTACTCACATCCATGATGATGTCGTCCTGCTCCGGTGTATATATGGCTGGCGCCTTTGATGTTGGCCCACAGAGGAATGCATTCCCAAAAAGCATGGAGCTCAAATACGGCTGGTCAGACTGCCCGTAAGTGAAGGCTCGGTGGTCCCATTTCATTAGGGTGATTTCTATCGGAAATCAAGGCTCTGCATCACTGAAATAAACGGACCAATGAACGAGGCGTCCGTTTTCACGGGAAACAGCCTCTTGCGAGCCGACAATCGGAAAGGCGGCTGAGCGCACACCTGAGCGCATAAACGCACACTAAAATCAACGTAGCACCCTTTCCTGACCCGATCACAGCCCAAAACCAACGGGAAAACGCACGGGATAGCTGAACGGGGAGGCTCTGCATCAAGCCAAATATCTTGATTCAAATGAAAGGCAGACACTACCTTAGGCAGAAAATCTGGCTTAAAGCGGAACACCACCTTGTCCTGGTGTCTCACAAAGTATGGGGGCTGAATAGAAAGGGCCGCCAAGGTCTTAATCAAAGAATGCTGAGCAAAAGACTTCTGAAAGAAAAACAGACAGGGCAGAAACCTGACCCTTCATAGTACTGAGTTGGAGACCCGACTCCAACCCATGCTGTAAGAACTCCAGAACCCTGGGGGCTGAATAGAAAGGGCCGCCAAGGTCTTAATCAAAGAATGCTGAGCAAAAGACTTCTGAAAGAAAAACAGACAGGGCAGAAACCTGACCCTTCATAGTACTGAGTTGGAGACCCAACTCCAACCCATGCTGTAAGAACTCCAGAACCCTGGGGACTGAAAATACCCGACAGGGAAGAGACCTAGACTCACACCAGTCAAAGTAGGTACGCTATACCCTATAATAGATGGAAGAAGAAGTTTTCTTCCTAGCCTTCACCATGGTATCAACCACCGAGGCGGACAAGCCTTTTTCCATCAAGATGGAGGTTTCAGCAGCCAGGCCGTCAAAGCCAGAGTTTGTAAATTGGGATGGCGTAAGGGGCCCTGAGTGAGCAGATCTGGCACCCCTGGCAGAACGTACTGGTCTACTGCCATCTGCACCACGTCTGTGAACCACACTCTTCTTGGCCACCTGGGGGCCACCAGAATTGCTGGCACCCCCTCCAGAGCAATCCTGCGCAGAACCCTGCACAGCAGGGGGAATGGAGGAAAGACATACAGGAACTGAATGTCCTGCCATGACAGTGCTAAAGCATCCGTGGTCAAGGCCAGAGGATCCTGGGACAGGGAGACAAAGGCCGGGAGCTTGTGATTGTGACGGGACGCAAACAGATCCACATCTGGTTGGCCCCAACGGTGGCACAGAGATTGGAACACCCTGTTGCAGAGGGACCATTCTCCCTGGCGAGAGGTCCCCCTGCTCAGAGGGTCTGCCAGCAGATTTTCCACCCCCGGAATGTACACCGCTGATATGCAGGGAACATTGGCCTCCACCTAGGTCAGGATCAGAGACATTTCCTGGAGGGCCCTCTTGCTCCCCCCAAACTGATAGACTGGCATCCGTGGTGACCGTCTCCCAGGAAGGGGCAAGAAAGGATCTGCCCCCCAACAGGTTCCTTGAGTCCATCCACCACAAGAGGGACCCCCTGACCAGGGGGGAAAGCACACAGATCCTGTCCAGGGACGCTGGGTCCTTGTCCCATACAGACAATAGGTGACGTTGCAGAGGCCTCAAGTGTAACTGAGCATAAGGGACCGCTTCAAAGCACGCCACCATCAGGCCCACCAGCTTCATCCCCTGCCTGATGGAGGGATGGGGACAAGCTAGGAGGGACTGAGCCTGTGCAATCAGATTGTCCACCTTCTGCTGAGGAGATCCTTGCCTGAACTGTATCCAGATTAATTCCTAGGAATGGAGTTACCAAGGAAGGGGACAGTGAGGACTTGGGGTGGTTGATCACCCACCCAAATGACTCCAGAATGGGCACCACCAGCTGAGTATCCAACTCTGCCTGATGTAGAGACTGGGAAGTGATGAGGATGTCGTCCAGATAGGGAAGCACGCTGACACCCTGACATCTGAGTAGAGACATCAAGCCAGCCAGCACCTTGGTGAACACCCTGGGAGCTAAAGTGAGGCCGAAGGGCAAGGCCACAAATTGGTAATGTTGATCCATCAGAGCGAACCTGAGGAACTTTTGATGACCTGGGAACACAGGAATATGAAGGTAAGCATCTTTGATGTCCACAGAAGTCATGAAATCCCCTTGGCGCAGGGAACTGATGGCAGAGCGCAGAGTCTCCATGCAAAAGCACCTGCCCTTGACAAAAACTTGTTGAGAATCTTTAAGTCCAGGATGAACCTGACAGAACCATCCTTTATGGGTACTGTGAATAGGTTGGAATAAAAGCCCTTGCCTTTTTTTCTTAAAAGCACCTGGCAGATGACCCCCAGCTCCAGGAGGCCTTGCACTGCTTGCACTAGCTCCTGAGTTGACACAGGGTCCTGAGGAATCCGGGACCTGATGAATCCATCGGTCTGAGACATGAAGCCTCCAGACGTGAGTGAAGTGCTGCAGCCGTCCCCCCACCCGGATGGGTGAGGGCGCCCCGTCATGCCTGAGGGGGCTTGGGAGAGGATTTAGCTTTGGGACCCCAGGAGGAGCCAGGACGTCCACGTCCTCTGCCTCTACCCCAGAAATATCCCCGGGCCCCAGGGACAGATACCCCCCTTCCCTGCCTTGCACCACGGTAAGGGGAGGAGAAGGAACCCTGACCCCGAAAGGGCCGAGGTTGCGCTGGGGTAACCTGCCTCCCTTAGCAAAAAGGTCCAGGCGGTCTCCAAACAGACGCAGTCCTTTAAAGGGAAAACCAGTGAGGGCCTTCTTGGCAGCATTGTCAGCAGCCCACTGGCGCAGCCAAACCGAGCGGCGTATAGCCACCACGAGGGCCGAAGTTCTGACATACATTCTGATGGTGTCATCCAATGCTGACAGGACAAAATTAAAAAAAAAAAACATCACAACTGGAGAGTGCATTAAACACCTCACAAGGCAAATCATCAGGGGCACTATCAAGCATATTTCAGAAAAGGGTTCTAGTGGCCACAGCAGTAATAGCAGAGGCACAGACCGGGCGCAGCGCTGTCCCCGCACATGTAAAGGCGTGGGAGGCCAGCTGGTCAATGAGCCGGTCCTCAGCATCCCGCAGGGTAGTGGAATCAGGGGAATGCATGACAGGGGTGTTAGATAGCCCTAGTATTGGGGCATCCAACATTTAACCACCTCAGCAGGAAAATGATACTTCCTATCCCAACTTCTTTGGAACCCCGGGAAGTTTACTGGGGCGCTCCCATTCCTTGAGCACAAGGTTATGGAAATGTGCCTGCTCTGGAATTCCAAACGTGATTTGCTGTATGGAAAAAACTCCCCTTTTTTGCCTGGGACCCTCAACAGGGAGAGAGATAGACAGAATCTCAAAGATCTGGGCCAATAATCTGTCAGTGTCATCCGGGGCCCAGGGGTCAGAGCCAGAATCGCTATGACTCCTTGGTCTCTCATTAGATGAGCCTGAATCAGAACAGAGCTCCCCTTCATCAGACGGGGTATATTCATAAACTCCTCAGTTCCCATAGGGAAAACAGTAACATTAGGCGTCAAGTGCCGCTTCTTACCAGGGCCCTTACGCGCTATTCGCAATAATCTGTTCAACAGTAGCCAGTCTAGAAGACACATTAGGCTGAGAATCCCCACTAGTATGCAACTCAACAGGAGTGAGATTTAAGCTTGGGGGAGTAGGTGAAGTGACACGAGGTGCAGCCACTGGCAGGCCAGATTGCAATGCAAACACCTGCTCAGCACAGGGTACACAGACCCGGGCCTTGTCAGCGTCAACATGAGGCTGCCCATCCGCTACACACAGCCGGTCTTGTCCCAAAGGGACCTCGGTAACATCATTCTGGGATGCCTCCATATGGTGATTATAGCGGCACGATATGCCAGTAGGGATTGATGCTATAAAGCAACCCCGGATGCCCCAATGACCCGCTAGGGAAGTGGGAGTAATTATACAAGGCCCAACTATCAATTACACCGGGCCGGAGGAAGCCAATGGATTCACCCATCTGAAAGACACAATGGGAAGAAGGGGTGTCAGAACCAAACACACTACAATGAGTATATCACACGCGCGCGCAACCCGAAGGGTGGGCCAGAGCGAGCCGTGATGCTGGGCGTGTCAAGCCAGGCCCTGCCCCCCCCGCGAAGAGCGCGAAGCCCACAGACAAGCATGCCAATGAGAACGCAGAAGCGTCTAAGGTAACGCCGCCGCCAGGCGCGGAACATCCAAATGAAGGAAAAGACGCGTGCGGCGGCGGCATTTGCAATAGTAAAAAAGACAAGTCAGCGCGGTGGCTGACACCACATATACTAGTCAAAAGACATGACAAAACGTCGTATGCACGAATCACGATACACGCTCACCCACACCCCCCCTTCTTTCCCTCCCGAAGGCTACAGGGAGAATGAGGGAGGATGGTGGCCCTCTGTACAGGACCCACCGCTACACGGGGCATGGGACAATAATGCGGGAGGGGCATCCATAAAGGCTCACCATCAGCCTATACCGCCTACCCTTTGGTGGGGGATTACGGTGGAGCAGCGCTCCTTAAGCACACATGGTGCTGCCTACCTTCACCCGACCAGCGCAGCCCAGGCTAGGAGGCACATCACACGAGGAACAGGTGGGAATAGTCCAACAGGGCCGCAGGCAAATAGCCCCGCTCACCTGCAAGAGAGTGATAATTTAATGTCTTCGCAGTAAGCACTGCAGAGAAATCTGGGGATTTGTGGGAGGTCCCGGGTATTTGAGGGACCGAGAGGAGCCTGTTTTACATGTCTCTGCAGTGCAGCGCCATCTGGCGGAGGATAACCCAAGTGTAAGTAATCTATCTGGAGCAGAACGTACTGTATACTAAGAATACATGACCAGTTGGTGGCTTTTGAGCAGACTGCTGTAAGTTGTACAAATGTATTTTTTTAATTCAAGTAGTGGAGGTATTCAGCCATCCCTAGACATGGTTGAGAACTGGATCCCTGTCTCAATCTTATAAGCCAGTGATACTCAACTGGCGGCCCGGGGTCCGAATGACGACCTCGGCATCAGATTTCCTGACCACTGCCCTGACAGCCCTGCACTTAGTTGTTTCTGTGTTGCCATGCTCAGAGCTGCCCCCTTGATCGGTGATGTAGTGCTTAGTCTCTCTGACAGTGTCATGGCTCCCTGGCACCAGGCATTGCAATATGAAGCACTGCACGGAGAGGAAGTGGCATTGCAAGGTGCAGACAAACTTTGTTTCTCTGTTTTCCGCAATCATTTCTGCGTCCCAGCTCAGCCCTATCTACCCCTGTCCCACCATCTCGTCCCCCCAGCTCCGCCAAAAAAGATAAAAAATAAAATTCTGGGAAACTCACCTGTAGAATTGTTTTTTTAATATATATCCAGTCCAGGTCATCCCAGAAGTAATTACATGTGGGTATTCCGCCACTAGATGGCGTGCTCGACGCAAGATCCAAAGCTGTCGCTCCTCCCGGCCCCTATAAAAACAGGTGTCTCACTCAGATTCCCCAGTGGTCAAAAAGCTGTAAGAAAACGAGACAGGCCGGGAGGCCAAGAAACCATGTTACGTCACATAGCTTCAGCATGTACTCTCTCCAACCAAAAACCTTAAGGACAATAGTCCAATACAAAAAATGGTAATCACCATAAGGCAACAAGAGATAATGAACAAAGGGCGGGGTGGGACGTCCTGGACTGGATATATTCAAAAACAATTTTACAGGTAAGTTTCACAGAATTGTATTTTTCACTATATCCAGTCCAGGTCGTCCCAGAAGTAATTACATGTGGGACATCCAAAAGCAGTGTCCATTAGGGCGGGATCCCCAGTGCGGAACAGCATGTAGTTCATTTCACTACCGCCTGAAGCATCTTTCGGCCAAAGACAGCATCAGCTGAGGAACATCAACCTTGTAGAACTTGGTAAAGATATGAACTGAAGACCAATTGGCGGCCTTAATAACCTGTTCAACTGATGCCTGGTGCTGAAAAGCCCAAGAGGCACCAATAGCTCTGGTAGAAAGAGCTGTGATACGAAAAGGGTGTATATGTATGTGGAGTATTAACGAGTCTGTGGTCACTTGTGATGGGTCGGCACATGGGCTGCCATTCTTGTAATGGGTTGTGCTGATTTGGGGGTTGTTTTTCTTTTGGTTTGGGGTGCGGTCCAGGATAGTGATAGTGTTTTCCCCTTGTGTGAGTTTGAGGTTGATAGTGTTTTGGTTTAGACGGTGGTGGAAGTCTTTTAGTTCAGTCTCGGTTCCCTCCCAAGGGACAAGTATATTGTCGATATACCTATACCAGGTGGTGGCCTTTTCCAGGAAGGGGATCATGTTGTCATCCTTCCATAGGGTGTGCTCCCACCAGCCCAGATAGAGGTTGGCGTAGGTGGGTGCACATGTCGTGCCCATGGCAGTGCCTTGTCATTGGTGGTACAATTGATTGTGGAACAGAAAGATATTGTGAGTCAATATGAATTGAAGTAATCTGATGAGAAAGGAACTATGGTCGTACTGGCTGATGTCCAGCTGATCCAGAAAAGATTTGACTGCTTTTAAGCCCTCGTGGTGTGGTATGCTAGAATAGAGTGCTTCTACGTCGAAGCTGGCCAGGAGTGTGCCTTGTGGTATAGTTATATCATCTAATGTTTGTAGTAGATGCAGTGTGTCTTTAATGAATGATGGTAAGGTTTGTACATACGGTTGTAGATGTGAATCAATGTATTTGCTTGCTGTGTTTGTTAAAGAACCTATATGAAACTATAGGGCGGCCTGGTGGGTCTGTGGTGGATTTATGGATTTTCGGTAGGGCGTAGAATGTTTGGGTAACTGGTTTGTCTATTCGGAGGAATTCTGCTGTCCGTTTGTCTATTATGTTGTGTGTTAATGCGTGGTCAATTAGTGCATAATATTCGTCTCGGTCCTTTTGAAGTCTTGACATGGGGACTTTCTGGTACCAATCCTTATCATTGAGTATTTTATGGCACATCCTTTCATATTGGGGTTTTGTCATGATTACAATGTTTCCCCCTTTATCCGCTGGTTTGATAATAATGTCTGGGTTGGATTCCAACTCTTGCAGGGCCTTTTTCAGTGGGGGAGTGATATTGTTTGGTCTTTGTCCTTTTGTTGATAGTCTCTCGATGTCATATGTGACCATGTTGACAAAGGTTTTTATACTCGATTGTAGTTGTAATGAGGGAAAGTAGGTAGAGGGTTTCCTAAAGGTTCTCTTGTGGGTGGGACTATCTGTGTCGGTTGTTGGGTTGTGTACCGCGGTGATTCTAATTGTGGTGGGTTTTGTTCAGCCAATAGCTCACAGAGGGTTGCACATACTATGTGGCGTCATGATTGAAGCGCACATTATCCAATGATCGGATGGGGACGCCCCCGGAGGAATTGCGATACACGCACGCCCGCCCCTGATATATCAAACCAATCAGGGGCCAAGCAGGACACGCGGGTGCACGCAACCCAGCCTACCCTGCATTCGGCGGCCCCGGGCATTCTGCAGAAGACATCAATTAAAACGTTACACGTGCCCTCACTTCTCCATGCAGCACAGCATCGGGAAAAGTCACATAGAGACTCAAAAACTGACGTGAACAGGTCACTACACCCTGAGGACCACCTGCAGGACCACCCTCTAATTACAAGAGGGTGCCGATCGTATGAAAGATACACACATATACATCCCCAGAGAAAGGTAAGCTTACAACAATGTAGAATCACTATGGCATTACCTGTGAATCTCTAACTGGCCAAAATATTAAACCATACGTAAATAATACATACTAGATACCACAATATATATTACCACAAACTGGCATAAGTGAGGTATAAACCACACTCACTAATTCTGATTTCTCCCCATCCCATTTTTTTTCAAACAATTGATATACACAGAAAGGAAAAAAACTTGGATACATTCCCATGCAGAAGTTGGGAAGAACCGCTGCAACCAATCCTCAGACGCTCGGGTGACTAAAAGAATACTAGATGTAAGTAACCAATCTGTAAACTGTGATCATGATTAGATTGCACCAGGTCTGCAGAACATTATGATGATTTGTGATCCGCCACTCACCTTGACCCTAATATATCATCACTAGAACTAATGGACCCACACACTGAAGAAGCCACGACGAAACGCGTCTGTGTTGGAGTACCAACCTTTACCACAAAATACTAAAACAGCCACAACTTGCTACAAACTGTGGACTGAAAGCCCAAATTGCTACAAACTGGCGGGATTACAAGACAACGGATCTATAAAGGAATATTAAGTGTACAAAAGGACTTACCCTTTTTCCGCCACTACCCAACTCTATGGTGCAGAAACGTAAAGTCACTTTGTAATATGTATGAATGCAAATACATGTTTGTATAACCTTTTTTTACTTTAATAAATATTTGTATAAAGACAAATTACAGTGAGTGACTTAGAGGCCTTTCATAGGATCCACCGGTCCCTACCATGACGGCCAACATATCACATCCGGCAGCCGATAAGGACTAAGTTGGACCCTTGAAAAACCCCCCTCCTCTTGTCCAATACAAGTAGTGCCCCTAGAGGCCATACCTCTACACCGCTGTAATACAAGCACAAGATCAATATAACCTCAGTCAGAAAAAAAACTTTCTCCAAGAACTGCTTCTTCCACCCCCCCTTCTACTCAATCGGTATTACTCCGCCAGATGGCGCTGGACTGCAGAGACATCGAAAATAGGCTCCTCCCGGCCCCTCAAATACCCAGGGACCTCCCACAATCCCCAGAATTGAAAAGCAGTTAACGAGAAGCCGGGAGAATTAAAACAACCCAAACTAGTAACTATAACAATGAAACAATCACCGTACAGGGGATCCAAGATAATGCAAAAAACCAAGGGTGGGGTGGAGCAGGAAGTACTGTATACTCATAATACCAATTCTACAGGTGAGTAATCACAGAATTGTATTATTCTTAATATACAGTACGTCCTGCTCCAGATAGAATACTTACAATCCGGACATCCAATAGCAGTGTCCATAAAGTAGGGTGGGATCCCTAAAGGTAACAGCAGACAGTTTAAACCACTGCCGCCTGCAGAACCTTGCGGCCAAAAGCAGCATCAGCTGAGGCCCTAACATAAACCTTGTAAAACTTTGAAAAGGTATGAATAGAAGACCAAGTAGCGGCCTTGCAAACTTGTTCAACAGAAGCCTGGTGCTGAAAAGCCCAAGAGGCACCAATAGCACGAGTGGAATGAGCAGTAAGGCGGAAGGGAGGATTCTTCCCCTTAGCAGAATAGGCCTGAATCACAGCCTGACGGATCCATTTGCTGATAGTAGACTTGGCAGGAGCCAAACCTTTCCTAGGACCAGAAGGGACCACAAAAAGAGCATCAGATTTTCTGAAAGGTGCAGTAGCCACCAGATGGTACTTCAGACACCTAACCACATCCAAAGAATGGAAAACCCTCTCCTTAGCATCACTAGGATTAGGGCACAATGAAGGAAGAACAATGTCCTGATTAAAATGAAAGGCAGACACTACCTTAGGCAAAAAATCTGGCTTAAAGCGGAACACCACCTTGTCCTGGTGTCTCTCGAAGTAGGGGGGCTGGATGGAAAGCGCCGCCAACTCAGACACACGTCTAACAGAAGTGATAGCCACCAGAAAGACTTTGAGAGTAAGAATGGCCAGGGCAGCATCCTGCACAGGTTCAAAGGGAGCACCCTGCAAGGCTGACAAAACCAAGTTCAAATCCCAAACAGGCACCATAGGCTTACGTGGAGGACGCACATGAGTAACCCCCTGGAAAAAAGTCCTGATCAGAGAATGCTGAGCAAAGAACTTCTGGAAGAAAACAGCCAGGGCAGAAACCTGACCTTTCAGAGTACTAAGTTGGAGCTCCATCTCCAACCCATGCTGCAGTAACTCCAGAATCCTGGGAATAGAGAACACACGACAGGGAAGAGACTTAGACTCACACCAGTCAATGTAGGCACGCCAAACCCTGTAATAAATGGAAGAAGACTTCTTCCTAGCCTTTATCATGGCATCAACCACCAAGGTAGACAGCCCCTTCTCCATCAAGATGGAGGTTTCAGCAGCCAGGCCGTCAAAGCCAGAGTTTGTAAATTGGGATGGCGGAAGGAGCCCTGAGTGAGCAGATCTGGCACTATGGGTAGAACGTACTGATCTACTGCCAGCTGCACCACGTCTGCAAACCACACTCTTCTTGGCCACCTGGGGGCCACCAGAATTGCTGGCACCCCTTCCAGAGCAATCTTGCGCAGAACCCTGCCCAGCAGGGGGAATGGAGGGAAGACATACAGGAACTGAAAGTCCTGCCATGACATTGCTAGGGCATCCGTGGTCAAGGCCAGAGGATCCTGGGACAGGGAGACAAAGGCCGGGAGCTTGTGATGGTGACGGGACGCAAACAGATCCACATCTGGTTGGCCCCAACAGTGACACAGAGATTGGAACACCCTGCTGCATAGGGACCATTCTCCCTGGCGAGAGGTCCCCCTGCTCAGAGAGTCTGCCGGCAGATTTTCCACCCCCGGGATGTACACAGCTGATATGCAGGGAACATTGGTCTCCGCCCAGGTCATGATCAGAGACACTTCCTGGAGGGCCCTCTTGCTCCGGGTCCCTCCCTGATGATTGATGTAGGCAACTGCCCTCTGGTTGTCCGAGCGCACCTGAACAGGCAGGCCCCGAGGGTGAGGAGTCAACTGAGCCAGAACTAACCTGATCGCCCTCAGCTCCAAGACGTTGATAGGTATGTGGGCCTCCTGAGGGCCCCACCTCCCCTGGAATCGCAGGGACTTCCAGAAACCCCCCCAACCTGACAGACTGGCATCCATGGTGACCGTCTCCCAGGAGGGGGTCAGAAAGGATCTGCCCCCCAACAGGTTCCTGGAGTCCATCCACCACGAGAGGGACCGCCTGACCAGGGGGGAAAGCACACAGACACGGTCCAGGGATGCTGGGTCCTTGTCCCACACTAACAAGAGGTGGAGTTGCAGAGGCCTCAAGTGGAACTGAGCATAAGGGACCGCCCTCGAAGCACGCCACCATCAGGCCCACCAGCTGTTTTCCCTGTCTGATGGAGGGATGATGACAAGATAGCAGGAACTGGACCTGTGCAATCAGACTGTTCACCTTCTGTTGAGGAAGAAAAATCCTTGCCTGAACTGTATCCAGATTCATTCCTAGGAATGGAGTCACTAAGGAGAGGGACAGCGAAGACTTGGGGTGGTTGATCACTCATCCAAATGACTCCAGGGTGGACACCCTTTAAGGCAAAAAAGGGAATGGTTTAAGCACACCTCTATGGTAATACCAAGAAATAAGGGAGGTATAGGTTAGTGTTCAGCCCGTCCAGAATCTCTGTTCCACCTTCCAGAGATACAGTATATGCAAGGATAAGGAAAGTTAATACAATGCTTGTGCAGCAGTCAGAGAATATAGTCACATTGTTGAGAGTGCGAAGACACCCCTTAATCACAATGTCAAACATGCATATAGTACTTGATCAGAAAGCATAATGTATGAACAAGATATAATCTTACAGGCAGGCAGCACCAGGAAGTAACCCTCGACCCCCTGAAGAAGGTTGAAAAAAACGAAACGTCGAGGGTTACTTCCTGGTTCATACATTATGCTTTCTGATCAAGTACTATATGCATGTTTGACATTGTGATTAAGGGGTGTCTTCGCACTCTCAACAATGTGACTATATTCTCTGACTGCTGCACAAGCATTGTATTAACTTTTATCTGATAACTGTTCCCTATACAGTGTGATGTTTAACACTGTCTGCTGTATTACAGCACCACCTAGCGGTCAATCTGTGTATTTACCCATTTTTATTTTATATACTGTATGTTTCACTGTATATATTACAGCATTCGTGTGTACCAACTCCTCATTAAATTCCATTGTTTTACTTGCATATCAATTATAATTGTTCGCGTCTCCTTTCCTTATCCTTCCAGGGGGGACACAACCAGCTGAGTATCCAATTCTGCCTGATGTAGAGACTGGGAGGTGATGAGAATGTCATCCAGATAAGGCAGCACGCGGATGCCCTGAAACCTGAGCAGAGACATCACTCCAGCCAGCACCTTGGTGAACAACCTGGGAGCTGAAGTGAGACCAAAGGGCAATGCCACAAACTGGTAGTGTTGATCCTCCAGAGCGAACCTGAGGAACCTTTGATGACCTGGAAATGCAGGAATATGAAGGTAAGCATCTTTGATGTCCACAGAGGTCATGAAATCCCCTGGGCGCAGGGAACTGATGGAAGAGCGCAGAGTTTCCACGCGAAAGCGCCTGCTCCTGACAAATTTGTTGAGGATCTTCAAGTCTAGGATGGGCCTGAGTGACCCATCTTTTTTGGGCACTGTGAAGAGGTTGGAATAGAAGCCCTTGCCTTTTTCTCTTAAAGGGACCTTGCAGATGACCCCCAGCTCCAGGAGGCTTTGCACTGCCTGCACCTGAGGAATCCGGGATCTGATGAATCTTGGGGGCGGCCAGGCAGCAAACTCTATCTTGTAACCGGAGGACACTACCTCCTGAATCCACCGGTCTGAGACATGAAGCATCCAGACGTAGGCAAAGTGCTGAAGCCGTCCCCCCACCCGGATGAGTGAGGGCGCCCCATCATGCCTGAGGGGGCTTGGGAGAGGACTTAAGCTTGAGGCCCCAGGAGGAGCCAGGACGTCCACGTCCTCTGCCCCTACCCCAGAAGTCTCTCGGGGCCCCAGTAAAGGAAACCCCCCTCCCTTGTCTAGCACCACGGTAGGGGGAAGAAAAGGAGCCCTGACCCCGAAAGGGCCGAGACTGCCACCTGCGCTGGGGTAACCTGCCTCCCTTAGCAAAAATGTCACATTCTACTGGTGTCATCCAAGGCAGAAAGGACAAAATTTACAAAAACATCACAACTAGAGAGTGCATTAAACACCTCACAAGGCAAATCATCAGGGGCACTATCAAGTATACTTCTGAGCAGAGTCCTAATGGCCACAGCCGTAATGGCCAAGGCACAGACCGGGCGCAGCGCCGTCCCCACACATGCAAAGGCATGGGACGCTACCTGGTCAATGCGCCGGTCCTCAGCATCCCGCAGGGTAGTAGAGTCAGGGGAGTGCATGACAGAGGTGTTAGATAACCTTAGGACCGGGGCATCCACCTCGGGAGGGGATGACCAACACTTTAGAACATCAGCAGGAAAGGGATACTTCCTATCCCAACTCTTAGGTACACCGGGAAGTCTACTGGGACGTTCCCATTCCTTGAGCACAAGGTTATTGAAATGTGCTTGCTCAGGAAATTCCAAGCGGGACTTAGCGGTATGAAAAAGCTCCCCCCTTTGCCTGGGAGCCGCAACAGGGGGAGAAATGGACAGAACCTCAAAAATCTGGGCCAGCAATCTATCAGCATCATCCGGGGCCCAGGGGTCAGAGCCAGAATCGTCATGCCCCCTGGGCCTCTCATCAGATGACCCTGAGTCGGAGAATAGCTCCCCTTCGTCCGAAGGGGTATAGCCACATAGATGCAAAAACTCATCAATTTCCAGTGACATCAGGCGTCAAGTGCCTTTTTTTTGCAGGGGCCTTACGCGCCAAGGTATTAGCAATTAAAGGAGCAGTATCGCGAAATTTGCATTAAAAAAGATAAATAATTAAATAGCCTATATAACATGTGTATAAATAATGTGGCGATAGAAAAAGGAAAAAATATCTGCCTTTCTTTTAAATTGTATAATGACAATGGCTCAGTCCATTTGCTGAATAGGGGGATCTGCTGGGTTGTATTTAGTGAGCTGCTTCATTTAGCCCACTGGTCTCCTAGCAACACTTTACCTCAGAGGCTGACACTGTAATCAGTGGTAACGGCTGTGTGTGTGTGTGAGGTACTGCTTTTGTTATGAGACCAGGTGACTCAAATGTGTAAAATCTATACAAAATAAACTAAACTGACTGAAAATGACTGAAATTCTTCTTTGAATAACTGTGCAGGAAAATCTAAAGGTATTAAAGTGGAACAAAACATTGAGTGGCCGACCCTGAAGTCTATAAGACCCGGCCATTGACCTTCCCCCTTGGGCATCCTAAATCGGGATGCCCCACTGTGTGAAACGACCCCTGGATAACAACAGATCCCCCCATTTTTCTGGCGCGCTCACGCAGATAGTCATTTAGACAGGCTGGGCGGCCAGGAAGGTTACTGCTCAGGCTCCCCATCTGCGTGCAAACAGCGCTGATTGGATGAGAGCCCGCGCATGTGCTGTGGGACAGGGAAAGGTAAGTTTTCACAGACGAACTTAGAGATTTCACATATCAGGGCATCCTAAGTCGGGATGCCCCTAGGGGCACAAAACAAAACTCCAGATAGTGAAAATCCTGGGTTGGGCTTTGCTCAAAACACACAAAGCTGAAAGAAAGATCATATGGAAAAATGAAAAATAAGAATATGAAAGAGAAAATGGTAAACTGAAAGATTCTGCAGCAGAGCCAACATGAAGGGAAAACTGTCAAAATAAAAAATGTTTAGAGCAAAAAAAAAAGGATGTAAACATAAAAATCCAATTCTGAAATAAAATAACCCCCCTCCAAAAAAAAAAAAAACTGGTGAGTCTGAGATTCAAACCAATGACTCTCTGCTTCAAACTGACATTGAATTTACCAATGAGCTAAATGACTTCTAGAGCTTTTCTTTCTGTTTTAGATATATGAGTTCCAGGCAATGTTGCAATATTATCTTATGCTAGACGGCTGCCAGCACTGAACAGCTGATTACTTTGTTACATTGTTTCCCCCTCTCCTCAGCGTGGAACAGGCCAGAGTGTCGGGCCCGACACTCAGCAGACATAAACATGAGCTATTAGTCTCCAGCTGCACAACATAGACATCATTTTTTTCTAAATTTGTAATTCTTACTCCAACACTTACCTACATTCAAAGTACCATTTAAATATGTCACCAAGAAAAATTTGCGATACTGCTCCTTTAACTTCTCAACACTAGCCAGTCTAGAAGACACATCAGGCTGAGAATCCCCACTTGTATGCAACTCAGTGGGAGTGAGATTTAAGCTTGGGGGGGTAGGTGAAGTGAAACGAGGTGCAGGCCCAGCCACTGGAAGGCCAGATTGCAGCGCAGCTCGGCACAAGGTACACAGACCCACGCATTGTCAGTGCTAATAGGGGACACCCCACAAGCTACACACAGCCGGGCTTGTCCCGAAGGAACCCTGGTCACATTATCCTGAGATGCCTCCATATGGTGATTATAGCGGCACAATAGGCCGATAGGGATTAACGCTATACAGCAACCCGGGATGCCCCAATAACCCGCTAGGGAAGTGGGAGTAATTACACTAGGCCTCACAAGTTAACCAACTAATAGAGGGCCGGGAGAAGCCAATGGGTTCGCCCGTCTGAAAGACACAATCAAATGAGCCGTAAGCAGACAATAATTAAAAAGTGGTAATAATACCATTTTGTGATTACTCACCTGTAAAATGGTTATTACAAGTATGTCACACACCCCGCTTCCGAATATTCATGACACTTGGGTAACTGTCCTGTAGAGGGCGATTTTGCAGAGATGACATGAAAAAAAGGAGCCCCTCCTGGCCCATAAATACCTGGGACCTCCCACCATTCCCCAGTATAAGACAGCAGTAAAGGGACCAGGAAGAGCCAAATGTAAACAGCAAAGAAAAAGGTTCACCATATAAAGGATCCCAGAAAACCAAAAAAGGGCAGGATGAAGCGGGGTGTGTGACATACTTGTAATAACCATTTTACAGGTGAGTAATCACAAAATGGTATTATTCCCAGTAGGTCACACACCCCGCTTCCGAATATTCATGACACTTGGGACATCCAATAGCAGTGCCCATAATGGGTGGGGATCCCAAAAAGGCAATAATGCAAAATCAAACTACTGCAGCTTGCAGAACTTTGCGGCCAAAAACAGCATCTGCTGAGGCCCGCACATCAACCTTATAAAACTTGGAAAAAGTATGAACAGAAGACGAAGTAGCAGCCTTACAAACTTGTTCAACAGAAGCCTGATGCTGAAAAGCCCAAGATGCTCCAACAGCACGAGTAGAATGAGCAGTAACACGAAAAGGGGGAACCTTCCCCTTGGCAGAATAGGCCCCAACAATGGCCTGTCGAATCCATTTACTAATGGAAGACTTAGCGGGCGCCAGACCTTTCCTGGGCCCGGAGGGCACCACGAAAAAGGCGTCCGTCTTACGGAAAGGAGAAGTAGCCACCAAATAATATTTCACACATCGAACCACATCCAAAGAATGTAAGGTCCTCTCCTTGTCATTACTAGGCTTAGGACACAAGGAAGGGAGAACTACATCCTGATTGAGGTGGAAGGCCGAAACCACCTTAGGAAGGAAATCCGGCTTAAAGCGGAAAACTACCTTGTCCAGGTGCCTCTCAAAGTAAGGAGCCTGAATAGACAGGGCCGCCAACTCAGAGACACGCCGAACAGAGGTAATAGCCACCAAAAAGGCAACTTTCTGAGTGAGCAGAGAAAGAGCAATATCATGCACCGGCTCAAAAGGGGGCCCCTGGAGAGCCGACAGAACCAAGTTTAAATCCCAAACTGGCAGCAAGGGCATTCTAGGAGGCCGCACATGAGTAACCCCCTGGAAAAATGTCTTAACCAGGGGATGAAGGGCAAAAGACCTTTGAAAGAAAACCGCTAGGGCAGAAACCCCTTCAAAGTACTAAGCTGGAACCCCGAGTCCAGACCATGTTGAAGAAACTCCAGAATTCTGGGAATAGAAAACACCCTACAAGGCAAGGCCCTAGCCTCCAAGTCCTATAGTAGACGTTAGAGGAAGATCTCTTCCTAGCTCTAACAAGTCAGAGTCCGAACCACGTATCAGAAAGACCTTCCTCCTTTAAGATGGAGGTTTCAGCTGGCACGCCGCCAAAACCAGCGTTGGTAAATTGGGGTAGCGTAGCTGACCCTGGGTGATAAGATCAGGAAGAAGAGGCAGATAAAACTGATCTACTGCCAGCCGCACGACGTCTGCGAACCACACTCGTCTTGGCCACCTTGGAGCCACCAGAATTGCGCACCACTTTGCCCACCATGGAGAAAGGGGGAACAGGTACAGAAACCCCAGTTCCCTCCAAGCCAGGGACATGGCATCCACTGCCAGGGCCAGAGGATCCTGAGACAGAGACACAAAGGCAGGAAGCTTGTGATTGTGACAAGAGGCAAAAAGATCCACCTCAGGAGTCCCCCACTTGTGAAAAAGGGACTGGAATACCTTGGAACTGAGAGACCATTCTCCTCGGCGAGAGGATCTCCTGCTCAGGGAATCCGCCTTCGTGTTCTCCACTCCCAGGATGTAAATGGCTGAGATGCATGGGACATTGCTCTCTGCCCAAACAAGGATCAGAGATACCTCCCTAAGGGCACTCCTGCTGTGAGTCCCTCCTTGGTGATTGATGTAAGCGACCGCCGTCAAGCGAGACAGAACCAACCAAATGGTCCGTAGCTCCAAAACGTTGATAGGGGTATGAGCCTCCCGAGGCCCCCATAACCCCTGGAACCGATGTTCCTTCCAGAAGCCCCCCCCAGCCCGACAGGCTGGCGTCCGTGGTGACTGTTTCCCAACAAGGGGTCAGAAAGGATCTGCCCTTCAACAGATTGCTTGACACTAGCCACCACTGAAGGGACTGCTGAGCCCGGGGAGACAGCAGACAAGACTGATCCAATGACAGCAGCCACTTGTCCCAAGTCGCTAGAAGATGGAGCTGAAGCGTCCTCATGTGAAACTGGGCAAAAGGGACTGCCTCGAAGGAAGCCACCATCAGACCTACCAATCTCATCCCTAGCCGGATAGACGGGCGAGGATTGGAAAGCAGAAGCCGAACCAAATCTTGGATCAGAAGAATCTTGGGCTGAGGAAGGAACACTCTGGCCTGAAAGGCATCCAGAGTCATGCCCAGAAACAAAACCTCCCTGGACGGGGAGAGGGAGGACTTGGAATAGTTGATCACCCAACCGAACCTCTCCAGCGTGGATACCACCACTCTGGTGTCTAGCTCCGCTTGGCTGAGAGAGGAAGCCAAAATGAGAAGGTCGTCCAGGTATGGTACAATGCGAATGCCCTGGACTCTGAGGAGGGCCATCACCCCCGCCAATACCTTGGTAATACCCTCGGAGCCGAGGTAAGCCCGAATGGAAGGGCCGCAAACTGAAAATGCTGATCTTCCACCACGAACCTGAGGAATCTATGGTGTGCCAGGAAGATAGGTACATGCAGATAAGCATCCCTGATGTCTATGGACGTCATGAAGTCCCCCTGACTAAGAGAATCGACGGCTGACCGCAAGGTTTCCATGCGAAACTTCCTGAAGCGGATAAACCGATTGAGGAGCTTCAGATCCAAAATGGGTGGAATGGAGCCGTCCTTCTTGGGCACCGTGAATAGATTGGAATAGAATCCCAAGCCCCTTTCCGCGAAAGGCACTGGGCAAATGACAGCCATGTCCAGCAGATAACTTACTGCCGCCCGGAGCCCCTGTGTGGCCAGTGGATCTAAAGGCACTCGAGACCTGAAGAATCTGGGAGGAGGCCGGATCTCGAATTCCAGCTTGTAACTGGAAGACACCACTTCCAGAATCCATTTGTCTGAGACCTCCTGTTCCCAGACCTGGAAGAAGTGCCGCAGCCCCCCCCCCCCCACTCGCAAGGGTGAGGGCGCCCCCTCATTGCTGAGCTGGCTTAGCATTGGGCTCGGGTTTGGAACTCCAATTGTGACCTGAACGGGCACGACCTCTGCCTCTACTCCAGGAATCACCTCTGAGGGTAGAGAAGGCCAAAACTCTGCCAGTTCTGGCACCACGAAAGGAAGGGTTAAAGGAGGCCGCCCCCCGAAAGGGACGACGTTGCCTCTTACGCTGAGGTAACTTCCCTCCTTTCGTGACAGAATCTAATCTTTCTCCAAAGAGCCGCAATCCAAAGGGAGTGCTGTAAGCGACTTTTTGGCCACAAAATCAGCCGCCCACTGGCGCAACCATACCGACCGCCGAATAGCTACAAGCAAGGCCGAGGTTCTACCACACATGACCATGGTGTCATCCAAGGCGGCAAGCACAAAGGACATGAACAATTCACACAGCTTAAGGGCGGCGAACTCATCACTAGCCGGGTCAAGCCTGGAGGTACTCAACAGGTCTCTAACCACAGACCTGGTAGCCACTGCCAAAAGCGCCGAAGCACAAACAGGCCGCAAGGCTGCACCGACACTAGCAAACTCGTGGCAAGCCATCTGATCAATGCGTTTATCCTCACCATCTTTGAGAGTGGTGGAGTCAGGAGAATGCAAAATAGAAGCACCGGGGCATCCACCTCGGGAGGGGACGGCCATCATTTTACCACGTACACCGGAAAGGGATCCTTTTTATAACAACCTTGAGGAATACCTGGAAGCCGGGTAGGCTTCTCCCATTCCTTAAGAATAATGCCATCAAAATGCTTTTGATTTGGGAACTCCAGGTGCGGCTTGGAAGGCCCAAAGAATTCCCCTTTTTGAGGAGCAGCCTCCTCAGGAGGAGAAATTGCCAGAACCTCAAAAAGGAGAGCCAAGACCTTCGGGGTATCCACAGCATCCCCCTGCCCTTGCTCAGTATCAGCACCAACAAACTGCTGATTGTCAGAACCCTCAGAATCCTCAAATAATTCCCCCTCTTCTAGCGTGGAATAATCAGACCAGTCAAGGAAATCATAATCATCAAACTCAAAGGCCTGCACGGCTGGAGACAAATGCTTTCGCTTAGCCGAGGCCTTTCTGGTAACAGAGCCAGAAATAAATTTCTCAATATTAGCCAGTCTGGCACATACATCAGATTGCGACTCCCCACCTGTGACAACATCACTAGGGGTACGGATAAGGCAGGGTGGGGAAGGAGATGAGGCTGGGACCCCGCACCCAGACGCCTGGGTCCCCGACTGCTGCGTTATGGCCCGCTAAGCACAAGGTATGCGAACAAGTACATTATCCCCCGCAAGGGATGCCCCACAACCCAAACACTGCCGGGGTTGCCCCGAGGGGAGCCCAAGCCCGGTATCCTGAGAAGCCTCCATATGGTGATTTTAATGTAGTCGCAATGACCAGAGGGATTTATGCTATTAAGCTACCTGGGATGCCCCTTCAGGTCCCAAGTGGGAGGATTTTTTTTTTTTTTTTTTGGGGACCCTAAATTAAACTCTAAGGGACTCTAGGACCGGGAGAACTCCCTCTTTAAACTTCAAAAGAAGGGATCCCACCTAGAAGATATGAGAACAGACATAAGTGTCAACATGCACATAACCCACCATATAATACAGTTAAAAATGGTGAAATAAATAAAATCCACTCGCCGCAGCAAAGCAGTGACCGTCAACCCTCACAGCAGCAAGGGAATGAGAGGGAGAGCAGCAAAGCAGGCAGCGAGGCCAGAAAGAGTGCTTGAGAGAAGCCGGCCTCGAGGGGGGGGGGGGTTGATGGACCACAACGAGCACCTGTTGAAAAGTGAAACCGGCCCAGCAACAACGGCCGCAAAAACACATACAAACACACACACACACAATCCACACACCTTTTCCCCCAAATAAAGTAAAACAACCCACAGGAGAAAAGGCCTCCCCCCCCAAGGGGCACAGAGGGACACGGTAGGGGGGAGAACCCACACCAATAGGTGAAAGGGTAAGAGGGACGGGGCATCCCAAGCCGGGATCACTAACCCGGACACCGCCTACCCCTTTGTATGGGGTCTCACGGGGGAGCAAGCTCCCATATACACCATAAGGTGCAGCCTACCATTGCATGGACCTTCAGCCTAGGCTGGGAGGCATACTGCTATAGTTTAAATTAAAAAAGGTTCAGGCAGTAATAGAAACAAAAGGCCGGGGGATTCCCCCGGCTACCTGCAAGGAGGAGACAACCATCTTCTGACTTGCTCGCCGACTGCAGAGACGAAAGACTGGGGAATGGTGGGAGGTCCTAGGTATTTATGGGCCAGGAGGGGCTCCTTTTTTCATGTCATCTCTGCAAGACCGCCATCTACAGGACAGTTACCCAAGTGTCATGAATATTCGGAAGCGGGGTGTGTGACATACTGGGAATAAAGCCGCCCGCCAGGGCACTTACGGACCGCGGTAGGTAGAAGCCCGTCACGCAGAAGCCGACCAAGCAGACAAAATGGCGTCGTTATACCTCGAGGGGCGGGCCCGCGCGAGCAATGATGCGGAACACGCCAGGGACTGGCCCCCCCGAAGAGCGCGAAGCCAACACGTGACAAGCAGCCAATGACGGCGTACCGGCGCCTGAGGTAACGCTGCCGCCAAGTGCGAAACATAGGGGAAAAAAAGGCGCGCGGCGGCAATTTAAAGTATAATAATTGTAAAACAAGTCAGCGCGGTGGCTGACGCAAAGCATAATGTAATGAAGCATAAAGCCAATACACATATACACATACATACACACACACACCCCCCTCTTTTCCCCCAAAGGCTACCAGGAGAGTGAGGGAGGACAGCGGCCACTTAACATAGGGCCCACCGATAGACAGGGGCAAGGGGCAATAGTGCGGGAGGGGCATCCTATAGAGGCTCACCATATGCCTGAACCGCCTACCCTTTGGTGGGGGATTCCGGTGGAGCAGCGCTCCTAAGCACCTAACAGCGGTGCTGCCTACCATCACCCAACCAGCACAGCCAAGGCTGGGAGACACATTACTAATGGAACGGGTGGGAATAGTCCTACAGGGCCGCAGGCTAATAGCCCCGCTCACCTGCGAGTAGAGAGAGACATTTCTTGTCCTTCTCAGTCCAGACTGCAGAGAAAATCTGGGGTTTGTGGGAGGTCCCTGGGTATTTGAGGGGCCGGGAGGAGCCTATTTTCGATGTCTCTGCAGTCCAGCGCCATCTGGCGGAGTAATACCCAATTGTAAGTATTCTATCTGGAGCAGGACGTACTGTATACTAAGAATATACAATTCTGTGATTACTCACCTGTAGAATTGTTATTATGAGTATACAGTACGTCCTGCTCCAGATAAGAATCATTACACTTGGGTATTACTCCGCCAGAGAACGCTGGACTGCAGAGACCGCGAAAATTGGCTCCTCTCGGCCCCTCAAATACCCGGGACCTCCCACAAATCTCCAGCATTGAAAAGCAGTTAACGAGAAGCCGGGAGAAATAAGACAGAACCAACTGGTAACTATAACAATGATAACAATCACCATACAGGGGATCCTAGGATAATGTAAAACCAAGGGTGGGATGGAACAGGACGTACTGTATACACATAATAACAATTCTACAGGTGAGTAATCACAAAATTGTATTATTCTTAGTATACAGTACGTCCTGCTCCAGATAAGAATCATTACACTTGGGACATCCAATAGCAGTGTCCATAAAGTAGGGTGGGATCCCCAAAGGTAACAACAGACAGGTCAGACCACTGCCGCCTGCAGAACCTTGCGGCCAAAAGCAGCATCAGCTGAGGCCCGAACATCAACCTTGTAAAACCTTGTAAAAACCCTGTAAAAGGTATGAACAGAAGACCAAGTAGTGGCCTTGCAAACTTGTTCAACAGAAGCTTGGTGCTGAAAAGCCCAAGAGGCACCAATAGCACGAATAGAATGAGCAGTAAGGCGGAAGGGAGGATTCTTCCCCTTAGCAGAGTAGGCCTGAATCACAGCCTGACAGATCCATTTGCTGATAGTAGACTTAGCAGGAGCCAGACCCTTCCTAGGACCAGAAGGGACCACAAAAAGGGCATCAGTCTTTCTGAATGGTGCAGTAGCCACCAGATAGTACACCTAACCACATCCAAGGAATGCAAGGCCCTCTCCTTAGCGTTACTAGGATTAGAGCACAAGGAAGGAAGAACAATGTCCTAATTCAGATGAAAGACAGACACGACCTTAGGCAGAAAATCTGGCTTGAAGCGAAACACCACCTTGCCCTGGTGTCTCTCAAAGTAGGGGGGCTGGATGGAAAGCGCCGCCAACTCAGACACACGCCTAACAGAGGTGATAGCCACCAAAAATACAACCTTGAGAGTAAGAATGGCCAAAGAAGCCTCCTGCACAGGTTCAAAGGGAGCACCCTGCAAGGCAGACAAGACCAAGTTCAAATCCCAAACAGGCACCATAGGCTTACGTGGGGGACGCACATGAGTAACCCCCTGGAAAAAAAGTCCTGATCAGAGAATGCTGGGCAAAGGACCTCTGGAAGAAAACAGCCAGGGCAGAGACATGACCTTTCAGAGTACTGAGTTGGAGCCCCAGCTCCAACCCATGCTGCAGGAACTCCAGGATACTGGGAATAGAGAACACATGACAGGGAAGAGACTTAGACTCACACCAGTCAATGTAGGCACGCCAAACCCTATAGTAAATGGAAGAAAAAGACTTCTTTCTAGCCTTTATCATGGTATCAACAACAGAGGCAGACAGCCCCTTCTCCATCAAGATGGAGGTTTCAGCAGCCAGGCCATCAAAGCCAGAGCTTGTAAATTGGGATGGCGTAAGTGGCCCTGAGTGAGCAGGTCTGGCACGCTGGGCAGAGTGTACCGATCTACTGCCAGCTGCACCATGTATGCGAACCACACTCTTTGGCCACCTGGGGGCCACCAGGATTGCTGGCATCCCCTCCTGAGCTATCTTGTGCAGAACCCTGCCCAACAGGGGGCATGGAGGAAAGACATACAGGAGCTGAAAGTCCTGCCATGACATTGCTAGGGCATCCGTGGCCAAGGCCAGAGGATCCTGAGACAGGGAGACAAAGGCCGGGAGCTTGTGATTGTGACGGGACGCAAACAGATCCACATCTGGTAGGCCCCAACGGTGACACAGAGATTGAAACACTCTGTCGCAGAGAGACCATTTTCCCAGGCGTGAGGTCTCCCTGCTCAGAGAGTCTGCCTGCAGATTCTCCACCCCCCGGAATGTACACAGCTGATATGCAGGGAACTTTTTCCTCCGCCCAGGCCAGGATCAGAGACAATTCCTTGAGGGCCCCCTTGCTCCGGGTCCCTCCCTGATGATTGATGCAGGCAACCGCCGTCTGGTTGTCCGAGCATACCTGAACAGGCCGCCCCGAAGGTGATGGGTCAAGTGAACCAGAACCAATCTGATCGCCCTCAGTTCCAGAATGTTGATAGGTGTGTGGGCCTCCTGAGGGCCCCACCGCCCTTGGAACTGCAGAGACTTCCAGACCCCCCCCCCCAACCTGTCAGACTGGCATCCGTGGTGACCGTCTCCCAGCAGGGGGCCAGAAAGGATGTGCCCACCAACAGGTTCCTGGAGTCCAGCCACCACGAGAGGGACCGCACAAGGACCTGGTCCAGGGACGCAGAATCCTTGTCCCATACTGACAAGAGGTGGAGTTGCAGAGGCCTCGTGTGAAACTGAGCATAAGGTACCGCCTCGAAGCACGACACCATCAGGCCCACCAGCTGCATTCCCTGCCTGATGGAGGGATGAGGGCAAGATAGCAGGAACTGAACCTGCGCAAGATTTGAGATGGTTGATCACCCAGCCAAAAGACTCCAGAGTGGACACTACTAGCTGAGTATCCAGCTCTGCCTGTTGGAGGGACTGAGAAGTGATGAGAATGTCGTCCAAATAGGGCAGCACGCGAATGCCCTGAGACCTGAGCAGAGACATCTCTCCTGCCAACACCTTTGTGAACACTCTGGGAGCTGAAGTGAGACCGAAGGGCAATGCCACAAATTGGTAGTGCTGATCCTCCAGAGCAAACCTGAGGAACCTTTGAGGACCTGGAAAAACAGGAATATGAAGGTAAGCATCCTTGATGTCCACGGAGGTCATGTAGTCCCCTGGACGCAGGGAACTGATGGCAAAGCGCAAAGTTTCCATGCGAAAGCGCCTGCACCTGACAAATTTGTTGAGGATCTTCAAGTCCAGGATGGGCCTGACTGACCCCTCCCTTTTGGGCACGGTGAAAAGGTTGGAATAGAAACCCTTGCCCCTTTCTCGTAAGGGGACCTGACAGATGACCCCCAGCTCCAGAAGGCTTTGCACCGCCAGAACTAGAGCCTGAGCTAACATAGGGTCCTGAGAGATCCGGGATCTGATGAACCTTGGGGGCGGCCAGGCAGCAAACTCTATCTTGTAACCGGAGGACACTACCTACTGAATCCACCAGTCTGAGACATGAAGCCTCCAGATGTGAGCAAAGTGCTGAAGCCGTCCCCCAACCCGGAAGGGTGAGGGCACCCCTTCATGCCTGAGGGGGCTTGGGAGAAGACTTTGGCTTGGAGCCCCTGGATGAACCAGGGCGTCCACGTCCTCTGCCCCTACCCCAGAAATTTCCTTGGGCCCCGGTAAGGGAGACCTCTCTCCCCTGTCTGGCTCCACGGTAGGGGGAAGAAAAGGAGCCCTGTCCCCAAAAGGGCAGAGACTGCTGCCTGCGCTGGGGTAACCTGCCTCCCTTAGCAAACAGGTCCAGGCGGTCCCCAAACAGGCGTAGTCCTTTGAAGGGAAACCCAGTGAGAGCTTTCTTGGCAGCGTTGTCAGCAGCCCACTGGCGCAGCCAAACCGAGTGGCGTATAGCCACCACAAGGGCAGAGGTTCTGCCACACATCCTAATAGTATCATCCAAGGCAGAGAGGACATAAGTCACAAAAACCTAACAACGAGAGAGTGCATTAAACTCCTCACTAGACACATCAGGAGCACCATCTAGGACACTTCTAAGCAGGGTCCTAATAGCCACAGCCATAATGGCAGAGGCACAGACCGGGCACAGCGCCGTCCCCACACAGGCAAAGGCATGGGACACCAGCTGATCAACACGCCGGTCCTCACCATCCTGCAGCGTAGTAAAGTCAGGGGAATGCATGACAGGGGTGTTAGATAACCCTAGGACTGGGGCATCCACCTCTGGAGGGGATGACCAACGCTTCGCCACATCAGCAGGAAAGGGATACCTCTTATCTCAACTCTTAGGGACTCCGGGAAGCCTGCTGGGACGCTCCCATTCCTTGAGCACAAGATTATTAAAATGGGCTTGCTCAGGAAACTCTAAACATGGCTTGGCAGTATGAAACAATTCCCCCTGCTGCCTGGGGGCCACAACCGGGGGAGAGATGGACAGCATCTCAAAAATCTGAGCCAACATAAGTATGATCTGGGGCCCAGGGGTCAGAGCCAGAATCATCATGACCCCTGGGCCTCTCATCAGATGACTCCGAGTCAGAGAATAACTCCCCTTCTTCCAAAGGGCCTAATACCTTACGCGCCAAGGTATTAGCAAGCAACTTCTCAACACTAGCCAGTCTGGAAGACACATAAGGCTGAGAATCCCCACTGGTATGCAACTCAATGGGAGTCAAATTTAAGCTTGGGGGAGTAGGTGACGCCATACGAGGCGCAGGCCCAGCTACTGGTAAACCAGGCTGCAGCGCAAGCACCTGCTGGGCACAAGGTATACAGACCCGCACATTGTCAGCACTAATAGGGGACACCTCACAAGCTACACACAGCCGGGCTTGTCCCGAAGGATCCCCGAGCACATTAATCCTGAGACGCCTCCATATGGTGATTATAGCGGCACAATAGGCCGATAGGGATTCCCGCTATAAAAGCAACTCGGGATGCCCCAATAGCCCGCTAGGGAAGTGGGAGTAATTTACACACTAGGCCTCACAAGTTTAAAAACTAAATAGAGGGAGTAGGGCCGGGAGAAACCAATAAAGTTCGACCCGTCTGAAAGACATAAGCAAAGAAAACCCCATAAGTGACATGTATAATGACATAGGGTAAATAAAGCCACCCGCGAGAGCACTCATGGACCGGTAGGTAGATGCCAGCCACGCAGCAGCCGAATCCAAAGAAAAATGGCGCCGGGTATACCGATCGAGGGGCGGCCCGCGTAGACAGTGACACGGAACGCGCCATCCGCCTTCCCCCGCCCCCCGAAGAGCGAGAAGCAGCATACGTGACAAGCAGCCAATAACAGCACACCAGCGCCTGAGGTAATGCCGCCGCCAACCGCGGAGCATAGTGGAAGCGTGCGCGCAGCGACATGTTCAAAAATGCAACCGGTGCAACTAAGTCAGCGCGGAGACTGACACCAACCAGAAGCACATCATACAGTGAAGCACCAAGGCATATACACCCCCCCCCTCGAGAACTACAAGGGAGAGCGAGGGAGGGCAGCGGCCACTTTACATAGGGCCCACCGATAGACAGGGGCAAGGGGCAATAGGGCGGGAGGGGCATCCCATAGAGGCTCACCATATGCCTATACCGCCTACCCTTGAGATTGCGGTGGAGCAGCGCTCCTAAGCACCTGACAGCGGTGCTGCCTACCATCACCCGGACCAGCGCAGCCAAGGCTGGGAGGCACATTAAAAATGGAACGGGTGGGAATAGTCCTACAGGGCCGCAGGCTAATAGCCCCGCTCACTTGTGGGAGGTCCCGAGTATTTGAGGGGCCGGGAGGAGCCAATTTTCGCGGTCTCTGCAGTCCAGCGCCCTCTGGCGGAGTAATACCCAAGTGTAATGATTGTTATCTGGAGCAGGACGTACTGTATACTAAGAATATAGGCAAAGCAGCATCGCACAAGGGCTCAAAGGGGGGCCCCTGTAGAGCAGAAAGCACCAGATTCAAGTCCCACACCGGTAATACAGGCTTACGCGGTGGACGTATGTGGGAAACACCCTGGAAAAAGGTCTTGATCAATCTATGATTGGCAAAGGATCTCTGGAAAAAGATAGTCAAGGCAGAGACCTGGCCCTTGAGGGTGCTCAGCTGGAGACCCAAGTCTAAACCGTGTTGTAAAAACTCCAAGATCCTAGAGATAGAAAAGGTGCGACAAGGGAAACACTTGGATTCCCACCAAGCAATGTAGGCATGCCAGACTCTGTAATATATCATGGAAGAAGACTTCTTCCGAGCCTGAATCATGGTACACACAACCGTGTCAGACAGGCCCTTTTCCCTTAGGATGGAGGACTCAATAGCCAGGCCATCAAAGCTAGCATCTGTAAATTGGGGTGCCGCAGCGACCCCTGTGTGAGAAGCCCTGGGTCGTTGGGCATGATGTAACGATCCACTGACATCTGAACTATGTCCACGAACCAACTCCATCGCGGCCAGCGAGGAGCCACCAGGATGGTTGGTACCCCCTCCTGGGCTATTTTGCGCAGCACTCGGCCCAGGAGTGGAAATGGAGGAAACGCATAAAGGAGCCTGAACTCCGTCCAAGGAATTGCCAGAGCATCTGTGGCAAAGGCCAGAGGATCTCTTGACAGGGAGACGAACCTTGGGAGCTTCTGATTGTGTCTGGACGCAAACAGGTCCACATCCGGCTGACACAGAGTGTGAAAGATCTTGTTGCTGAGAGACCATTCACCCAGACGAGAGGCCCCCCTGCTCAGGGAGCCTGCCTTCTGGTTTTCTACCCCGGGGATGTAAACCAGGGAACATTCACCTCTGCCCAAGCCAGAATCTGGGTCACCTCCTTGAGGGCTCGCTTGCTCCGAGTCCTGCCCTGGTGATTGACTTAGGCAACAGCCGTTTGATTGTCCGAGCGAACCTGGACCGCACAACCCCTTAGATGGGGAGTCAAGCAAAGAAGCACCAACCGGATCGCTCTCAGCTCCAGGAGATTTATGGGCAAGTGGTTCTCCTGCGGACCCGACTGACACTGGGTCTTCTGTGTCTGTCAAACATCTCCCCAGCCGGTCAGACTGGCATCCGTGGTAACTATCTCCCACCGGGGAGTCAGAAAGGGCTTGCCCACCAATGCTGTACCAGCAACAGAGCTATATGGCAGTTATATGAAGGTAGATCATCCATTTTATTTATTTATTCTGTGATTACTCACCTGTAGGATTGGTATTATGAGTATACAGTATGTCCTGCTCCAGATAGATTCATTACACTTGGGTATTACTCCGCCAGATGGCGCTGAACTGCAGAGACATCGAAAATAGGCTCCTCCCGGCCCCTAAAATACCCAGGGACCTCCCACAAATTCGCCAGCATTGAAAAGCAGTTAAAGAGAAGCCGGGAGCATTAAACAATCCAAACTATCAATTATAACAATGATAATCACCATACAGGGGATCCAGAAAAATGCAAACCAAGGGTGGGTTGGAGCAGGACGTACTGTATACTCATAATACCAATTCTACAGGTGAGTAATCACAGAATTGTATTATTCTTAGTATACAGTACGTCCTGCTCCAAATCTAATACTTACTTGTAAAACTTTGAAAAGGTATGAACAGAAGACCAAGTAGCGGCCTTGCAAACTTGTTCAACAGAAGCCTGGTGCTGAAAAGCCCAAGAGGCACCAATAGCACGAGTGGAATGAGCAGTAAGGCGGAAGGGAGGATTCTTCCCCTTAGCAGAGTAGGCCTGAATCAGAGCCTGACGAATCCACTTGCTGATAGTAGACTTGGCAGGAGCCAAACCCTTCCTAGTACCAGAAGGGACCACAAAAAGAGCATCAGTTTTCCTGAAAGGTGCAGTAGCCACCAGATAGTACTTCAGACACCTAACCACATCCAAAGAGTGCAAAACCCTCTCCTTAGCATTGCTAGGATTAGGGCACAAAGAAGGAAGAACAATCTTAACGAAACACCACCTTGTCCTGGTGCCTCTCATAGTAGGGGGGCTGAATGGACAGCGCCGCCAACTCAGACACACGCCTGACAGAAGTGATAGCCACCAGAAACACAACCTTGAGCGTAAGAATGGCCAAGGCAGCATCCTGCACAGGTTCAATGGGAGCACCCTGCAAGGCTGACAGAACCAAGTTCAAATCCCAAACAGGCACCATAGGTTTACGAGGGGGACGCACATGAGTGACCCCCTGGAAAAAAGTCCTGATCAGAGGGTGCTGAGCAAAGGACTTCTGGATAAAAAAAATAGCCAGGGCAGAAACCTGACCCTTCAGAGTACTTAGTTGGAGCCCCATCTCCAACCCATGCTGCAGGAACTCCAGAATCCGGGGAATAGAGAAGACACGACAGGGAAGAGACTCACACCAGTCAATGTAGGCACGCCAAACCCTGTAATAAATGGAAGAGGAAGACTTCTTCCTAGCTTTAATCAAAGTATCCACAACTGAGGAAGACAGGCCGTTCTCCATCAAGATGGAGGTTTCAGCAGCCAAGCCGTCAAAGCCAGAGTTTGTAAATTGGGATGGCGTGGTGAGCCCTGAGTGATCAGATAGAAACATAGAAGGTTGACGGCAGAAGGAGACCATACGCTCCATCTAGTCTGCCCTTATGTGTATACTGTATGTACTCTTTATCTTAGGATAGATGTGTGCTTATTCCAGGCATGTTTAAATTCAGTGACTGTTTTTCAACTACCTCTGCTGGAAGTTTGTTCCAAGCATCTACTACTCTTTCTGTAAAATAATATTTTCTAACATTGCTCCTGATCTTCCCCCCGACTAGCTTCAGGTTGTGCCCCCTTGTTCTATCATTAAGCTTCTTCTTAAAAACACTTCCCTCCTGAACCTTATTCAATCCTTTCACATATTTAAAGGTCTCAATCATGTCCCCCCTCTCCCTTCTTTCCTCCAGACTGTACAAATTAAGTTCTTTAAGTCTCTCCTGATAAGTTTTAAGTTTAAGTCCTTCCACCATTTTCGTTGCCCGCCTTTGGACACGTTCTATTTGAATAATGTCTTTTTGCAGGTAAGGTCTCCAGAACTGCACACAGTATTCTAGCTGTGGCCTTACCAGGGCTCTATACAGCGGCATTACAACCTCCCTCTTCCTACTGGTGATGCCTCGAGCTATGCAGCCGAGCATCCTGCTTGCTTTTCCCACTGCCTGGCTACACCGTCCACTCATCTTGCAGCTATCAGTAATCAGTACCCCTAAATCTCTCTCCTCCGAGGTCCTGGCTAACACAGTGCTGCCCATACGGTACTCAGAGCAGGGATTCCTTCTACCCAAGTGCATGATTTTACATTTAGAGACATTAAACTCTAGTTTCCACAGTTTTGACCATCTATCCAGTAAAGCTAAATCATTTTCCATGTTGCAGACACCTCCAGGAATATCCACCCTATTACTAACCTTTGTATCATCAGCAAACAGACAAACTTTTCCTACCAAGCCTTCTCCTATGTCCTAACTCGCCTTTGTTCAGATTGCACACCATTTACAACAACACTCTGATACAGATCCCTCAGCCAACTGGAAATCCACTGAACTATGCAGGAATTGAGTCCTACCTTCAATAACTTATCTATGAGCTCCTTATGTGGTACAGTGTCAAAGGCTTTGCTAAAACCCAGAGAGATGAAGGTGGTGCTGTGGATATCGCCTAACACATTGTCAAAGAAATCAATAAGATTGGTCTGACATGATCTGCCCTCAGTAAAGTCGTGCTGTTTTGGGTCCAATAGGTCATTAATTTTTAGATGGGAAATTATCTGTTTTTTTAAGAGTGTTTCCATTCATTTGACCACTATAGATGTTAAACTAACTGGCCTGTAATTACTGGCTTCTTGGTACGACATTGGCCATTCTCCAATCATCTGGAACCTCACCAGTTGAAAGGCAATGGTTAAGTAAATCAGTCAGAGGGGCTGCAATCACAAACCTAAGTTCCCTTAGAACTCTGGGGTGGATTCCATCTGGACCCATCGCCTTACTTACCTTTAGATGTGCCAGCTCGGCTAGGACATCAGCCCCCAGAAACTCCGGAGCTGTGCCCTCCCAGCGGGATGCTGTGCTATGGCCATGCCTGCTACTATCTGAAAATACCGAACAAAAATAGCTATTCAGGTGGTCAGCCACAGCCTTATCTCCGTCAATATATTTATTTTCCCTATTTCTAATTTTTGAGACTGCATTGTTTTTCTTCTGTCACCAATATATCGGAAAAAGGTTTTATCTCCCCTCTTCATAGATTTGGCCATTTCTTCCTCCTTTTGCCCTTTAGCAGTCCTTATAATCAGTTTTGCTTCCCTCTGTTTAATTTTATACGCCTCTCTGTCAGCTACACTTCCACTTACTTTATACTTCTTATAGGCAGACTTCTTATCTTTTATGATAGTGCTGACTTCCCTAGTAAACCATAATGGTTTCTTCTTCCTTTTATTCTTGCTAGTTTGTTTCACATATTGCTTAGTTGCCTTTAAGATGGCCATTTTTAATAGTGACCACTGGGCACTCACTTCTGCTACTCTGTTCCACTCACCTAATTTTCTTTCTACATACTCCGCCATTTCCTTGAAGTTTGTCTTCCTAAAGTCTAGCACTTTGGTTCTGGTGTGTGATTGCACAATGTCTGTTTTTATTCTGAACCATAAACATTGATGGTCATTGGAACCCAGATTTTCTTCAACCCTGACCTCGGACACCAGATCCCCATTGGTCAGAACTAAGTCCAGAATGTTATCTCCTCTAGTTGGCAATGTCACAAGTTGTTTTAGAGAGAAATTTAGCCATGGGGGCGAAATTTGCTCCCAGCATGGCAAATTTATATGTAGGGTACTGGGAGGAACGCTTCATTTATGGTAAAGAATGGCCAGCATTGAAGATTTGGCGTCGTTACATTGACGACGTGCTCATCGTGTGGGAGGGGTCAAGAGTATCTCTCAATGAATTTTTTCAAGCTGTTAATGATAATACTTACAACTTAGAATTCACTGCGGAGATAGATTGTAGGGAAGTTAACTTCTTAGACCTGACTATCCATCTGGAAGAAAACTCTTTCTCTACTCGTACCTATTTTAAGGCTACAGATAGAAATGGATACGTCCCAAAAAAGACCTGTCATCACTCTACATGGCTTAAGACTATTCCTAAAGGCCAATTTTTACGTCTGAGATGTAATTGTAGTAATGTTAATGAATATGACAGGCAAGCCAAAGACCTATCGGCAAAATTCATTGAGAAAGGTTACGAGGCTGAATCTATCAGGGCACAAAATATGGCCGTAAGGGCCTTAGAACGGGATACGCTGTTTAAACCAGACAGACAACATAGCAGTAGGGAGGATATTACACAGTTTGCTTTCCTCACTGGTTACAATTTGCAACATCATAAGATCAAACAGGTCCTGAATCGACACTGGCATATTTTACAAGATGACCCTATCTTAGGCCCTGCTCTACCTAATCAGCCAAAATGCATTTTTAGACGAGCTCCTAATTTGCGAGATAAATTGGTCTGTAGCTATATAGATCCACCTAAGACTATTGGGTTGATTCAAAGAAACATGTAACAGCTTGGATTTGGCTCACGATCATCCTATTTTTCACGTCCGCTCGTGCGTTCGTATGAACTTGCGAGTGATTCAATAAGCAAATACGTTTCTATCCTAAAATATACGTCCGTTCGTATGGCAGTTCGGGAATCAGACCTATGTCAGTTTCCATCCTGAATTTTCCGTTTCATTTCTCAGGTTGCAACATTGGTTTTGCCCTTTTTCCTTTTTTGTCTGGACGTAAATCCTTCTGATCTTGCGGCTCCGCACTACAAACTTACCTCATTAAAGTGCATTCTAAATATTTGGTCTTTTATTTTTCTTTATTTCATTCATTTTGTAGTAACCAACCATTAATGAATGCATTTGCATAAGTAAATCTTACTTTGTTTAATTTTTAGTTAACTTGCATTTTTTACTTGTGGATTTAATTTTAATATTTATGCTTCAAATGGTACAACTTTAAATTTTTTGTGTGGTTACCCACACCCTCTACATACAGATTGCTCTCAAATATTAAAAAACACCCAGAAACTTCTGCATGTTATGAGCCTAGAAACAGCCAAGATGGCGGCTCAGGTATTATCGGGCAGCCTGCAAACAGAAAGGGCCTTGTGACTGTGTTGCTCTGGATTCTTTGATTTCTGACCTTTCCATGCCCCCAGCTCTACTGTGTCTGTGCAAAATACAGCAGTAACCCACATCCTGCACTTTATCCCGCTCTCCTCTCCTCAGTAAGTGTGATGCATCTGACCAAAGATGTGCTTAAATAATTAAACAAAGCAAAGGTAAACAACTACACCAATAAATGCAATCTAAAAATATTATTCTAGTACCTCAATTTTAAAATAAATAACAAAGGACATAAGTTTGTTTAATTAACGCAAATATATTGCAAAATAAAGGTTTACATGCAAAGAACTAATTAAGGTCCACATTAAAATGCTTTTATAAGGCATACATGAATCAGGTATGCATTGCCATACAATTTATGGCCTCGGCCATGCTGATACATGCAGTTCATTGGAGCTCAAGACACGCAGACTCCTCCACATAGCCAAAAAACCTGTTCACGAACAGCAATCCGGCTGCTAAAAGGTGTCGGCTGTGGCTTTCTTTTAAAACGCGTTTAGAGGTTTCTCTGAATCACACCTAAACACATCCAATTAACCTAAGTTTTACGTTTTGATCGTAAGTTTTAGGATTTGATCCTAAGTTTTACGTTTTGATCCTAAAATTTAGGAACGGACTTCCGCTGATCGTAAGAGCATATACGCATTCGTACGTAGGCTCGTGCGAGTCGTAAATGGCCAAAAAAACAGGAAAAAATGACTAACACCCACCCAAACTTACGATTCTCGATACGAAATCAATTAACTTTTGCTCTTTGAATCGAGGGGTATATCTTTAGAGTCTGAACCTCTTACGGGCTTTTTTAGGTGTGGGACCTGCTGTGGCTGTAAAATCAGTCAGATGAAGGATAGGTCCTCCAAGTCATTTGTAGATATAAGATCTGGTAGAGAATACAAGATACGTAATTTCATCTCGTGCAATTCTAAATATGTCGTATACGCTATTTGGTGCCCTTGTAAGTTGGTTTATGTGGGTAGAACAACCCGGACATTAAAGACTAGGATCAGAGAACATATATACAATATTAAAAGGGGCTATGATGCACACAATTTATCTTTACATTTCAAACGTGATCATGCGTCTGATCCAAGCTGTCTCTCTTTTCAAGGTATTGAGAGAGTGGAACGCCATTGGCGTGGCTCTAATTTAGTTAGGGACCTCTCGCAAAAAGAGGGACGTTGGATATTTAATCTGGATACCCTACATCCGAATGGTTTAAATGTAGAGTTCGACTTGAACTGTTTTATAGATAGTTCTTAAAAAAAATTTTTTTAACCTTTTAAGTATGTTTTTTCTGTGATTTCCAATTATTTTGGTATAATGTCCCTTATCTAGTGTGTTTTATTGTGATTTTATATTGTTAATGCTTTAGTGTGCTTTGATGGTATAATGTTCTTCATCTAGTGTGTTTTATTGTGGTTTTATAATGTTCTAGTGTGTTTTGATGCCTCTCACATCTCCTCGCTGTTCTCCTCCGCTTTTTCGGCACATATTTGGATCCTTTTTTAAATTGTAGTTTCTAATGAATTTATGAAGTCAGGGCCCTTTAAGCGGTGTCTCACCGCGGAGGGATTAATTGGATCTTAATAATGAAAATCTAGGATTAAATTTTTAGATAATTAAAACCTGTTTTAGCTTTTAGTTGCTCTTTAACGTTGGAAGCTGATGTAGCTTAAATGCTGTGAAGTTGCTTTGCAGAGTTTTCTGCGATGCTACTAGGGTATGTGATCGCATACTTGCTGGGTTGAATTACAGCCGGCCTTTGATTAACATGTGGGGCCTCGGCGGTGCTATTATATTAGGCTTCCGTGTACCATCTTTACTTAACCTCATAGGATCCGATATTAGAATGCCTGGCAAAGCCAGTTAAATGTATTGCGTTGGGGTGAAATTTATGAATAAGTCTCTGCTTTGGCAGATATAATGTTACTGCTAGTCTGTCTGGACTGCTTTTAGTGTGCGCATTTATAAGTTTGAGACCCGCTGCTGCATGCAGGTCTCGCTGCGCTGTTCTCGGCAACTGTCAAAACATTCCCGGGTTGCCTAGACAACAAGTGCAGCCCTGTTAGGTGCTGCATTCTGACGTTTTTCTCAATCTCCTTTACTATTGGTTCTCACTCCCTGCTACGTGATTGACGGGCGGGGCGGGACTCTAGACGCGCGTTTGGTAACACATGACGCGCTCCCGCTGTCATGTGACTTATGAAGCGCTCCCGCTGTCATGTGACTCATCGGCTCTCCAGATATAAAAAAACGGAGGTTTTCTCCTTACTAGCATCCGGGTCAAAGTCCCAATCGGGGACGAAACCCGTTGGAGCTGGTATGTGTTGAGATATAGCGGTGGAGTACTTTGAGGAGCCGGTGAGACGTATCACCTTTATTTTGAATGTTGGAATTTAACTTTTAAAGTGTGAGTGCATTTAGTGTTGAATAAAACCACATCTCAATTTGTCAAACGGTGTCACGCTAGATGTGGTTTTTTCTTCCTCTTTCCTTTTAGGCTTGAATCATTTGTTTTATAACACCTTGAGCCTCATGTGCTGCTAACCTGATGTGGAGTGGTTCAAACTTAAAGAGGATTTAAAGAAGCTGTTTTATGGATGAGAGCCATCCCCAGAAGGATATTTTCATACAAGGCCCTTTCCCTTAAAAAATCTGGTAATAGGCTAATTGATCTATGGTGGTGGCCGGCACTGAAAAGTGATTTATCCACGCACTGGGTGAATTAAGAAGAGATTTTCACTCAACAAAGGACATTGTTGTTGTTGATATATGTGGAGCTCTGTACTTTATTTGCATTGTTTGATATAGAGAGGGAGGACTTCTTGTTAATACGTTGAGCTCCAGAGATTTGTATCTCTGTATTATTCTGTGTAGCGCGGTAATTCTTCTTTATATTATTGTTTTAGAGACACTCCATTAAGTGCCTCTAATATAGTCCTGCTCTTGCATGTCGATGCACTTGGGATATTCCAGTCCACATCAGGCATGTTGAAGTCACCTGCAATTACAATGTCCCCCTTCTCTGCCATTCCACTGATTTCATCTATTAACAGGTTATCTAGATCCTCAGATTGTCCAGGGGGCCTATATATCACACCAATTCTGACCACAGCTCCCTCCTTAGTCTGCATGGTAACCCACAAAGTTTCTAGTTCATTATGTGTATGCGGAATATTGTTGATTGAAGTGTAGTCTTGACATAAATGGCTACTCCACCGCCCTTTCTATCCAATCTGTCTTTTCGTACAATGTGTAACCGGGTATGGCTATCTCCCAGTCATTGTGATCCTTGAACCAAGTCTCTGTTATTGCAACAAGATCCAATTCATCTCAGGATATGATAGCCATTAATTCACAGAGCTTGTTGCCCAAGCTGCGAGCATTGGTACACATCATGTGGATGTTGTTGGTATCGTATTTTAGTGTGTCCTCTATCTTTTCCACCTCTAGCCTACCACTGACCAGGCTTCCTGCTTCAATGTCCTGCTTCATCCTAAATGGTAGGGGACAGAAATCACCCTTACAAGTTACATATCTGTCCCCTTCCTCTAGTTTAAATCAAAAAATGCTATGAGTTCCACTCCAAGTTCTTTTGTGCCTTTCTGTGAAGGATGCTAGCCATCCCATTTAAACAACTCATTGTTCGACCACCTTCTAACATCATGACTAATACATCCAAAGCCTTTGTCTTCACACCACTGACGTAACCACAAATTGAACTTGGCGATGTTGAGTGTCTTTTTTCCCTGATTACATACTGGTAAAGAAAAGGTGATGGAACCTGTTATTTTGCAAAGTTCCAGACTAAAATTTTGGAAGTCCCTCTGTACAACAAACAAATCTTTTTGGGATAAGTCATTTGTGCCAAGATGTAGCACAATGTCCACTCGGTTATGTTTGCTTGCAGACTTCACAATATTTATAATACGTTTCTTATCCCTATTAACCGTGGCACCTGGGAGACACCTCACTTCCTTTAGCTCATCTTTATCCTGTCCAAAATCCACACCTCTAATTGTTGAGTCACCAACCAGAATATGCCTTTTCCTATTGGTTGGCTTGGTAACTGTTCCTTGCTGCCCTTTTGTACTCATTTTATATGGTCCCTTACTTAAGTCCACTTCCTTTGATCTTACCAAATCCTGCCCAGACTGAGCATTAGCAGATACATCCACATCAAGCTCAGAAAGAACAGCAAATGGGTTATATAGGCTTAGTCCAAAATGTTGATGTTTTTGTTCTACATTGCGCAATCTTCCAGAGCCAACAGTCTTCCACTGTGCCCCTCTCTTGTGAAGTCTTTGTGGGAGTGGTGGCTGTATACCAAGCTGCTTTACTGGCTGGGATAGCTTCATAACTTCAGACTGAAGAAACTAAAGACTAAAACTAATCTTGTCATACAACCCCTTCATTTACATACAGAGTATGTACTCACCACTATTTCTTGTGTACAACCCCTGCTGTTTTCAAACTACTGCAGTTTTTAAAACTACACACTTCTGTCCTGCTGCACTTATGTCAAGTTGCTCTCACACAGGCTAAAACTCCACAGAGCAGCTCACCTGTTTATATACAAGCCCCTCTTAATTGCTAGCTCTTTTGCTATGTTAATTAGAACCTGCCCTATTTAATCAATACCTGCTTAGCAAACAGCAACAGGCCAAAACCAAAACTTTTACTACCAATGCAATACTATCCAAATCACATTTAAGACAAATTAAAACAGTACACTTTTGACTTCTAAAAGGAAGATTCAAATAAGTCAAATACAAAAACAGTTACTTACCAAATCCAGTGTAACTACTGCAGTTTTTAAAACTACACACTTCTGTCCTGCTGCACTTATGTCAAGCTGCTCTCACACAGGCTGAAACTCCATACCAAGGGCAGAGCGTACTGATCTACTGCCAGCTGTACCACGTCTGCGAACCACACTCTTCTTGGCCACCTGGGGGCCACCAGAATTGCTGGCACCCCTTCCAGAGCAATCTTGCGCAGAACCCTTGGAGGAAGACATACAGGAACTGAAAGTCCTTCTATGACATTGCTAGCGCATCCGAGATCAGGGCCAGAGGATCCCTGGACAGAGACAAAAGCTGGAAGCTTGCGATTGTGGCGGGACGCAAACGACCATTCTCCCTGGCGAGAGGCCCCCCTGCTCAGAGTCCGCCAGGTGATTTTCCACCCCCGGGATGTACACAGCTGAAATGCAGGGGACATTGGCCTCCGCCCAAGTCAGGATCAGAGACGCTTCCTGGAGGGCCCCTTGCTCAGAGTCCCTCTCTGATGATTGATGTAGGCAACTGCCGTCTGGTTATCCAAGTGCACCTGAACAGGCAGGCCCTGAAGATGAGTAGTCAAGCGAGCCAGAACTAACCTGATCGCTCGCAGCTCCAAGACATTGATAGGTGTGTGGGCCTCCTGAGGGCCCCACCTCCCCTGGAACCGCAGGGACTTCCAGAAACCCCCCCAACCTGATAGACTGGCATCCGTGGTGACCGTCTCCCAGGAAGGGGCAAGAAAAGATCTGCCCCCCAACAGGTTCCTTGAGTCCATCCACCACAAGAGAGACCTCCTGACCAGGGGGGGGAGCACATGGACCCTGTCCAGGGACGCTGAGTCCTTGTCCCATACAGACAATAGGTGAAGTTGCAGAGGCCTCAAGTGGAACTGAGCATAAGGGACCACTGCGAAACACACCACCATCAGGCCCACCAACTGCATCCCCTGCCTGGTGGAGGGATGGGGACAAGCTAGGAGGGACTGGGCCTGTGCAATCAGACTGTCTACCTTCTGTTGAGGAAGGAAGATCCTTGCCTGAACTGTATCCAGATTCATTCCTAGGAATGGAGTTACCAAGGAAGGGGACAGTGAGGACTTGGGGTGGTTGATCACCCATCCAAATGTCTCCAGAGTGGACACCACCAGCTGAGTATCCAACTCTGCCTGATGTAGAGACTGGGAAGTGATGAGTATGTCGTCCAGATAGGGAAGCACGCGGACGCCCTGACATCTGAGCAGAGACATCACGCCAGCCGGCACCTTGGTGAACACCCTGGGAGCTGAAGGGAGGCCGAAGGGCAAGGCCACAAATTGGTAGTGTTGATCCATCAGAGCGAACCTGAGGAACCTTTGATGACCTGGGAACACAGGAATATGAAGGTAAGCATCTTTGATGTCCACAGAAGTCATGAAATCCCCTTGGCGCAGGGAACTGATGGCAGAGCGCAGAGTCTCCATGCGAAAGCGCCTGCCCCTGACAAATTTGTTGAGAATCTTTAGGTCCAGGATGGGCCTGACAGAACCATCCTTTTTGGGTACTGTGAATAGGTTGGAATAAAAGCCCTTGCCTTTTTCTCTTAAGGGGACCTGGCAGATGACCCCCAGCTCCAGGAGGCCTTGCACTAGCTCCTGAGCGGACACAGGGTCCTGAGGAATCCGGGATCTGATGAATCTTGGAGGGGGATCGGCAGCAAACTCCAACTTGTAACCGGAGGACACTACCTCCTGAATCCACCGGTCTGAGACATAAAGCCTCCAGATGTGAGCGAAGTGCTGCAGCCGTCCCCCCACCCAGATGGGTGAGGGCGCCCCATCATGCTTGAGGGGGCTTGGGAGAGGATTTAGCTTTGGGACCCCAGGAGGAGCCAGGACATCCACGTCCTCTTCCTCTACCCCAGAAATCTCCCCGGGCCCCAGGAAAGACACCCCCCTTCCCTGTCTTGCACCGCGGTAAGGGGAGGAGAAGGAACCCTGACCCCGAAAGGGCCAAGGTTGCCGCCTGCGCTGGGGTAACCTGCCTCCCTTAGCAAAAAGGTCCAGGCGGTCTCCAAACAGACGCAGTCTGTTAAAGGGAAAACCAGTGAGGGCCTTCTTGGCAGCAGCCCACTGGCGCAGCCAAACCGAGCGGCGTATAGCCAATACGAGGGCAGAAGTTCTGGCACACATTCTGATGGTGTCATCCAATGCTGATAGGACAAAATTTACAAAAAATCACAACTGGAGAGTGCATTAAACACCTCACAAGGCAATTCATCAGGGGCACTATCAAGCAAATTTCTGATAAGGGTTCTAGTGGCCACAGCAGTAATGGCAGAGGCACAGACCGGGCGCAGGGCCGTCCCTGCACATGCAAAGGCGCGGGATGCCAGCTGATCAATACGCCGGTCTTCGGCATCCCGCAGGGTAGTAGAATTAGGGGAATGCATGACAGAGGTGTTAGATAGCCCTAGGATCGGGGCATCCACCTCGGGGGGGGGGGGGGGGGATGACCAACATTTAACCACCTCTCAGCAGGAAAGGGATACTTCCTATCCCAACTCTTTGGAACCCCAGGAAGTTTACTAGGGCGTTCCCATTCCTTGAGCACAAGGTTATGGAAATGTGCCTGCTCTGGAAATTCCAAACGTGATCTTGCTGTATGGAAAAGCTCCCCTCTTTGCCTGGGAGCCTCAACAGGGAGAGAGACAGAACCTCAAAAATCTGGGTCAATAATCTGTCAGTGCCATCTGGGGCCCAGGGGTCAGATCCAGAATCGTCATGACCCCTTAGTCTCTCATCAGATGAGCCTGAATCAGAAAAGAGCTCCCCTTCATCAGACGGGGTATAGCCACACAGATTCATAAACTCCTCAGTTCCCATAGGGAAAACAGTAACATTAGGCGGCAAGTGCCGCTTCTTAGCAGGGGCCTTACGCGCTAAGGACTTCGCAATAATCTGTTCAACAGTAGCCAGTCTAAAAAGACACATCAGGCTGAGAATCCCCACTAGTATGCAACTCAACGGGAGTGAGATTTAAGCTTGGGGGAGTAGGTGAAGTGAAACGAGGTGTAGCCACTGGCAGGCCAGATTGCAATGCAAGCACCTGCTGAGCACAGAGTACACAGACCCGCTCCTTGTCAGCGTCAGCATGAGGCTGCCCACACGCTACCCACAGCTGGTCTTGTCCCAAAGGGACCCCGGTAACATTATCCTGGGATGCCTCCACATGGTGATTATAGCGGTGCTATACGCCGATAGGGAATAACGCTATGAAGCAACCCTGGATGCCCCAAAAACCCACTAGGGACGTGGGAGCATAATTTTTACAAGGCCTACAAGCAATATACTAAAACAGGGCTGGGAGAAGCCAAGAAGGGTTCGTCCCACCTGAAAGACATAAGCAGACAAGACCTTAAGTACATCGTAACAAAAGTGAAGCAGATAAAGCCGCCCGCGAGGGCACTTACGGACTGCGGTAGGTAGGAGTCCATCGCGCATAGGCCAACCAAGTCAGAAAAGATGGTGTCGGTATACCTCAAGGGGCGGGCCAATAATAGCAATGACGCAAAACGCGCCAAAGACGCCCCCCCCCCGAAGAGCGCGAAGCCAGAAAGGCCAACAGCCAATGATGGCGCACCAGCGCCTGAGGTAATGCCGCCGCCAAGCGCGGAACAAAGTCAGCGCACGGTGGCGGTAATTTTAAAAGACAAGTCAGCGCGGCGGCTAACACAAGAATAAAGACATGTGAAAAGTGAAAGCAGACCGCATAACATATATATCTATACACATACACACCACCCCCCCTCTTTTCCCCCGAAGACTACTAGGAGGATGAGGGAGGACGGCGGCCACTTAAAGAGGGCACACCAATAGGTAGGGGCAAGGGGCAATAGTGCGGGAGGGGCATCCCATAGAGGCTCACCATAAGCCTGAACCGCCTACCCTTTGGTGGGGGATTGCAGTGGAGCAGCGCTCCTAAGCACCTACGGCGGTGCTCCCTACCTTCACCCGACCAGCGCAGCCAAGGCTGGAAGGCATATTACTAGTGGAACGGGTCGGAATAGTCCTACAGGGCCGCAGGTTAATAACCCCATTCACCTGTAAAGTACAAGTAAATAACAACGGTAATAAAGCCGCCCGTGAGGGCACTCACAGACCGTGGTAGGTAGAAGCCTGTCGAGTAGCAACCGGAACCAAGAGAAAAAAAAAAAAAAAAATTTATATATTTATATATATATATATATATATATATATATATATATATATATATATATATATATATATGGCGTCGTGTATACCTCGACGGGCGGGCCGCAGTGACAGTGACGCGGAACGCGCCAAAAGCGGGCCCCGCCCCCCCGAAGAGCGCGGACATGTGACAAGCAGCCAATGACGGCGCACCAGCACCTGAGGTAACACGCCGCCAAGGGCGAAACACAGTGGAAACGCGCGCTGCGGCAATTTTGAGACAGACAATAAGTGCAACCAAGTCAGCGCGGCGACTGACACCAAGCATAATAAATTAATGTAGTGAAGCACAAAGGCCAATACACATACACAGCCCCCCTCCCTCCCCCGAGGGCTACACGGGAGAGCGAGGGAGGACAGCGGCCACTTAACAGGACTCACCGATAGACAGGGGCAATAGTGCGGGAGGGGCAACCCATAGAGGCTCACCATATGCCTATACCGCCTACCCTTTGGTGGGGGATTGCGGTGGAGCAGCGCTCCTAAGCACCTGACAGAGGTGCTGCCTACCATCACCCGACCAGCGCAGCCAAGGCTGGGAGGCACATTATTAATGGAACGGGTGGGAATAGACCTACAGGGCCGCAGGCTAATAGCCCCGCTCACCTGCGAGAAGAGAGAGCCATCTTCTTATCCTTCACAGTCCAGACTGCAGAGAAGATCTAGGGATTGTGGGAGGTCCCTGGGTATTTGAGGGGCCGGGAGGAGCCTATTTTTGATGTCTCTGCAGTCCAGCGCCATCTGGCGGAGTAATACCCAAGTGTAATGAATCTATCTGGAGCAGGATGTACTGTATACGAATACTCCAACTATGCATGTGATAAACCTTATTTAAATATTTCTCATGTACAGCCCAACCCCACAGATGTATACATATTCCATGGAAAGAACTATACCCATGATAAATGTGTTCTGGTAGGACTAGTGATGTAAATACCTGGAGGTGACTTACCTGTGATCCTTAAAAATCATTTACATATTTTATTCCAGCACAATGCTATATACTACTAACTAGGTCCTTCAAACTTTTAAAATGACAGCCTGGGCCAGTGACTGACCGCATATGTAGCCCTCAATAGACTGAGGCAGTTCACAAACCAACCAAAGTTCAGCACTCAGGCTGGCTGGGCACATGACACCTTGTTGCCACCAAATAGCCCAGGAAGGCTCGAACATCAGGTCTCAACAAGTCTGGCTGGATATCTCTTGATGCCGGGTGTATAAGTGACCCCTCCTCCCGCCATCCTGTATATTTATATGGATTTGTATCACTTCATGCCCAGCAATGAATACGTATTGGATTGATGGTGCTGGTGCAAGCCCTGTATCACCAAAAATGCCATTTTGTGAGTACTCACCTGAAAAATGGATATTGTTGGTGTGCCACACACCCCGCTTCACTTCTTAAATATTCATCACTTCATGGGTTAATCCACCGCAGGTGACGTAGTGCAGAGAGGAAGTCTTGTAACGAGCCCCCCTCCGGCCCATATATACCTGGCACCTCCCTCCAATCACCAGTATATTCAAAAAGCAGTAAAACAAGGTACCAGTATTCCACCAGTAACCTCCAAAATTAATTTTGATATAAATAAAAAAGGGCTTCACCATATAAATGCTTCGGTAATACCGAAAAGGGCGGGTGTGAAGCGGGGTGTGTGGCACACCAACAATATCCATTTTTCAGGTGAGTACTCACAAAATGGCATTATTCTTGGTGTGCCACACACCCCGCTTCACTTCTTAAATATTCATCACTTCATGGGACATCCAAAAGCAGTGTCCACAAGGGAAGGGCATCTCAAGGCCAGGTGAAGCATAACTTAAATGACTGCAGTCTGCAGAACTTTGCGGCCAAAAACAGCATCCGCTGAGGCCCGCACATCAACTTTGTAAAACTTGAAAAAAGTGTGAACAGAAGACCAGGTGGCGGCCTTACAAACCTGTTCAACAGAAGCTTGGTGCTGAAAAGCCCAAGACGCCCCAACAGCGCGAGTGGAATGAGCAGTAATACGAAAAGGGGGAACTCTTCCCTTAGCAGAATAGGCCGCAGTAACGGCCTGACGTATCCACTTGCTAATGGCAGATTTGGCTGGTGCCAAACCCTTCTTAGGCCCATGGGGCACAACAAAAAAGGAATCCGTCCTACGGAAAGGAGACGTGATAATCAAGTAGTACTTAACACAGCGTACTACATCCAAACAATGCAAAACCCTCTCTTTGTCATTCTTAGGATTAGGACACAAGGAGGGAAGAACAATATCTTGGTTCAAATGAAAAGCAGAAACAACCTTAGGAAGAAAGTCTGGCTTGAACCGAAAGACCACTTTATCCCGATGCCTCTCGAAGTAGGGCGCCTGGATAGTTAAGGCCGCCAATTCTGAGACACGCCGGACAGAAGTGATCGCTACCAAGAAGACAATCTTCTGAGTCAGGGTAGACAAAGCAATATCTTGCAAAGGCTCAAAAGGAGGAGCCTGAAGAGCCGAAAGAACCAAATTCAAATCCCAAACAGGGAGTAATGGTTTCTTGGGAGGCCGCACATGCGTAACCCCCTGGAAAAAAGTTTTAACTAAAGGTTTAAGCGCAACACGCTTCTGAAAAAAGATAGATAAGGCAGAGACCTGCCCTTTCAACGTACTTAGCTGGAGACCAGAGTCCAGCCCTGATTGTAAAAACTCCAGAATCCTGGGGACCGAAAGGACCCTACAAGGAAAAGATCTTATCTCACACCAAGTGATATAGGCTTTCCAAGTCCTATAGTAGGTGACGGAAGAAGACTTCTTCCGGGCACTGATCAGAGTCTTAATGACTGAATCAGAAAGACCCTCCTCCTTCAGGATGGAGGTTTCAGCCGCCAGGCCATCAAACCCAGCGCTGGTAAATTGAGGTAACACAATTGACCCTGAGTGAGCAGATCGGGCCGAAGAGGCAAAATGAACTGGTCCACTGCCAGCCAAACGATGTCTGCGAACCTTATTCGTTTTGGCCACTTTGGGGCCATGAGAACGGCGTACACCCTTTCCAGAGCCAACTTCTGAAGAACTCTGCCCAGCAAGGGCCACGGAGGAAACAGGTATAGAAATCCCAGAGCTCCTCAGTTCAGGGACCTGACGTCCACTGTCAGAGCCAGAGGATCCCGGGAGAGACACACGAAGCTCGGGAGCCTGAGATAGAGATGAGGGGCCCACAGGTCCACCTCCGGAGTCTCCCATTGGAGACACAATAAGAGAACCACCCGAGGATGGAGAGCTTATTCTTCCAGACGGGGAGAGCACTTGCTCAACCGGTCCGCTACCTGTTCCATCACCTCTGGAATGTAAACCGCCGAGAGACAGGGAACATGGAACACTGCCCATGTCTGGATCAGGGACATTTCTCTGATGGGTAAGTGGGGCCTCCACTGCCCCTGAAGCCACAGCTCCTTCCAGAATCTGTCCCATCCCGACAGACCGGTGTCCGTGGTGACACCTCTCCAAGGGAGGGTCAGGAAAGACCTGCCCTATACAAGATTGGTCGAGACCAATCACCACAGGAGGAACTGCCGTACACGGGAGGACAATTGGAAGGACTGATCCAACAACAGAGGTTGCTGGACCCAACACGCTAGCAGAAATAGCTGAAGTGTTCTTGTGCGAATTTGGGCAAAAGAAAGACACACAGCGTCTTGATGAGAGTTCAGGCCGGGATGAACCGACCCCTGAATGGACCGCGAGGGAGGGTGAGACTCGAATTCCAGGTTGTGACCTGTCGACACTACCTCCTGGATCCATCTGCCTAGAACCACATGGTTCCAATGGTAGAAGTGTCGCAATAGTCCCCCCACCCGCACGGGTGAGGGCAGCCCCTCATTGCTGAGTGGGCTTATCAGCAGGCTTGGGCTTGGTGCCCCAGGACTGAGTGGGCCGGCCACGGCCCCTCCCCCGAGTCCAACCTGCGCCACTGGTAGCGGGAAAGGACATACCTTTTCCCGCTCCGAACCTTTGAAAGGAAGGCCTACCGGAACTTATCCCCCTGAAGGGACCACGAGGCCTTTTGCGTTGTGGCATCTTACCATCTTTTGCGACTGAATCAATTTTCTCCCCAAACAGACGCAACCCCAAAAAGGGGAGGGCTGTAAGTACCTTTTTGGAAGCCGTGTCTGCTGACCACTGACGCAGCCATACTGACCTGCGAATAGCCACCAGCATAGCTGCCGCCTTGCTACTCATAGTCAGCGCATCGTCCTGAGCGGCCAGGACATAAGCCACAAAAGATTCACACTGCTTAAAGCGGACCTTCACTCTAAATAAGAGTCTATCTTATATGTTTCCCTCACCCTGTACATACAGATTGCTCACATTAAAAATCATCCTACCTGCATCTACTGCATTTTATAAGCCTTTAAACATCCAAGATGGCGGCTTATGGAAGCTGCCATTTTTGCAGGCAGCCTGCAAACAGGAAGTGACTGTGCTGCTCTGCATTCTGGGACTGCTGACCTTTCCCTGACCCCAGCTCTGCTCTGTCTGAGCAAAGCACAGCTATAACCCGCCCCCCTGTACCTTATCCCACTCTCCTCTCCTCAGTAAGTGTGATGCTTCTGAGTCAAGATGGCGGCGCCCGTATCATAAATTCCCGAACAGAGTTGCAGCCCAGTGGGGGAAAGTATAATAAATTAGTGACTAAACATGTAAAATATATTAATTTTAGATGCTGAGGAATTGTTTTTTAAGAGTTTGGGCTTTTCATTAAATCAGGGTGAAGGTCCGGTTTAAGTGCAGTGAACTGTTTGCAAGCGGGATCAAGATCCTCATATAGCCCCTGAATTAGGGACTTAATTGCCAATAGAAGAAGGGCTGAAGCACATACCGGGCGCAATGCTGACCCGGAATAGATAAAACCATGTCGAGCGTATTGGTCAATCCTGCGATCTTCCCCATCTTTGGGGACAGTGGTCTCCGCAGATTGTACCATAGCCGAGCTGGAGAGTCCTAGTACAGGGGTATCGACGTCCGGAGGGACAGACCACAGCCTCAACAATTCTGGTGGGAAAGGATAACGCTTTTCCCAACTGGAAGGAATTCCAGATAACCGTGTGGGATGTTCCCATTCCTTAAGAACCACCCTCTCAAAGTGGTGCTGTCTGGGAAAAACCAAACTCGGCTGAGGCTCTTTAAATAACTGACCCTTTGGCGGGGCGGCCGCCTCAGGCGTATCTAAACTCAAAATATTAAACATTTGAGCCAGAATGGAGGGGGTGTCAAAAACAACCCCCTCTGACCAATCGCCGATTTCATCAGCCACATGCTGACCTGTCGGCTCATCTGACTCCGACTCCGACTGGTCCTGTGGAGCCGAAGGTACCGGAGTCAGGTGCCTTCGTTTTGTAGCGGTTTTAAACGCTGCTTTAACGGGCATCATTTTCCGGGGGCAGGGCTGTGCTGCTGCCTCGGAATGCGAATCCCCACTTTTGACAGTGTCATGCTGGGTCCGGAATAGGGATGGAGAGGTAGGAGATGATGAAGGATGCGATGGCACCGCAGCCGAAGCAACGGACTGGCGTGCAATAGTCTGTTTTGCACAAGGGATGCAAATAAAGATATCATCGGCTGGGAGTGGAACCCCACAACCTACGCACCCCCCAAACGGAACAGCAGAACCGTTTCCGGAATCTACGGAAGCCTGCATATGGTGATTTATGGTATTCGCAATAATGGGACTTTTAAGGCATAAGCCGACCCGGGATGCCCCCTTTATTTTAGTAATGTCCCGGAAGGGAGGATTTATATAAAAATGTATTTATTTATTTATTTTTTTTAAGTTTAGGTCCCCTTTAATAGAAACTATATATATACTTATATATAGTCTATGTATATAAACATTCAAATCAATCCCAATAATTAGCCAGGCACATAGAGCCGGAGGGCTAGCATAAGCAGGGATCCCAGGATCTGCAAGGCAAGAAAACAACCATCAGATCTTTCACATGTGTATAACATATAAGTATGGCACCAAGTGCCCTTAAATGACGCCCCCTTGATAATAGTGATTTCTCACTGTATTATTAAACAATATCTCCCATTTAACGGCCCCAACGGGAGGGGCCGCTTACCTGTACCGCAATCAGCCGGTAAGCCTGCAGCCAGCAGCCATGAGCCGGCAGAAGACAAAGTGCGGCCGTGCGCCCATGTGCCTTCCTGTTTTGAAGGAAGCTGGGACGCTGGGCCCGCCGCAGATGCCGCATGACGTCGGCGCCGCGTCAGCGGGCCCGCCCCCCCCCCCCTACGCTGATCAGCTGGAACGCTTTACAGCTGATCACAGCACGCGCGTCCAGGCAGCGGAGGGGGGAGGGTAAAAACCGCATGTGCTGACAAAGCTCAATGAATGCCAGGCGAGGAGAGGGGAGAGGGGGTAGGGGGCCACAAGCAACCAACTGCCAGAGAGGTGGCCAGCCCATACCCAGCGCAAGCTGCCCTAAAGCAGACCCAAAATATACACATGCTACAGTGAATGTATAAACATGACATATATGTTAACATGCAGTGATACAGTGAAACACACACTAAAGCACACCCTCACCACCCCCCCAACGGGAGAGAAAGGGGCTACGGGGACCCTCGGGACAGGGGCATCCCATTTCCGGATCACCATGCCGGTTCGCCGCATTGCCCCACGCATGAGGTCGAGCGGTAGGAGATAAGCTCCTAGGCACTTAAAGTGCCATCTACCATTTGCCCGGTGAGCAGCCAAGGCTGGGAGGCTTCCTATTTCACCATAAAGGTATACAAACTCAAACCGGGCAGAAATAGACCAAAAGGGGGGTGGCGGGGTAAGAATACCCCGGCCTACCTGTAAGCAGGAGACTTCCAACTTCTGACTTGTCAGCAAGCAGAGAGAAAAAATACTGGTGATTGGAGGGAGGTGCCAGGTATATATGGGCCGGAGGGGGGCTCGTTACAAGACTTCCTCTCTGCACTACGTCACCTGCGGTGGATTAACCCATGAAGTGATGAATATTTAAGTAGTGAAGCGGGGTGTGTGGCACACCAAGAATAGACAAGGTAAGGTAACTCAACGCAGGGAGGGGTGGGGGGCGAAATGTACCATTGGAAGGGCTTTCACCCAGGCCTAATGTATTTTGCCAGCTCTGATGTCACCTGTGTATTAAAGTGAATTATGTATCACATAACCAAACATGAAGTGAGGCTAGATTACCAGAGCAGCCCAAGGAGGGATACCTTTTCCAGTGGCACCCCATGCTTCTTCTCCAGAAAGCCAGTCACTTCTCAAACATGGCTGTGCTATGCCATCAGCCCGCCTGGCTAAGTCAACATGACCGGAGCACAAAAGTAAAATAGGATGGACATGCTTTATGGAGAAGGATTGGGCACTCTTGGAAAATTTGTCAAACTTGTCATGTATTACTGACTTTTAGGCTCCTTTCACACCTATGCGCTGCTGTGCTGAGCGGTATTTCCATTTGAATAGTACTGCATGATTTCAACTCCAACAATGCAGCGCAAACAACTAGGTGTGAAAGGGGCCTTAGTCATCTTCTTGTCACAGGTCTGCCAGTACAGCATCTGATCAGGCAAGGTGAAATGTGGCATGGTATATAGAAAATGAATGTAACGAAAATGAACAAGGCAGAAAAGAAAAAAATAAAACAAAAAGCATGAAGCAAACTTTTTTTCTGCTTTATTTAGAGTCAGGTAAAAACATGGAACCTGATGAAGATTATTGCAGATTTGTGAAATCAGCACATAGAACAGGACATTGAGAAAATTTGCTTTCAGCTGTGTCAAAATATTGTCCATTCCCCTTCCCTCCCCAACTAGAACCAGAAAAAAAATCTTAAAAAAAATATAATAATCTGAAGAGGAAAGAAAATTAAACAGGGCATTTAGGGTTTTTTTTATACTTTTTTTTTAAATGTACATTAAATTGAAATGCTAAGGTTGTATTACAATAAATACAGACCAGCCAAGTTTCTCTTAAGCTTTACATTTTGAACAAATCACAAAAAAAAAAAAAAACACGTCTATATATACTGTGTAAACAGTTTGAAAGAATCCTGTAAAAAGGCCGTGAGAAACCAAACTCTTTGATACCTCACTGACCAGCAGTGCCATGCACTCCTGGAAAGCATCAGCCAACTGCCACCTCCAACCTCCTCCTAAATGTAGAAGGCGAGGCTTCATGTAAAGTAATAACGAGGCAAACTGCGCCATCGAATCTGCACACGCAGGAAACTAAATTGCACATAAAAAGTTAATTCTGGGAGGTAAGTCAAGTGAGGAAGAAAAAAACACTTAACTACATAACTATATCTTTAGAACAGGCTTTGCTTTTTTTTCCCCCTATGTACCTGGAGTCAAAATCTACACTGCCAACGAGTACAACCAGAAGAGGTCAGTGACTTGTGTTTTTAAACTTGATGGATACACACAGACTGGGATTAAACTGCACAGCAAGATTTATTTTTTTTCAGTTTCAAAAACATCCCTTTCTTTTTTCTTTTTAGTTAAACATCCCTCTTTTAAAGTCGCATGGCAAAGCAATTTAAAAACTTCACTCAAATTCAAATAAAGGATAATTTAAGCAGGAAAAAAAAAAAAATTTCGAAACCAACTTATGTCGTGAATTTTTCAAGCCTGATCAGTTTAAGTTGTCCATAGGCTGTATAATGGAGCTAGCACACCTTTTGCTGCTTTATTTTTTTAGTTATTTTTTATTTGGATGAGCTTGTGAATAATCGGAGTCACTTTTTTGCCCTACAGACAGGTAGGTGTTGCTGCCTTAACTTTGCTGATGCTTGAGGAAAGTACTCATGATTTGTTATCTTTCTGAGTGGGCTCAATAGCAAGTCCGTGGATCAGGAAAGATGGAATGACTGTTGCCCTTCGCGTGCAGCTATTAACAGTTTTTCACGCATAATGTCAATGCTAGAATAGTCTGGCAGCTTAAGGTAGTTGACACAGGTCATAACAGAGGGCAGGAAATCGTCCGGGTTTTCAGTGGATTCAAAAGTCTTACGGACTATGGTGAGAGGAGGGTTCAGTGCACGAAAGCCTAAAATAAAAAACAAAAAGGCACTTAGGTATATTTGCATAGCATGCAGAAGCACAATGCTTTTCTAAGGGCACAGTGAAAAAACAGCTGGATAAGTGGGTTTCCATTGTTCTCCTACAGGATGGTTGGCAAGAAATAATACATTGATCTTTAAAAGAACAAGTATAATTTCCATGCTATAATACATAACCAGTCACCCATTTGTGACCTATTGCTGACTGGGAGGGGGTGCTCCACGTCGTCCAGAAGCGGCAAAGACAATTCAGTGTGTAGGGGCGCTGGTCAGTATACAGTGATTTCCTTCCTCTGCTCTGTAATGGTGCAGGGGTGATAGGCAATATGGTAATGGATGTCCATGTTCCTGTGCAGTTCAACTGTGTTAACGGTGATAAAAGGAGGGAACCCTGGCTGCAATCCAGTCTGCCTTCAGGCATAGCTAAGTAAGGGTACCAGGACACAGCAGACACCTCTTTAGAGAGAGAAAACCCTGCTGGACCAGCAGTCTTATTTTTTAATGGACCTTTTTTACATGAGACTTTCGGATTTTTTTCTACATGTACCCATCAAGCTCCCATTTTTATATACCCTCCCTTTTACTCCTTCCCATCGATTCTTTTCACCTTCATATCTTTCTCTTTTTTAGACCTTTCCCCGTTTGAGTTTCTCTCATTTCTGTGCATTATTTGCCATGTTTTTCCAGATTGCTTCCATCTTTCCCATTTTCCCTTTCTTCCATCTTTTTCACATTCCATCTGTGTTCATTTTTTTGCATTCCCTCCTTCCCCCCTTGCCTAGGTATGAATATATGTGAGCTTTTGTTTCGAGGGTACCATTCTAAAATCTTAAACAGGACGACATCTAAGACATGGGCATCAGCGTGTGGCCTTTAGAGGTGTAAAGTTTTTTTTTAGCACGTAAATTCTATTTGTCATCTAAGTAATTAAAGCAATGCCCAAGGAACTAGTTAAAACTACTAGGCTCCTATCACACCACTGCGCTTTACTTGCGCGTTCCTTGTGTTTGCATTGCCATAGACTTCTATGGTGCTGCGTTTGTGTTAGAAAGTCTTGCCTGCTGCTAAGGCTCTGTTCAAATCTCCCCGTTATGTTAGTTAAGAGCAAGTGTTTTGTCAATATGCCAGAGGGACATTGTATCAAAACAAATGCTGCGCTTATGATGCATTAGCGTTGCGTTTTTAAAAGAAAATAATTTTTGTACAATAAGTAAATGGTAAAGTCTATGGCAACACAGGTACATGGACCATAGACTTCTACTGACCTGCGCTGTTACAACATTGCACTATGAAAAAGGGTTTCTGCAACACTATTTTATTGCATTGCACAGTGCAGATGTGTGAACTATTACATCTAGAATAATTTACAGAGTTTCCTCTGCGTTGTAATTGCGTTGCAATGCAGTGCAGAGAAAGCACAGAGGTGTGAAAAGAGCATAAAACACCAAAGCTGTGATATGGTGATGAAATGGCCACTCATTTCTCAGCACCAGAAGCCAAAAAAAGCTGATAGAACTCAACACATAACGAGCCCCACTTCTGCCACAAGAGAAGGTGGCAAAAGACAGGGTGAGTTTTTTTCCCCTTTCTGTTTTTTGTTTTGTTTAGCCATCTCTTTGGGCATCACTGCTGTGGAGGGATAGAGGGGCATCTGATATTATAGAATATTTAAGCGTAGCGTATTTAAGCATGCATAAGATGGAGACCAGTAACCATTCTCACCTCCAACTGGCAGTCTTGGACTCCCTGTGACAAACTGTAGGAAAAGCCTCTGCTGCTCTTTATCAAAACCACTGAGAATTTCAAACAGAAATTTGACAGCTCGACTGTAACGAGGGGGAAAAAAAGTGTAAGTAAAATAATTCATATCTGCATATCAAACCCAAATGCTGTAAATCTAAATGCTGAAAGCCTGTTTGCAACCAACCCCTTAAATAAGAATACAATGACAAGAAAGTAAATCTAAAAAAAACAAGCTGTATTTAGCTTATGTTGGACCTATCACCAGAATTTTTATTATCCTGGTGAGATGTCTTTTACCTGATCCATCCTGATTTGGGATACCCCACTGTGTGATGCCCATACAACTTTCCTCTATTTCCACAGCACATGCATGAGCTTTCATCCACATTAATGCACAGTATAAAAAAAATGACGAACAGAGCAGCAGCATAGGGAGCAGCCACATTTCAAGTCTCCCTGCAGACTGCGGTGTTCTCCCATCTCCAGCCTATCTGAATGTCTGGGTGCAGGGGAGCACCTCAGCAGCAGAATACTGTGGATATGGCCGCTATTGCGGCGTGGAAGTGTTAGAAAGAAAGGCGATTGCAGGGGGATTACACAGTGGGGCATCTCAATTCAGGGCACTCCATCTTTTAGACCCCAGAGAGGGCCGTGGCGGTGATAGGTCCACTTTAATTTGATACATTTTGAAAAAAGCACTACAAACCTGTCATGCGTATATCCATGGTCTGGTCTACAGCACTCCATCAGTGTTTTTACATCCCAAGATTCAGCCTTGCTGCCACACAATAACTGCTCTAGCTAGGAGGAGGGAAAAAAACCTTTTGAGATTTGTATCCAATTGTGTTTTTCTTCGTAACTTTTTTTTTTTTTTACTGGAGAATGCCATGGTTACGCAAATGCGGCTAGACACTGTGTCTCTACTTAAAGAACCACTATCAAAAATGTGTAATATATTGTATATTAAGAATCCAAATAAAGCCGTCAGCTTATAAGAGGAGGGATCACTTCTACACCCGTAACCGAGGAAAAATCAGCAAGAAGCACAGGGACCGAGAACACACAGGACAGGGAGGTACAGAGAAGGACCAGAGTAAGGCAGTGACATTTGCGCCAAGATCAGAACCTCCAAAAAGCAACAAAATTGTCCTGGAGAATTATATGGCAGGACACAGACTAGTGGTACATTGGTCTGTAGAAAAGCAAGACACAAATAAAAAACGGATAATGGCGGACTACTGTCTTTTTTTCTGCTGTAGCCGATCCTCCCTAGCCCAGCAACACAAAAAATACAATTCTGTGATTACTCACCTGTAGAATTGGTATTATGAGTATACAGTATGTCCTGCACCAAATCTAATACTTACAGTTGGGATATACTCCGCCAGATGGCGCTGGACTGCAGACACATTGAAAATAGGCTCCTCCCAGCCCCTCAAATACCCGGGGACCTCCCACAAATTCCCCAGTATTGAAAAGCAGTTAAGGAGAAGCCGGGAGCATTAAACAATCCAAACTATCAATTATAACAATGATAACAATCACCATACAGGGGATCCAGAAAAATGCAAACCAAGGGTGGGTTGGAGCAGGACGTACTGTATACTCATAATACCAATTCTACAGGTGAGTAATCACAGAATTGTATTATTCTTAGTATACATTACACCCTGCTCCAAATCTAATACTTACAGTTGGGACATCCAATAGCAGTGTCCATAAGTAGGGTGGGATCCCCAAGAAAATCAGCAGCAGGCAGTTTAAACCACTGCTGCCTGCGGAACCTTTCGGCCAAAAACAGCATCAGCTGAGGCCCTAACATCAACCTTGAAAAATTTGAAAAGGTATGAACAGAAGACCAAGTAGCGGCCTTGCAAACTTGTTCAACAGAAGCCTGGTGCTGAAAAGCCCAAGAGGCACCAATAGCACTAGTGGAATGAGCAGTAAGGCGGAAGGAAGGATTCTTCCCCTTAGCAGAGTAGGCCTGAATCACAGCCTGACGAATTCACTTGCTGATCGTACACTTGGCAGGAGCCGAACCCTTCCTAGGACCAGAAGGGACCACAAAAAAAGCATCAGTTTTCCTGAAAGGTGCAGTAGCCACCAGATAGTAATTCAGCCACCTAACCACATCCAAAGAGTGCAAAACCCTCTCCTTAGCATTGCTAGGATTAGGGCACAAAGAAGGAAGAACAATATCCTGATTCAAATGAAAGGCAGACACTACCTTAGGCAGAAAATCAGGTTTGAAACGAAACACCACCCTGTCCTGGTGCCTCTAATAGTAGGGGGGCTGAATGGACAGCGCCGCCAACTCAGACACACGCCTGACAGAAGTGATGGCCACCAGAAACACAACCTTGAGCGTAAGAATGGCCAAGGCAGCATCCTGCACAGGTTCAAAGGGAGCACCCTGCAAGGCTGACAGAACCAAGTTCAAATCCCAAACAGGCACCATAGGTTTACGAGGGGGACGCACATGAGTGACCCCCTGAAAAAAAGTCCTGATCGGAGGGTGCTGAGCAAAGGACTTCTGGAAAAAAATAGCCAGGGCAGACACCTGACCCTTCAGAGTACAGAGTTGGAGCCCCATCTCCAACCCATGCTGCAGGAACTCCAGAATCCTGGGAATAGAGAAGACATGACAGGGAAGAGACTTAGACTCATACCAGTCAATGTAGGCACGCCAAACCCTGTAATAAATGGAAGAGGAAGACTACTTCCTAGCTTTAATCCAAGTATCCACAACTGAGGAAGACAGCCCCTTCTTCATCAAGATGGAGGTTTCAGCAGCCAAGCCGTCAAAGCCAGAGTTTGTAAATTGGGATGGCGTAGTGAGCCCTGAGTGATCAGAGCTGGCACCAAGGGCAGAGCGTACTGATCTACTGCCAGCTGTACCACGTCTGCGAACCACACTCTTCTTGGCCACCTGGGGGCCACCAGAATTGCTGGCACCCCTTCCAGAGCAATCTTGCGCAGAACCCTGCCCAGCAGGGGAATTGGGGGGGGAAGACATACAGGAACTGAAAGTCCTTCCATGACATTGCTAGCGCATCCGAAGTCAGGGCCAGAGGATCCCTGGACAGAGACAAAAGCTGGAAGCTTGTGATTGTGGCGGGACGCAAACAGATCCACATCTGGTTGGCCCCAACGGTGACACCGAGAATGAAACACCCTGCTGCATAGGGACCATTCTCCCTGGCGAGAGGTCCCCCTGCTCAGAGAGTCCGCCAGGTGATTGTCCACCACCGGGATGTACACAGCTGAAATGCAGGGGACATTGGCCTCCGCCCGAGTCAGGATCAGAGACACTTCCTGGAGGGCCCTCTTGCTCCGGGTCCCTCCCTGATGACTGATGTAGGCAACTGCCGTCTGGTTGTCCGAGCGCACCTGCACAGGCAGGCCCTGAAGATGAGCAGTCAAGCGAGCCAGAACTAATCTGATCGCTCGCAGCTCCAAGACATTGATAGGTGTGTGGGCCTCCTGAGGGCCCCACCTCCCCTGGAACCGCAGGGACTTCCAGAAACCCCCCCAACCTGATAGACTGGCATCCGTGGTGACCGTCTCCCAGGAAGGGGCAAGAAAGGATCTGCCCCCCAAACAGGTTCCTTGAGTCCATCCACCACAAGAGGGACCTCCTGACCAGGGGGAAGAGCACACAGACCCTGTCCATGGACGCTGGGTCCTTGTCCCATACAGACAATAGGTGAAGTTGCAGAGGCCTCAAGTGGAACTGAGCATAAGGGACCGCTTCGAAGCACGCCACCATCAGGCCCACCAGCTGCATCCCCTGCCTGATGGAGGGATGGGGACAAGCTAGGAGGGACTGGGCCTGTGCAATCAGACTGTCCACCTTCTGCTGAGGAAGGAAGATCCTTGACTGAACTGTATCCAGATTAATTCCTAGGAATGGAGTTACCAAGGAAGGGGACAGTGAGGACTTGGGGTGGTTGATCACCCATCCAAATGACTCCAGAGTGGACACCACCAGCTGAGTATCCAACTCTGCCTGATGTAGAGACTGGGAAGTGATGAGTATGTCGTCCAGATAGGGAAGCATGCGGACGCCCTGACATCTGAGCAGAGACATCACGCCAGCCAGCACCTTGGTGAACACCCTGGGAGCTGAAGTGAGGCCGAAGGGCAAGGCCACAAATTGGTAGTGTTGATCCAACAGAGCAAACCTGAGGAACCTTTGATGACCTGGGAACACAGGAATATGAAGGTAAGCATCTTTGATGTCCACAGAAGTCATGAAATCCCCTTGGCGCAGGGAACTGATGGCAGAGCGCAGAGTCTCCATGCGAAAGCGTCTGCCGCTGACAAATTTGTTGAGAATCTTTAGGTCCAGGGTGGGCCTGACAGAACCATCCTTTTTGGGTACTGTGAATAGGTTGGAATAAAAGCCCTTGCCTTTTTCTCTTAAGGGGACCTGGCAGATGACCCCCAGCTCCAGGAGGCCTTGCACTGCTTGCACTAGCTCCTGAGCTGACACAGGGTCCTGAGGAATCCGGGATCTGATGAATCTTGGAGGGGGATCGGCAGCAAACTCCAACTTGTAACCGGAGGACAGTACCTCCTGAATCCACCGGTCTGAGACATGAAGCCTCCAGACGTGAGCCAAGTGCTGCAGCCATCCCCCCGCCCGGATGGGTGAGGGCGGCCCATCATGCCTGAGGGGGCTTGGAGAGGATTTTGCTTTGGGACCCCAGGAGGAGCCAGGACGTCCACGTCCTCTGCCTCTACCTCTGAAATCTCCCCGGGCCCCAGGGAAAGACACCCCCCTTCCTTGTCTTGCACCACGGTAAGGGGAGGATAAGGAACCCTGACCCCGAAAGGGCCGAGGTTGCCGCCTGCACTGGGGTAACCTGCCTCCCTTAGCAAAAAGGTCTTGGCGGTCTCCAAACAGACGCAGTCCCAGTGAGGGCCTTCTTGGCAGCGTTGTCAGCAGCCCACTGGCGCAGCCAAACCAAGCGGCGTGTAGCCACCACGAGGACAGAAGTTCTGGCACACATTCTGATGGTGTCATGCAATGCTGACATTTACAAAAACATCACAACTGGAGAGTGCATTAAACACCTCACAAGGCAAATCATCAGGGGCACTATCAAGCATATTTCTGATAAGGGTTCTAGTGGCCACAGCAGTAATGGCAGAGGCACAGACCGAGCGCAGCGCCATCCCCGCACATGCAAAGGCGCGGGATGCCAGCTGGTCAATACGCCGGTCTTAGTCATCCCGCAGGGTAGTAGAATCAGGGGAATGGGGGGGGGGGGGGGGGGGGATGACCAACATTTAACCACCTCAGTAGGAAAGGGATACTTCCTATCCCAACTCTTTGGAACCCCAGGAAGTTTACTGGGGTGCTCCCATTCCTTGAGCACAAGGTTATGGAAATGTGCCTGCTCTGGAAATTCCAAACATGGTTTTGCTGTATGGAAAAGCTCCCCTCTTTGCCTGGGAGCCTCAACAGGGAGAGAGATAGACAGAACCTCATAAAATCTAGGTCAATAATCTGTCAGTGTCATCCGGGGCCCAGGGGTCAGAGCCAGAATCGTCATGACCCCTTGGTCTCTCATCAGATGAGCCTGAATCAGAAAAGAGCTCCCCTTCATCAGACGGGGTATAGCCACACAGATTCATAAACTCCTCAGTTCCCATAGGGAAAACAGTAACATTAGGCGGCAAGTGCCGCTTCTTAGCAGGGGCCTTACGCGCTAAAGACTTCGCAATAATCTGTTCAACAGTAGCCAGTCTAGAAGACACATCAGGCTGAGAATCCCCACTAGTATGCAACTCAACGGGAGTGAGGTTTAAGCTTGGGGGAGTAGGTGAAGTGAAACGAGGTGCAGCCACAGGCAGGCCAGATTGCAATGCAAGCACCTGCTCAGCACAGGGTACACAGACCCGTGCCTTGTCAGCGTCAGCATGAGGCTGCCCACACGCTACACACAGCCGGTCTTGTCCCAAAGGGACCTGGTAACATTATCCTGAGATGCCTCCATATGGTGATTATAGCGGCGCCATACGCCGATAGGGAATAACGCTATCTAGCAACCCTGGATGCCCCAATAACCCGCTAGGGACGTGGGAGTATAATTTTTACAAGGCCTACAAGTAATATACTAAAAACAGGGCCGGGAGAAGCCAAGCAGGGTTCGTCCCGCCTGAAAGACATAAGCCGACAAGACCTTAAGTACATCATAACAAAAGTGAAGCAGATAAAGCCGCCCGCGAGGGCACTTATGGACCGCAGTAGGTAGGAGTCAGTCGCGCATAGGCCAACCAAGTCAGAAAAGATGGCGTAGGTATACCTCGAGGGGCGGGCCAGTAACAGCGATGACGACGAAGGCACCAAAGACGGGCCCCGCCCCCCGAAGAGAGCGAAGCCAGAAGGCCAACAGCCAATGATGGCGCACCTGCGAGCGGCGGGGGCAAATTTAAAGGCAATAAAGGCAAGTCAGAGAGGCAGCTGACATAAGAATAAAGACGTGAAAGTTGAAAGCACAGACAAGTCCCCCGAAGACTATAAGGAGGATGAGGGAGGACAACGGCCACTTAAATAGGGCCCACCGACAGACAGGGGCAAGGGGCAATAGTGCGGGAGGGGCTCACCATAAGCCTGAACCGCCTACCCTTTGGTGGGGGATTGTGGTGGAGCAGCGCTCCTAAGCACCTAACAGCGGTGCTGCCTACCTTCACCCGACCAGCGCAGCCAAGGCTGGGAGGCATATTATTAGTGGAACGGGTGGGAATAGTCCTACAGGGCCGCAGGTTAATAACCCCGCTCACCTGCGAGTAGAGAGCCAATTTCTCGTCCTTCGCAGACAGACTGTAGAGAAATTCTGGGGAATTTGTGGGAGGTCCCCAAGTATTTTAGGGGCCGGGAGGAGCCTATTTTCGATGTCTCTGCAGTCCAGCGCCATCTGGCGGAGTATATCCCAACTGTAAGTATTAGATTTGGAGCAGGACGTACTGTATAATTAAGAATATACATAACCAGCTCCCGAAATGTCCCTCTTACTGCTGAACTATGGGGTAAACGGTCACCTCCTGAGTCAGTCACATTGACTGGCCATGCTTGCTCTTGTTTACTGTAATGGAGGGGGCATGCCAGGCTGGCAGACATAGAAGTAGCAGGTGGTGCCGTCCCATCCCTGCTCAACCATCTCGGGAGCTGGGAAGTTTTATACGACTGAACTAAGACAGATGTGCTGTGGGGAATAAAAAAGGAGAAGCCAAACCTTTCACTTACCTCTTCTGGGTAAAAATACTGCAGGTGGTTAAGAGGGAAGACTGATTCAAAACCATCTCTAAATGAGTCAAACTGTCGAGAAACACCTTCATTCAGTGCCCAATATATTACAAGCTACAAAGAGAAAGGGGGAAAAAAAAAAAATTCACACATTTTGGATATAAAAAGGGAACATTAAACATAACATGCCCCAGATAACTACTACCCCGTCCCCCGTGAATACTACTATGCATATATAAAAAGGTGAACATCAAGTAAGTAATCTGAAGTGCAAATCCCGACATGCCTCAGTGCAAGGGTAGGCGTCAGTAACAAAGTGATTGGACTTCCAGTTTAAAGGGTCTGTCCAGATAAAATAATAAACCCATACTCCACTTTCTCCCCTTCTAGTACAGCAGAATATAACTGGGTTCAAAGAGAAGTTCCACAATATGAAGACCTATTCTACATTCTCTGGTTACATAGGGGACGCCCCCCCCCCCCCCCCCCCCCCCATATCAGTGTCTGGAGGAGGGTGTGCCAGGCACCACCACCTCTGGACACTGAAAATTCCTAAAAAAGGACTGCACTAGAGGGCGAGGTAAGGGTTACACAGAGCTATTCAGCCTGGACCCTTGCATCACATAAACCCCTCTGTATCGACAAACAAGAAAGCATGACAACCTATATACAAACACAAACCTGCTACCTTGTTCCCTGTCTAGTGTAAATTTGCATACATACAGATATTTTACAGGACCTAAAACTGTAAAAACACTTACCCGTACATACTCATCCAGATTGTATATAGTGACAGGTATATCCTTTCCCCCTTTCTTCAATTCTATGTTGGGAAAACCTGGCAGGGTAAAATCCAACCCCAGATCTTCCACAGAGCAGCCATTCATATTTAGATTCTCTAGTGCAAACTGCAGACTCTCTTTGGTCTAGAATCAAAAAGGGCAAATTATTCTCCTCTTCCGGGTTTAGCTCAATATGTTCTTTAACAACAAACCAGAGAAGCCAGGAAGCAGAGTGCCACCTGGCGGTAGATCAGTGCAGTTTCTACAAGATTCCAACCCTCTATCACACTCAAAATGCACATTTGTAGTGTTGTACAATTTCATGAAATTGCCTGGATGACAGTCCTTTTAAGGTTTTGCGTTTTTTTTCTTATTATGGTGCAATGCTAGAATACTATGGTTTATACAGATTTTAGTCTGGATAGAATAAGGAAAACTTACAATACAGATTTGTTACAGTAAGTTTTTTTTTTTTTTTTTTTTAACAGATTTCGAGCGTGTCAATATCCCCATTCTTCCCATGGTTCACTTCTAAATACCATTATACTAGTTCTCCAATTGGTGCCTATAAAAATACAATTCTGTGATTACTCACCTGTAGAATTGATATTATGAGTATACAGTACGTCCTGCTCCAGATAAGATTCTTTACGTCTGGGTATTACTTCGCCAGATGGCGCTGGACTGCAGAGACAGCGAAATTGGCTCCTCCCAGCCCCTCAAATACCCGGGACCTCCCACAAATTCCCAGTATTGAAAAGCAGTTAAACAAGAAGCCGGGAGAATGATAACATAACCAACCATTAACTAAATAATTAAAGGGGGGTGGGAGCAGCTCAATCACTATTATTTATACAAAATTATTATTATTATTATTCAGGGCCTGGGAACTAATTTACCGCCCAGTTTAACCCTCTCATCAACTAAATATCAAGCAACAAACATGTCTAGCTATGTGGAAAGACAGATTTGGTTGCATATATCTGCAGATACATGTGGAAGCCACACTGCCCCGGCAATGCACTCTGTGTTTAGTGTGGTCCCTACTCTTAATTCTGAGTCCCCAAAGTTGGGACATGTGGCTTCCACATGTATCTGCAGATATATGCAACCAAATCTCTGTCTTTCCACATAGCTAGACATGTTTGTTGCTTGATATTTAGTTGATGAGAGGGTTAAACTTGATATGGTGCACGACACCATCAGGCCCACCAGCTGCATTCCCTGCCTGATGGAGGGATGAGGGCAAAACAGAAGGAACTGAACCTGCGCTAGCAGACTGTCCACCTTCTGCTGAGGAAGAAAGATCCTTGCCTGAACTGTATCCAGATTCATTCCCAGAAATGGCGTCACCAAAGAGGGAAGATTTTGGATGGTTGATCACCCAGCCGAACGACTCCAGTGTGGACATTACCCACTGAGTATCCAGCTCTGCCTGTTGGAGGGACTGAGAAGTGATGAGAATGTCATCCAAATAGGGCAGAATGCGAATGCCCTGAGACCTGAGCAGAGCCATCACTCCTGCCAACACCTTTGTGAACACTCTGGGAGCTGAAATGAGACCGAAGGGCAATGCCACAAATTGGTAGTGCTGATCCTCCAGAGCAAACCTGAGGAATCTTTGATGACCTGGAAAGATGGGAATATGAAGGTAAGCATCCTTGATGTCCACAGAGGTCATGAAGTCCCCTGGACGCAGGGAACTGATAGAGCGCAGAGTTTCCATGCGAAAGCGCCTACATCTGACAAACTTGTTGAGGATCTTCAAGTCCAGGATGGGCCTGACTGACCCATCTATTTTGGGCACGGAGAAGAGGTTGGAATAAAAACCCTTGCCTCTTTCTCGTAAGGGGACCTGACAGATGACCCCCAGCTCCAGAAGGCTTTGCACCGCCAGAATCAGAGCCTGAGCTAACATGGGGTCCTGAGACATCCAGGATCTGATGATTCTTGGGGGCCGCCAGGCAGCAAACTATCTTTTAACCGGAGGACACTACCTCCTGAATCCACCGGTCCGAGACATGATGCCTCCAGACGTGAGCAAAAAGCTGAAGCCGTCCCCCCACCTGGATGGGTAAGGGCGCCCCTTCATGCCTGAGGGGGCTTGGGGGAAGGCTTAGGTTTGGAGCCCCAGGATGGGCCAGGGCGTCCACGTCCTCTGCCCCTACCCCAGAAATCTCCTCAGGCCCCAGTAAAGGAGACCCCTCTCCCCGTTCTGGATCCACGGGGGAAGGAAGGGGGTCCTGGCAGTGCCGAGACTGTCTTCTGCGCTGGGGTAACCTGTCTCCCTTAGCAAACAGGTCCAGGCGGTCCCCAAATAGGCGTAATCCTTTGAAGGGAAAACCAGCGAGAGCCTTCTTGACAGCATTTTCAGATGCCCACTGGCGCAGCCAAACCGAGCGGCGTATAGCCACCACCAAGGCAGAGGCTCTGCCACACATCCTAATGGTATCATCCAAGGCAGAGAGGACATAAGCAACAATACCTCAACGCGAGAGTGCATTATACTCTTCACTAGAAACATCATCAGGAGCTCCATCTAGGACACTCTTAAACAGAGTCCTAATAGCCACAGCTGTAATGGCAGAGGCACAAACCGGGCACAGTGCCGTCCCCACACAGGCAAAGGCATGGAAAGCCAGCTGATCAATACGCCAGTCCTCACTATCCTTCAGGGTAGTAGAGTCAGGGGAATGCATGACAGAATTGGGGCATCCCCCTCGGGAGGGGATTATCAACGTTTAACCACATCAGCAGGAAAGGGATATCTCTTATCCCAACTCTTAGGGACTCCGGGGAGCCTGCTAGGACGCTCCCATTCTTTGAGCACGAGATTATTAAAATGAGATTGTTCAGGGAACTCTAAACGTGGCTTAGCAATATGAAACAATTTCCCCTGCTGCTGAGGAGCCGTGGCTGGGGGAGAGATAGAAAGCACTTCAAAGATCTGAGCCAAAAGCCTATCAGTATCATTTGGGGCCCAGGGATCAGAGTCAGAATCAGCATAACCCTTGGGCCGTTCATCAGAGGATTCTGAGTCAGAACAATTCCCCTTCTTCCAGGGGGTATAACCAGACAGATCAAAGAACTCTTCAGCCTCCATAGGGAAGAGTGTGACATCAGGCGCCAAATGCCTCTTAGCAGAGGCCTTACGCGCCATAGTATTAGCAAGCAACTTTTCAACACTAGCCAATCTAGTAGACACACTTCACTGGGAGTCAGATTTAAGCTTGGGGGAGTAGGCGAAACCATACATGGCGCAGGCCCAGCTGCTGGTAAACCAGGCTGCAGCGCAAGCACCTGCTGGGCACAAGGTACACAAACCCGCACATTGTCAACACTTGTAGGGGACACCCAACGCGCCACACACAGCCGGGCTTGTCCCGAAGGAACCCCGAGCACATTATCCTGAGACACCTCCATATGGTGATTATCATGGCACAATAGGCCGATAGGGATTCACGCTATAAAAGCAACCCGGGATGCCCCAATAGCCAGCTAGGGATGTGGGAGGAATTAGCACACTAGGCCTCAATACGTTTAATAAACTAATAGAGGGGGTAGGGCCGGGAGAAACCAACTGAGTTTGACCCGCCTGTACGACATAAGCGAAAAAACCCCGTAAGCGACATGCATACATAACATTAAAAATATGAATAAACAGCCCGCGAGGGCACTCACGGACCGCGGTAGGTAGGCGCCAGCCACGCAGCATGAGGAAGCAAAATGGCGCAGAGTATACCTCGAGGGGCGGGCCGCGGCGGCGGCGACATAGTCAAAAAGCACCCAGTGCAACCAAAGCTGTGCGGTGACCGGATTAAAGGCAAACCAAGCACACCATACAAAAGTGAATGTACAGAAACACACACTCACCCCCCCCCCCCAGAACTACAAGGGAGAGCAAGGGAGGGCAGCAGCCACCCAACATAGTGCCCACCGATAGAGAGGGGCAAGGGGCAATAGTGCGGGAGGAGCATCCCATAAAGGCTTACCAAGTGCCTATACCGCCTACCCTTTGGTGGGGGATTGCGGTGGAGCAGCGCTCCTAAGCGCCTGACAGCGGTGCTGTCTACCTTCACCAGAACCAGCGCAGCCAAGGCTGGGAGGCAAATTAACAATTGAACGGGTGGGAACAGTCCTACAGGGCCGCAGGCTAATAGCCCCGCTCACCTGCGAGAAGAGAGAGCCATCTTCTTGTCCTTCGCAGTTCAGACTGCAGAGAAGATATGGGAATTTGTGTGAGGTGCCGGGTATTTGAGGGGCCGGGAGGAACCAATTTCGCTGTCTCTGCAGTCCAGCGCCATCTGGCGGAGTAATACCCAGACGTAAAGAATCTGATCTAGAGCAGGACGTACTGTATACTAAGAATAGCCATTCAGTCAGTAACATGTAAAATAACTTATCCATGTCCCCATTAATTACCTGTGATTTATCTTGTTCCAGTCTTTTCTTCTGCCTCACAATGTCTTCAAGGTGGTACACAGACTTTGCCACAACTGGATCAACATGAGTCATGTCATAAGAGGCTAAGGAGGTTTCCTGTCGTAACATCCACTTGTAGAAAGGGAGTCCAAGAGGAATGTCCACCTAAACAAAAATACAAATTCTTTAATTCTGACCTGTAGAATTGGTTTCTCTCTTCTTCCACTCTAGGGCGTCACCGAATCAGATACGAATGGGTTAACTCTTGGCTGAAGGTGGGACTTCAAGATAAAAGGTGTGGTCCCAGCCTACATATACTTCTGGCTGCCAATCGCCCTCCAGTAATTGAAAAGCGGTAGGCTGGAATATCCAATGCCTCTAGAATAGAGGAAGGTAGCTTGCCAACCTGCTCACTGAGCATAGTGGACCCCTGTTCCGGCACAGAATAAGAGTCAAAACTCCCCTCTTCTCTGCTGGAGCAGATTTCCTGAGATTCTAAGGCCACATAAATATCTTCCTCCCCGTAGGAGGAAAAGATTCTGCAGGGGCCATGTGCTTCTGCTTTTCCTTTAAGGATCTAGAGACTATACGATCCTCAGGACTCTGGCGAAGAGATGAGCTTGCTTGGAAAGCCATTGCTTCCAACCTCAATTCTGCCTGAGCAAGAAGCCAGAAGGTGGAGCGGTGATCCTTGAGGAAGCCGACTCTGTCGTCTTTGACCCTTCCACCCCATGGTTTGCACTTGAGGTTTAGGGCAACCTCAGGTAAGCCTGCTCCCAATTTATCTATTGCATTGTATGTCCCAAATGGGGCTCTGAGATTAGAGTTAGGACTGCACCCCACAGAGGCACCTTGGCGTGGTGGTGCAGCTTAAGCATACTTCTGCAGATGTGTGTGACCGAGTCCTCTGTTTTTTAACAAAGCTTAGAGACAGATTGTAGGTTGGTCTGCAAGCTAACAGGGTTGAGTGCTGTGGCTCCTTTAAGACTTTTGAAGCCGACTCTGTAACCTACTTGGAGGGTAGTACATCCGAGGAGGGAGGCTGTAATATATATCTGGACAGTACTGCAGCAGCAGTGTACTCTGGGCAGATGGTGCTGGCCCTTTCTGGCAGCTCTCCGAATGCACAGGGGACATAGATCGACACTCTCTGCTAAGGACCCAGACGCCTCAAATGCCTGTCATTGTGAAGTCAGTCCATTGACTTAACAATGGCAGGCATTTGAGGCATCAGGGTCATTTAGAAGCACTTCCCCTTTAAGAAAAGTAAGGAAAGAAAAATAAAATAAAAAAGGTCCTACCAGATCTCGCTGAGAAATCACGGAGGGAGAGCAGACAGAAGCAGCCCTTTGGCCTGGTGAAGAGCAGGCCAACAGGTGAGGATAAGCAGCCCCGCAAGGAGCGGTGCCCAGGATCAAAAGCTAGCAAGGCCAGAAGACATCAGAGTGCTGCCCCGGAAGCGGAAGTGACATCGCGTTCCTTGACCACGCCTCTGAGCTTTACTCTGGCCACTCCCCCTGAACAATCCGTGAAAAAAAAAACCCTGCAATTTATCCAAAATTGAAAAATGCAACATGCCTCCCTAAGAAAAACAATAGAAAAATATTAGAACCATTGCCCTGATGTACATCCTGCAGGCTACCAGACAAGCCCGTAGCTGGGTGTCACTTATCCACAAACAAACAAAAAAAAGGGAAGATACCCCGTAGCGCCCTCAGGGCCCTGGCCTAGAAGACAGAGAGAGTTAAAATCCACCGCTTTCTGAAAGAATGGCTTTTAAAAAGAAAAAAATACCGTTTTGTGATTACTCACCTTTAAAACGGATATTATAAGTGTGACATACACTCCGCTTCAATTCTTCATGACATTTGGGTTATTCTCCAGTAGAGGGCGAACTTCTGCAGAGATGAATGCAAAAAAGGAGCTCCTTCCAGTCCATAAATACCTGGGACCTCCCACCAATTCCCCAGTGTAAGATAGCAGTAAGGGGACCAGGAAGAACCAAATATAACAATACTAACAACCAAGAAACAATGGTTCATAAAAAGGATCCAGAATACCAAACAGGGTGGGTGAAGCGGAGTGTATGTCACACGTATAATATCCATTTTAAAGGGGAGTAATCACAAAACCAATTATTCCAAGGCTATTATTCCAAGTGTGACATACACTCTGCTTCAATTCTTCATGACATTTGGGACATCCAATAGCAGTGCCCGTCATAGGTGGGAACCATAAACGGTAAAGAACGCACCAACTTAAACCACAGCAGCTTGCAGAACCTTGCGGCCAAAAACAGCATCCGCTGAAGCCCGCACATCAACCTTGTAAAACTTGGTAAAAGTATGAACGGAAGACCAAGTAGCAGCCTTACAAACTTGTTCAACAGAAGCCTGGTGCTGAAAAGCCCAGGACGCACAAAAAGCACGAGTAGAATGCGCAGTGACCCTAAAAGGGGGAGTCCTTCCCTTAGCAGAATAGGCCCCAACAATGGCCTGACAAATCCATTTGCTAATGGTAGACTTGGCTGCCGCCAAACCTTTCCTGGGCCCACAGGGCACCACGAAAAAGGCATCCGTCTTGCGGAAAGAAGAAGTAGTCACCAAATAGTACTTAACACAGCGAACCACATCCAAATTGTGCAAAACCCTCTCCTTGTCATTGCTAGGCTTAGGACAAAAGGAAGGGAGAACAATATCCTGATTGAGATGGAAAGCAGAAACCACCTTAGGAAGGAAATCTGGCTTAAAGCGAAAGACCACATTGTCCTGGTGTCTTTCAAAGTAAGGGGCCTGAATCGACAGAGCCGCCAACTCAGACACGCCGAACAGAGGTAATAGCCACCAAGAAGGCAACCCTTTGAGTGAAAACAGAAAGAGGAATATCCTGTAATGGCTCAAAAGGAGGACCCTGGAGAGCCGAAGGAACCAAATTCAAATCCCAAACAGGAACCATAGCCTTCCGAGGGGGTCGAACATGAGTGACCCCCTGGAAAAAGGTCTTAACCAACGGGTATAAGGCAAAAGATCTTTGGAAGAAAACAGACAGAGCAGAAACCTGCCCTTTCAAGGTACTAAGCTGGAGCCCAAGATCCAGACCATGCTGAAGAAACTCCAAAATCCTAGGGATCGAAAACACCCTGCAAGGCAAGGCCCTAGCCTCACACCAGTCAATATAAGACCTCCAAGCCCTATAGTAAATGCAAGAAGAGGACCGCTTCCTAGCTCTAATCAAGGTCTGAACCACAGCGTCAGACAAACCTTCCTCCTTTAAAATGAAGGTTTCAGCAGCCAAGCCGTCAAAGCCAGCGTTTGTAAATTGGGGTAACGTAGTTGACCCTGAGATAACAGATCCAGAAACACGGGAAGTCGGTACTGATCTACCGCCAGCCTTACGTCGTCTGCGTACCAAACCCTTCTTGGCCACCTTGGAGCCACCAGAATTGCTGGTGCCCCCTCCAGAGCCAGCTTGCAAACTACCTTGCCCAGCATGGAGAAGGGAGGAAACAGGTACAGAAACCCCAAATCCTTCCAAGCAAGGGACAAGGCATCCACTGCCAGAGCTAGAGGATCCTGAGATAGAGACACAAAAGGCCGGGAGTTTGTGATTGTGCCGTGAGGCAAAGAGATCCACCTCCGGAGTCCCGCACTTGCGTCAAAGAACCCGAAAAACCCCAGGGTTGAGGGACCACTCTCCTTGGCGAGAGAACCCCCTGGTCAGGGAGTTCGCCTCCGTGTTTTCCACTCCCAGAATGTAGATTGCCGAAATGCAAGGAACATTGCTCTCTGCCCAATGCAGGATCAGAGAAACTTCCCTGAGGGCACTCCTGCTGCGAGTCCCCCCTTGGTGATTGATGTAGGCTACCGCCGTCCGATTGTCTGATCGAATCTGAACCGGAAGACCCTGTAAGTGCGATGTCAGCCGTGACAGAACAAGCCGGATGGCTCTGAGCTCCAAAACATTGATGGGGTTTGTGAGCCTCCTGAGGACCCCACGCCCCGCTGAACTGATGACTTTTCCAGAAACCTCCCCAGCCCGACAGGCTGGCATCTGTGGTAACCGTCTCCCAGCAAGGAACCAGAAAGGATCTGCCCCTCAACAGGTTGCTCGACTCCAGCCACCACCGAAGAGACTGCCGAACCCCGGGAGACATCCTGAACGGTTGATCCAATGACAGCAGACACCTGTCCCAATGCGTCAATAGATGAAGTTGAAGAGATCTCATGTGAAACTGCGCAAACGGGACCGCCTCGAAGGAGGCCACCATCAATCCCACCAGTTTCATCCCCTGCCGGATAGAGGGGCAAGGATCGGCCAGAAGAAGGCGGATCAGATCCTGAACCCCCTGCACCTTGGTCTGGGGTAGAAACACTCTGGCCTGAATGGTATCCAGATTCATGCCCAGAAATGAAATCTCCCGTGATGGCGAGAGAGAGGACTTGGGGCGGTTGATAACCCAACCGAACCTCTCCAGGGTCGACACCACCTGGTGGGTGTCCAGCTCCGCCTGACGGAGGGAAGAAGCTGAAATCAATAGGTCGTCCAGATACGGCACAATGCAAATTGCCTGAGCTCTGAATAGGGCCATTATGCCCGCCAGAACCTTGGTGAAGACCCTCTGCGCTGAGGTCAACTCGAAGGGAAGGGCTACAAACTGAAAATGTTGATTGTCCACCTCGAGCCTGAGGAATCTCTGATGCGCTGGAAAAATTGGAACATGCAAATACGCATCTTTGATGTCTATGGATGTCATGAAATCCCCTTGACGAAGGGAACTGATGGCCGAGCGCAGAGTCTCCATATGGAACTTCTTTAATCTGATGAATCTGTTGAGGACCTTGAGGTCCAAAATGGGTCTTACAGAACCTTCCTTCTTGGGAACCGTGAAAAGGTTGGAGTAGAAACCCCTGCCTCTCTTCGACGTAGGCACCGGGCATACAACTCCCATGTCCAGAAGGTTTTTCACTGCTAACAGGAGCCCCTGTGCCGCCTGAGGGTCCCCGGGCACCCGAGACCGTAAAAATCTTGGAGGAGGCCAGTACTCGAACTCCAGTTTGTACCCGGAGGAGACCACTTCCAAGATCCAATTGTTTGTGACCTCCCAAACCTCTACCAGCTCTGGCACCTCGAAAGGAAGGATTGAAAGAGCCTGCCCCCCGAAAGGGACGGCAAAGTTTCTTCCGCTGAGGTAACTTACCTCCCTTTGCCACAGCATCCAACTTATCTCCAAACAGCCGCGTACCCAAGAAGGGAAGAGCTGTGAGCGATTTCTTGGCCGCAAAGTCCGCCGTCCACTGACGGAGCCATACCGAGCGGCGCATGGACACCAATAAGGCTGAAGTCCTACTACACATAACAATAGTGTCTTCCATAGCAGCCAAGACAAAATCCATGAACAATTCAAATCTTTTAAGCGTAGTGAACTCAGCGCTGGCCGGATCAAGGTGAGCGTCATTTAACCAGTCCCTAATCAGAGACGTAGCACCCACCGCCACTAGCACAGATGCACAAACAGGCCGCAAGGCCGAACCAACACTGGCAAAGGCATGGCATGCCAACTGATCAAGGCGCCCATCCTCACCATCCTTTAGGGAAGTGGCGTCTGGGGTGTGAAGCACGGAGGAATTGGTCAACCCCAAAACTGGCGCATCGACCTCGGGAGGAGAAGCCCAGCGCTTAACCGCTTCCACCGGGAAAGGATACTTCTTATCCCATCCCTGAGGAACACCCGGAAGCCGACTAGGTTTCTCCCATTCCCTAAGGATCAGTGCATCAAAATGACCCTGGGTAGGGAACTCCAAACGAGGCTTGTGGGCCCCCAAAAATTCCCCCTTCTATAGAGGAGGAGCCTCAGGTGGCGCAATATCCAAAACCTCCAAGAGATGTGACAAAACCGTGGCCATGTCCACAGCATCCCCCAGCGCCTGCCCAACATCAGTCTCGCCAAACCGTACATCGTCAGCCTCTGACTCCTCATACAATTCCCCCTCCTCTAGTGGGGGGAATAATCTGACATATCAAAAGAATCATCATCAATATCCCAAGTCGCCTGGACCGACGACAAATGTCTCTTTTTAGCCTGGGCCTTCTTGCCCACCGCACTAACCATAAATTTCTCGATGCTGGCCAACCTAGCCCAAACATCGGAATGCGACTCCCCGCTAGCACCAATGTCACTTGGGGTACGGATAAGGTGGGGAGGGGAAGGCGATGAAGTGGGGGGCGCCGACACAGAAGGCTGGGCACCCGACTGCCGCGATATGGCCTTTTGTGCACATGGTATACAAATAAGCACATTCTCACCCGTAAGGGATGCCCCACAACCCACACATGACCGGGATTGTCCCAGAGGGAGCCCGAGCCCGGTATCCTGCGGAGCCTCCATATGGTGATTTTTGTGGTCAGTCGCAAGACCGCAGGGAGTTTAAGCAATAAGCAACCTGGGATGCCCCTTAAAAGACCCAGTGGGAGGATTTGTGGTGATCTATATTAAGGCTAGGGACCCCAGGACTAGGAGGAACCCCTTAACATGCATATAAACGATGCAATCAGAAACACACAATGAAGCATCCAAGTCAAAAATAGCCTATATATATTAACATATATAATAAAATATCCATGCACACACAAGCGAAAAAACAGGAGGCCCCCCTGCTGAAGAGGGGCCCCCGCATAAGCTAAGGAAGTGGCCAACAGTCTGTCTTGCTCGCCTTCCTGCAGAGAAGAAACTGGGGAATTGGTGGGAGGTCCCAGGTATTTATGGACTGGGAGGAGCTCCTTTTTTGCATTCATCTCTGCAGTAGGTCGCCCTCTACTGGAGAATAACCCAAATGTCATGAAGAATTGAAGCGGAGTGTATGTCACATTTGGAATATAGAAGGAGAAAAGGAAAATAAATCTGTGCATAAACTTTACAGTCCAATTGCAAGAATGAAACTGGGGGGCAGGTGGCGGGCAAGAAGTATATGTAGGCTGTGAGAGACCACGCCCTTTATCTTGCAGTCCCGCCTTTGGCCGAGAGTTGACCCATTCGCATCGGAAATGTAGAACATGCAGTTAAAAAAAGGTTGTGGTAATCGATTGTTAAATCTTAGATCTAGCAGATCTAAGATCACGGACACAGACCATGATGTGAGTAAACCTTGCTTAGATTTTACACTCAGTCTGGACAATCTTATTATGTGCCCATATTCCTAAAAATGTACACCTGAATGATAAAGACGTCGATGTTGAACAAGGATAGACTAGTTTTTTTCCCTGCTGCTTGTCAGGGTTGGGGCTGAACTCGGCAGCCGTGTTTTTCTACACATTTGAATTCCACTTTTATATAATCTGCTACCTTATAAGCAGAACGTTGGCAAGTACTTACCAGTCTAAAATCCATAATGGCTTTAGCCATTAATTTGCCAAGAAACCGGAACTTCATTTTGACCTTCGCGATATGTGCTGGCTTAGCCGTCCGACCGAAAGGAAGAGCAAACAGCCCTTGCAGACTGTGAATATACTTGGTCCCTTCTTGATTACCTGAAAACAGGAGGCCCCAGATGTGTAATACAGTACATGTGTACAGGACATAACATTTTGGATCAACTATATAGATTGTATATAATCTAGTTCAGACCTGAAACGAGCGGTATGAAAATACCTTTTGGATTAGAAAGTGTAACCTCTTCCCCTCTCCAAAGGCCAAGGTCAGCTCTTTGTAATTCCTGAGATACAAGTGCATAAAACTCCAAAGTGGGTCCTAGTCCAGTCCCAACCTTTAAAGAAAAAATAGCAAGAGGCAGTAATCAATTAGACAGCAGATATTATAAATCTGTCTAGAGAATAACATATAACTTACTTCATTCTCATACTGAATCTCCAGCATGGCACGTGAGCTTCCCAAATCCTGCATTACAGATTCAGCCTGCTTCAGGAGCTCATCTCTATTCACAGTGCGCTAAAAGAGAATATGCACATTAACATTACACTCCGACCTAAGTGCAAAGCCAAGCCGTTTCACATAAAGGGTGTTCAACCAGCGTTTCCAAAGTACTGGGCTGCCCCCTCCCCCACCAATAATTGTTGTTCATATAGAAAACCACCACAGGCTGGCAGACCTGGCCAGTGTTTTACATTTAACGGTACATAAAACCTGTTGACCAGCAGCATCTTAGGTCATCTGGTACCAGTGCAGCATAATGTTAAAGAACAAAGTAAACATTGCCATCAACATTACAATAAGCTTAAATTTGTTTTTGTTAACCAATAGACTAGAACAAAAGGTAAGCTCAGTATTATAACAGAGGTCTTAATTTTGGTAAAACATGCTAATTTGCTGGATACTTGAATGGGATTTCAACAGCTTGGCAAGTGTATTTCGAAGATTAACACATTATAATAACTCTTTGTTGTACAGGAAACGAGGTCAGGCAGTCTCTGGTTAGTAGTTCTGAAGATGCACACTAGCTTGCATGTCCTAACTTAGACACAAGTGGGTGCCAAGCTAATAGACATGCCTTAAATTTGACTTAGTTTCCCCATGTATTTGCAAGTGTGAAAATACAATTCTGTGAAACTCACCTGTAGAATTGTTTTTGATTATATCCAGTCCAGGTCGTCCCAGTGATGACATGTGGGTATTCAGCCCCCAGGGGGCGCTCGACTGCAAGATCAAAAGCTGCAGCTCCTCCCGTCCCCCTATAAAGGCAGGTGTCCATCTATCATTCTCCAGTGGTTAAAAAAACTTAAACAAAAAAGATGACAGGCCGGGAGGCCAAGAAACCATGTTACTTCACATAGCTTCAGCTTGTACTCTCTCTAACAAGACTTAGGAATACAAAGTCCGATGAATAAAAAATGGTAATCACCATAACAGGCAAACCGGAAATAATGAACAAAAGGGTGGGGTGGGACGGCCTGGACTGGATATAATCAAAAACAATTCTAGAGGCAAGTTTCACAGAATTGTATTTTTCCCTATATCCAGTCCAGGTCGTCCCAGTGATGACATGTGGGACATCCAAAAGTAGTGTCCATTTGGGTGGGATCCCCAGTGCGGAACAGCATGTAGTTCATCTCACTACCGCCTGAAGCACCTTTCGGCCAAAAACAGCGTCAGCTGAGGCCCTAACATCCACCTTGTAAAACTTTGTAAAAGTATGAATTGAAGACCAAGTGGCGGCCTTACAAACTTGTTTAACCGATGCCTGGTGCTGAAAAGCCCAAGAGGCACCAATAGCTCTGGTGGAATGAGCTGTGATCCGAAAAGGGGGTTCCTTCCCCTTGGCAGAATATGCTTGCACCACCGCCTGTATGATCCACCTACTGAGAGTGGACTTGGCTGGTGGCAAACCTTTCCTAGAGCCCTCTGTTAGGACAAAGAGAAAATCCGATTTCCTGAAAGACTCAGTCCCAACCAGGTAATACTTAATGGCTCTGACCACATTCAAGGCATGGAGGGTCCTTTGCTTAGAATTAGTCGGTGCCGGACACAAGGAACTTCCTCATTAAGGTGAAAGGGAGAAACGACCTTAGACAAAAAAAAAAATCAGGTTTAAAGCGAAAAACCACCTTATCCTTATGCCGCTCAAAATAGGAAGGCTTCATACAAAGCGAGGCCAGCTCCGATACGTGACGCACCGAGGTGATTGCTACCAAAAAGACCACTTTGAGAGTCAAGATAGGCAATGCAGCATCACACAATGGTTCGAAGGGAGGACCCTGAAGAGCAGACAGTACTAAATTCAAGTCCCACACCGGTAATATGGACTTACGCGGTGGCTGAACATGGGTGACTCCCTGGAAAAAGGTCTTTATCAACCTATGGTTGGCAACGGATCTCTGGAGTATACAGTACGTCTTGCTCCAGACAAGAATCATTACATTTGGGTATTACTCCGCCAGAGGGCACTGGACTGCAGAGACCGCGAAAATTGGCTCCCCCCCGGCCCCCCAAATCCCCAGGACCTCCCACAAATCCCCAGCATTGAAAAGCAGTTAACGAGAAGCCGGGAGAAAAAAAAACAGAACCAACTGGTAACTGTAACAATGATAACGATCACCATACAGGGGATCCTAGGATAATGCAAAACCAAGGGTGGGGTGGAGCAGGATGTAATGTATACTCATAATAACAATTCTACAGGTGAGTAATCACAGAATTGTATTATTTTTAGTATACAGTACGTCCTGCTCCAGATAAGAATCATTACACTTGGGACATCCAATAGCAGTGTCCATAAAGTAGGGTGGGATCCCCAAAGGTAACAGCAGGCAGGTCAGACCACTGCCGCCTGCAGAACCTTGCAGCCAAAAGCAGCATCAGCTGAGGCCTTAACATCAACCTTGTAAAACTTTGAAAAGGTATGAATAGAAGACCAAGTAGCGACCTTGCAAACTTGTTCAACAGAAGCCTGGTGCTGAAAAGCCCAAGAGGCACCAATAGCACGAGTAGAATGAGCAGTAAGGCGGAAGGGAGGATTCTTCCCCTTAGCAGAGTAGGCCTGAATCACAGCCTGACGGATCCATTTGCTGATAGTAGACTTAGCAGGAGCCAGACCCTTCCTAAAACCAGAAGGGACCACAAAAAGGGCATCAGTTTTTCTGAATGTTGCAGTAGCCACCAGATAGTACTTCAGACACCTAACCACATCCAAGGAATGCAAGACCCTCTCCTTAGCATTACTAGGATTAGGGCACAAGAAAGGAAGAACAATGTCTTGATTCAGATGAAAGGCAGACACGACCTTAGGCAAAAAATCTGGCTTTAAGCGAAACACCACCTTGCCCTGGTGTCTCTCAAAGTAGGGGGGGCTGGATGGAAAGCGCCGCCAACTCAGACACACGCCTAACAGAGGTGATAGCCACCAAAAAGACAACCTTGAGAGTAAGAATGGCCAGGGCAGCCTCCTGCACAGGTTCAAAGGGAGCACCCTGCAAGGCAGACAAGACCAAGTTTAAATCCCAAACAGGCAACATAGGCTTACGTGGAGGACGCACATGAGTAATCCCCTGGAAAAAAGTCCTGATCAGAGGATGCTGAGCAAAGGACTTCTGGAAGAAAACCAGGGTAGAGACATGACCTTTCAGAGTACTGAGTTGGAGCCCCAGCTCCAACTCATGCTGCAGGAACTCCAGGATCCTGGGAATAGAGAACACACGACAGGGAAGAGACTTAGACTCAAACCAGTCAATGTAGGCATGCCAAACCCAAATTGAAGAAGACTTCTTTCTAGCCTTTATCATGGTATCAACCACAGAGGCAGACAGCCCCTTCTCCATCAAGATGGAGGTTTCAGCAGCCAGGCCGTCAAAGCTCAGGAAACTCTAAACGTGGCTTGGCAGTATGAAACAATTCCCTCTGCTGCCTGGGGGCCGCAACCGGGGGAGAGATAGACAGCACCTTAAAAATCTGAGCCAACAGCCTATCAGTATCAGGAGTCAGAGCCAGAATCATCATGACCCCTGGGCCTCTCATCAGATGACTCCGAGCCAGAAAATAACTCCCCTTCTTCCAAACGGGTATAACCAGACAGTTCCAAGAACTTATCAGCTTCCATAGGGAAAAGAGTGACATCAGGCGTCAAGTGCCGCTTTTTAGCAGAGGCCTTACGCGCCAAGGTATTAACAAGCAACTTCTCAACACTAGCCAGTCTGGAAGACACATCAGGCTGAGAATCCCCACTGGTATGCAACTCAATGGGAGTCAAATTTAAGCTTGGGGGAGTAGGTGACGCCATACGAGGCGCAGGCCCAGCTACTGGTAAACCAGGCTGCAGCGCAAGCACCTGCTGGGCACAAGGTATACAGACCCGCACATTGTCAGCACTAATAGGGGACACCCCACAAGCTACACACAGCCGGGCTTGTCCCGAAGGATCCCCGAGAAGATTATCCTGAGAGGCCTCCATATGGTGATTATAGCGGCATAATAGGCCGATAGGGATTCACCCTATAAAAGCAATCCGGGATGCCCCAATAGCCCGCTAGGGAAGTGGGAGTAATTTACACACTAGGCCTCACAAGTTTAAAAACTAAATAGAGGGAGTAGGGCTGGGAGAAACCAATAAAGTTCGACCCGTCTGAAAGACATAAGCGAAGAGAACCCCATAAGTGTCATGTATAATGGCAGAGTAAATAAAGCCGCCCGCTAGGGCACTCCCAGACCGCGGTAGGTAGATGCCAGCCAGCAGCGAATCCAAAGAAAAATGGTGCCGGGTATACCTCGAGGGGCGGGCCGCGGAGACAGTGACACGGAACGCGCCCTCCGCGTGCCCCGCCCCCCCCGAAGAGCGCGAAGCAGCAAACGTGACAAGCAGCCAATAACACAGCACCTGAGGTAATGCCGCCGCCAACCGCGGAGCACAGCGGAAGCGCGCGGTTGGCGGCATGTTCAAAAACGCAACCAAATTGGCGTGGAGACTGACACCAACCAGAAGAACATATTACAGTGAAGCACCAAGGCATATACACCCCCCCCCCCCCCCCCCCGAGAGCTACAAGGGAGAGCGAGGGAGGGTAGCGGCCACTTTACATAGGGCCCACCGATAGACAGGGGCAAGGGGCAATAGGGCGGGAGGGGCATCCCATAGAGGCTCACCATATGCCTATACCGCCTACCCTTTGGTGGGGGATTGCGGTGGAGCAGCGCTCCTAAGCACCTGACAGCGGTGCTGCCTACCATCACCCGGACCAGCGCAGCCAAGGCTAGGAGGCACATTAATAATGGAAACGGGTGGGAATAGTCCTACATGGCTGCAGGGTAATAGCCCCGCTCACCTGCGAGGAGAGCCATCTTCTTGTCCTTCACAGTCCGGACAGCAGAGAAATTCTGGGGATTTGTGGGAGGTCCCGGGTATTTGAGGGGCCGGGAGGAGCCAATTTTTGCGGTCTCTGCAGTGCAGCGCCCTCTGGCGGAGTAATACCCAAGTGTAAAGATTCTTATCTGGAGCAGGACGTACTGTATACTAAGAATAAGATGGCTACAGCCGAGACCTGACCCTTGAGGGTGCTCAGCTGGAGGCTCAAGTCTAAACCGTGTTGCAAAAACTCCAGAATCCTAGAAATAGAAAATGTGCGGCAAGGGAGACTCTTGGTCTTGCACCAAGCAAAAATACCATTTTGTGAGTACTCGCCTGTAAAATGGATATTGTCAGTGTGTCACACACCCCGCTTCCCCTTTAATTCTGACGATAGGGTTATCCTCCAGCAGGAGGCGACGTTGCAGAGAGAAGTCTTGAAAAACGAGCCCCTCCCGGCCTACATATACCTGGGACCTCCCACTTAACTCCAATCCAAATCCAACGGTAACCTCAAAATAAAATAAAAGGAAAGCTTCACCATATAGAGGATCCAGGATACCAAAAAAGGGCGGGTGAAGTGGGGTGTGTGACACACTGACAATATCCATTTTACAGGCGAGTACTCACAAAATGGTATTATTCTCAGTGTGTCACACACCCCGCTTCCCCTTTAATTCTGACGATAGGGACATCCAAAAGCAGTGTCCACAAGGGGTGGGTATCAGACAACAAGATGAAGCATAACTTAAACGACTGCAGTCTGCAGAACCTTGCGGCCAAACACAGCATCCGCTGAAGCCCGCACATCAACCTTGTAAAACTTAGAAAAAGTATGAACGGAAGACCAAGTAGCAGCCTTACAAACTTGTTCAACAGAAGCCTGGTGCTGAAAAGCCCAGGACGCACCAACAGCACGAGTAGAATGAGCGGTGATACGAAAAGGGGGAACCTTCCCCTTGGCCGAATAGGCCCCAACAACCGCCTGACGAATCCATTTGCTAATGGAAGATTTAGCCAGAGCCAAACCCTTCCTAGGCCCACTGGGCACAACAAAAAAGACATCAGTCTTACGAGAAGTAGTAAGCAAGTAGTACTTAACACAGCGTACCACATCCAAACCATGCAAAACCCTCTCGTCATTCTTAGGCTTAAGACACAAGGAGGGAAGAACAATATCCTGATTCAAATGAAAAGCAGAAACAACCTTAGGAAGAAAGTCCGGTTTGAAACAAAAAACTACCTTGTCCTGATGCTCTCAAAGTAGGGCGCCTGAATCGACAAGGCCGCCAACTCCGAGACACGCCGAACCGAAGTGATAGCCACCAAGAATGCAATCTTCTGAGTCAAGGTAGAAAGAGCAATATCCTGCAAGGGCTCAAAAGGAGGAGCCTGAAGAGCAGAAAGAACCAAGTTCAAGTCCCAAACAGGGAGCAATGGCTTCCTGGGAGGCCGCACATGCGTAACCCCCTGGAAAAAAGTTTTGACTAAAGGATGAAGCGCAAAAGGCTTCTGAAAAAAGACAGACAAGGCAGATACCTGCCCTTTCAAAGTACTCAGTTGGAGACCAGAATCCAGCCCCGATTGCAGAAAATCCAAAATCCTGGAAACTGAAAAGACCCTACAAGGTAAAGATCTAATCTCACACCAAGTGATATAAGCTCTCCAAGTCCTATAGTAGATGGTAGAAGAAGACCTCTTCCGGGCACAGATCAAAGTCTTAACAACCGAGTCAGAAAGACCCTCTTCTTTAAAGATGAAGGTTTCAACAGCCAAGCCGTCAAACCCAGCGTTGGTAAATTGGGGTAACACAGCCGACCCTGATTGAGCAGATCGGGCCGAAGAGGCAGAACGACCTGATCCACCGCCAGCCGAACGATGTCTGCGAACCATACTCGCCTTGGCCACCTTGGAGCCACGAGAATGGCGGACACCCTTTCCAGAGCCAGCTTCCGTCCACCTTGCCTAGCATGGGTATCGGAGGAAAAAGGTACAGAAACCCCAGATCCCCCCAGCTCAGAGACATGGCGTCCACCACCAGAGCCAGAGGATCCTGGGAGAGCGACACAAAGGTCGGAAGCCTGCAATTGTGACGAGAGGCAAACAGGTCCACCTCCGGTGTCCCCCACCGGAGACACAGAGACTGAAAAACTTGAGGATGGAGAGACCATTTCCCCAGACGGGAAGAGCACCTGCTCAACAGATCCGCTTCCCTGTTTTCCACACCCGGAATGTAAACTGCCGAGAGACAAGGAGGATCAGGGACACCTCTGAGGGCACCCAGACTGCGAGTCCCTCCCTGATGATTGATGTAAGCAACCGATGTCCGATTGTCCGAGCGAACCTGAACCGGAAGGCCCAGAACATGCTGAGTCAAATGAACAAGAACCAGACGGACGGCTCTCAGTTCCAGAACATTGATGGGCAAGTGGGCCTCTCAAGGCCCCCACTGCCCCTGAAACTGAAGATCCTTCCAGAATCCCCCCCATCCCGAAAGACTGGCGCCCGTGGTGACAATTTCCCAAAGAGGAGTCAGGAAAGACCTGCCCCCCAAGATATTGGTCGAGACCAACCACCATTGAAGGGACCGCCGGACCCGGGAGGACAACTGGTAAAGGCCGATCCAACAGCCATGGTCGCCGGTCCCAAGACGCCAACAGATGAAGCTGAAGCGTCCTTGTGTGAAATTGAGCAAAAGGAACTGCCTCGAAAGAGGCAACCATCAACCCTACCACTCATCCCCAGACGGATGGACGGTCGAGGATTGGAAAGAAGGAACCGAGCCAATTCCTGAATCAGAAAAATTTTGGATTGAGGCAGAAACACCCTGTGTTGACAAGAATCCAACCGCATTCCCAGAAAGGACACCACCCTGGCCGGGGCGAGGGAGGACTTGGGATAGTTGATCACCCAACCGAAGCTTTCCAGCGTGGAGACCACCGTCCTGGTGTCCGTCTCCGATTGATTGAGAGAAGGAGCCAAGATGAGAAGGTCGTCCAGATAAGGTACGATGCGAATGCCTTGAGTTCTGAGAATGGCCATCACCCCTGCCAGCACCTTGGTGAACACTCTTGGAGCCGAGGTAAGGTTTAAACGGAAGTGCCACGAATTGAAAATGCCGATCCTCCATCACGAACCGAAGAAAACGTTGATGAGCCTGGCAGATGGGAACATGAAGGTAAGCATCCTTGATGTCTATGGACATCATGAAGTCCCCCTGCCGAAGAGAACTGATGGCCGATCGCAGAGTTTCCATGTGAAACTTCCGTGTACGGATGAACCTGTTGAGGAACTTCAGATCCAGAACGGGCCGAACCGAACCGTCCTTCTTGGGGACTGTGAAGAGATTGGAGTAATACCCGAGGCCCACTTCCAAGTGCGGCACCGGCCGGATGACCGCCATTTCCAGAAGACTCTTCACCGACGTCAGGAGCCCCTGCACGGCCAAAGGGTTGGTGGGCACCCGAGACCAGAAAAAACGTGAAGGAGGGCGAGACTCGAACTCCAGCTTGTAACCGGACGACACCACCTCCCGGAACCGCCTGGTCCCAAACCTGGGAGAAGTGTCGCAATCGTCCCCCCACCCGCACGGGTGAGGGCACCCCCTCATTGCTGAGCGGGCTTGCCAGCAGGCTTGGGCTTGGCCCCCCAGGACTGACCGGGACGGCCACGGCCCCTCCCCCGGGTCCAATCTGCACCCCTGGTAGCGGGAAAGGAGGCCCCTCTGCCCACTCTGGCTCCCCGAAAGGAGGGACTAAAAGAAGCCGCTCCCCGAAAGGAACGACGCGACCTCATGCGTTGAGGCAACTTACCACCCTTGGTAACTGAATCCAATTTGTCGCCAAACAGGCGCAAACCCACAAAAGGAAGAGCTGTAAGCGACTTCTTAGAGCTAAAGTCCGCCGTCCACTGACGCAGCCACACCGACCGACGAATAGCAACCAACAGGGCCGCGGTCCTGCTACACATAGCAAGCGCATCGTCCTGGGCGGTCATGACAAAGGAAATAAACCACACACACTGCTTGAGAGAAAAGAACTCATCACAAGTGGGATCAAGATTTGCGTACAAATTTCTAACAATGGACCTGACGGCCATCACAAGAAGCGCCGAAGCACAAACCGGCCGCAGTGCCGATCCAGCACTGATAAAACCATGGCGAGCCAATGATCAATCCGACGATCCTCACCATCCTTAATGGTAGTAGTGTCAGGGGAGTGCAACACAGCCATGTTAGACAGCCCCAACACAGGGGCATCGACATCAGGGGGAACAGACCAAAGCTTCACCAAATCCTCCGGAAAGGGATAACGCTTATCCCAACTAGGAGGAACTCCAACAAGGCGAGTAGGTTGTTCCCATTCCTTAAGGACAACTCTCACAAAGTGTTGTTGTCTGGGAAACCCCAAGAGCGGCTTGGGCACATCAAACAACAGCCTCAGGCGGCCTCAGGCGGATCCAAAGCCAAAATCTCAAACATTTGAGCCAAAATGGAAGGCGTGTCAAGGAACACCCCCGCAGCCTGATCGCCAGCGGTACCAAACAATTGCTGGTCTGCAGGCTGGTCCGACTCCTCTAGGAGCTCCCCCTCCTCAGCCGGGGGACAATCGGACCAATCCAACACTTCCAACACCTCATCCTCCGGAACAGGCGACGCCGGAGAAAGGTGCCTCCGCTTAGCCGTAGCCTTCTGAGCCACTGTGGCGGAAAACATTTTTTTCTCGAGGCTGGCCAACCATGCACACACCTCGGATTGCGAATCCCCACCTTTGACAACGTCACACGGGGTCCGGATTAGGTGGGGGGGGTTTAGGAGATGACGGAGGTTGCGAGGAGCCAGCAGCCGGAGTGCCGGACTGGCGTGCAATATTCCGCTGTGCACATGGAATACATATTATGACATCATCGCCTGGGAGCGGAGCTGGACAGAAATAGACCATAGGGGGGTGCCGGGGTTTGACCCCGGCTACCTGCAAGCAGGAGACTTCTTTCTTCTGTCTTGTCGCATCTTGCAGAGAGAAAACACTAGGTGTTAAGTGGGAGGTCCCAGGTATATGTAGGCCGGGAGGGGCTCGTTTTTCAAGACTTCTCTCTGCAACGTCGCCTCCTGCTGGAGGATAACCCTATCGTCAGAATTAAAGGGGAAGCGGGGTGTGTGACACACTGAGAATATAAGCATGCCAAACTCTGTAGTATATCATGGAAGAAGACTTCTTCCGTGCCTGAATCATTGACTGCACAACCGTGGGCGACAGCCCCTTGTCCATCAGGATTGAGGTTTCAATAGCCAGGCCGTCAAAGCCAGCGTCCGTAAATTGGGGTGCCGCAGCGACCCCTGTGTGAGAAGCCCTGGGTCGTCGGGCATGATGTAGCAATCTACTGACATCTGAACTATGTCCGCAAACCAAATCCTTCTCGGCCAGCGAGGAGCCACCAGGATAGTTGGTACCCCTTCCTGGGCTGTCTTGCGCAGCACTCTGCCCAGGAGTGGAAACGGAGGGAATGCATACAGAAAATTGAACTCCGTCCAAGGAATCACCAGAGCGTCTGTGGCAATGGCCAGAGGATCTCTTGAGAGGGAGACGAACCCTGGAAGCTTGTGATTGTGTCTGGACACAAACAGGTCCACGTCCGGCTGACCCCAGCTGAGACACAGAGCGTGAAAGGTCTTGCTGCTGAGAGACCATTCCCCCAGTCGCAAGGCGCTCCTGCTCAGGGAGTCGGCCTCCAGATTTTCTACCCCGGGAATGTAGACCGCCGAGATGCAGGGAACATTCTCCTCTGCCCAAGTCAGAATCTGGGTCACCTCCTTGAGGACTCTCTTGCTCCGATTGATTGTCCGAGCGAACCTGGATCGCACAACCCCTTAAGTGGGAAGTCAAGAGAAGAAGCACCAACTGGATCGCTCTCAGCTCCAACAGATTTATGGGTAAACGGTTCTCCTGCAGACCCCACTGGCCCTGGATCTTCTGATTCTGCCAAACGCCTCCCTAGCCTGTCAGACTGGCATCCGTGGTAACTATCTCCCAATGGGGAGTCAGAAAGGACTTGTCCACCAACAGGTTGAGGGAGTCCAGCCACCAAAAGAGGGACAACGAAAATGTTTGTTCCAGAGAATCCTGCATCCAATTACAGTCGGTCAGCAGGTTCAATTGCAGAGGTCTCATGTGAAATTGGGCGAAGGGCACTGCCTTGAAGCATGACACCATTAGGCCCACCAATCTCATCCCCAGACGTATTGACGGGCGCTGACAAGACAGCAAGGCCTGCACCTGCGTCTGGAGGCCTAAAACCTTCTGCCGTGGCTTGACCTGAGCTATGTCTATCGTCATTCCCAGGAAAGATCTCACTGTAGAGGGATTGATAAATGACTTTGGGTAATTGACTACCCAGCCGAAGGCCTCTAGGGTTGACAACACCGTCCGAGTATCGCTCTCGGCCTGCTAAAGGGACTGGGCCGCAATCAACAAGTCGTCCAGATAAGGCAGCACACGAATGCCCTGGTTCCTCAGGATGGCCATGATGCGCCTGCCAGCACCTTGGTGAAGACCCGGGGGGGCTGAGGAAATCCCGAATGGAAGAGCTGCAAACTGGTAATGCTGGTCCTCCAGGGCAAACCTCAGGAACAACGGTAAAATTGTTAGGCCTCTCCCATTCCTTGAAAATCATGTTTCAAGGTTTGGGCCTGCTCCGGAAAAACCCGCCTTTGTCTTTCGGGCCTAAACAAATTACCATACTTCCTCTTAGCCGTTCTGGGAGGAACAATGTGTAGTGTCTCAAACACTGAGGTAAGCAATTTCTCCGTATCATCTGGGAGCCACGCATTCTTGTCCGAGGAAGAACCAGACATACTGTCATCGCCAGCAGAATAATCCACAGTAGAGCAGGAATCATCTGGCAACTCCCCTTCCCCCGCAGAGCCCCGATCACCAAAGAGATCATCATTATCCGAGTAAACGGGCTCGAGGTGCCGTTTCTTACTCGTGGCTTTCTTAGGACCAGTCCGCAAGATCTGTCTCTCGAGATGGGCCAGCCTATGCGCCAAATCAGCATGGGAGCCCCTGCTGGCTCCAGCCTCACTGGGGGCTGAGTGCAGCAGCGGAGGGTCCGGAGAGGCTGCAGGCAGTGAAGGGCTAGGGGCAGGGACGCCCGCCCGGTCATGGTCCAAAAATACAATTCTGTGAAATAATCACCTGTAGAATTGATATTTGTATACAGTACATCCTGCTCCAGATATAGTACTTACACTTGGGTTATCCTCCGCCAGATGGCGCTGCACTGCAGAGACATGCAAAAACAGGCTCCTCCCGGCCCCTCAAATACCCGGGGACCTCCCACAAATCCCCAGCATTGAAAAGCAGTGAACAAGAAGCCGGGAGAATTTAACCACCCAAAACAACTGGTAATGATAACAATCACCATACAGGGGATCCAGAATAATGCAAAAACAAGGGTGGGGTGGAGCAGGACGTACTGTATACAAATAATATCAATTCTACAGGTGAGTATTTCACAGAATTGTATTATTCTTAGTATACAGTACATCCTCCTCCAGATATAGTACTTACACTTGGGACATCCAATAGCAGTGTCCATAAAGTAGGGTGGGATCCCCAACAAAAAAGGTAACAGCAGACAGTTTAAACCACTGCCGCCTGCAAAACCTTGCGGCCAAAAACAGCATCAGCTGAGGCCCTAACATCAACCTTGTAAAACTTTGAAAAGGTATGAACAGAGGACCAAGTAGCGGCCTTGCAAACTTGTTCAACAGAAGCCTGGTGCCGGAAGGCCCAAGAGGCACCAATAGCACGAGTAAAATGAGCAGTAAGGCGGAAGGGAGGACTCTTCCCCTTAGCAGAATAGGCCTGAATCACAGCCTGACAAATCCATTTGCTAATAGTAGACTTGGCAGGAGCCAAACCCTTCCTAGGACCAGAAGGGACCACAAAAAGAGCATCAGTCTTCCTGAAAGCCGCAGTGACTACCAGGTAATACTTCAGACACCTGACCACATCCAAGGCATGCAGAACCCTTTCCTTAGCGTTGCTAGGATTAGGACACAATGAAGGAAGAACAATATCTTGATTCAAATGAAAAGCAGACAACACCTTAGGCAGAAAGTCTGGCTTAAAGCGGAAAACCACCTTATCCTGGTGTCTCTCAAAGTATGGGGGCTGAATAGACAGAGCCGCCAACTCAGACACACGCCTGACCAAAGTATTAGCCACCAGAAACACAAACTTGAGGGTAAGCAAAGCCAGAGCAGCATCCTGAATAGGCTCAAAGGGAGCACCCTGCAAGGCAGACAAAACCAAGTTCAAATCCCAAACAGGGACCATATGTTTATGTGGGGGACGCACATTAGTAACCCCCTGAAAGAAGGTCTTAACCAAGGGATGCTGAGCAAAATACTTCTGAAAGAAGACAGACAGGGCAGAAACCTGACCCTTCAGAGTACTGAGTTTTAGACCCAACTCCAATCCATGCTGTAAAAACTCCAGAACCCTAGGGACTAAGAACTCCCTACAGGGAAGAGACCTAGACATTGACAGAGCATCCGTGGCCAAGGCCAGAGACAAGGAGACAAAGGCCGTGAACTTGCGATTGTGACGGGATGCAAACAGATCCACATCCGGTAGACCCCAACGGTGACACAGGCCTGCACCATGGTATCCACCACCGAGGCAGACAAGCCTTTCTCCATCAAGATGGAGGTTTCAGCAGCCAGGCCATCAAAGCCAGAGTTTGTAAATTGGGATGGCGTAAGGAGCCCTGAGTGAGCAGATCTGGCGCCCCTGGCAGGACGTACTGGTCTACTGTCATTTGTACCACGTCTGCGAACCACACTCTTCTTGGCCACCTTGGGGCCAACAGAATCACTGGCACCCTTTCCAGAGCAATCTTGCGCAGGACCCTGCCCAGCAGGGGGAACGGAGGAAAGCCATACAGGAGCCGAAATTCCTTCCATGACATTGACAGAGCATCCGTGGCCAAGGCCAGAGACAAGGAGACAAAGGCCGTGAACTTGCGATTGTGACGGGATGCAAACAGATCCACATCCGGTAGACCCCAACGGTGACACAGGGACTGGAATACCCTGTTGCAGAGGGACCACTCCCCCTGACGGGGACAGACAGGGCAGAAACCTGACCCCAACGGTGACACAGGGACTGGAATACCCTGTTGCAGAGGGACCACTCCCCCTGACGGGGACAGACAGGGCAGAAACCTGACCCTTCAGAGTACTGAGTTTTAGACCCAACTCCAATCCATGCTGTAAAAACTCCAGAACCCTAGGGACTAAGAACTCCCTACAGGGAAGAGACCTAGACTCACACCAATCAATGTAGGTACGCCATACCCTATAATAGATGGCAGAAGAAGTTTTCTTCCTAGCCTGCACCATGGTATCCACCACCGAGGCAGACAAGCCTTTCTCCATCAAGATGGAGGTTTCAGCAGCCAGGCCGTCAAAGCCAGAGTTTGTAAATTGGGATGGCGTAAGGAGCCCTGAGTGAGCAGATCTGGCACCCCTGGCAGGACGTACTGGTCTACTGTCATTTGTACCACGTCTGCGAACCACACTCTTCTTGGCCACCTTGGGGCCAACAGAATCACTGGCACCCTTTCCAGAGCAATCTTGCGCAGGACCCTGCCCAGCAGGGGGAACGGAGGAAAGCCATACAGGAGCCGAAATTCCTTCCATGACATTGACAGAGCATCCGTGGCCAAGGCCAGAGACAAGGAGACAAAGGCCGTGAACTTGCGATTGTGACGGGATGCAAACAGATCCACATCCGGTAGACCCCAACGGTGACACAGGGACTGGAATACCCTGTTGCAGAGGGACCACTCCCCCTGACGGGGACAGACAGGGCAGAAACCTGACCCCAACGGTGACACAGGGACTGGAATACCCTGTTGCAGAGGGACCACTCCCCCTGACGGGGACAGACAGGGCAGAAACCTGACCCTTCAGAGTACTGAGTTTTAGACCCAACTCCAATCCATGCTGTAAAAACTCCAGAACCCTAGGGACTAAGAACTCCCTACAGGGAAGAGACCTAGACTCACACCAATCAATGTAGGTACGCCATACCCTATAATAGATGGCAGAAGAAGTTTTCTTCCTAGCCTGCACCATGGTATCCACCACCGAGGCAGACAAGCCTTTCTCCATCAAGATGGAGGTTTCAGCAGCCAGGCCGTCAAAGCCAGAGTTTGTAAATTGGGATGGCGTAAGGAGCCCTGAGTGAGCAGATCTGGCACCCCTGGCAGGACGTACTGGTCTACTGTCATTTGTACCACGTCTGCGAACCACACTCTTCTTGGCCACCTTGGGGCCAACAGAATCACTGGCACCCTTTCCAGAGCAATCTTGCGAAGGAAAGCCATACAGGAGCCGAAATTCCTTCCATGACATTGACAGAGCATCCGTGGCCAAGGCCAGAGACAAGGAGACTAAGGCCGTGAACTTGCGATTGTGACGGGATGCAAACAGATCCACATCCGGTAGACCCCAACGGTGACACAGGGACTGGAATACCCTGTTGCAGAGGGACCACTCCCCCTGACGGGAAGTCCCCCTGCTCAGAGAGTCTGCCAGTAGATTCTCTACCCCCGGGATATACACAGCCGAAATGCATTGAACATTGGCCTCCGCCCATGTCAGAATCCGTGACACCTCCTGGAGGACACCTCTGCTCCGGGTCCCTCCCTGATGGTTGATGTAGGCAACCGCCGTCCTGTTGTCTGAGCGCACCTCCACAGACATTCCCTGCAGGTGATCGGTCAACTGCTCCAGTACCAACCTGATTGCCGTAGTTCCAGAATGTTGATGGGTAAGTGGGCCTCCTGAGGGCCCCACCTCCCCTGGAACCGCAGGGACTTCCAGAATCCCCCCCAACCTGACAGACTGGCATCTGTGGTGACTGTCTCCCAGGAGGGGGCCAGGAAGGACCTGCCCTTTAGCAAGTTCTCGTGGTGGCTGGACCACAAGAGGGACCCTCGGACCAAGGGGGGAAGCACACAAACCCCATCCAAAGACGTGGGGTCCTTGTCCCATACTGACAGAAGGTGAAGCTGCAGAGGCCTCAAATGGAACTGAGCAAAGGGCACTGCCTCGAAGCTCAGTATCATCCGGGGTCCAGTGGTCAGAGCCAGAATCATCAAGACCCCTTGACTTCTCGTCAGATGACCCTGAGTCAGAGAACAGCTCCCCTTCGAGGGGGTATGGCCATATAGATGCAAAAACTCATCAGACACCGTAGGGAAAAGAGCGGCATCAGGGGTTAAGTGCCGCTTTTCTGCGGTGGCCTTACGCGCTAAGGTATTAGCAAGCAATTTTTAAACACTGGCCAGTCTAGCAGCCACATCAGGATGAGAATCCCCGCTTGTATTGGGGGTTAGACTCAGGCTTGGGGGAGTAGGTGAAGTGAGGCGAGGTGCAGGCCCAGCCACAGGAGGGGCGGGAAGTACCATTAGCGCCTGCTGTGCACAAGGAACACAGACCCATGCATTGTCACTGCTGATAGGCGAGACCCCACAAGCTACACACAGCCGGGCTTGTCCCGAAGGAACCCCGGTCACAATATCCTGGGATGCCTCCATATGGTGATTAATAGGCACAATAGGCCAGTAGGAATTGACGCTGGAAGCTACCCTGGATGCCCCAATGACCCGCAGGGAAGTGGGAGTAATTATACTAGGCCCAACTGGCAATTACACCGGGCCGGGAGAAGCCACTGGATTCAACCGCCTGAAAGACATAATGAGAATAAAGGGTGTCAGAACCATGCACAGTAAGCAAGGAGCATGAAAATCGCCCGCGAGGGCACTTACAGACCGCGGAAAGAGGGGGACCGTTACCACGCGTGCCTACCATCAAAATGGCGCCAAGCGAACTTTGAAGGGCTGGCCAGAGCGGCCTGTGACGCGGAGCGCGCCAAGCCAGGTACCCGCCCCCCAGAAGAGCGCGAAGCTCTAAGACAGTAGACAATGTTGTCATGAGGAGCGAAGTGTATGACACACTTAGAATAGATGATTTGCCAATGATGACGCCGACGCCCGGCGCAGCACATCCAATGAAGGAAAGGCGCGCGGCGGCGGCAGATACACAAACAATGCAAATCAGCGCGGCATCTGACACCAAGTATACAAGTCAAAGGACATTACTAAGGCCGTAAGCGTGAAATCACAATACAATGAGACCACACCCCCCCCCTTTCTTTCCCCCCGAGCTACAGGGGGAACGAGGGAGGATGGCGACCCTTTGTACAGGGCCCACCGCTACACGGGGCATGGGCAATAATGCGGGAGGGGCATCCCCTAGAGGCTCACCATCAGCCTAAACCGCCTACCTTTTGGTGGGGGACTGCGGTGGAGCATGGCTCCATAAGCACGCATGGTGCTGCCTACCTTCACCCGACCAGCGCAGCCCAGGCTGGGAGGCACATCACAAGGAGGACGGGTGGGAATAGTCCAACAGTGCCGCAGGCTTTAATAGCCCCGCTCACCTGCGAGAGAGTGATACTTCATGTCTTCGCAGTCAGCATTGCAGAGAAATCTGGGGATTTGTGGGAGGTCCCCGGGTATTTGAGGGGCCGGGAGGAGCCTGTTTTTGCATGTCTCTGCAGTGCAGCGCCATCTGGCAGAGGATAACCCAAGTGTAAGTACTATATCTGGAGCAGGACGTACTGCATACTAAGAATATAATGCCCCTGGCGCAAGTGGTACAAACAGTGCTGAATCCGCCCAAAGGATTCCTACTGCACAAAGGACAGAGCTTTCCCTGCCCAGATGGGGCCCCCAGCTCACTATCCCCAGATGCCTCCATTATGGTGATTAAAAATGGTCAATCGATAAGGTTACAAGACGCTAATGGCCCAAACCTACAATGATCCGGTAGGAACCACAACCCTCAACCACAAAGCCCACGACCAATACAAGAAAGGGGAGAGAGGCCCATCAGAATAAGCAAAAGCAATTTGGCATAACAGTCATACAAAAAGAGGGACTCAGGACACTGACAGAGGGACAGTCCTTGGAGCCGACGATGCAGAAGATCCCCCAGCAGCAGCAGTAGAAGGGGCGCAAACAGCCAGCGAGAGCAAGCCCCACCGCAGAAGCAGCAACGACTCAGCAGCACACACAGAAAACGAGCCTTCCAGAAGCGTTCCTTGAGGGGCGGTCGGCGCTGTGATGACGCGGAACGCGTCAGCGCCCGGCCCTGCCCCCCCTGGCGGCGCACAAAGACGTGCCTGTCCATCATCAGCCCTCATGCTGCATGGCCTACACGGTCATTAAAAGCATGTCCGCGGGGGTCCGCGGCCCAGCTCTAACAGCGCAGCTCGCACAGCGCAGCACCAACGGCTCCCCCCCCCCCCGTGGCGGACAGCGTCGCAACAGCGGCGAGCGAAGGCCCGCGGGGTACGGCAACCCCTCAAGCAGGCAGCTACGAGGAAGCGAGAGAGGTAAGTATGCTCATGCTCCAAAGGACCAGCAGAGCCTGCAAGGAGTCAACAGTGAAACAACACAGTAAAAAACACAAGTGCCAAAACACCAATAAAGCTTGTGGGCAGGAGGATACATTACAGATGACTAGTGGTCCCCCCCCCCCCCCCCAGGCTCACTATAAGCCTGTGGCCTGCTACCCTTTAGTATAGGGTCTGCGGCCCAGAGGCAAGCTCTGCCGAACGCCAATCGACCCCGGTGTTCACCCTACCGGCACAATCCCGTAGCAGCCAGCGGCTGGGAGGCAAGAGTGGGTCAGAAGGGATCAGTGGAAATAGGGCCCGCAGCGGCCGACGGGCTAAGAGGCCCCGCTCGGCTGACATTATCTGAGAGAGTATCCAAACGATCTTCTGCAGCCAAGACTGCAAGATGAACAACTGGAGAATGATAGAGGGACACCTGCCTTTATAGGGGGCCGGGAGGAGCTGCAGCTTTTGATCTTGCAGTCGAGCACCCCCTGGGGGCGGAATACCCACATGTCATCACTGGGACGACCTGGACTGGATATAGGGAAAATTAGGTTAGCGAGTCATCGGCTCTGGTTCTACAATGTGGGGGGGGGGGGGGGGGCATAAGGTGTTGCAGACTGTGGTGAACCCCCTCTCCGGGGGTCTAAGCTTGAGGTGTCAGTGCCGTTGTTCTTGGTTAAGTTGGTGCTGTTGGCTGTTCTTGCACGGTCCCACCCTTATTGAGGGCACGGCTTTGGGACGTCCCATGCATTTCTACTAGTGGTGCCCCAGAAAGGAATAGATGAGAAAAGGGGAATTTGTGTACTTTCCCTTTCTCGTCCTTTTGTTTCCCTTTTCTTCTAGGTTGTTGTTATAACCACATTGTAGAACCAGATCCAAAAGCTCACTTACGAGTCAGTTGCTCATGCTGGGCACCTCTGCAACAAACACGTAGCCACCCCAAAAATCGATGGCACTGGAGCAGCATCAGCAGATGCCCTGACATCAGGTCTGTAAAACTTGGTGAAGGTGTGGAGAGACTACAGGTCACCGCCTGGTGTTGGAAAGCCCAAGACACGGCACTCGCCCCGGAGTGGTGACCAGGAAGGGTGTCTCCTTTCCTTTTGCAGGATTAGGCTTGTATGACGGCTTGCCTGATACATCTGCTAAGAGTGAACCTGGCAGCCGACAGGCCCCTCCTTGGTCTTTGTCAGATCACGAACAAGACATCCGTCTAACGTACCTAAAGAGTAGCAGCCAAGTAATACTTTAATGCCCTGACCACATCGAGGGAACGCAGGAGTCGATCCTTATGGTGAGTGGGGCGTGGGCACAAGGAGGGTGGGAGGGAGAGACCACCTTGTGCAAAAATCCTGCTACACATGAAATACCACTTTGTCTTTATGCAACACCAAAAGGGGGGATCTGATCGAAAGTGCTGCCAGCTCTGAAATCCGCCAGATGGAAAAAAGCCACCTTCAACCCGAGTGTCGTCAGGGAAGCCTCTGCCATGACAGACACACTGCCAGCCACAAATTCAGGTATTGCGGGACATTGTCAATATGTAGCGACAATTCAACGTCTGCACAGTCCTGCTCCATTTCGATAGGAGCAGCATCCGTAGAGGCCTGGCATGGAACTGGGCATACAGAACTGCTGTGATGGTAGAACCCATCAGGCCAAGGCAATGCATGCCCTGTCTTATTGTGGAATGTTCATCTATCAGCAGCGACCTCATCGCCCACCTCTGCACCGGAAGAAGGACCAGGGTCTGTCATACCTAGATAGGTCACCGCCATGGAGTGATCCACCAGGGACTTGGGGTAGTTGATCACCCACCTGCGTGGACAGGACTATGCGAACATCCCGCAGTGCCTCTGCAACAGATGGGGCTTGGATGAGCAAGTCATCCAGGTATGCTGTGATGTGCACACCCTGCCTCCGCAGCTGTTTTTTTTTTTCTTATATGGGTTTACGGTCCCTTTAACTCCTCCAGAATGATTTGTTGCAGGACCCATTGTAATAAGGTAAGGGAGCAAGAGGTTGATCAACAAGAATTTCTTCCACAGGTTTCAGACCTCGCAGGTTAAAGGCATATGACAATCTATGACATGCCCCGATAGGAGGATGAAAGCAAAAAAAGCTTTTTTGGGAGTACTGTCTTAAAATGTCTGTTGGTCCAGGACCTCGTCTAAGGAAAGAAGGTGATCATCCATTATCACACTCCAGTGAAAAGGTGACAGAGCAGGATCAAGGACCGCAAACACCAAAGAAGGAGAACCTGACCAGGTGAAAGGGGTTACAGACCCAAACACATCCAGTAGTTGCACAGATCTTGAGTGAAACTGAACAGTTGGATGGCTTCACATTCAAGACTAAGCCTTTCAAATAGGATCTTATAAAGGATCACACAAACATCCTGTTCTATTGTACAGAACCACAAACCAAAAACCCTGAATACTTCCAATGACTAGGGGCATAAAAAATAAGGCCCCATGATGTCCAGGGAAACTTGATATGTCAGGGACAATAGGGCCAACCTCAGATTCCATTCTGAAAAGGATTGGACAAAATCCAGGAGATGGTGAAAACACTGAAAAAACTAAAAAAAGCTGAAACTGTTTTGTAGCCAAATATAACACCCACCCTGATGCAGGTGTTCAAGGTGTATTCTTCAAAGACCTCCAGAAATGTATATCGCCACCACACCCCCAACAAAAATGGGCTATGACACCTGGTAAGAGCAATCTCTTGAGAAAAGACTTAGGGAGTAGAAGAGGACTATTGGCATCCCCTCTTCCAGTGTGCTATTTATTAAACTCTCCAGATCTTAGTATAGGCCACCACCCAGGCAGTTCAGCAAGGCCTTTATCGCTTAGTATCACAGTCTAAAAACATCTCAACCAGATCCCTGCTTACACACTGCGCACACATGAGACCGCAGCAACATTGAGTTCGGGGAGCTGTGCATACATGCCAACCCACCACCGGCAGATAAGTAAGCACATGATGTGATTGTCACACACGCAACCTAAGAAAGGCAAGTATCAAAGCCTGATTTTAAGGCATCAGGAGCTTGATTGTATTTTAATTGTAATTCCCCAGGGATAAGCATACAGAAAATAATTTTTTTACTTTAGGTCTAATCTAAAATCCCCGGGCAATCTTTTTCTGTTTACACCTAAATTAAAGCAGCCCATGGGGTTTTCTTAGTTTTCACTCCATCATACAAAGAAGCCCCTTATGAAACCTGTGTGTGTGTGTGTGTGTGTGTGTGTGTGTGTGTGTGTGTGTGTGTGTGTGGTGCTAAGAATATCTGCCTAATTTGATGTTTGGATGACAGTGGAGGGGTGGGGGATGCAATGAGGGTCACTGCGGAAATTCAAACCTTAGGTATGATTTAAAGTAGACTAAAGCATCTAAGTTTTTCACACTGCAGGCTAGACCTTTTCCAAGAACCTTTCTTAGCAAGAGAAAAAAAAAAAACAGATCATTTCAGTTGGAAATCACAGAACTAAAACAGCCTGCATTCCCCAATCTATGTTTGCAACTTACTTTTTTCCTGTCCAGTCGTGGGGCCACTCTGCTGTCCTGAGAGTCGGACTGGTTGATCTCAGGATTAGTGTCTAGCAGCCTCTGCATTGCCCGATCTCTATCAAAGGCAGTCACGTAGAACAGCATTTGCCGTGTGTCAAATGGGAAAAAAAATGGACTGAAAAACACAAATATTTGATTTTATATAGTCATTAGGACATCTTTACAAAAAAAAAAAAAAAAAGGCAGTTTAGCCACTAAAATAAGACACAGAATGTAAGTGTTGCTTTTAATTGAAATAAGCAAATGACAAAATTCAGCACACAGGCATGAATAGTAATATTGAGGCATCCCGATATATTTTTTATAGTCATCTCACATACAATGCCACAAAACCATTATCAAAAAAAATGTTCCGTTTGCTCAACTGCCAAGAATCAAAACGTAGCAGAAAAAGTAGTGGCTGACTGAAAAAAGTTGAAAGATAGAAATTTTACCAGCTTTTCCCAAGTTCGGTTAGCCAGGTGGGAATGTTTCCTGTCATTATGACCAGAGGATCCTGCAGCTGTCTGTTGGCCTTTGCTGTCAGCTTACTATTGATAAACTCAGCTGTAGTGATTATCTCTTTACAGATGGCATTCTGGAAAATACGATTAGTAATTGGTAATATATAAAATGGTATTAAAAAAAAAACAATTACAAATGGCTCCAGTTAAAGGTCTAGGAATTAGATTACTGGCCAGTTTAAAAAACAATAATACAATTCTGTGATTACTCCCCTGTAGAATTGATTTTATGGAATCCAGCACGGGTTGCTTCATCTGTAATTCTTCACATTTGGGTAATCCGCCACCGGGTGGCGCAGTCGACTGCAGAAAGACTTGTGGCTCCTCCCGGCCCATAAAAGGGCAGGAATTACCCAGAAACCCCAGTGTTTGAAAAGCAGTAATGCAAGAAGCCGGGAGGCAATACATGTTAGAAAAATATAGCCAAAAAAAAAGAACTCTCTCAACAAAAATCACTATAACAAGGCAAAAGAGGATAACGATAACAAGGGTGGGATGAAGCAACCCGTGCTGGGTAATCACAGAATTGTATTTTTCTGGAATCCAACACGAGTTGCTTCATCTGTAATTCTTCACATTTGAAACATCCAACAGCAGTGTCCATGAAGAAGGGAGAGATCCCCAGTGAGCAACAGCAGGCAGTTCAAGTCACTACTGCCTGAAGCACCTTGCGGCCAAAAACAGCATCAGCTGAGGCCCTAACATCAACCTTGTAAAACTGTAAAAGGTATGAACGGAAAACCAAGTAGCGGCCTTACAAACTTGTTCAACTGAAACCTGGTGCTGAAAGCCCAAGAGGCACCAATAGCCCTAGTAGAGTGAGCAGTAACACGAAAAGGAGGGTCTTTCCCCTTGGCAGAGTACACTTGCACCACCGCCTGTCTGATCCACTGATAGTGAATTTGACGAGGGGCAAGCCCTTCCTAGGTCCGACTTCTGAAAAGACTCAGTGGCGACCAAATAATATTTGAGCGCCCTAGCCACATCCAGGGAATGAAGAGTTTGTTCCTTAGAATAAGAAGGAGCAGGACACAAGGAAGGCAAGACAATGTCCTCATTGAGATGAAAGGCAGACACAACCTTGGGCAAGAATTCCGGATTAAGACGGAACACCACCTTATCCTGAAGCCGCTCAAAATAAGGAGGCTTCATAGAAAGCGCCGCCAGTTCCGAGACGCAACTCACCAAAGTGATAGCAACCAAGAAGGCCACCTTAAGAGTCAGAGTGGACAGAGAGGCATCGCCCAAGGGTTCAAATGGTGGACCCTGAAGAGCATAAAAGCACCAAAAAACCCAAGACAAGAACAGGGACACTTCCTTGAGGGCTCGTTTGCTCCGAGTCCCACCCTGATGATTGATGTAAGCGACAGCCGTCTGATTGTCCGAGCAGACCTGGACCGCACAACCCCGTAGGTGGGGAGTCAACTGGAAGAGAACCAACCTGATCGCTCTCAGCTCCAGGAGATTGATAGGCACGTGGGCCTCCTGAGGGCCCCACTGGCCCTGGAACTTCAGCGATTGCCAAAACCCTTCCCAACCGGTCAAACTGGCGTCCGTGGTTACAATCTCCCAGCACGGAGGCAGAAAGGACCTGCCCACTAGCAGATTCCTCGAGTCCAACCACCACGAGAGGGACTGTAAGGCCAGTGGGGGCAGAGTGAATTCCTGCTCCAGGGACTCCTGTGTCCGATCCCAAACGGACAAGAGATTCAACTGAAGAGATTTCATGTGGAACTGGGCAAAGGGTACAGCCTCGAAGCAAGACACCATGAGTCCCACCAACTGCATCCCCGGACGGATGGAGGGATGAGGGCATGATAACAAGGCCCGCGTCTGCATCTGAATGTCCTCCACCTTCTGCTGAGGAAGAAACATCTTGACCTGAGAAGTATCCAGCATCATGCCCAGGAAGGACCTCACCAATGACGGAGAGAGTGAAGACTTGGGATAATTGATTACTCAACCGAAGGACTCGGGGGTGGACACTACCACCTGAGTATCCCTCTCGGCCTGATGAAAAGATGGAGCAGCAATCAACACGTCGTCCAGGTAAGGAAGAATGTGAATGCCCTGGCTCCTCAGGAGGGCCGTGCAGGTAGGCATCCTTGATGTCCACCGTGGGCATGAAGTCGCCTGCCGAAGGGAGTTCACCGCCGATCGTAAGGTCTCCAAGAGGAAATGTTTGAACCTGACAAATCTGTTGAGGCACCTTAGATCCAGGATGGGTCTCAGGGAGCCGTCCTTCTTGTATCCGGAGGACACCACCTTCTGAATCCACCGGTCTGAGACGCGTTGTCTCCAGACGTTAGCAAAGAGCCGAAGCTGTCCCCAGCCGGATGGGTGAGGGCGCCCCCTCATGCCTGAAGGGTCTTGGTGGGGGGTTTGGGCTTGTATCCCCAGGAGCGACCGGGACGACCACGGGATCTACCTCGTCCCCAAGAATCTCTACGGCTACCTGGGAAGGAGGAGCCACATCCCCCACGGGAAGAGCGAAGGGATGAAGACCCCCCGAAAGGGCTGAGAAGGCTTTCTACGCTGAGGGAGCAGACCATCTTTGGCCAATGCATCAAGACACTCCTCCAAATAAACAAAGTCCCGTGAAAGGAAGCCCAGTGATGGACTTCTTCGCTGCGGCGTCAGCCGCCCACTGACGCAACCAGACAGACCGACTCATAGCAACCAACAGGGCCGAGGCCCTACCACCAAGCCAGACGGCATCATCCATGGCAGATAACACAAAGGTAATAAAGCAAAAGCTCCTTGTACTCATCCACTTGCTTGCGAGATCTAGCGGCTTCAGCAAGGCGCCTAATCTTCTTGATGGCAATGGCAACAATAGCCGCGGCACAGACCAGGCGCAGGCCAGCCCCCACAAAGGTGAAGGCATGGCAAGCTAGTTGATCTATGCTACTCTCAGCATTGTCGCGTAAGGTAGTGGTGTCGGGAGATGGCATAACATTAGTATTAGACAGTCCCAGAACGGGAGCGTCCACCTCCGGGGACAAGACCAAGACGAACCAACTCAGCCGAGAAGGGATACCTTCTATCCAGTTCCTTAGGCACCGAGGGCAATCTATTGGGTCGTTCCCATTCTTTAAGGACCATCTTGAAAAAAACTCCCTGCTCCGGGAACTGTAAACGTTGCCTGTCAGGGCGGAAAAGCTCCCCGTGCTTCCTCTTTGCCACCTTAGGGGGGACAATGTGTAAGGTATCAAACACCGCCGACAACAGTCTATCAGTATTATCTGGGAGCCAAGTGTCCTCGCTGAAGAGGACCCGGGGTCACTATCAAAATCGGCATGGCGATCCCCGGAAGAGTCGGAATCATGGAACAATTCCCCCTCCATAGAATCACGGCCGCCATAGGTATCATAAGCGTCATCATTATCGACAAGGAGGGACAAGTCCGTTTCCAAGTGCCTCTTCTTACTAGAGACCTTGCTGGCGATTGGACGGGCCAACTGCCACTCAAGGCTGGCCACGCGCAGCGCCAGGTCCGAATGAAACCCTCTGATGGCTTCACCCTTGCTGGGGGCTAAATGCAGGTGCGGGGGAGTAGGAGATGCTGTGGGCAGGATAGGACTGGGGAGAGAAGCGCTTGCCCCAGCCTGTTGGGAAAATTGACACTTTGGGCGCAGGGGACACAAACCGCGCTGCGACCACTCAAAGGGGATGCCCCGCACATGAGACACAGCCGAGGCCCGCCCCGAAGGGCCCCCAAGCTCGCTATCCCCAGAAGCCTCCATATGATGATTACAGTAATAGCACAATAGGCCAAGCACGGGAGAACAGGGCTAATAAACCCCACCCAGGATGCCCTCAAGGGATCCCCTAACAAAGAAATTGTGTGTGTGTGTGGGGGGGGGGGGGGGTACTGAACCGGGAGAAACCACAAGCACGAAGTAGGCATGTCTGAAAAACATAATAAAAGAAGCAATGAGCATCCCACTGCACATACACAAGCCCTTAAAAGAAGCACAGAGAAGAAGGAGCGGACTCGCAGACCAGCGGGAGGGGGAGCCTCCAGAAGCCTCGGTCAAGAGCGCAGCACGTAGCAGCAGGCAGGGCGAGGAGGGTCTGGACGAGCGCCCCGTGGCAACCCACAGCAGAGCAGCCAGTAGCGGGGCCCCCGAGCGCAGGGGAAGTTCTGGGCACAGGGACACAAGATGGCGCCTGACAAGAAGAACCTCGAGGGACGCGGCCGCGCAGTGATAACGTGCATCGAGTCATCTCGTGGCCCCGTCCCTCAGTCAGCGCACGAAAACTCTGGGCACCAAGAGGCAGAAAATACAATTCTGTGATTACTCACCTGTAGAATTGATATTATGAGTATACAGTACGTCCTGCTCCAGATAAGATGCTTTACGTCTGGGTATTACTCAGCCAGATGGCGCTGGGCTGCAGAGACAGCGAAATTGGCTCCTCCCGCCCCCACAAATACCCGGGACCTCCCACAAATTCTCAGTATTGAAAAGCAGTTAAAAAAGAAGCCGGGAGAATGATAACATAACCAACCATTAACTAAACCAACAATGATAACAATCACCATACAGGGGATCCAAGAATAATGAAAACCAAGGGTGGGGTGGAGCAGGATGTACTGTATACCCATAATATCAATTCTACAGGTGAGTAATCACAGAATTGTATTATTCTTAGTATACAGTAAGTCCTGCTCCAGATAAGATTCTTTGCGTCTGGGACATCCAATAGCAGTGTCCGTAAAGTAGGGTGGGATCCCCAAAAGGCAACAACGGGCAGGTCAGATCACTGCCACCTGCAGAACCTTGCCGCCAAAAACAGCATAAGCTGAGGCCCGAACATCAACCTTGTAAAACTTGGAAAAGGTATAACAGAAGACCAAGTAGCGGCCTTGCAAACTTGTTCAACAGAAGCCTGGTGCTGAAAAGCCCAAGAGGCACCAATAGCATGAGTGGAATGAGCAGTAAGGCGGAAGGGAGGATTCTTCCCCTTAGCAGTGTGGGCCTGAATCACAGCCTGACGGATCCATTTGCTGATAGTAGATTTAGCAGGAGCCAAACCCTTCCTAGGGCCAGAAGGGACCACAAAAAGAGCATCAGTTTTCCTAAAAGGTGCAGTAGCCACCAGATAGAACTTCAAATCCCTAACCACATCCAAGGAATGCAAAGCGTTACTAGGATTAGGGAACAAGGAAGGTAGAACAATGTCCTGATTAAGATGAAAGACAGACACAACCTTAGGAAGAAAATCTGCCTTAAAGCGAAAAACCACCTTGTCCTGGTGTCGCTCAAAGTAGGGGGGCTGGATGGAAAGCGCCGCCAACTCAGAAACACGCCTAACAGAAGTGATAGCCACCAAAAAGATAACCTTGAGAGTAAGAATGGCCAAAGAAGCCTCCTGCACAGGTTCAAAGTGAGCACCCTGCAAGGCAGACAAAACCAAGTTCAAATCCCAAATAGGCAACATAGGCTTACATGGAGGACGCACATGAGTAACCCCCTGGAAAAAGGTCCTGATCAGAGAATGCTGAGCAAAAGATCTTTGGAAGAAAACAGCCAGGGCAGAGACATGACCCTTCAGAGTACCGAGTTGGAGCCCCAGATCCAAACCATGTTGAAGGAACTCCAGATTCCTGGGGATAGAGAACACACGACAGGAAAGAGATCTAGACTCACACCAGTCAATGTAAGCACGCCAAACCCTATAGTAAATGGAAGAAGAAGACTTCCTAGCCCTAATCATGATGTTAACAACAGAGGCAGACAGCCCCTTCTCCATCGAGATGGAGGTTTCAGCAGCCAGGCTGTCAAAGCCAGCGTTTGTAAATTGGGATGGCGTAAATGTCCCTGAGTGAGTAGGTCTGGAACCCTGGGTAGAGCGTACTGATCTACTGCCAGCTGCACTATGTCTGCGAAACACACTCTTCTTGGCCAACGGGGAGCCACCAGGATTGCTGGCACCCCTTCCTGAGCTATCTTGCGCAGAACCCTGCTCAACAGGGGGAATGGGGGAAAGACATACAGAAGCTGAAAGTCCTGCCATGACATTGCTAGAGCATCTGTGGCCAAGGCCAGAGAACCTGGGACAGGAAGACGAAGGCTGGGAGATTGTGACGGGACGCAAACAGATCCACATCTGGCTGACCCCAACGGTGACACAGGGAGTGAAACACCCTGTTGCTGAGGGACCATTTTCCCAGATTCTCCACCCCCAGAATGTACACAGCAGAGATGCAGGGAACATTGTCCTCCGCCCAGGACAGGATCAGAGACACTTCCTGGAGGGCCCCCTTGCTCCGGGTCCCTCCCTGATGATTGATGTAGGCAACCGCCGTCTGGTTGCCCGAGCGTACTTGAACAGGCCGGCCCCGAAGGTGTTGGGTCAAGTGAGTGAACCAACCTGATCGCACTCAGTTCCAGAACGTTGATAGGGGTCTGGGCCTCCTGAGGGCCCCACCGCCCTTTGACAGGTTGGGGGGGCTTCTGGAAGTCCCTACAATTCCAACTGTCATTTGTGGTGACAGTCTCCCAGCAGGAGGCCAGAAAGTATCTGCCCGCCAACAGGTTCCTGGAGTCCAGCCACCACGAGAGGAACCGCCTAGCTAGGGGGGACAGAACAAGGACCTGGTCCAGGGACGCAAGACCCTTGTCCCAGACTGACAAGAGGTGGAGTTGCAGAGGCCTCATGTGAAACTGGGCATAAGGAACCGCCTCGAAGAACGACACCATCAGGCCCACCAGCTGCATTCCCTGCCTGATAGAGGGATGAGGGCAAGACAGAAGGAAGGAACTGAACCTGCGCTAGCAGACTGTCCTCCTTCAGCTGATCAATAAGCCGGTCCTCACTATCCTTCAAGGTAGTAGAATCAGGGGAATGCATGACAGAGGTGTTAGACAAACCCAGAATTGGGGCATCCACTTCGGGAGGGGATGACCAACGTTTAACCACATCAGCAGGAAAGGGATATCTCTTATCCCAACTCTTAGGGACTCCGGGGAGCCTGCTAGGACGCTCCCATTCTTTGAGCACGAGATTATAAAAAAGAGATTGTTCAGGGAACTCTAAACGTGGCTTAGCAATATGAAACAATCCCCCGTGCTGCTTAGGAGCCGCGGCTGGGGGAGAGATAGAAAGCACTTCAAAGATCTGAGCCAAAAGCCTATCAGTATCATCTGGGGCCCAGGGATCAGAGCCAGAATCAGCATAACCCTTGGGCTGTCCATCAGATGATTCTGAGTCAGAGAACAATTCCCATTCTAGGCCTCAATAAGTTTAATAAATTAATAGAGGGGGAAGGGCCGGGAGAAACCAATTGAGTTTGACCCGCCTGTAAGACATAAGCAAAAAAACCCCGTAAGCGGCATGTATACATAACATAAAAATATGAACAAACAGCCTGCGGGGGCACTCACGGACCGCGGTGGGTAGGCGCCAGCCACGCAGCACGAGGAAGCAAAATGGCGCCGAGTATACCTCGAGGGGCTGGCCGCGGAGACAGTGATGCGCAACACGCCATCCGCAGGGACCCCCCCCCCCCCAAAGAGCGCGAAGCCGCACACGTGACAAATGTAACCAATGATGGTGCATTAGCACCTGTGGTAATGTCGCCACCGACCATGGAACGCCGTACAAGCGCGCGCGGCGGAGGCGGCATATTAAAAAAAAAAACAACCACTGCAACCAAAGCTGTACGGTGAAGGAAAAGTTAAACCAAGCACACCCTACAAAGGAGAAAGTACAAAGACACACACTCATGAAGCGCGGCCCACCACGACCCCGGCGGTCCCCACCCTCGCCCACGGCCAGGGAAGGTGGCCGAGACCCCGCTCCCAATAGAGGAAGGGGGGAGTGGGGGGAACACCACACACAAAGTCTCAGGCGAAAGCAACAGAGCGAGCCAACAGCAAAAGCACAACCAGTGTGAACACAATCACAACAACAAAATAAAGCATGTGGGATAACACAATAAGGGTGGTTTCTCCCTCCCCCATCCAGGCTCAACATTAGCCTGTGGTCGGCTACCCTTTGGGTACAGGGTCTGCGGCCCAGAGCATAGCTCTATGAACACCCGACCCTGATGTGTTCTCCTACCGTCACCTGATCCGTCAGCCGGGACTGGGAGGCAGAAAGGGTCCAGCACAGGTGGGAATAGGCCTGCAGGGTCTACGGGCTTGGGACGCCCCGCTCTCCTGAGAATAACCAGAAAGAGAAAATCTTCTGTCTTCACAGTCAGGACTGCAGAGAAACTCTGGGGTTTCTGGGTAATTCCGGCCCTTTTATGGGCCGGGAGGAGCCACAAGTCTTTCTGCAGTCGACTGCGCCACCTGGTGGCGGATTACCCAAATGTGAAGAATTACAGATGAAGCAACCCGTGCTGGATTCCCGAAAATATATGGAAGCTGCTATAAGATTGACACCCTCTCCCCCATGCTATCAGAGAGATGGGACCTCCCTGTTGTCAAAGACATGTGATAGGTCTCAAATTTGTAAAAGGACAAAAGCATATCATCTAAAAATAAGCTGCACAACAGTGAGTGTAAGCGGACACTTGCACTTTTGGTAGGGGATGTGTGCAAAAATACAATTCTGTGATTACTCACCTGTAGAATTGGTATTATGAGTATACAGTACGTCCTGCTCCAGATATAATACTTACTATCAGGTATTACTCCACCAAATGGTGCTGGACTGCAGAGACATCGAAAATAGGCTCCTCCCGGCCCCTCAAATACCCAGGGACCTCCCACAAATCCCCGGCATTGAAAAGCAGTTAACGAGAAGCCGAGAGAATTAAAACAGCTCAAACTAGTAACTATAACAATGATAACAATCACCATACAGGGGATCCAAGATAATGCAAAACCAAGGGTGGGGTGGAGCAGGACGTACTGTATACTCATAATACCAATTCTACAGGTGAGTGATCACAGAATTGTATTATTCTTAGTATACAGTACATCCTGCTCCAGATAGAATACTTACTATCGGGACATCCAATAGCAGTGTCCATAAAGTAGGGTGGGATCCCCAAAGTTAACAGCAGACAGTTTAAACCACTGCCGGCTGTAGAACCTTACGACCAAAAGCAGCATCAGCTGAGGCCCTAACATCAACCTTGAAAAACTTTGAAAAGGTATGAACAGAAGACCAAGTAGCGGCCTTGCAAACTTGTTCAACAGAAGCCTGGTGCTGAAAAGCCCAAGAAGCACCAATAGCACGAGTAGAATGAGCAGTAAGGCGGAAGGGAGGCTCCTTCCCCTTAGCAGAATAGGCCTGAATCACAGCCTGACGGATCCATTTGCCGATAGTAGACTTGGCAGGAGCCAAACCCTTCCTAGGACCAGAAGGGACCACAAAAAGAGCATCAGTCTTTCTGAAAGGTGCAGTAGCCACCAGATAGTACTTCAGACACCTAACCACATCCAAAGAATGCAAGACCCTCTCATAGAAACATAGAAGGTTGACGGCAGAAGGAGACCATATAGTCCATCTAGTCTGCCCTTATGTGTATACTGTATGTACTCTTTATCTTAGGATAGATGTGTGCTACACCCAGGCATGTTTAAATTCAGTGACTGTTGATTTTTCAACTACCTCTGCTGGAAGTTTGTTCCAAGCATCTACTACTCTTTCTGTAAAATAATATTTTCTAACATTGCTCCTGATCTTCCCCCCGACTAGCTTCAGGTTGTGCCCCCTTGTTCTATCATTAGGCTTCTTCTTAAAAACACTTCCCTCCTGAACCTTATTCAATCCTTTCACATATTTAAAGGTCTCAATCATGTCCCCCCTCTCCCTTATTTCCTCCAGACTGTACAAATTAAGTTCTTTAAGTCTCTCCTGATAAGTTTTAAGGTTAAGTCCTTCCACCATTTTCGTTGCCCGCCTTTGGACCCGTTCTATTTGAATAATGTCTTTTTGCAGGTAAGGTCTCCAGAACTGCACACAGTATTCTAGCTGTGGCCTCACCAAGGCTCTATACAGCGGCATCACAACCTCCCTCTTCCTACTGGTGATGCCTTGAGCTATGCAGCCGAGCATCCTGCTTGCTTTTCCCACTGCCTGGCTACACTGTCCACTCATCTTGCAGTTATCAGTAATCAGTACCCCTAAATCTCTCTCCTCCGAGGTCCTGGCTAACACAGTGCTGCCCATACGGTACTCAGAGCAGGGATTCCTTCTACCCAAGTGCATGATTTTAAATTTAGAGACATTAAACTCTAGTTTCCACAGTTTTGACCATCTATCCAGTAAAGCTAAATCATTTTCCATGTTGCAGACACCTCCAGGAATATCCACCCTATTACTAACCTTTGTATCATCAGCAAACAGACAAACTTTTCCTACCAAGCCTTCTCCTATGTCCTAACTCGCCTTTGTTCAGATTGCACACCATTTACAACAACGCTCTGATACCGATCCCTCAGCCAACTGGAAATCCACTGAACTATCCAGGGATTGAGTCCTACCTTCAATAACGTATCTATGAGCTCCTTATGTGGTACAGTGTCAAAGGCTTTGCTAAAATCCAGATAGGCGATATCCACAGCACCACCTTCATCTAACACTTTAGTGACATTGTCAAAGAAATCAATAAGATTGGTCTGACATGATCTGCCCTCAGTAAAGCCGTGCTGTTTTGGGTCCAATAGGTCATTAATTTTTAGATGGGAAATTATCTGTTTTTTTAAGAGTGTTTCCATTAATTTGACCACTATAGATGTTAAACTAACTGGCCTGTAATTACTGGCTTCTTCTCTACTCCCCTTTTTATGGATTGGTACGACATTGGCCATTCTCCAATCATCTGGAACCTCACCAGTTGAAAGGGAATGGTTAAGTAAATCATTCAGAGGGGCTGCAATCACAAACCTAAGTTCCCTTAGAACTCTGGGGTGGATTCCATCTGGACCCATCGCCTTACTTACCTTTAGATGTGCCAGCTCGGATAGGACATCAGCCTCCAGAAACTCCGGAGCTGTGCCCTCCCAACGGGATGCTGTGCTATGGCCATGCCTGCTACTATCTGAAAATACCGAACAAAAGTAGCTATTCAGATGGTCAGCCACAGCCTTATCAATATATTTATTTTCCCTATTTCTAATTTTTGAGACTGCATTGTTTTTCTTCTGTCACCAATATATCGGAAAAAGGTTTTATCTCCCCTCTTCATAGATTTGGCCATTTCTTCCTCCTTTTGCCCTTTAGCAGTCCTTATAATCAGTTTTGCTTCTCTAATTTTATACTCCTCTCTGTCAGCTACACTTCCACTTACTTTATACTTCTTATAGGCAGACTTCTTATCTTTTATGATAGTGCTGACTTCCCTAGTAAACCATAATGGTTTCTTCTTCCTTTTATTCTTGATAGTTTGTTTCACATATTGCTTAGTTGCCTTTAAGATGGCCATTTTTAATAGTGACCACTGGGCACTCACTTCTGCTACTCTGTTCCACTCACCTAATTTTCTTTTTACATACTCCGCCATTTCCTTGAAGTTTGTCTTCCTAAAGTCTAGCACTTTGGTTCTGGTGTGTGATTGCACAATGTCTGTTTTTATTCTCTCCTTAGCATTACTAGGATTAGGGCACAATGAAGGGAGAACAATGTTCTGATTCAAATGAAAGGCAGACACTACCTTAGGCAGAAAATCTGGCTTGAAGCAAAACACCACCTTGTCCTGGTGTCTCTCATAGTAGGGGGGCTGAATGGAAAGCGCCGCCAACTCAGACACACACCTAACGGAGGCGATAGCCACCAGAAAGACAACTTTGAGATTAAGGATGGCTAGGGTAGCATCCTGTACAGGTTCAAAAGGAGCACCCTGCAAGGCTGACAAAAACCAAGTTCAAATCCCAAACAGGCACCATAGGCTTACGTGAGGGACGCACATGAGTCACCCCCTGGAAAAAAGTCCTTATCAGAGAATGCTGAGCAAAGGACCTCTGGAAGAAAACAGCCAGGGCAGAAACCTGACCCTTCAGAGTACTGAGTTGGAGCCCCATCTCCAACCCATGCTGTAGGAACTCCAGAATCCTGGGAATAGAGAACACACGACAGGGAAGAGACTTACACTCACACCAGTCAATGTAGGCAAGCCAAACCCTGTAATAAATAGAAGAAGAAGACTTCTTCCTAGCCTTTATCAAGGTATCAACAACCGAGGAAGACAGCCCCTTCTCCATCAAGATGGAGGTTTCAGCAGCCAGGCCGTCAAAGCCAGAGTTTGTAAATTGGGATGGCGTAGGGAGCCCTGAGTGAGCAGATCTGGCACCATGGGCAGAGTGTACTGATCTACTGCCAGCTGCACCACGTCTGCGAACCACTCTCTTCTGGGGGCCACCAGAACCACCTGGGGGCCACCAGAATTGCTGGCACCCCCTCCAGAGCAATCTTGCGCAGAACCCTGCCCAGCAGGGGGCATGGAGGGAAGACATACAGAAACAGAAAGTCCTGCCATGACATTACTAGAGCATCCGTGGTCAAGGGCAGAGGATCCTGGGACAGGGAGACAAAGGCCGGTAGCTTGTGATTGTGACGGGACGCAAACAGATCCACATCTGGTTGGCCCCAACGGTGACACAGAGATTGGAACACCCTGCTGCATAGAGACCATTCTCCCTGGCGAGAGGTCCCCCTGCTCAGAGAGTATGCCAGGAGATTGTCCACCCCCGGGATGTACACGGCTGATATGCAGGGAACATTGGTCTCCGCCCAGGTCAGGATCAGAGACACTTCCTGGAGGGCCCTCTTGCTCCAGTCCCTCCCTGATGATTGATGTAGGAAACTGCTGTCTGGTTGTCCGAGTGCACCTGAACAGGCAGGCCCCGAAGGTGAGGAGTCAACTGAGCCAGAACTAACCTGATCGCCCGCAGTTCCAAGACGTTGATAGGTGTGTCGGCCTCCTGAGGGCCCCACCTCCCCTGGAACCCCAGGGACTTCCAGAAACCCCCCCCCCCAACCTGACAGACTGGCATCCGTGGTGACAGTCTCCCAGGAAGGGGTAAGAAAGGATCTGCCCCCCCAACAGGTTCCTTGAGTCCATCCACCACGAGAGGGACCTCCTGACCAGGGGGGAATGCACACAGACGCTGTCCAGGGGCGCTGGATTCCTTGTCCCACACTGACAAGAGGTGGAGTTGCAGAGGCCTCAAGTGGAACTGAGCATAAAGGACCGCCTCGAAGCAACCCGCCGTCAGGCCCACCAGTTGCATTCCCTGCCTGATGGAGGGATGATGACAAGATAGCAGGAACTGGACCTGTGCAATCAGACTGTCCACCTTCTGTTGAGGAAGGAAAAGCCTTGCCTGAACTGTATCCAGATTCATTCCTAGGAATGGAGTCACCAAGGAGGGGGACAGTGAGGACTTGGGGTGGTTGATCACCCATCCAAATGACTCCAGGGTGGACACCACCAGCTGAGTATCCAATTCTGCCTGATGTAGAGATTGGGAAGTGATGAGAATGTCATCCAGATAAGGCAGCACGCGGACGCCCTGATACCTGAGCAGAGACATCACGCCAGCCAGCACCTTGGTGAACACCCTGGGAGCTGAGGTGAGACCAAAGGGCAACGCCACAAACTGGTAGTGTTGATCCTCCAGAGCGAACCTGAAGAACCTTTGATGATCTGGAAATACAGGAATATGAAGGTAAGCATCCTTGATGTCCACAGAAGTCATGAAATCCCCCGGGCGCAGGGAACTGATGGCAGAGCGCAGAGTTTCCATGCGAAAGCGCCTGCTCCTGACAAATTTGTTGAGGATCTTCAAGTCCAGGATGGGCCTGAGTGACCCATCTTTTTTGGGTACTGAATAGGTTGGAATAGCCCTTGCCTTTTTCTCTTAAAGGGACCATGCAGATGACCCCCAGCTCCAGGAGGCCTTGCACTGCCTGCACTAGCTCCTGAGCTAACACAGGGTCCTGAGGAATCCGGGATCTGATGAATCTTGGGGGCGGCCAGGCAGCAAACTATCTTGTAACCGGAGGACACTACCTCCTGAATCCACCGGTCTGAGACATGAAGCCTCCAGACATGAGCAAAGTGCTGAAGCCATCCCCCCACCCGGATGGGTGAGGGCGCCCCATCATGCCTGAGGGGGCTGGGGAGAGGACTTGGGCTTGGAGCCCCAGGAGGAGCCAGGACGTTCACGTCCTCTGCCCCTACCCCAGAAGTCTCCCCGGGCCCCAGTAAAGCAAACCCCCATCCCTTGTCCAGCACCACGGTAGGGGGAGGAGAAGGAGCCATGACCCCGAAAGGGCCGAGACTGCCGCCTGCGTTGGGGTAACCTGCCTCCCTTAGAAATTAGGTCGGTAACAGAATAAACCAAGTTGCTGGTGCACACTTACTAGTTCTGCGTGGGTGCCAGGTCAGCGGTGGCTCCGCTGTGAATCCAATCTGTACAAATGACCAGCACTCCGTTATATAATTCCACCAAGTGTATCATAGAAAGACAAATGTGGTATGAAACATCCATCACAAAGCGTCCAAAGTCCATATTAGGTCAAATGGTAAGCAGTGTCCTGAATTCCAACGTTTCGGGGGAGCAGCCCCCTTCATCAGGGACAGGCAAACAGACATGTGCCAAGAGGGAGGTCCTTATAAACATTGTAATCAGGAAGTCCTGCATGACATCATAGTGACGTCAGCGGGAGTTAATAAAGCTCAATAGAAAAAAAAGAAAAAAAAATGTAAATGAGCATCATGATCAAAATAACAATGCTGAAGAAGTAACACCTTGCCTGCACCCGTAAGGGTCCCTGAACAGCGGGAACCCCTCCACTGCCAACCACCGCTCGCTGCATGAGCGAGCGGCAATGTCCCTGCCTGTCAACGGGCCAGGGAGAGAGAGCAGCCGGGCAAAGTCTGCCCGGCAACCCGTGACGTAACGGCCGCCATGCTCTTAATGGGCAGCGGCGGCCGCATTCACAGGGTACATTGCGACAGGCGGCACTGATCACGGCGGTCACAGGCTCCAGTACTGGGCCTGCGGGTACGCCGGACTGTGCCCCAAATGTTGTGGGCGCTCCCCGGAGGCAGTGGGAGCAAAAGCTCATGGGCGCATATACATAAGCAATACATTTAAAAAGTAGAAGGCGAACAGTGTATACCAGGAGGGAAACTAGGTGGGGAGATGAGGGGGGTGCCAGGCAGAAATAACAGGGGGACCGCCATTTAGGACAGGGGGATGCAGGGAAGACATTAGGGGGCAAGGGGGGACCATAGATCCCGAGGGAAGGAAGAGAGGGATCACAGGAGAGGAGTCTGGGGGAAATGGTGTTCAGATGGCAGGTAAGCACAGGAGAGGAGAGAAGGAGAGCACAGAAGAAGAGAGAAGGAGAGTAACCGGAGGGGGGAAAGGGAGAACGGAGAAGAGTGGGAAAGAGGAAAGGAAAGGGGGAAGAAAAGGGGGGACAAAGCAAAAGAGGAGGGGGAAGGGGGGATCTAGGTGGTGCAGGAAAACGGGGACAGATGGAGGATATTCAGCGGATGGTAGTGTCGTTCCCTGGATAGGAAGCACGTAAAGCCAAAGGAGGTGTTCAGACCCCTCGGGTGAACTGTATCCAATTTATGTATCCAAAAAGTCTCTCTTTGGAGCAGTATCCGATGGCGGTCACCACCCCGCCGCCATCTTGGATGTTTAAAGGCTCATAACATGCAGTAGATGCAGGTAGGATGATTTTTAATGTGAGCAATCTGTATGTACAGGGTGTGGGAAACATATAAGATAGACTCTTATTTAGAGTGAAGGTCCGCTTTAAGCTTGGGGGGGGTAGGTGAAGTGAAACGAGTTGCAGGCCCAGCCACTGGAAGGCCAGATTGCAGCGCAAGCACCTGCTCAGCACATGGTACGCAGACCCTCGCCTTTTCAGCGTCAACATGAGACTCCCCACACGCTACACACAGCCGGGCTTGTCCCGACGGAACCCCGGTCACATTATCCTGAGATGCCTCCATATGGTTATTATAGCGGCACTATAGGCCGATAGGGATTAACGCTATACAGCAACCCTGGATGCCCCAATAACCCGCTAGGGAAGTGGGAGTAATTACACTAGGCCTCACAAGTTAACCAACTAATAGAGGGCCGGGAGAAGCCAATGGATTCGCCTGTCTACAAGACATAATCAAAGGGAGCCGTAAGCAGACAGTAATAAAAATACAATTCTGTGAAGTACTCACCTGTAGAATTGGTATTATACGTATATAGTACGTCCTGCTCCAGATATAATACTTACAATTGGGTTATCCTCCGCCAGAGGGCGCTGTGCACTGCAGACATGCAAAAACAGGCTCCTCCCGGCCCTTCATATACCCAGGGACCTCACACATCCCCAGCATTGAAAAGCAGTGAACCAGAAGCCGGGAGAATCCAACCACCAAAAACAACTGGTAATGGTAACAATAACAATCACCACACAGGGGATCCAGAATAATGCAAAAACCAGGGTGGGGTGGAGCAGGACGTACTGTATACGTATAATACCAATTCTACAGGTGAGCACTTCACAGAATTGTATTATTCTAAGTATACAGTACGTCTTGCTCCAGATATAATACTTACAATTGGGACATCCAATAGCAGTGTCCACAGAACAGGGTGGGATCCCCAACAAAAAAGGCAACAGCAGACAGTTGAAAGCACTGTCACCTGCAATACCTCGCTACCAAGAGCGACACGAGCAAGGCTCTAACTTCAACATCAAAAAACAACCCTTGAAGGGGTACAGACAAGAAAAAAAGTAGCGTTCCAGCAACCTGTTCAACAAGCCCTGGTGCTGAAAGGCCCAAAGATACCAAAGCACCAGCGTAATCGGAATAGAGTGAGAAGAGCTCTTCCCCTTTAAGGAATAGGCTTGAGTAAAAGCCTAACAAGAGCAAAAACTAAAAAGTAGCCCAGGAAGAAGCCAAGCCGTCCCCAGGACCAGAAAGGGCATCTTATACAGGTAAAGGCCAGGCCCAAGGCCGCCTAACCCCTAGAGGCAGACGAGAACAAGCAAATCCAGATGTAGTTGCCCACAACCCCAAGGAGCATCAGTCCCCAAAAGGGACAAGAGACAATCCAGAAAGAAAATTCCAGCAGCTATTGAGGGAAAATAGATTCCCTTGTCTCAGAATTATAAGGAATAAATCCCAGAAGAAGGATAATGTGTTAATACCGGAGCCTAAGACACCACCTTAGGCAGAAGAACCGGCGTAAGGTGGAACACCGCCTCATCTCGGTGAAGATACAGAAAAGAAACGAGGGCTAGCTAGACAGAACCGCCCACTCAGGCCCACGGCCGACTGAGGTACCAGCCCCAGAAGGGCAACCTTATGGATAAGAACAGTCAGACAGCATCTGGACTAGAGCCAAAGGGGAACACCCCGCAAGGCAAACCGAATAGAAATCAATCCCAACAGGGACCCTAGAACTACGTGGGGGATGTCACTGAGCAATCCCTGAAAGAAAAGTCAACCCAGACAAGGAACTGAGTAAAGACTTCTGCAGAAGATGGACAGGGCAGAGCCTGAACCACTAGGGCACCGAGTAGGAGAGTCAACTCCAACCCATGCTGTAATAACTATATAACCCTGGGAATAGAGCGCGCCCACAGGGGGGAGACCAGAAACTCACCCCAATCAATATGGGTAAACAATAACCCACAATAGACGGAAGAAGAGGCAGAAAAAGCCAACTCCTGGGCTTCCAGAAGTCACAGACACCCAGAAGGTAGACCCATTTCCATCAAGGTGGATGAATCAACCGTCAGACCATCCAGAACAGAGTCTGTAGATAGGGATGAAATAGAAAAAAGGGGGGGCCTGAGTGAGCAGGCCAGCACTCCCGACAGGACGTACAGGTCCGCTGTCCACATAACCACATCTGCAAACCACACTGCACTAGGCCACCCAAGGGCCGTCAGTATCACTGGTTCCCCATTCCAGAGCAAACTTGCACAGAACCCTGTCAAGCAGGGTGAAAGAAGGTAAGACATATAGAACAGAATGTCCAGCATGAAGTTACGAAGCCTCATGACCAAGGTCAGAACAATCTGAGACAGGGAAACAAGGGCCTAGGACCCATGATAGGGACGGGCCCAGAAATGATCCACACTAGACGGGCCCAGAAATGATCCACACTAGACGGATCACATGGAGACACAAGAACAAGCACATCCTGTCGCAGAAGGACCTCCACAGGAGTGAATATTGCAGATATGCAGGGAACGCTGTCCTCCACCGAGATCAGGATCAGATGATACCTTCCTGGGGGATCATCCTGCTTCCGAGCCCACACAGATAATTAATACAGGCCACTGTCGTCAGACAGACCAAGGGGCCCCCAAATAGCCTGATCCCGCAAGGGAGAAGTCCAGCGATATAGAGCCAACCTGAAGGCCTGCTGCTTCAAAATTAGACAGGTGGATGAGCCCCTAAAGGTCCCACCTCCCCCGGAACCACAGGGGAATTTAGAAGAAAAAAGTCCTCCCTCTCAGTCGACCTGATAGATTTGGTATCCAACTGCAGGAAGACGCAAGGAAGGGGGCACCCCCTGACTGGTACCCCTAGTACAACAGTCTCAGGGGAAACCACCGTACCAAGGTGGAAGGGTACACAGACCCAGCTCCAAGGAGACTGGAACCCAGTCCAGCATTTACAATAAGAGTAGCAGAAGAGCCCAAGGGCTCTGAGCACAAGGGACAACCTTTGAACAGTCACCAACAAGCCCACCAGCTACAATCCAGCCTGGTGAAGAGTTGGGAACAGCAAGAGGGACCAAGCCCATGCAACCAGATTGTCCAAGTAGTCAAGGAAGCAGGTTCCTGTCTGAACCGAATCCAGGTTCAACCCTAGGAATGGAGATACCATTAGGGGGAAAAAGGAATTGAGGTGATTGAGCACCCATCCAAAGACTCCCAAAGGACACCACCAACCGAGTAACAAACTCGGTCTGACGCAGGAATTGGGAAGCAAAGAGGGACGGCCCGGCAGTTCCTCGCGCGGACGCCCCCTAGGTCTCAGTAGAGATATCACCCCCGTCATCGCCTAGGCGATCACTCAGGGAGCAGAACCAAGGCCAGATAACAAGGCCACAATAGGCAGTGTTGGAGCGTCAACACTCACCTGTAAGGTTCTTGGTGACCGGAAGGCACAATGGCAATGAAATAAGCGTCTTAGGTCCCCACAAACGGCAAGAGGTCCCTGGACAGAGGGCACTGGCGGCCCAACTCAGAGGAACCATGCAGAAAAGATCCGCCTGTGAATGTAAATTGCCTCACCTATGGAAGGTCTCCTCCTCTTGGAGGAATGTGGAAAGGTTGTGTAGAGGCCCCTGCCTCTGTCTGTTAAGGGCAAGTAGCAGGTGACCCCAGACCTCGCAGGCCGCGCGTGGCCTGCGCCAACACCAGAAGAGAGGCAGGGACCAGAAGCATCCTGAATATCTCGGGAAGGGGCCGCCCAGCAGACACTATCCTGCCTCCAGAGGAACTTCCTCCCGACTCCATCGGAACGAGGCGTGCCGCCTCCTGATAGGGGCAAGGTGCTGCGGCCATCCCCTCGCCCAAGCGGGCGAGGGCGCCCCATCATGCTTGGGGGGTTTTGGTAAAAGGTTTGGAATTAGACCTGCCAGAGGGACCAGGGCGTTGTCTGCCACTCCTGGGGCAGGGATCTATACCAAAAAGCTGGAAGGACACCTCTGGTTCAGGTTTGACACTAACATAGGGGGGTGGAGGGGTGCCCCTGCCCCGAGAAGGCCGAGACCGCCTTTTTTTGTTTTGCCCTTTTTCCCAAACAGGTCCAAACGGGCCCCGAATAGGCGTCCCCCTCTAAAGGGAAGCCCAGTAAGAATCTTTTTTGTAGCATCGTCAACACCCCACTGTCGTAGCCAGACCAGTCGGCGTATAGCTACCGCAAGGGCAGAAGTTCTTGCGCACATGCTGATGGTGTCATCCAGCGCCAACAGGATAAATCTTACAAATACATCACAACTGCAGAGTGCATTAAACACCTCCCAGGGGAGAGCCTCAGGTTGATGATCAATCAACTTTCTGATGAGGGTCCTAGCGGCCACTGCAGCGATGGCCGCGGCACAGACCGGGCGCAGAGTCGTCCCTGCACAAGAAAAGGCGTGGGAAGCCAGCCTATCAATGTGCCGGTCCTCAGCATCCCGAAGGGTACGATAAGTAGGGGCCGCAATAAAGGGGGGGTTAAGAACCCCAATGATCGGTGCATCCACCACGGGAGGTGATGACCAGCAGTTAACCACAAAGGGTACTTCCATTCCCAGTCTCCTGGAAGTTTACTAGGGCATTGCCATTCTTTGAGCACAAGAGCCTAGAAGTGATCCTGCTCCAGAAATTCCAAACGCGGTGGCGCTGTATGGAAACTCTCCCTTCTAGGCCTGGAAGCCTCACCAGGGATAAAGATAGACAAGACCTAGAAGAACTTTATCAGTAATTTGTCGGTGTCACACAGGCCCCAAGAACCGGGGCCCGGATCATCATGACTCCTTAGCCCCTCGTCAGATGAGCCCTCGTCAGAGAATAGCCGACCTTCATCAGAAAGAGCAAAACCCTCTTCAGATTCAGAAGGAATGGGCGAAACCGGAGGCGTCAGGGACCGCTTCTTACCAGGGCCCAAGCGCTCTGCCAACCTCGAAATCACCTGATCGGCCGTAGGCCGTCTGCGCGGCACGACTTGCTGTTCATTCCCGCTCGAGTGCGACTCATCAGGAGTGAGATTTAAGCACGGGGAGAGAGGTGTATTGAAACGAGGCGCAGCCACTGGCAACCCTGACTGCAGGGCCAGTACTTGTTCAGCATAAAGTCCGCAGACCAGTGCTCTGTCCGCATCAGCATGGGGCAGTCCACACGCTGTACACAGCCGGTCTTGTCCCGGAGGGACCCCGGTCACATAATTCTGAGATGCCTCCATATGGTGATTATTAATGTACTATATAACAGTAGGGATTTACGCAATAGGCAACCCTGGATGTCCCAAAGACCGGCTAGGAATGTGGGAGAATTTGTAAGCCCGCTACAATATATAGTATTACTATATGTTAGGCCGGGAGAAGCCACCGGACTCTTCGACGTCTGAAAGACAGAAGGGGGATAATGGGTGTCAGAGCCATGCGCAACAGAAAGAGTGCTAATGATGAAAACGCCAGCGAGGGCACTCACCGACCTGGGGAGGAGAAGGACCGCCAACACGCGAAGATCAACAAAATGGCGCCGACCGAACCTCGGAGGGCGGGACTAAACTGGGCGTGACGCGGAGCGCGCCACGCCAAGTCCCCGCCTCCCCCAAAGAGCGCGAAGCTCTGAAGCAGCCGTTAAAGGCTTGACAAGCCAAGCATAGAATATGCCAGTAAAGGCATCTGCTAGTGGATACTCGTAAAGTCTAAATACGGCGCCACCATACTGACGCCCGTAGGCGTGCACAAAATTAGTATCCTGCCCAAGATGCAGGATAATAAGGCAGGACGTGCTGTACACTATTGCATATTAAATTGAAAAAGAGAAGGGCAGCGCGGCTCTGACACCTAGTTGCCGGTCAGGGGCAAAAGCACGGCCATAAGCGTGACAATACCGTACACTGAGACCGCCAACAGACACACACACACACCACCCCCTTTTCCCTCGAATACAGGGGGAAACGAGGGAGGATGGCGACCCTTTAGACAGGGTCCACCTCTACACGGGGCATGGGGTAATAATGCGGGAGGGACATCCACTATGAGGCTCACCATCAGCCTAAACCGCCTACCCTTTGCGGTGGAGCATGGCTCCGTTAAGCACGCATGGTGCTGCCTACCTTCACCCGACCAGCGCAGCCCAGGCTGGGAGGCACATCACAAGGAGGACGGGTGGGAATAGTCCAACAGGGCCGCAGGCTGTAATAGCCCCACTCACCTGCGAGAGAGTGATACTTCATGTCTTCGCAGTCAGCACTGCAGAGAAATCTAGGGATTTGTGGGAGGTCCCTGGGTATATGAAGGGACGGGAGGAGCCAGTTTTTGCATGTCTGCAGTGCACAGCGCCCTCTGGTGGAGGATAACCCAATTGTAAGTATTATATCTGGAGCAGGACGTACTGTATACTTAGAATAAGGTGGTAATAAAGCCGCCCGCCAGGGCACTTACGGACCACGGTAGGTAGAGGTCCGTCACGCATAAGCCGACCAAGCAGACAAAATGGCGTCGGTATACCTCGAGGGGAGGGCCCGCACAAGCAATGACGCGGAATGCGCCAGAGACGGGCCCCGCCCTCCCCTGAAGAGCGTGAAGCCAACACGTGACAAGTAGCCAATGACGGCGCCCCGGCGCCTGAGGTAACGCCGCCGCCAAGCGCGGAACATAATGACAAAAGGCGCGCGGCGGCAATTTTAAGTACAGACATAGTAAAGCAAGTCAGCGCGGCGGCTGACACCAAACAGAATGAAATAAAGCACAAGGCCAATACACGTAAATACATTGCATATACACACCCCCCCCCTCCCTTTCCTGCTTAAGGATACAAAGAGTGAGGGAGGACAGCGGCCACTTAACATAGGGCCCACCGATAGACAGGGGCAATAGTGAGGGAGGGGCATCCCATAAAGGCTCATCATAAGCCTATACCGCCTACCCTTTGGTGGGGGATTGCGGTGGAGCAGCGCTCCTAAGCACCTAACAGCGGTGCTGCCTACCATCACCCGACCAGCGCAGCCAAGGCTGGGAGGCACATTAATAATGGAACGGGTGGGAAAAGTCCTACAGGGCCGCAGGCTAATAGCCCCGCTCAACTTCGAGTAGAGAGAGCCATTTCTCGTCTCGCAGTCCCGACTGCAGAGAAAATCTGGGGATTTGTGGGAGGTCCCTGGGTATTTGAGGGGCCAGGAGGAGCCTATTTTCGGTGTCTTTGCAGTCCAGCGCCATCTGGCGGAGTAATACCAGATAGGAAGTATTATATCTGGAGAAGGACGTACTGTATACTAAGAGTAGGTTCAGATGATTTGAGATCTTGATTAATCCCATTTGGGATAGATGGATGCCACCTACTAATCCATTCCATTGCAAGGATAGCAGAATACATGGAGAGTGCCACGCTTTAGCTGGATCATTGGTGTTATTGCGTTTCTTTTATAGCAAGTTTTCCCTCCGCTCGTTGAAATAAATGGAAGCAACGCAACACCGGCACTGCTAGTTCAAAGTGACCCCCAATGCTTTATAACCTAAAGCATATAAACTGCTGCCCAATATCCTTATTCAGATCTACTTTGTGGCAGAACTTAACCACATTAGTGTTTTTTGTTTTAAACTTACATCATATAAGTAATACCAGTATCTGCTGATGGCATGAAGAACCCGCAGAAGAATCACCACATCAAGTGATGGGTCATCAAAGGTGATACTCTCAGGGGGAGTAGATATGAGGTAATTATCTAAAGGATTCATCAATTTTGGGCAAACTCCATCTAAGAAAAAAAAAATGAAACTGGAGTTAAATCAAGATAATTAAAAGGAACAATATCGTGAAAAATGGCCCAATGATAAAAATCCATATAAATATGCTGGATGGCAGGAGGAGGGTTCACTTATAAACCCAGCATCAATATATTTACTGCCAGGCTTGTTTGAAGAGGAAATCCAAGGTGACCTGTTCCGTCACCCCGATACATTAAGCCCGTCACCCCTTGATTTTATTCCTACCATGCGAGAACACACTCAAGCTTGGCAGCCGTTTAGTTCAGTGTATAAGTGACCCCTCCTCTCATTTGCTGACGTGCATATATATATTTTTTTACTATTACACAATGTTGTGATAGTGCTCCTTTGATTATTTGTTTAGTTTAAAAGCTAAAAACAAATAATACACTAGCTTAAAATTAATGTAAAATACCATGCCACAGTTCATCATGCTTCTTTGAATTCCTAGGAGAGGTTTTGGTTGGTGCAGTCTGAGCACGACCTCGCTTTCCTCCTACGTTGTCCTTTGCACATTCCTCCTCTTCTCTGACTGGTTTGTACCTAGAAAATAGGACATGCTCTCATTACCTTGTATTTACATACATATATACACACACATATACATATATACACATATACACACACACACACACACACACTATATTAAAACTAATTATTAGAATATAGATAAGAGCTGGAGAGCAAAGAAACAAATTAACCACCAACTTCTAGACTGCACAGAAACAAAATAAAAAGGAAAAGTATAGCTAGATGCATAACGAAGCATGACACATTTCAAATAATCAATGGGCTGTACAAATTAATATTATATTCCAGTGTTAAAGAGTGATACATCTTGTTCAGCCAATTCCTACAGAAAATAGAGATGTGCTGGGCATGGAATGGGACAAGATTTGGCACTGAAAGCGGCTCTAAGATGTCCAGCCCAAAGTTTGGAGGGAAAAGCAGCAGAACAGGGAGAGAATAAAGTAGAGAGAGGAAAGGGGGGGGGGGGGGGGTGAGGGAAAGGGTACATCATGGAGAATGGGGGCGTAATCACAGCATATGAGAGCCCAGTATTCAAAAGATTTTGCATAATCAAATAAATACCAAGTTTGTAAATGTAGCCACTTTTAAGTTAACAATTGAAGATGCAGGTTTTGCAGCAGCAATCTTCATTTTATTTGCATCCATTCAAAGCAAGCACACAAACATCTTACCAGATCGTGTGGGTCTTTGTCCAGATGCCAGCCCTCCCTAATGGATTACTTTCATCATCTGTAGACTCTCTCTCCTCCTCGGTCTGAATGCTATATTGCCTAACAGCCTGGTATACAGTCATGTTGTAAGGAAGGGGATGATCCCCAATATAAAACTGAAGCCTGTGTCTCACATTGCCTGAATTAAGAAACTGTGCAGCCTGCAAATATGTCGGGAGAAAAAAAAAAAAAAGACAATTAAATCGCTATAAGACCACAATATAAGAACTTAGGCACTTATGTCACACCAAAATAAACTCAGAAATGAATGATCTAGGGTGCAAATTCAACCAGAGATGCCTTCCCACTATGCACCCCACATAAATATACAGTGTAAAAAGGTTTTAGGAAGAACGCACACCACACAAGTAGGATTAATTGCAGAAAAGTGAGTATTAAAATTCATATACCATGTAGCCATATAATGTACATACACGCAAAAAAAGGATACAATGCTTTGGATTTGGTTGTCATGTGCCCCACTAGATAAAAATATTATAGACTATGACTATATAAACAATGCAAAGAATGAAGGAGTGGTAAAATAGTACTATATAATACTATGGGGTAAGGTCTTGACAATCTTGACAAGTGAGGAACGTGTCCACAAGGTTTTCAGTGCAGCCTCCGCTGTTTGTCAAAAGATGCCCTAGAAATCTCAAGGGCCAGCAGATAAAAGCCGAGCCCAGAACTGAGCAATCCACAACAGGGACTGGGCCCCAAGATTGGTTCACTTGACTCACATCAATCACGGGTATTTACCCATGTGGACAGTGTGCTCAGTGCAGCCTTGTTATGAAGGGGAATCCTTTTATTCAACCCCTCTCTGGCAAAAAATATCCCATTAGACCCTTTTTGAATTGCCGCTCCACCGTTGTGGTATATCTTATTAAATTCCTGAGTGGCCAAGATCAAACGTGAACTTAAAGACATGCATTAGTGAACACTGTAATGCCATACTGGGGCATGATTTCGAATCCCCTTTAACATAGCACTTCTAAAAAGTAGGACATCATGTCTCCTAATTAAGGTTCCAGGCTATAGATCAGGTCAAACCACTTACCAGAGGGGGCAATAGAAACCCCACCCTTTTACGTCGCAAGCTACACTGGATTCACACATTACAGACCAAATCAACCCTGGGCCTCAATGAGGAGATAATAAAATTCTGTGATTACTCGCCTGTAGAATTGGTATTACGAGTATACAGTACATCCTGCTCCAAATCTAATACTTACAGTTGGGATATACTCCGCCAGATGGCGCTGGACTGCAGAGACATCGAAAATAGGCTCCTCCCGGCCCCTCAAATACCCGGGGAGTGCATTAAACACCTCACAAGGCAAATCATCAGGGGCACTATCAAGCATATTTCTGATAAGGGTTCTAGTGGCCACAGCAGTAATGGCAGGGGCACAGACCGGACGCAGCGCCGTCCCCGCACATGCAAAGGCGTGGTATGCCAGCTGGTCAATGAGCCGGTCCTCAGCATCCCACAGGGTAGTGGAGTCAGGGGAATGCATGACAGAGGTATTAGATAGCCCTTGGATCGGGGCATCCACCTTGGGGGGAAAAGGATACTTCCTATCCCAACTTTTTGGAACCCCGGGAAGTTTACTGGGGCGCTCCCATTCCTTGAGCACAAGGTTATGGAAATGTGCCTGCTCGGGAAATTCCAAACGTGATTTTGCCGTATGGAAAAGCTCCCCTCTTTGCCTGGAAGCCGCAACAGGGAGAGAGATGGACAGAACCTCAAAAATCTAGGTCAATAATCTGTCAGTGTCATCCGGGCCCCAGGGGTCAGAGCCAGAATCGTCATGACCCCTTGGTCTCTCATCAGATGAGCCTGAATAAGAAAAGACGGGGTATAGCCACAAAGATTCATAAACTCCTCAGTTCCCATAGGGAAAACAGTGACATTAGGCGTCAAGTGCCGCTTCTTAGCAGGGGCCTTACGCGCTAAGGACTTCGCAATCACCTGCTCAACAGTAGCCAGTCTAGAAGACACATCAGGCACTAGTATGCAACTCAGTAGAAGTGATGTTTAAGCTTGGGGGAGTAGGCGAAGTGAAACGAGGTGCAGCCACTGGCAGGCCAGATTGGAATGCAAGCACCTGCTCATCACAGGGTACACAGACCCACGCCTTGTCAGCGTCAGCATGAGGCTGCCCACATGCTACACACAGCCGGTCTTGTCCCGAAGGGACCACGGTTACATTATCCTGGGATGCCTCCATACGGTGATTATAGCGGCGCTATACGCCGATAGGGAATAACGCTATAGAGCAACCCCGGATGCCCCAATAACCCGCTAGGGAAGTGGGAGTATTATTTTTACAAGGCCTACAAGTTATACACTAATACAGGGCCGGGAGAAGCCAAAAGGGTTCGCCCCGCCTGAAAGACATAAGCAGACAAGACCTTTAAGCACACAGTAACAAAAGTGAAAGATATAAAGCCGCTCGAGAGGGCACTTATGGACCGCGGTAGGTAGGGGTCCGTCGCGCATGGGCCAACCAAGCAGGTTAAAGATGGCGTCGGTATACCTCGAGGGGTGGGCCGGTATCAGCGATGACGCGGAGCGCGCCATAGACGCCCCCCCCCCCCCGAAGAGTGCAAAACTAGAATGTGCAAGCAGCCAATGACGGCGCACCAGCGCCTGAGGTAATGCCGTCGCCAAGCGCGGAACCAAGTCAGCGCGCGGCGGCGGCAATTTTTAAAAAGGACAGTAAAGGCAAGTCAGCGCGGCGGCTGACACAAGACTAAACAGAATGGAAAAAGAGTGTAAAACACAGAATGCATAGCATACACATTTACACCCCCCCCCCCCTTTTCCCCCCGAAGGCTACAAGGATGAGGGAGGACAGCGGCCACTTAACAAGGCCCACCGATGGGCAGGGGCAAGAGTGCGGCTCACCATAAGCCTGAAACGCCTACCCTTTGGTGGGGGATTGCTGTGGAGCAGCGCTCCTAAGCAACTAACAGCGGTGCTGCATACCTTCACCCGACCAGCGCAGCCAAGGCTGGGAGGCATATTACTAGTGGAACGGGTGGTAATAGTCCTACAGGGCCGCGGGCTAATAGCCCCGCTCACCCGCGAGTAGAGAGCCATTTGTCGTCCTTCGAAGCCAGACTGCAGAGAAATTCTGGGGATTTGTGGGAGGTCCCCGGGTATTTGAGGGGCCGGGAGGAGCCTATTTTCGATGTCTCTGCAGTCCAGTGCCATCTGGCGGAGTATATCCCAACTGTAAGTATTAGATTTGGAGCAGGACGTACTGTATACCAAGAATAGACTTTTAGACCATTAAAAATAACTATATTAATTATGATGTTATTTCTCAGAGAACGTGACCCTACTTATTGTCCTCGGAACCTCTAGGACTACAAGATTAGGATGCCCCTCCATACTAGGTGAAGGCAGGTATTGCTATTAGTATCTCACACTCCTCATTCTTCCCTTCCTGAGCCCATCTATATAATATATATTTGAGGTCCATAATTGTGATGCTGTAGGGGATCCCATAAGATTTAGGCCACTGACCTCAAATCTTAGAAAGGAAATATGGATATTTGTCCATAATATGGCAAAATAGTTTGATACATTATCATTCACCTTGCCTGGGTTCTTACAGTTGTTGCGGCCACTTATGGATACCCTTCTGCCTTTTTCATCTATTATATATGGGCTTAACCCAATATAGCCTGTTTATTCTTAGAAACAAAAGACCAGATCTGTCTCAACCCATTTTTTTAAATATTTCAGATATCCCTTCCATGGTGTCAAACTGACTTCCAGTAACGTGATTTATATCTATTTAGTTTTGTTCATGTTGCATCAGTTAAATAAAGCTTTGTGTATCAAATAAGTGTGCAGCATAACGATGCATGGGGCCCACATCACACGGCATTGGTGGTTGGCACTCGCACAGAATTGACAGCCGATGCCGGAAGTGGGACCACGTCTCCGGAAGTAATGCACCGGATACTGCTCCACGAGCGTTCCCGGAAGCTCCACATAGCAGCCAGCCTTGAGAATGTAGCTGGAAGCTCTGAAAACATGGTCTCATAACTCAAATAACTTATATCCGTTCTCGTTACTGTGGGTATCATATTATGTCTCTTTATACATGTAAAAATACAATTCTGTGATTACTCACCTGTAGAATTGGTATTCTGAGTATACAGTACGTCCTGCTCCAAATCGAATACTTACAGTTGGGATATACTGGACTGCAGAGACATCGAAAATAGGCTCCTCCCAGCCCCTCAAATACCCAGGGACCTCCCACAAATCCCCAGCATTGAAAAGCAGTTAAGGAGAAGCCAGGAGAATTAAACAATCCAAACTATCAACTATAACAATGATAACAATCACCATACAGGGGATCCGAGAAAATGCAAACCAAGGGTGGGTTGGAGCAGGACGTACTGTATACTCATAATACCAATTCTACATGTGAGTAATCACGCTCCAAATCTAATACTTACAGTTGGGACATCCAATAGCAGTGTCCATAAAGTAGGGTGGGATCCCCAAGAAAAATCAGCAGCAGGCAGTTTAAACCACTGCCGCCTGCAGAACCTTTCGGCCAAAAACAGCGTCAGCTGAGGCCCTATCAACCTTGTAAAACTTTGAAAAGGTATGAACAGAAGACCAAGTAGCGGCCTTGCAAACTTGTTCAACAGAAGCCTGGTGCTGAAAAGCCCAAGAGGCACCAATAGCACGAGTGGAATGAGCAGTAAGGCAGAAGGGAGGATTCTTCCCCTTAGCAGAGTAGGCCTGAATCACAGCCTGACTAATCCCCTTGCTGATAGTAGACTTGGCAGGAGCCAAACCCTTCCTAGGACAAGAAGGGACCACAAAAAGAGCATCCGTTTTCCTGAAAGGTGCAGTAGCCACCAGATAGTACTTCAGACACCTAACCAGACACCTAACCTAAAGAGTGCAAAACTCTCTCCTTAGCATTGCTAGGATTAGGGCACAAAGAAGGAAGAACAATATCCTGATTCAAATGAAAGGCAGACACTACCTTAGGAAGAAAATCAGGTTTGAAACGAAACACCACCTTGTCCTGGTGCCTCTCATAGTAGGGGGGCTGAATGGACAGCGCCGCCAACTCAGACACACGCCTGACAGAAGTGATAGCCACCAGAAACACAACCTTGAGCGTAAGAAAGGCCAAGGCAGCATCCTGCACAGGTTCAAAGGGAGCACCCTGAAAGGCTGACAGAACCAAGTTCAAATCCCAAACAGGCACCATAGGTTTACGTGGGGGACGCACATGAGTGACCCCCTGGAAAAAAGTCCTGATCAGAGGGTGCTGAGCAAAGGACTTCTGGAAAAAAATTGCCAGGGCAGAAACCTGACCCTTCAGAGTACTGAGTTGGAGCCCCATCTCCAACCTATGCTGCAGGAACTCCAGAATCCTGGGAATAGAGAACACACGACAGGGAAGAGACTTAGACTCACACCAGTCAATGTAGGCACGCCAAACCCTGTAATAAATGGAAGAGGAAGACCTCTTCCTAGCTTTAATCAAAGTATCCAAAACTGAGGAAGACAGCCCCTTCTCCATCAAGATGGAGGTTTCAGCAGCCAAGCCGTCAAAGCCAGAGTTTGTAAATTGGGATAGCGTAGTGAGCCCTGAGTGATCAGATCTGGCACCAAGGGCAGAGCGTACTGATCTACTGCCAGCTGTACCACGTCTGCGAACCACACTCTTCTTGGCCACCTGGGGGCCACCAGAATTGCTGGCACCCATTCCAGAGCAATCTTGCGCAGAACCCTGCCCAGCAGGGGAATTGGGGGGAAGACATACAGGAACTGAAAGTCCTTCCATGACATTGCTAGTGCATCTGAGGTCAAGGCCAGAGGATCCCTGGACAGAGAGACAAAAGCTGGAAGCTTGTGATTGTGGCGGGACGCAAACAGATCCACATCTGGTTGGCCCCAACAGTGACACAGAGATTGAAACACCCTGCTGCATAGGGACCATTCTCCCTGGCAAGAGGTCCCCCTGCTCAGAGAGTCTGCCAGGTGATTTTCCACCCCCGGGATGTACACAGCTGAAATGCAGGGGACATTGGCCTCTGCCCAAGTCAGGATCAGAGACGCTTCCTGGAGGGCCCCCTTGCTCCGGGTCCCTCCCTGATGATTGATGTAGGCAACTGCCGTCTGGTTGTCCGAGCGCACCTGAACAGGCAGGCCCTGAAGATGAGTAGTCAAGTGAGCCAGAACTAACCTGATCGCTCGCAGCTCCAAGACATTGATAGGTGTGTGGGCCTCCAGAGGGCCCCACCTCCCCTGGAACTGCAGGGACTTCCAGAAACCCCCCCAACCTGACAGACTGGCATCCGTGGTGACCGTCTCCCAGGAAGGGGCAAGAAAGGATTTGCCCCCCAACAGGTTCCTTGAGTCCATCCACCACAAGAGGGACCTCCTGACCAGGGGGGAGAGCACACAGACCCTGTCCATGGACGCTAGGTCCTTGTCCCATACAGACAATAGGTGAAGTTGCAGAGGTCTCAAGTGGAACTGAGCATAAGGGACCGCTTCGAATCACGCCACCATCAGGCCCACCAGCTGCATCCCCTGCCTGATGGAGGGATGGGGACAAGCTAAGAGGGACTGAGCCTGTGCAATCAGACTGTCCACCTTCTGCTGAGGAAGGAAGATCCTTGACTGAACTGTATCCAGATTAATTCCTAGGAATGGAGTTACCAAGGAAGGGGACAGTGAGGACTTGGGGTGGTTGATCACCCATCCAAATGACTCCAGAGTGGACACCACCAGCTGAGTATCCAACTCTGCCTGATGTAGAGACTGGGAAGTGATGAGGATGTTGTCCAGATAGGGAAGCATGCGGACGCCCTGACATCTGAGCAGAGACATCACGCCAGCCAGCACCTTGGTGAACACCCTGGGAGCTGAAGTGAGGCCGAAGGGCAAGGCCACAAATTGGTAGTGTTGATCCATCGAACCTGAGGAACCTTTGATGACCTGGGAACACAGGAATATGAAGGTAAAGAAATTTTTAAGTCCAGGATGGGCCTGACAGAACCATCCTTTTTGGGTACTGTGAATAGGTTGCAATAAAAGCCCTTGCCTTTTTCTCTTAAAGGGACCTGGCAGATGACCCCCAGCTTCAGGAGGCCTTGCACTGCTTGCACTAGCTCCTGAGCTGACACAGGGTCCTGAGGAATCCGGGATCTGATGAATCTTGGAGGGGGATCGGCAGCAAACTCCAACTTGTAACCGGAGGACACTACCTCCTGAATCCACCGGTCTGAGACATGAAGCTTCCAGACGTGAGCGAAGTGCTGCAGCCGTCCCCCCACCCGGATGGGTGAGGGCGGCCCATCATGCTTGAGGGGGCTTGGGAGAGAATTTAGCTTTGGGACCCCAGGAGGAGCCAGGACGTCCACGTCCTCTGCCTCTACCCCAGAAATCTCCCCGGGCCCCAGGGAAAGAGGCCCCCCTTCCCTGTCTTGCACCACGGTAAGGGGAGGAGAAGGAACCCTGACCCCGAAAGGGCAGAGGTTGCCACCTGCGCTGGGTTAACCTGCCTCCCTTAGCAAAAAGGTCCAGGCGGTCTCCAAACAGACGCAGTCCTTTAAAGGGAAAACCAGTGAGGGCCTTCTTGGCAGCGTTGTCAGCAGCCCACTGGCACAGCCAAACCTAGCAGCGTATAGCCACCACGAGGGCAGAAGTTCTGGCACACATTCTGATGGTGTCATCCAATGCTGATAGTACAATGTTTACAAAAACATCATAACATCATAACTGGAGAGTTCATTAAACACCTCACAAGGCAAATCATCAGGGGCACTATCAAGCATATTTCTGATAAGGGTTCTAGTGGCCACAGCAGTAATGGCAGAGGCACAGACCGGGCGCCGTCCCCGCACATGCAAAGGCGTGGGATGCCAGCTGATCAATACGTCGGTCTTCGGCATCCCGCAGGGTAGTAGAATCAGGGGAATGCATGACGTGTTAACCCTAGGATCGGGGGGATGACCAACATTTAACTACCTCAGCAGGAAAGGGATACTTCCTATCCCAACTCTTTGGAACCCCGGGAAGTTTACCGGGGCGTTCCCATTCCTTGAGCACAAGGTTATGGAAATGGGCCTGCTCTGGAAATTCCAAACGTGATCCTGCTGTATGGAAAAGCTCCCCTCTTTGCCTGGGAGCCGCAACAGGAAGAGAGATAGACAGAACCTCAAAAATCTGGGTCAATAATCTGTCAGTGTCATACGGGGCCCAGGGGTAAGAGCCAGAATCGTCATGACCCCTTGGTCTCTCATCAGATGAGCCTGAATCAGAAAAGAGCTCCCCTTCATCAGACGGGGTATAGCCACACAGATTCATAAACTCCTCAGTTCCCATAGGGAAAACAGTGACATTAGGCGTCAAGTGCCGCTTCTCAGCAGGGGCCTTACGCGCTAAAGACTTCGCAATAATTTGTTCAACAGTAGCCAGTCTAGAAGACACATCAGGCTGAGAATCCCCACTAGTATGCAACTCAACGGGAGTGAGATTTAAGCTTGGGGGAGTAGGTGAAGTGAAACGAGGTGCAGCCACTGGCAGGCCAGATTGCAATGCAAGTATAATTTTTACAAGGCCTACAAGCAATATACTCACTCATAGGCCAACCAAGTCAGAAAAGATGGTGTCGGTATACCTCGAGGGGCAGGCCAATAATAGCGATGCCGCGGAACGGGCCAAAGACGGGCCCCCCCAAAGAGTGTGAAGCAAAAAGGCCAACAGCCAATGATGGCGCACTAGCGCCTGAGGTAATGCCCCGCCAAGCGCGGAACAAAGTCAGCGCGCGGCAGCGGTAAATTTAAAAGCAATAAAGACAAGTCAGTGCGGCGGCTGACACAAGAATAGAGACATGTGAAAAGTGAAAGCACAGACTGCATAACATACATATCTATACACATACACCCCCCCTCTTTTCCCCCCGAAGACTACAAGGAGGATGAGGGAGGACGGCGGCCATTTAAATAGGGCCCACCGATAGGCAGGGGCAATAGTGCGGGAGGGGCATCCCATAGAGGCTCACCATAAGCCTGAACTGCCTACACTTTGGTGGGGGATTGCGGTGGAGCAGCGCTCCTAAGCACCTAACAGCGGTGCTGCCTACCATCACCCGACCAGCGCAGCCAAGGCTGGGAGGCACATTAATAATGGAACGGGTGGGAATAGTCCTACAGGGCCGCAGGTTAATAACCCCACTCACCTGCGAGTAGAGAGCCAATTTCTCGTCCTTCGCAGCCAGACTGCAGAGAAATTCTGGGGATTTGTGGGAGGTCCCTGGGTATTTGAGGGGCCGGGAGGAGCCTATTTTCGATGTCTCTGCAGTCCAGCGCCATCTGGCGGAGTATATCCCAACTGTAACTATTAGATTTGGAGCAGGACGTACTGTATACTAAGAATACATGGTTTAGAGTTTAATCATGATTAAACTCTACTTGTGTTCATTCTGTAAGCACTCTAAGCATGTCATTTCCACTGGAATGATGCATTATGTGTACTATTGATCAGGCAATAATTGCTATTGTTTTCTCTAGTTAAAATACAATTCTGTGAAATACTCACCTGTAGAATTGGTATTATACGCATACAGCACGTCCTGCTCCATCTATAATAATTACACATGGGTAATACTCCGCCAGAGGGCGCTGTTCACTGCAGACATGCAAAAACAGGCTCCTCCCGGCCCTTCATATACCCAGGGACCTCCCACAAATCCCCAGTATTGAAAAGCAGTGAGAAAAGAAGCCGGGAGAAACCAACCACCAACTGGTAACAATAGTAATGATAATCACCATACAGGGGATCCAGAAAAATGTAAAACCAGGGTGGGGTGGAGCAGGACGTGCTGTATGCGTATAATACCAATTCTACAGGTGAGTATTTCACAGACTTGTATTATTCTAAGCATACAGCATGTCCTGCTCCATCTATAATAATTACACATGGGACATCCAATAGCAGTGTCCATAAAGTAGGGTGGGATCCCCCCAAAAAAAGGCACAGCAGACAGTAAAGGCGCTGTCACCTGCAAAACTTTGCTACCAAGTACAACACGAGCAAAGGCTCTAACGTCAATCCCACAACAAAACCTTTGAAAAAGGTATGAACAGAGACAAGCAGCGGTCTAGCAACTTATTCAACAGAAAACCTGGTGCTGAAGGGCCAAAGGTACCCAAACACCAATATAATGGAATAAAGGAGAGAGGGAGAATCTTCCCCCTAAAAGGAATAGGCCAGTTTAACGGCCCAACCAGCCCACAGGCAACAGAAGCCTCGGTAAAACTTAGAACTTTCCCCAACGGGGAAATGAAAACTGGTCTCTCATCAGGCAGGCGGGGATACGGACCCCTTCATTAACGCGGATCAGCAAGAAGCCGAAACCTTTACTCAGGACCAGGAAGGCAGCCATCCAAGTAAGATCAGTCCAAAGGGCGCATTGGCCCTGGAAGCAAACGAGATCAGGCGCATACATAAGGAGGCGCCCGCAGACCCCAAAGGGCATCAGTCCCCCTAACGGACAAGAAAACAACCAGGAAAATTTCAACACCTGTTGAGGGAATGTAGACCCCTTACTTCAGCATTAATAAGAATAAGGCACATAGGCAGACTAAAAGGACTTAAATAATGATCATAAAACACCACTTGGACAAGGGGTCCGGCGTAAGGCGGAATACCACCACGTCATGGTGTGTATACCACGTCATGGTGTGTATATAGATATATATATATATATATAAACGAGCGAAGGCTAAGTAATCAGATCCACATCCAGACAGCATCCAGAATAAGTCCCAAGGGAACAATCCGCAGGGCAAACAGAATGAAAATTGATCCCAACAGGGACCATAGAACTACTTGGGAGATGCACCTAAGCAATCCCCAAGAGAACTCCTCACAAGCAAGACAGAACCAGACTCCTACAGGAAGACAGCCAGGACAGAACCTGAACCTTCAGAGTACCTAGATGGGGAGCCAACCCCAACCTATGTTGTAATGACTAGAACCCTGGGAACCCAGAACGTCCAACAGGGAAGAGACCAAGACTCATGCCAATCAATATGGGTATACCATAAACCACAATAGACAGAGGAAGAGGAAGCCAAGGAAGCTTGCTCCTAGCCCCCCATGTACCAAGTCACCCAGAAGATAAGCCCGTCTCCAAGGGGTGAATGAATCAGCTGTCAAGCCCCAGACTAGAGTCTGTATATTGGGACAACAAAAGAAGGGGCCTGACAAGGGCAGAACCGCACTCCTGAGAGAGCGTACAGGTCAGCAGACCTCAGCAGAAGCATCTGCGAGCCACAGTTCACTGGCCACCCAGGGGCCATCAATTCTGGGTCTCTCTATCAGCACAACTGTGCGCAGAACCCCACATAGTAGGGTGAACGAAGAGAAGGCATATAAAATAGAAAGTCTATGCATAATTTTACTAAGCCCCCATGACCAAAGTCAGAATATTCTGGGACAGTAAAAACAAGGGCGGAGCCCCTGTGGTATAAGCGAGACCCAACAGAGCCACCCTAGTTGGCTCTCAGAGCGACACCACGATAGCATAACCTGCCACTGAAAGGCATCCATGGGAGCGAATACCGCTGAGAAGCAGGGGGCGTAGACCCCCGCCCAAATCAGTATCAGGAACCCTCCAGAGGGATCATCCTGCTTCAAGCTCCAGACCAATAATAAAGCAGGCCATTGTCTTCCAACAGGCCAAGAGTCCCCAAATAGACAGGTCCTAAAAGAGGAGAAGTCCAGCAGTATAGAGTCAATGGAAGGCTCACCGTTTCAACAAACCAGTAGGTAAGATGGACCCTCTAAGGGAACCTACCTAGGAACCACGGGGGGTTTTGGAAGAACCCCCCCCCCCCCCGCCAACCTGCGAGACTTGGTACCCAAGGTGACCATTCACAGGAAGATGCAAGCAAAGAAGGGGGTGCCCCCTGACAGGGCCTTGAATATGATCAGCTCAAGAGGAAGCACCTTACCGAGGGAGAATGAGCACAGACCAAGCCCCAGGGGTGCTGTAACCCTATGTAGGATCAATAACCTACTGTGCCGAAGAGCCCAAGGGCTCGGTATATAAGGGACATCATCTGATACGCCACCAACGGGCCCACCAGCTGCAATCCTGCCTGGTGAAAGTAACATGTCAGCAAAGGGGGACAGAGCCCCCGTAACCAGGAGTCCACTTGTTGCCAAGGAAGAAGGCTCAAGCCTGAACCGAATCCAAGGAATGGAGATAGCGGATAAGGGACCATGAGGGATTGAGGTGACTGAGCACCCATCCAGTAACTCCCAGGGGACACTGCCGGCCGACCAATCCACTCGGCCTGACGTAGAGATTGGGGAGTAAGGAAAGACGACCCGGTAGATCCTAATGCGGACGCCCCCCCAGGCATGTCCGAGACATCTCCCCATTCGCGCCATGGTGAGTAGCCTGGGAGCGAAAGAGAGGCCACAAACAATGCCTCAATCCGCAGGGTTGGTCCTGCAACACCGCCTAGTAACGGTCTTGGTGTCCAGCAGACACAGGGGGAACTAAGAAGATCTAGAACTCCACAGGAGGCCGGAAGCCCCCCTTGCACAGGGCGCCTGTGTCCCAAGACAGATGTCATATAAGGACTACCTGTGAGAGTAGAATTGCCATAGGCCAGCGTGACCCAGACTGCCTCATACTGTTGAGGGAAGGAGGAAGGTTAATATAGAGGCCATAGCCCCATTCTGTTAAGGGCAACCTGTAAGTAAGCCCAAACTCTGTAGGCCTAGTACGGCCGGCACCAATTCCTGAGGGGAAAACAGGGGCTAGAAGCACCCTGACAACCACTGAGGGGGCCGCCCAGCAAATGCTATCCTGTGTCCAGGGGAACTACCTCCTGGAACCGCCAGAAGGAGAAGATACATTCCTAGATAGGAGTCAGCTGCTGTAGCAGTCCCCTCACCCAGAAGGGCGAGGGCATCCCTTCATGCTTGGGAAGTCTTGGCAGATTTGGACTTAGTCCTGCCAGAGGGCTCAAGGCGTTGCCTGCCCACCCGGTGGTGGAAATCCACTCCGAAAAGTTGGAAGCACACCTCAGGTTCGTGTTTGACACTAACGTAGGGAGGGGTGTCCCTGTCCCGAGGAGGCCGAGACGGCCTTCTGCGTAGAGGTGCCTTACCCTTTTTTCCAAAAAGGTCCAGACGGGCCCCAAATAGACGCCGTCCTCTGAAAGGAAGGCCAGTAAGAGCCTTTTTCGTATCATCGTCAGCACTCCACTGTCGCAGCCAGACCAGGCGACAGATAGATACCACAAGGGCAGAGGGTCTAGTACACATCTTAATGGTGTCATCCAGCGCTGAGAGGATAAACCTTCCAAAACACATCAAAGTCTGAGAGCGCATTAAATACCTCCCAGGGGAGGTCCTCAGGTCGGTGATCAAGTCGTTTTCTAATGAGAGTCCTGGCGGCCACCGCAGTGATGGCCGCGGCACAGCCCGGGCGCAGAGCCGTCCCTGCACACGAAAAGGCGTGGGAAGCCAGTCTGTCAATGCGCCGATCCTCAGCATCCCGAAGGGTACAATAATGAGGGGCAGTCATGAAGGGGGGGGGGTTAGTAACCCCTATAATTGGTGCATCCACCACGGGAGGTGCTGACCAAAAGTTAACCACATCAGGGGGAAAAGGGTACTTCCAATCCCAGACCCCTGGAACCCCTGTAAGTTTACAAGGCGAATCCCATTCTTTGGATTTAAGAGCCTGGAAATGCTCCTGTTCCAGAAATTCTGAGGAGCCCGAATCGGAGAAAAGCTCACCTTCATCAGAAGGATCCAGGTCCTGCATAGCAGCAGATTCATCGGTTTCGCTAGGAACCGTAGAGCCAGGAGGCGTCAGGGACCGCTGCTTTCCAGGGCCCATATGCTCCGCTAAACTAGACAGCACCTGCTCAGGCGTAGGCAGCCTGCGCGGCACGACTTTCTGGTCATCCCCACTCGAGTGAGACTGATCAGGAGAGGGATTTAGGTCCGGTGGATTTAGGTCAGGTGGATTGAAGGGAGGTGCAGCCACTGGCAAACCTGACAGCCAAGCGAACCTCGAGGGGCTGGCCTGATCTGGCTGTGACGCGGGACGCGTCATGCCGAGTCCCCGCCTCCCCCAAAGAGCGTGAAGCTCTAACCAACGAAACGTGAAAAAGTAGTAGTGGGTAGTACGCCCATACATAAAGTTGCTGTAACGCTAGACAATGATGCTGCCGACTGTCCTTCATTACATGACTGCCCAAACAGGCTGGCAACCTTAAACTTATGTGGAGCAAGGAGCACGACACTGACACCCAAGTACAATGAAAGATCAAAAGGCCTTAAACGTGTTACATTACACTAGGACTGCCACACATAAACCCCCCCCCTTTCTTTTCCCCCCGAGCTACGGGAGGAAGCGAGGGAGAAGCGGACTGCGTCCAGGGATTAACGCTGTGAGGGGCACGGGCAACAATGCGGGAGGGGCATCCACTAGAGGCTCACCATCAGCCTAACCGCCTACCCTATGGTGGGGGATTGCGGTGGAGCATGGCTCCGTTAAGCACACAAGGTGCTGCCTACCTTCACCCGACCAACGCAGCCCAGGCTGGGAGGCATATTCTTCATAAAGAGGACGGGTGGAAATAGTCCCACAGGGCCACGGGCTGTAAAGCCCCGCTCGCCTGCGAGAGCGTGATACTTCATGTCTTCGCAGTTCAGCACTGCAGAGAAATCTGGGGATTTGTGGGAGGTCCCTGGGTATATGAAGGGCCGGGAGGAGCCTGTTTTTGCATGTCTGCAGTGAACAGCGCCCTCTGGCGGAGTATTACCCATGTGTAATTATTATAGATGGAGCAGGACGTGCTGTATGCTTAGAATATATTTCTTCCATTGTTGATGCTCCTTAACCTTTACCATACTCATCAGCAGACACATTTACAATGACATTCCCCAATAGTATTATATAGTAATATTTTACCACTCCTTCATTCGTTGCATTGTTTATATAGTCATAGTCTATAATATTTTTACTTTATCCAGTGGGGCACATGACTATTCCGGCGACTGTTAGATCCAAGCATTTACCTGTCTGCACTCAGAACATCCAAACATCATTGCGGAAACACAGACTGACACGCTTAGGGGCCCGCGCCTCATATGCCTTGCAGCAGCCTATTGCAGCTCATTGTGGTCAGCGAAGGGTTAACTTAGAAGTTCTGTCTGGCTCACTAGGAGTAGTGGTCAATTAAGCAACTGCTGTGCAGCCCGGCCTTCCAACTTCCCATTGGTCAGTGGTAACAAAGCCATTCAGGCTTCAGCACACACTGCCTGCGATAGAATCTTGCTGGTGGTGTGTTAGGCTGTTGGTTTATTTCCTGCTATCTGGATTAGTTTGCTTTGCATCCCGACTACGCCTTTTGCCTGACCTTTACTGGATACTGCGACTCTCTGATTTACGGCTTCGACCTTTGGCTTTCCCTGGACTTCGGCTTTGTTTACTCCTTCTGTCAAGACACTGGTAAGACCGATTATCTGTTGCAGACCATCTCTGACTTCCCCTGTGTATTGTTAATTTTGCCCTGTTGTACATCAGTCTTTGCGGCCTCAGGTGCAATCTTTTGCCCCCTTAAGTCCTGGGGGCAATCGTGTTAGGGCATGCGTGTAATGTCTCCCGGCAAACGGGGGCTTGACTAAAGGTGAAGATGGCGGTGTTAGATTGGGGGTTGGCATCTGAACTTAGGCTGGTGATCAGCTGGGCATTACAGTGACAGAATGCAATGCCTCACCAAATCCAAAGCATTGTATCTTTTTTCCATATGTATGTACATTATATGGCTACATGGTGTATGAATTTTAATCACTTTTTTTGCAATCACTGCGAGACCAAAATAAGTTCTTGAAGCTCTAATTTAAAGTAGCTTGTTCACCGTTTAATATACTTGTCTACATAAATTTTATAACAAAACCTACCAAGGATTCATCAATCTCTTCATCTGAACCATCGTCGTCACTGTCCTCATCATCTTCCCTCACTCTGCCATACCCTTAAGATGAAATGAATGCATAAATACTATCATTTGCAATATTAAAATCGGCATCTACCTTGAAAGTGTGTAAAACATGCAAAAGTAAAAAGCAAGCTTCAATTTGGAATCGGTCAACATTTATATTTTTATTGGATACAGAATTACTTAAAGTGGACCCACACCCATTTCCTAGCTGCACAACGCCTGCAAACCTTACGTGAACCATGATCCACTGCCAGAAATGCAGCCCTGCGACTGGTCGTTGGTGGTCACATGGTTTGGGGCCGTGTTTTCAATCCCTGACGCCGATCGGTCACCTAGGTGGGCCCTATCGGTAGTTTGGACCGAGAACGTGACCCCAACCCACGTGACCAGTAGCTACCAGAGAGTGTGTGGCAATTTGGATATCCCACCCCCACCCCGAGCGGCCTGGCCCCACACCCATTAGCTAGGAAATTATTGTGGGTCCTCTTTAAAGAAGTGTCTCAAAACTATGAGACATTCAAGAAAAAGAAAAAGGGCAGTATGTTTCTTCTTGCTAGCAATACATGCAAAACTCTATTCCAAATCTGCTTTACATCAGCTAACATGAATGCAATGATGTGGAACAGATTTTTTGGAATTGGGTTTGTACATATATAATGTTTAGTGGTTCCATTAATACATAAAGTGCTGGTCATATTTCTTGGGGGGTGTTTTATATATAAAATAGGATACAGGAAATATAACCAACCTCTGACCACCAGATATCTCTCAATTGCTTGAACAAGCGCCAGGGGATCGATCTTTACAGGGCCTCCTTTCCATTGCTTTACATTAGTGCAGTCAGGATGTCTCTGCAGCTGACACTTCAGTTGATGTGTATTGAAAAACTTCAGTGCCTGTGATCCTCTGAAAGCAAGCAACGCCCCATTAAATCCCATAGCCTGCTCACGAATACAACAGACATACACAGGAGTATTTGGTAAAAGCAAAAGAACAATTACAGTCACATGTTATATCCGATTTTACTACACTCATACAGATACGCATGATGATATGGGAATTATTAGCTGCTGAATGCACTACCATGCTTTATAAAAATGGCAATTATATGATTAGTAAGGCAAATGAACAAACCATGATAAAGATGCAATAAAACAACTCACTTGTATTTATATAGTGTCATTAAATGATCACATCTTCACAAGGATACACGTCAGAAGTGTGGTCACACCAGCTTAAACTGTAAACGTTCTTACAGATGGTGCATAATGGATCAAGATCTCCAAGTATGCAAGCCTGACTATTTTACAAGTTAGGAACGCAAAAGGCTGTAACATTTTTTTAAACCTATATCTACATAACTTAAGATACACAGATTTAGGTAGGACTTTGCTTAGGTGTCAACATACCTACTCCCTGTGCCATTTCCACTTGGGAAATCATGCACTTTTACTGGGAACTGTTCCATCTGACTAAGGCAGTTGTTCATCTTGTGCACCAACGACAGCAAATGACCACTTTCTGTCGGATCTAATCTTCCAATAGGCTCTTCTCCTGGAAGCTGGAAACACAAAACTAATTATGTAGATGTCCATTCTAAAGAAAACGTTTTTATAGAACAGGACATGCCACAAGGAGTAGCCCAGGAAATGCCACAAGGAGTAGCCCATTAACTACTTAACTCTAGTAAATAAAGCCCACCATGATTTTGGTTCTCTGTCACAACCATAGCCCATAATCCAGCACCAATCGTCAGGCAGTTCTAGCGCTGCTCGCAGTTATCTTTGCTACATGGGGTGCTATAGCCAGCCTGGCCCAAGCAAAGATGTTGGCGAGCAGTGATGGAATCACCCAATGCTGGATTGCATGCATGGTAAGTGTTTATTTGTTCATGTAACCCCCCACCCTGCTTGAATGCTAGGGGAGGGGGATTTAAATAACAGACAGTCTGGGCTGGACTGGACCTTTTAAAGCACAAGCTTACCAAAGCTGAAAAACCTCAGCCCAACCTCCTGGTAGGAGGAACCAATATTTTAATGCTTCTATTTAAATATCTTTGGTATATTCACACCAATAAGACAGTAACCAGATAATTAAATTCCATACCGGGGAGCCAAAGAAAACTTTCAAGAATCTTTTCAGTCGGATGTCTCTGGATACAATGTCCTTCTCACTTTTGGATGTTAGGTACAAGAGTAGCTGCTTTACAAACCCACTGTGCTGGATTTCAAATGAGGAAACGTCAGACTCTGAAACTATGCTACGGATTTCAACAAGGCACTCAACTCCACCATCAATCTGCAGATAAACATATCAAAGGAAAAAACGTGTTAAAAAGTTACATACATACATCAAATAAAAAAAAAAAAAAAAAAAAACAATAATGAGATGGTCAGCAAAAAGACAATTCTGTGAGTACTCACCTGTAGAATTGTTTTTGTTCTTGCATGGCACGGCCTGCTTCAGTATTCATAACAGTTGGGTTATTCCGCCACAAGGTGGCGCAGTGTACTGCAAAAGAGCTGTGGCATCCCCTGGCCCCCTATAAAAACAGGATTAACCATAGAGTTTCCAGTGTAGACGAGCAGTGAGACAAGAAGCCGTCCAAGGCATTGCCAGTGCATCCGTGGCGTAGGCCAGAGGATCCTGTGACAGGGAGACAAACTTGGGAAGTTTGTGATTGTGACGGGACACAAACAGGTCCACATCCGGCTGACCCCAGCGGTGACACAGGGAGAGAAACACCTGGTTGTTGAGGGACGATTCCCCCAGACGAGACGTCCCCCTGCTCAGGGAGTCCGCCACCTGGTTCTCCACCCCCGGAATGTATACCGCTGAGATGCAGGGAACATTCTGTTCCGCCCAAGACAGTATCAGGGACACTTCCTTGAAGGCTCACTTGCTCCGAGTCCCTCCCTGATGGTTGATGTAGGCAACCACCGTCTGGTTGTCTGAGCGAATCTGAACAGCCTGACCCCGAAAGTGTGTGGTCATCTGAGAAAGAGCCAACCTGATCGCCCTCAGTTCCAGGATATTGATGGGAGCATGGGCCTCCTGGGGGCCCCACCGACCCTGGAACTTCAGAGACTTCCGAAAGCCTCCCCAGCCTGTCAGACTGGCATCTGTGGTGACCGTCTCCCAGCACGGGGGCAGGAAAGTCCTGCCCACCAGAAGGTTCCTTGAGTCCAGCCACCACGAAAGGGACTGTCTGGCTAGAGGAGACAGAGCAAATTCCTGATCCAGGGACACAGGGTCCCGATCCCAAACTGACAAGAGGTGCAACTGAAGAGATCTCATGTGAAACTGAGCAAAGGGGACCGCCTCGAAGCAGGACACCATCAAGCCCACCAAATGCATCCCCAGACGGATGGAGGGAAGAGGACACAAGAGCACAGCCTGTGCCTGCTTCTGAAGGCCCTCCACCTTCTGTTGAGGAAGAAACACCTTGACCTGAGAGGTATCCATTGTCATGCCCAGAAAGGACCTCACCAAGGACGGGGACAGTGAAGACTTGGGAAAGTTGATCACCCAGCCGAAGGACTCCAGAGTGGAGGTCACCACCCGGGTGTCCTGTTCGGTCTGATGAAAGGACCGGGCCACAATAAGGATGTCGTCCAGGTAAGGAAGGACGCGAATGCCCTGGTTCCATAGCAGAGTCATCACCCCCGCCATCACCTTGGTGAACACCTGAGGCGCCGAGGTGATACCAAAGGGTAAAGCTACAAACTGGTAATGCTGATCCTCCAGCGCGAACCTCAGAAATCTCTGATGACCTGGGAAGATAGGCACATGAAGATAAGCATCCTTGATGTCCACGGAGGTCATGAAGTCGCCCGGCGAAGGGTACTGACAGCCAAGCGTAGCGTCTCCATGCGAAAATGCTTGAATCTGACAAACTTGTTGAAGTCCTTCAAGTCCAGGATGGGCCTCAGAGAGCTGTCCTATTTGGGGACCGTGAAAAGATTGGAATAGTACCCCTGACCCTGTTCTTGAGGGTGCACCGAACAAATGACCCCTGACTCCAGCAGGCATTGAACCACCGAAAGTAACCCTTGGGCTGACAGGGGGTTTAAAGACATCCGGGATCTGATGAATCTTGGGGGCGGCGAGGCTGAAAACTATCTTGTAACCGGAGGAAACCACCTCCTGAATCCACCGGTCTGAGACATGGAACCTCCAGACGTGAGCAAAGAGCCGAAGCCGTCCTCCCACCCGGATGGGTGAGGGCGCCCCCTCATGCCTGAGGGGCCTTGGAAGGGGGTTTGGGCTTGAAACCCCAGGAGAGCCCAGGATGACCACGGCCCCAAGAATCTCTGCGGCTACCTAAGAGGGAGCCACGACCTCCTCTGGGAGTACGAAGGAAGGGGAAGGAGGTGGAAGGCCCCCGTCTGCCATCCTTGGCTAAAACATCAAGATGCTCATCGAAGAGCCGCAGCCCGCAAAGGGGAGCCCAGTGTGAGCCTTCTTAGCAGCAGCGTCAGCTGCCCACTGACACAACCAAACAGAGTGGCGCATAGCCACCAAAAGTGCAGAGACCCTACCGCCCATCCTCACAGCATCATCCATGGCAGTAAGGATAAATGCAACAAAATCAGAGCAAAGCAAGAGGTCCCTATAATCCTCCCTCCTCCTACCAGCCATAGCGCTATCACATAGATGCTTGAGCAGTTTCTTAAGAGCAATAGCTGTAATGGCAGCAACACAGGCCGGGCACAGCCCAGCCCCCACACAAGTAAAAGCATGGCAGGCCAGCTGATCCATGCACCTCGCTGGTCCTCGCTGTCCCTCAGAGTGGTAGTGTCAGGGGAAGGCATGACCGAGGTATTGGACAGACCTAGTACGGGAGCGTCCACCTCAGGGGGACATGACCACCGCTTTACTAGATACTAGATCAGCAGGAAAGGGATACCTCTTATCCAATCCCTTGGGCACAGCAGGCAGTGTGTTAGGACGTTCCCACTCCTTATGCACCATAGTAGTGAAATGAGAGCTCACCCTGCTTCTTCTTAGCCACCTCAGGGGGAGCAATGTGCAAAATGTAAAAAATGTGAGACAGCAGATTAATCCGTGTCCTCAGGGTACCATGATTCCTTCCCGGACACAGACCCAGGGTCACTATCGCATCCCTCCTGCTGGTCCCCAGAGGAGTCGGAGTCCTGGAACAGTTCCCCTTCCTCTAGGGAATAACGCCCACCAGTGGCATCAAACTCCTTAAACTCCTCTGTGGAGCGTGAGGGAGTGGAAGACAGGTGCTGCTTCTTTCCAGAGGCCTTCCTAGGAGCAGGCCCGGCAAGCTGCCTCACAATGTTGGCCACACGAAGTGCCAGATCAGACTGTGACCTCCTGCTATTATCCCCCTCACCGGGGGCCAATTGCAGGAGTGGGGGGGTAGGCGACCCTGAAGGGGGTGCAGAGCTGGGAAGCGATGCAGGCAAACCAGCTTGGAGCGCAAGGACACTTTGGGCGCACGGCACACACACCCTAACACTGTCACTCACAGGGGATACCTCACACATGGCACACAGCCGGGATTGCCCCGAAGGACCCCCAAGCACGCTATCCCCAGAAGCCTCCATATGGTGATTAACACAGGCGGGGGAGGAAGGAGTAGAGCCGGGAGAAACCCCAACCCACTGGTATCCAGCCTGAAAGACATAAGTAAAAACGACACATGAGCATCCCACAGCACATTCACCAAAAAACCAATAAATGACGCCGGCAGAAGTACCTCAAGGGGCAGGCCGCGGGGAGATGACGCAATACACGTCTTCCCCTGGCCCCGCCCCCTCCGAATAGCACGAAAACGGCGCCCACATGACCCCGCCGGCGCCATGACTAAGCAAAAACGCTACAGGTTATAGCGCCACCCGCCGCGGAGCGCAATACAAAGTGGCGCGGCGGCTAAAATAACACCAAAAAAAACACTGTACACAGCAAAAATACCATTTTGTGAATACTCACCTGTAAAATGGGTATTATAAGGGTATTATAAGTATTATAAGTAAGTCATGGGTATTATAATTACAAGTCACACACCCCGCTTCAAGACATTCATTACATGTGGGTATACTGACCTGTAGATGGCGATCTTGCAGAGTTGATATCAAAAAAAGGTAAGACCCTCCCAGCACATAAATACCTGGGACCTCCCACTCATTTCCCAGTATAAAGATAGCAATAAGATCAAGGGACCAGGAAAGCCAATTAAAACCAACAAAGGTTCACCATATAAAGGATCCAGAATACAAAAGGGCAGGGTGAAGCGGGGTGTGTGACATACTTATAATACCCATTTTACAGGTGAGTATTCACAAAATGGTATTATTCTAAGTATGTCACACACCCCGCTTCAAGACATTCATTACATGTGGGACATCCAATATCAGTGTCCATAAAGGGCAAGGATCCAAAAAACAAGGCAACAAGGCACAAACTTAAACCACTGCAGCCAAAAACAGCATCCGCTGAGGCCCGAACATCAACCTTGTAAAACTTGGAAAAAGTGTGAACCGAAGACCAAGTAGCAGCCCTACAAACCTGCTCAACGGAAGCCTGGTGCTGGAAGGCCCAGGACGCCCCAACAGCACGAGTAGAATGAGCAGTAACACGAAAAGGGGGAATCTTCTCCTTAGCAGAATAGGCCCCAACAATGGCCTGGTGAATCCATTTACTAATGGAAGACTTGGCAGGAGCCAAACCCTTCCTAGGCCCAGAGGGCACCACAAAAATACCATTTCGTGAATACTCACCTGTAAAATGGGTATTATAAGTATGTCACACACCCCGCTTCAAAACATTCATTACATGTGGGTTATACACTGATCTGTAGATGGCGATCTTGCAGAGATGTAAAGGAAAATAGAGAGCCCCTCCCGGTCCATAAATACCTGGGACCTCCCACTCATTACCCAGTATAAGGATGGCAGTAAGGTAAGGGACCAGGAAGAGCCAAATATAAGTCATAACAACGAAAAGTTCACCATATAAAGGATCCAGAATACAAAAGGGCAGGGTGAAGCGGGGTGTGTGACATACTTATAGTACCCATTTTACAGGTGAGTATTCACAAAATGGTATTATTCTAAGTATGTCACACACCCCGCTTCAAAACATTCATTACATGTGGGACATTCAATAGCAGTATCCATAATGGGCGGGGATCCAAACAAGGCAATAAAGCACCACTGCAGCTTGCAGAACTTTGCGGCCAAAAACAGCATCTGCTGAGGCCCGCACATCAACCTTGTAAAATTTGGAAAAAGTGTCAACAGAAGACTAAGTAGCAGCCTTACAAACTTGCTCAACAGAGGTCTGGTGCTGAAAAGCCCAGGACGCCCCAACAGCACGAGTAGAATGAGCAGTAACACGAAAAGGGGGAACCTTCCCCTTGGTAGAGTAGGCCCCAACAACGGCCTGACGAATCCATTTACTAATGGAAGACTTGGCGGGCGCCAAACCTTTCCGGGGCCCGGAGGGCACCACAAAAAAAAAAGCATCCGTCTTACGAAAGGAAGAAGTAACTACCAAATAGTACTTCACACAGCGAACCACATCCAAGGAATGCAAGACCCTCTCCTTGTCATTGCTGGGCTTAGGACACAAGGAGGGCAGAACAAGGTCCTGATTAAGATGAAAGGCAGAAACCACCTTAGGAAGGAAATCCGTCTTGAAACGGAAAACAACCTTGTCCTGATGCCTCTCAAAGTACGGAGCCTGAATGGACAAAGCCACCAACTCAGAGACGTGCCGAACAGAAGTGATAGCAACCAAAAATGCCACCTTCTGCTTAAGCGAAGACAATACAATATCATGCAAAGGCTCAAAAGGAGGACCCTGAAGAGCAGAAAGAACCAAATTCAAATCCCAAACTGGGAGCAACGGCTTCCTAGGAGGCCGCACATGCGTAACCCCCTGGAAAAAAAAGTCTTAACCAAAGGATGAAGAGCAAAAGACCTCAAAGAAAACCGCCAGGGCAGAAACCTGCCCCTTCAAAGTACTAAGCTGGAACCCCAAGTCCAGACCATGTTGAAGAAACTCCAGAATTCTGGGAATAGAAAACACCCTACAAGGCAAGGCCCTGACCTCACACCAATCAATCAATATAAGACCTCCAAGTCCTATAGTAGATGGTAGAGGAAGACCGCTTCCTAGCGCTAACAAGAGTCCGAATCACAGCATCGGAAAGACCTTCCTCCTTCAAGATGGAGGTTTCAGCAGCCACGCCGTCAAAGCCAGCGTTGGTAAATTGGGGTAAAGTAGTCGACCCTGGGTGAGCAGATCCGGCAGCAGGGGCAGAGCGAACTGATCCTCTGCCAACCTTACCATGTCTGCGAACCAAACCTGTCTTGGCCACCTTGGAGCCACCAGGATTGCGGAAGCGCCCTCTAGGGCCAGCTTGCGCACCACTCTGCCCACCATGGGAAACGGAGGGAACAGGTACAGAAACCCCAGATCCCTCCAGTTCAGAGACATCGCATCCACTGCCAGAGCAAGCGGATCCCGCGAGAGAGACACAAATGCCGGAAGCTTGTGATTGTGCCGAGAAGCAAAGAGGTCCACCTCCAGAGACCCCCACCTGAGGCAAATCGAGCGAAATACCTTGGGGCTGAGAGACCATTCCCCCCCGGCAAGATGAGAACCTGCTCAGAGTCCGCCTCAGTGTTCTCCACTCCCGGAATGTAAAGTGCCGAAATGCATGGGACATGGCTCTCCGCCCAGGCCAGAATCAAAGACACTTCCCTGAGGGCACTCCTGCTGCGAGTCCCTCCCTGGTGATTGATGTAGGCGACCGCCGTCCGATTGTCCGACCGAACCTGAACCGGCAAGCCCTGTAACTGACGAGTCAAGTGAAACAGAACCAACCTGATGGCTCTTAGTTCCAGAACATTGATGGGCTCGTGAGCCTCCTGAGGCCCCCACAGACCCTGAAACTGACGATCCTTTCAGAAACCCCCTCATCCTGACAGGCTGGCATCCGTGGTGACCGTTTCCCAACAAGGAGTCAGAAAAGATCTGCCCCTCAACAGATTAATTGGATCCAGCCACCACTGAAGGGAACGCCGAACCCGGGGGGTCATCAGGAGAGACTGATCCAACGACAGTGGAGACCTGTCCCAGGCCGCCAACAGATGGAGCTGGAGCGTCCTTGTGTGAAACTGAGCAAAAGGAACCGCCTCGAAGGAAGCCACCATCAATCCCACCAGCCTCATCCCCAGCCTGATGGCCGGACGAGGGATGGACAGGAGAAGCCGAGCCAACTCCTGAATCAAGAGAACCTTGGACTGAGGAAGAAACACCCTGGCATGAGAAGTATCCAGAGACATTCCCAGAAAAGACACTACCCTGGACGGAGAAAGGGAGGACTTGGGGTAGTTGATCACCCAACCGAACCTCTCCAGAGTGGATACCACAGTCCTGGTGTCTAATTCTGCTTGGCTGAAGGAAGACGCCATAATGAGAAGATCGTCCAGATATGGCACGATGCGGATACCCTGGGCTCTGAGGAGAGCCATCATCCTTGCCAGCACCTTGGTGAAAACCCTTGGAGCCGAGGTAAGACCGAAAGGAAGGGCCACAAACTGAAAATGCCGATCTTCCACCACGAACCTGAGAAATCTCTGGTGCGCCGGAAAGATTGGAACATGCAGGTAAGCATCCTTGATGTCTATGGACGTCATGAAGTCCCCCTGACGAAGAGAGTAGATGGCTGAACGCAGCGTTTCCATGCGGAACGTCCGCGGACGGACGAACCTGTTGAGGATCTTCAGATCCAGGATGGGCCGAACAGAGTCGTCCTTCTTGGGCACCGTGAACAGATTGGAACAAAAGCCCCGGTCCAAGGGAGGCACCAGGCAAATGACAGCCATATCCAGAAGATTTTTTTACCGCCGCCCGGAGCCCCTGCGCAGCCAGAGGATCCGAAGGCACCCGAGACCTGAAGAATCTGGGAGGGGGCCGGAACTCTAACTCCAGCTTGTAGCCGGAAGAGACCACTTCCCGGATCCATCTGTCCGAGACTTCCTGGTCCCAGACCTGGGAGAAGTGTCGCAGCCGTCCCCCCACCCACAAGGGTGAGGGCGCCCCCTCATTGCTGAGCTGGCTGGGCAGCGGCTTTGGGCTTAGAGCCCCAACTGTGTCCTGGACGGGCACGTCCCCTGCCCCTATTCCAGGAATCACCTCTGGATAAGGAGAAAGCCAATCCTCTGCCAGCTCTGGCCCCACGAAAGGAAGGGGTAAAGGAAGCCGCCCCCCGAAAGGAACGACGTTGCTTCCTGCGTTGAGGTAACTTACCGCCTTTGGCGACCGAATACAATTTCTCTCCAAAGAGCCGCAACCCCACAAAGGGAAGAGCCGTAAGCGACTTTTTGGACACAAAATCAGCCGCCCACTGGCGCAACCAAACCGAACGTCGAATAGCCACAAGCAAGGCCGACGTTCTGCCACACATCACCAATGTGTCATCCAAGGCGGCTAGTACAAATGACAAAAACAATTCACACCGTTTAAGAGCAACAAACTCATCACTAGCCAGATCTAGCCTGGAAGTAGTCAACAGGTCCCTAACAACCGACCTGGTAGCTACCACTAACAGCGCCGAAGCACAAACAGGTCGCAAGGCCGACCCGACACTGGCAAAACCATGACAAGCCATCTAGTCAATGCGTTTATCCTCACCATCTTTAAGAGTGGAACAATCAGGAGAATTCAAAATAGCGGGGACAACCCCATCCACCTCGGGAGGAGACGACCAACGCTTTACTGCATCCAACGGAAAAGGATATTTATTATCCCAACCCGGAGGAACACCTGGGAGCCGAGTAGGCCTCCCCCATTCCTTAGTAATAATGCCATCAAAATGCTTTTGATTAGGAAATTCCAAGCGCGGCTTAGGCTCCTCGAAAAACTCCCCTTTTTGCGGAGGAGCCACCTCAGGAAGAGAAATAGCCAGAACCTCAAACATCTGAGCCAGAACCTTAGGGGTATCCAAGGAATCCCCCAGCCCCCGCTCGGTATCAGCGCCAACAAACTGCTGATCGTCCGAAGCATCCGACTCCTCAAATAGCTCCCCTTCCTCTAGCGGGGAGTAATCGGACCAGTCCAGAGAATCAAACTCATCAAAGTCAACAGCCGGTGTGGCCGGAGACAAGTGCTTCTCTTAGCCGGGGCCTTTCTGGCAACCGCGCTAGAAAATCATTTCTCAAGATTGGCCAATCTGGCACACACCTCAGATTGCGACTCCCCACCCATGACAACGTCACACGCGGCACAGATCAGTCGGGGAGGGGTAGGAGAAGAAACCGGCGGCGCTGAACCAGATGCCTGGGGTCCGGACTGCCGCGTAATAGTCTGCTGTGCACATGGTATACAAAGAAACACATCATCCCCCGTAAGGGATACCCCACACCCCATACACTGCCGGGATTGCCCCGAAGGAAGCCCATGCCCAGTATCCGGGGGACACCTCCATATGGTGATCTTATAGGTAGTCGCAATGACCAAGGGAATTACGCATATAAGCAACCCGGGATGCCCCTTTAATGTCCCAAGTGGGAGGATTTACATATAAGCCCAATTTGAACCCAGGGACCCTAGGACCGGGAGAACCCCTTAATAAACAATGTAGGTCCACCTGGAAGACACAAATAGAAAAAGCCCATTCAGCATCACCAGCCTTCCTATGTGAAACATATCAACTTATAAGCAATAGTAAAACACACACACTTATATGCAATTAAGGAAGGCCCACAGGGCCACTCACAGCGCTGCAATGGCGTCAACAGAAGAGCCCACAATGCTGACAAGGGCAGAAGAGAGAAGGGGGCGTGGCCAGCGCAGTTCGCGCGTCATGCCCTGCTCCGCCCTCCCTCCTTCGCACATCGTGGTTACCAGACAGTGGCCGGGATCCGCAGCGCCGCGAGCCACACGGGGGCGGGCCGCGGCGTTGCGCCGAACGCCCGGCCCCGCCGCCCTTAAACACCGCACCGGAGGGGAGAAGCTCCCCCATGCTAGTAACGGCCGGCGCCGTTCAGACAACACATACACTAAGCGGACAATAAAATTCAAAATGACAGTTGAAGACAAGCAATCAAACAGACAGACATTGCGGGAGACCACCTTTGGAAGGAAATCTGGCTTGAAGCGGAAAACAACCTTGTCCTGATGCCTCTCAAAGTAAGGGGCCTGACTGGACAAAGCCGCCAACTCCGATACACGCCGAACGGAAGTGATGGCAACCAGAAAAACAACCTTCTGAGTAAGCTTAGAAAAGTGCAATATCCTGCAAAGGTTCAAAAGGCGGACCCTGCAAGGCAGACAAAACCAAATTCAAATCCCAAACTGGGAGCAAAGGCTTCCTAGGAGGCCGCACATGCGTAACCCCCTGGAAAAAAAAGTCTTAACCAGAGGATGAAGAGCAAAAGACTCTTGAAAGAAAACCGCCAGGGCAGAAACCTGCCCTTTCAGCGTACTAAGCGGCAAACCTTGGTCCAGACCATGTTGCAGAAATTCCAAGACCCTAGGGATAGAAAACACCCTGCAAGGCAAGGCCCTAACCTCACACCAATCAATATAAAACCTCCAAGTCCTATAATAGATGGCGGAGGAGGACTGCTTTCTAGCCCTAACCAGAGTCTGAATGACAGCATCAGAAAGACCTTCCTCCCTTAAGATGGAGGTTTCAGCAACCACGCCGTCAAAGCCAGCGTTGGTAAATTGGGGTAGAGCAGTGGACCCTGAGTGAGCAGATCCGGCAGAAGGGGCAGGTCTAACTGATCCTCTGCCAACCTTACCACGTCTGCGAACCAAACCTGTCTTGGCCACCTTGGAGCCACCAGGATTGCCGACGCGCCCTTCAGGGCCAGCTTGCGCACCACTTTGCCCACCATGGGAAACGGAGGGAACGGGTACAGAAACCCCAGATCCCTCCAGTTCAGAGACATGGCATCCACTGCCAGAGCCAGCGGATCCCGCGAGAGAGACACAAATGCCGGAAGCTTGTGATTGTATAGAATAGAAGCCCAGGCCCCGGTCTGAGAGGGGCATCGGACAGATGACAGCCATGTCCACGAGACTTGCTACTGCCGCCCGAAGCCCCTGGGAGGCAAGAGGATCTGACGGCACCCGAGACCTGAAGAATCTGGGAGGGGGCCGGAACTCGAACTCCAGCTTGTAACCGGAAGACACCACTTCCTGAATCCACCTGTCCGAGACCTCTTGGACCCAGACCTGGGAGAAGAGTTGCAACCGTCCCCCCACCCGCAAGGGTGAGGGCGCCCCCTCATTGCTGAGCCAGCTTGGCAGCGGCTCTAGGCTTGGAACCCCAACTGTGCCCTGGACAGGCCCGACCCCTGCCCCTAGGCCAGGAATCACCTCTGGACGAAGGGAAGGCCGAACCCCTGCCAACTCTAGCCCCACGAAAGGACTGAGAAGGAAGCCGCCCCCCGAAAGGGGCGACGCCGCTTCTTACGCCACTTACCTCCCTTGCCACAGAATCCAATTTTTCTCCAATGAGCCGCAACCCCACAAAGGGAAGGGCCGTGAGCAACTTTTTGGACACAAAATCAGCCGCCCACTGGCGTAACCAAACCGACCGGCGGATAGCCACAAGCAGGGCCGCAGCTCTGCTACACATCACCAATGTGTCGTCAAGGGCGGACAGCACAAAGGACAAAAATAACTCACAGGGCTTAAGGTCGGCAAACTCCTCACTAGCCGGGTCAAGCCCAGAAGAGGTCAACAAGCCTCTAACAACCGACCTGGCAGCTACCAAAACAAGCGCAGAAGCACAAACCGGCCGCAAGGCTGATCCAGCACTGGCAAAACCATGACAAGCCATCTGGTCAATGCGTTTATCCTCACCATCCTTGAGAGTAGTGCACTCCGGAGAGTGCAGGACTGAGGAGCTGGACAACCCCAAAACAGGAGCATCCACCTCGGGGGGGGGGGGTGACGACCAGTGCTTCACCGCGTCCGCCGGAAAGGGATATTTCATGTCCCAACCCGGTGGGACACCCGGAAGCCAAGTCGGCCTCTCCCATTCCTTGAGAATGATACCATCAAAATGCTTTTGATAAGGAAATTCCAAGCGCGGCTTAGTCTTCAAAGAACTCCCCCTTCAGCGGAGGCGCCGCCTTGGGGTGAGAAATAGCCAGGACCTCAAACATATGAGCCAGGACCCTAGCGGTGTCCAAAGAATCCCCCTGGCCCTGCTCGGTATCAGCGCCCACAAACTGCTGATCATCAGAGTCAGACTCCTCATACAACTCCCCTTCCTCTCGCGGGGAGCAATCAGACCAATCCAGGGAGTCAAAATCCTTCCTATCAAAGGCCTGCGCAGCCGTATACAAATGTTTTCTCTTTGGCGTTGCCTTTTTAGCAACGGCACTGGAAAACAATTTTTCAAGATTGGCCAATCTGGCACACACCTCAGATTGCGACCCCCCGCTAATGACCACATCACACGTACGTGTCAAGCGAGGGGGAGAAGGAGAGGAGACTGGCGGGGCAGAACCGGACGCCTGAGATCCGGTCTGCCGCGCAATAGACCGCTGCGGACAGGGTACACATAGAAATACATCATCCCCCAAAAGGGATACCCAACACCCCAAACACAGCCTGGATTGCCCCGAGGGGGGCACAAGCCCAGTATCCGGGGAAGCCTCCATATGGTGATTTTTTTAATAATAATAAATATGAATATATGTGTACAATGCTCTTTTGGGAATTACCCAATAATGCAACCCGGGATGCCCCTTTAAGTCCCGAGTGGGAGGATTTGAAGCCAATTAAATTATAACCAGGGACCCTGGACCGGGAGAACCCCCCTTTAATAAGATCAATGGTCCACCTGGACCAGATCAATGGTCCACCTGGACCAGATCAATGGTCCACCTGGACCAGATCAATGGTCCACCTGGACCAGATCAATGGTCCACCTGGACCAGATCAATGGTCCACCTGGACCAGATCAATGGTCCACCTGGACCAGATCAATGGTCCACCTGGACCAGATCAATGGTCCACCTGGACCAGATCAATGGTCCACCTGGACCAGATCAATGGTCCACCTGGACCAGATCAATGGTCCACCTGGACCAGATCAATGGTCCACCTGGACCAGATCAATGGTCCACCTGGACCAGATCAATGGTCCACCTGGACCAGATCAATGGTCCACCTGGACCAGATCAATGGTCCACCTGGACCAGATCAATGGTCCACCTGGACCAGATCAATGGTCCACCTGGACCAGATCAATGGTCCACCTGGACCAGATCAATGGTCCACCTGGACCAGATCAATGGTCCACCTGGACCAGATCAATGGTCCACCTGGACCAGATCAATGGTCCACCTGGACCAGATCAATGGTCCACCTGGACCAGATCAATGGTCCACCTGGACCAGATCAATGGTCCACCTGGACCAGATCAATGGTCCACCTGGACCAGATCAATGGTCCACCTGGACCAGATCAATGGTCCACCTGGACCAGATCAATGGTCCACCTGGACCAGATCAATGGTCCACCTGGACCAGATCAATGGTCCACCTGGACCAGATCAATGGTCCACCTGGACCAGATCAATGGTCCACCTGGACCAGATCAATGGTCCACCTGGACCAGATCAATGGTCCACCTGGACCAGATCAATGGTCCACCTGGACCAGATCAATGGTCCACCTGGACCAGATCAATGGTCCACCTGGACCAGATCAATGGTCCACCTGGACCAGATCAATGGTCCACCTGGACCACATAAAACAGAACACACGCTCAGAATGCTGGCAACGCATAAGGGGTTAAAGATAGATGCATATGAAGGGCCACAGGCCACTCACCCGACCTTCACCCACACACAGCACGCCAGGCAGGAGGGATGTGTAGGACTCGCAGCGTGCAGAAGGAGGAGGGAGGGCGGGCCGGCGCAGTTCGTGCGTCGCGCCCGGCCCTCCCCCGTCTCTCCCGGCCAGGAGCCGGGACCTGAAAGCAGCGCACACAGCACGGGGCGGGCCATAAACGCGCGCGCAAGCGCAAGGTATTTATGGGCCGGGAGTGTCTTACCTTTTTTTGATATCATCTCTGCAAGATCGCCATCTACAGGTCAGTATACCCACATGTAATGAATGTCTTGAAGCGGGGTGTGTGACATACTTAGAATATACACCACTCGCTGCTACCACCCGCCCCCCTCTCCCCCCAACATAAGTCAGAGAGGGGGGGGGGTAGGGAGAGAGACGAAAGACAGCGGCGAGTATCCAGGCCAGGGGGGAAGGGGGGGGGGGGGAAGGACCCCCTGAAGGAAAAGAAAGACACAGTCCCCAAAAACTCACCACCTCAGAAGCCAGGACAGGAACTCCGCATCCCTAGTAGGCTCACCATAGAGCCTATGGCTGGCTACCCTTTGTGCAACAGGGTCTGCGGCTTAGAGCAGTGCTCCTGGAGCACTTGACCCTAGTGCTCTTCTACCCTCACCCGATTTGTCAGCCAAGGCTGGGAGGCAGAAAGGGTCCAGAAACGGGTGGAAATAGACTTGCAGGGCCGCAGGCTTGGTTGCCCCGCTCACCTGCACATAGAGAGAGAGCCATTTTCTATCTTCGCAGTTGCACTGCAGAGGAAACACTGGGGGCCGAGAGATGCCACAGCTCTTCTGCAGTACACTGCGCCACCTTGTGGCGGACTAACCCAACTGTTATGAATACTGAAGCAGGCCGTGCCATGCAATAAGAAAATGTTAGTAATCCCCATTAAACACTTTTCCTCATATACCCTAGGGGGTTCAACAAACCATCAGATACTCATGGGTTAACAGTCATTGATCAGAAGAGGAGACCCATCAAGTAAATGTATGCCTTCTGTTAACCAACCACCTCTGGCAACGATGATCAGTAGTGACACTCAGATGGAGACAATGCCCAAATGGTGACAAAAGCCGTGTCAACACACGTTTATCAGCCGTTGTGAGCCCAGGAAGCCAACTTGCATATCTGAACCACTGTAGCTTAGCAGTGGAAAGACCATCAATACCCTTCTGCTCTTGTATAGTGAATTGTTACCAACAAAAGGGGAGTCTTACTTCTAGATTTGTAGGGTGTTGCATACATTTTCCCAACCCTTCTAAAAGGTGTAATGGCCTGCTGCACCACAAAGTGCATGAACCTTTAGTGGCCTTGAAACATGCATTCGTATTATTTTAGTGTATACATATTTGTACAAGCTTTTGAAGGTCCAAGATTGGGCAGACACAACCATTCTCCTTGGAAACCACAAAGACAGCTTGCATACCTGATCCACTGTAGCTTAGCAGTGAAAAGACCATGAATACCTTACTACTTACCTACTACTAAAACCGTAGGCCTATTCTTTGCACTTGCCAGCTGCTTTGGCAGGCCCTTCTCTCTCTCTCTCAGGGACTAAACCAACCCACCCCCTCTCTTTCTGCTGACAAACCTCCCCCCCTTCCACCTTTTTTCACAATTAGGAAGGCGGGCTCATCAGGAGAGATCAATCAGCATAGTTTCCAAAATTATGGGGAAATGAGGACAAAATGCTTTCTTAACTCTGAACTATGTAGATGCTGATCAGTGGTGTATAATTTGTAATTATGGAGATGAGAGAAAAAGCATTAGGGGTCCCCACTCACTATCTTTCTGGAAGCCACAGCGACCTTGCCACTAAAAATCAGGCTGATAAATATTTAGTTACATTTAGATGCAGTGGGCCGTTAGTTTCTCTGTATCTAACTGTAACAAGCTTTCCCCTACACTAGGAGAAGTAACATTTATCAGCTAAGAGGGAGAGATGGGTCAAAAATGAAAATAAACCGCAGTCCCATGGCCAGAGCAGTTGGCAAATAATACTTGTCATTTAAGAGTAAAGTTATTAGCTGAAAGAATAGAATATATGCCAGGCTGCCATAGCCGGTTTATTTCCTAAAAAGACACTGAGAACTCATCTCTCACTGCCAGAGGAAGCAGGTTAACAAAAGGAGGAGACTTTGCTAGCAGGGTCTTCTTTTGACCATGTGTTAACTCATAACCGATTGTGGAGCCCGCTATGGGATGAAGGTAATTGATTTTTGATTATTTTATTTATTGATAAAACTAGTACACCATTTTTAGCCAACCAACTGACCCCTTGCAAAAACTTGCTTGCAGATAATGTGCAACCAAGGTCAAGAGACCAAACAATGTTGCAATACAAACAGAACTAGCATGTGCATTGCGGTACACACCTGAAGATTAAGCTGTTCTGTGGCATTGCAGAGTCTCTGTAGTACGTTAAGAGCAGGGTTGCTGCCATCCATGTTTTCAGAGCTGAAATATCTTTCCACAAACTTATTTGCCTGCTCCTTTATCCAGCTACGAATTCTTTCCCTGAACAGAATGAAATATGCAAACATAATTGTCATGGGAGAGAGAACCTAAACTCGGCTTTAAAAGTTACTGCATTGTGTTTAATTCAATGGAAAAAAGAATTTTGTCTGTTGTACCTGTTTGAGATGGTGTCTTTGGAAGCTGCTCGTGCTAACCCACTTACACCTGCTGTTCTTGCTGGCTCGATATTGTTGCTGTTAGACTGTGTGCTCAACCTGCCCCAAGTTTTAGGGTTTAAGCTGGCCAAAAATGAGGATTTGGGGGATTGCGTGGCCGTTGGGCTTTTTGCTGTAAACATCAAATACAAGACAAAAATGTTTTAACAAAATAAAAGGTAAAAGATTCAAATGGACACATTTTCAGTTTTACTAAAAGTTAATTTAGGCACACTGCTCATTTAATGACATACATGTAGGGTATGTGTTTTGGGGCCCATAAAAAGGTCAGACACACCTACAGAGTTCTTGCTGTAAAATTAAATTCTCATAGTTTAGCTTAAAGCGGATCTTCAGTCAAACCATGACCTCCCTACCCTGGCACCAGCACCACCCCTCCCAAGCCCTTACAGTGGCTGCAAGAAGATACAAAGCCACATCTCCCCCAGGTCCGTGAGCGCTCCCACCGCTCATTCACTTGAATGGGGGGGGGGGGGGGGTGCAGGGCTGTGCTTTTGACAAAGATGACAGGGTTTTTCTCTTTGGCTCCCCCCCATCCTGCCTCAGCATCAGCGGGTTATAGTTTGACTGAAGTTCTGCTTTAATACATATAGGATATCAGTCACTGATGATCAGTGGCACATCAGTGGAAGATGTCTCCTCCTTGCAGGTAGCCGGGATGACTCCCGGGACTCTTTATTCTTCTATTCCTGCCCGGATCCCCTTATTTGAAGTGTTTGCCTCCCAGGGCAAAGGTAGTTGGCACCCATGGTGCTTAGGAGCCGTGAGACCCCATATCAAGGGGTAGGCGGCTATCCGGGTTGGTGATCCCGGTTTGGGATACCCCGTCCCTTGGCCCTACCCTGGCATGGATTCCCCCTCTCCCGGATACCCTTAGGGGGGGGGGGGGGCAATTCTACAGGTGAGTACTCACAGAATTGTCTTTTTCCCATTGCATGGCACCGCCTGCTTCACAAAGTCATTACATCTGGGACATCCAAAAGCAGTGTCCAAAGAGTAGGGTGGGATCCCCAAAGAGTAACCACAGGCAATTTAAACCACTACCGCCTTAAGTACCTTGCGGCCAAAAGCAGCATCAGCTGAGGCCTTAACATCAACCTTATAAAACTTGGAAAAAGTATGAACAGAAGACCAAGTTGCGGCCTTACAAACTTGTTCAACAGAAGCTTGGTGCTGAAAGGCCCAAGACGCACCAATAGCACGAGTAGAATGAGCAGTAATCCTAAAAGGAGGTTTCTTTCCTTTAGCAGAATAGGCTTGTACCACCGCCTGACGGATCCACTTGCTGATAGTGGATTTAGCAGGAGGCAAACCCTTCCTAGGTCCAGCAGGAAGAACAAAATGAGCGTCAGACTTCTGAAAGACTCAGTAGCAACCAAATAAAACTTCAGAGCCCTAACATCCAAAGAGTGAAGGGTCCGCTCCTTGGAATTAGCAGGGTTAGGGCACAAGGAAGGCAAAACAATGCCCTGATTGAGATGAAAGGCCGAAACAACCTTAGGCAAGAAATCTGGCTTAAGCTGAAACACCACCTTATCCTGATGCCTCTCAAAATAAGGAGGTTTGATGGAAAGCGCTGCCAGCTCAGAAACTCGCCTGACAGAAGTAATGGCCACCAAAAAGGCCACCTTAAGAGTCAGAATGGGCAAAGCAGCCCTATGGATAGGCTCAAACGGAGGACCCTGCAGAGCAGACAACACCAGATTCAGGTCCCAAACTGGCAGCATAGGCTTACGTGGCGGACGCACATGAGTAACGCCCTAGAAAAAAGTCTTGACCAACCGGTGATTGGCAAAGGATCTTTGGAAAAAAAATTGCCAGAGCCGACACCTGTCCCTTGAGGGTACCGAGTTGAAGGCCGGAATCCAAACCATGTTGCAAAAATTCCAGAATCCTGGGGATAGAAAACACCCGACAAGGAAGAGACTTTGACTCACACCAGGCAATGTAAGCATGCCAGATCCTGTAGTAGATGAAGGACGAAGACTTCTTCCTAGCCCTAATCATGGTATCAACAACAGAAGTTGGCAAACCCTTATCCCTCAAGATGGAGGTTTCAGCAGCCAAGCCGTTAAAGCCAGCGTTTGTAAATTGGAATGGCACAGTTGTCCCTGAGTTAGCAGATCTGGCAGACCTTGGGCAGGGCATACTGATCTACTGCCAACTTCACGACCAAACCCTCCTTGGCAAACAGGGGGCCACCAGAATGGCTGGTACCCCTTCCTGGGCTATCCTAGGCATTGCTAGCGCATCCGTGGCGAAGGCCAGAGGGTCCTGTGACAGGGAGACAAACTTGGGAAGTTTGTGATTGTGGGGAGACGCAAACAGGTCCACATCCGGCCTAACCCAACGGTGGCACAGGGAGTGAAATACCCTGTTGCTGAGGGACCATTCCCCCAGCCGAGACACCCCCCTGCTCAGGGAGTCCGCCTCCAGGTTCTGCACCCCCGGAATGTAAACCGCCGAGATTCAGGGGACATTCTCTTCCGCCCAAGACAGTATCAGGGACACTTCCTTGCTTGCTCCGAGTCCCTCCCTGATGATTGATGTAGGCAACCGCCGTCTGGTTGTCCGAGCGGATCTGAACAGCCTGACCCTGAAGGTGTGTGGTCAGCTGAGACAGAACCAACCTGATCGCCCTCAGTTCCAGCACATTGATGGGAGCATGGGCCTCCTGGGGGCCCCACTGACCCTGGCACTTCAGAGACTTCCAAAAGCCCCCCCAACAGGTCAGACTGGCATCTGTGGTGACAGTCTCCCAGCACAGAGGCAGAAAGGTCCTGCCCCCTAGAAGGTTCCCCGAGTCCAGTCACCACGAGAGGAACTGTCTGGCCAGGGGGGACAGAGCAAATTCCTGATCCAGGGACACAGGGTCCCGATCCCAAACTGACAAGAGGTGCAACTGAAGAGGTCTCATGTGAAACTGAGCAAAAGGGACCGTCTCAAAGCAGGACACCATCAGACCCACTAACTGCATCCCCTGCCGAATGGAGGGATGGGGACACAAGAGCAGAGTCCGTGCCTGCTTCTGCAGGCCCTCCACCTTCTGCTGAGGTAGGAAAACCTTGACCTGAGAGGTATCCAGAGTCATGCACAGAAAGGACCTCACCAAAGACGGAGACAGTCAAGACTTGGGATAGTTGATCACCCAGCCGGACTCTGGTGGAGGTCACCACCTGAGTATCCTTCTGGGCCTGATGAAGAGATTGAGACGCAATCAGAATGTCGTCCAGGTAAGGAAGGATGCAAATGCCCCGATTCCGCAGCAAAGCCATCACACCCGCCAACACCTTGGTGAACACCCGAGGCGCCGAGGTGATACCGAACGGTAAGTCCACAAACTGGTAATGCTGATCCTCTAGAGCGAACCTGCGAAATCTCTCATGACCTGGAAAGATTAGCACGTGAAGGTAGGCATCCTTGATGTCCACTGAGGTCATGAAGTTGCCCGGGCGCAGGGTACTGACCGCCAAGCGAAGAGTCTCCATGCGAAAATGCTTGAACCTGACAAACTTGTTGAGACCCTTCAAGTCCAGCATGGGCCTCAGGGACCCATCCTTTTTGGGGACTGTGAACAGATTGGAGTAGAACCCTTGACCCTGTTCCTGGGAAGGCACCGGCAAATGACTCCTGACTCCAACAGATGTTGAACCGCAAGACGCAGACCCTGAACTGACAGAGGGTTTTGAGACATCCGGGTTCTGATGAATCTTGGGGGCGGCCAGGCTGCAAAGGACACCACCTCCTGAATCCACCGGTCTGAGACGCGTAGCCTCGACATGAGCAAAGAGCCGAAAGCCGTCCCCCCACCCGGATGGGTGAGGGCGCCCCCTCATGCCTAAGGGGGCTTGGGACTCTATGATAGACCGGGATGACACGGCCCCAAGAGTCCCTGCGTGTACCCGAGAATAGGGAGCCACAACCTCCTCTGGAAGCACGAAAAGAGGGGAGGGAAGAGGAGGACCCCCGAAAGGGCCGAGGCTGCCTCCTCCGTTGAGGCAGCCTACCATCCTTGGCTAAAACATCCAGACGCTCACCAAAGAGCCGCAGTCCCGTAAAGGGGAGCCCAGTGAGAGCCTTCTTAGCAGAAGTATCAGCCGCCCACTGACGCAGCCAAACAGAGCGGCACATATCCACCAAAAGGGCAGAGGTCCTACTAAACATCCGCATCACATCATCCATGGCAGTAAGGACAAAGGCAACAAAATGAGAGCAAAAGGGACCTATAATCCTCCCCCCTGTTGCCAGCCGTAGTGCCCTCCAGGAGACGCTTGAGCTGTCTATTAAAGGCAATCGCTGTAATGGCAGCAGCGCAGACCGGACGCAGCCCAGCCCCCACACACGCAAAAGCATGGCAGGCCAGCTGCTTCATGTGCCGGTCCTCGCTGTCCCGCAGTGTAGTAGTGTCAGGTGAAGGCATGACCGAGGTGTTGGACAGCCCGAGCACAGGAGCGTCCACCTCAGGGGGACACGACCATCGCTTGACAAGGTCGGCAGGAAAGGGATACCTCCTATCCCACCCCTTGGGCACCGCGGGCAATCTACTAGGACGTTCCCACTCCTTGAGCACCATATTAGTGAAATGGCTCTGCTCAGGGAAATCTAGGCGCTGTTTATCAGGACGAAAGAGCTCACCCTGCTTCCTCTTAGCCACCTCAGGGAGGACAATGTGCAAGATTTCAAAAATGTGAGCCAACAGGCTATCAGTGTCCTCAGGGAACCACGAGTCCTCCACAGACGCAGACCCAGGGTCACTGCCGTAACCCTCCTGCTGGTCCCCAGAGGAGTCAGACTCCTGAAAGAGTTCCCCCTCCTCTAGAGGGTAAAGGCCAACAAAAGTATCAGGTTCCTCATCTTCCTCAGGAAAGAGAGACGTCACGGGAGCTAGGTTCCGCTTCTTGCCAGAGGCCTTACGTGGAACAGACCTGGCAAGTTGCCTTTCAATACTGGCCACACACAGTGTCAAATCAGACTGTGACCCCCCGCTAGTATCCCCCTTACTAGGGGGCTAAATGCAGGCGCAGGGGGTAGGTGATCGGGGGTTACAGCAGGCCCCCTTCATCAGGGATAACTAACAAGTGCACAGGCATAGCAAGTGTTAAATAGACACAATTGACCAATGATAGGCGGGAATTCCCGCCTGACGTCACTAATGACGTCACAGTATGTCTATAAATCATATACAATGTGTAAACATTCCATCCGAAAACAGAGGTAAAGAACATAAATGATAGTAAATAAAGATAAAAGTATACTTACCTAAAGCTCCCCTCAGAGCCCTCCCGCATGTCTGCAGCTCTGGCAGTTGGCTGCAGCAGCGGGGAACGCCGCTGTGAACGAGGTCGCTTGCATAGCAACCGGCCTGTCGGCTCTCCTCCAATCGGAGGAAGGCGGAAGTGACGTCACAAGCAGGGCAGTGATGCCCTGCTGTAGTGACGTCCGCCCTACCTTGCCGTGATTGGCCAGGGAAGGCGCAGCTCCCTGTCAGAGCTGTCACTGCTCTGACAGGGGCTGAAAATCCACCTGAAAGCGGTGTTTGGCCCAGGAGGAGGTTAGGTAAGTATTGAGAAGAGATGGTATATATACGGTGCAGAGTGCCAAAATAAAATAAAGTGCAAATGCCAAAAAAACCTTGTTAAAGCACAATTGCATATGAATAAATATAAGTGGCCAATGCGTCCCCTCTTCACCGTGTCCATGCAACAGCGGCACTAATGCCCAGCTGTAGCGGTGGGAAAAGACCGCAATGAGCGCGGCCGGTTGCTTAGCAACTAGCCCCCCCAGCTCCCCTGAAAGGGAGAGTAGGTAGGCGGCTATAGCTAGGGGGGTAATGCCCTCCTGGGGTGACACCTGCCCTAGTGGTGACTGGGCAGGAGTGCCAGCACCCGTCATGGCTAACTGTGCTCTGACAGGGGCTGGTAGCCGCCTGGTGGCGGCCTTTGGTTACTGGGGAGGCAGGGATATAGAGTTAGGCACATTAAAAGGCATGCAAGTATATGTCCCAATTAACACAATAACATATTATTGAAAGGACACTATGAGCTGCTGTGCAGGAGTATAAAGGCCATGGGGGTGGGGGAGGAAGAAGTAGGGGGGAAATGGGCATAAAGGGGAGGGGTAGTAGAAAGGAAAAGGGGGAGGGGGGGCATTGAGGGGGGAGGGGGGGCATTGAGGGGGGGAGGGGGGGACATTGAGGGGAGGGAGGGAATGGGTTTTTTTTTATGAGCAGGTGGCAAAGGATAGAAGACAAGGACCAAACTATTATCTAGGTTCAAGAAAACATTGAAAACCAAACTAAGTGTTAAGTCCACGGGGTGATACAGTGTCCAATTTATGTATCCAAAAAGTTTCTCTCTGTAGTCGGAGACGTTCCCTGTCTCCCCCCTCTATGAGGTTTGGGGACATAATCGATCACCATACCCCTGAGTTCGTTCCCTTGCCTATCATTGGTCAATTGTGTCTATTATCGCTTGCTATGCCTGTGTACTTGTTGTTAGTTATCCCTGATGAAGGGGGCCTGCTGTAACCCCCGAAACGTTGGATTTTGTGCAACTGACTTGAATACACTCTTTTTGGATTATCACTTGGAGTGCTGGTTTTACTGCTTTTTCACAGTAGAAAAAAAAAACGCCTCACACATATAGCGCCGCCCGCCGTGGAGCGCAGTACAAAGCGGCGAGGCGGCGAAACATGGTTAAAACACAGTTAAAAACATGTGCATACACAGCCAAAGCACTCTCGCCGCAGCACACAACGGGGAGGGAACGAGGAAAGCAAGCGAGCAGTGGCGAGGGCCCAGGCCAGGGACCGAAGGGGGGGGGGGGAATCCCGATCCGTCAGCCGAGGCTGGGAGGCACCGAGGGTCCGGAAACGGGTGGAAATAGCCGTGCAGGGCCGCAGGCTTGTTTGCCCCACTCACCTGCGCAATATAGAGAGCCATCTTCTAGCTTCGCAGAATCACTGTAGAGGAAAACTGGATAAGTCTATGGTGATTCAGTTTTTATATGTACCGGGGGGAGCCACAACTGGCGGAATACCCAGATGTAATGACTTCGTGAAGCAGGCGGTGCCATGCAATGGGAAAAAATATATCATGTAGGTGAGGCCCTTGGAGTCGTGTTGCAATATAATAATCAGTATAATGTCAGCAATGGGACTAAGAGCGCTTGCTAGTAGGAGGCTGGCGAAGGGGAGGTAGGAGGGGGTTATTTGGGCTTGAATGGCAGGTTTGAAAGTGCTGCCAAAACAGGGGGGTGTGGTCTAGAATAGCTACTCAAACTAGTATTAACAGTCCACATCGGCAGGATGGTGCTGGAGGGTCAGATAAAGAAGTGTATTTCCTCATTCAGTGCCAAACTGAAAAGAGGCACAACGATGAAACAGCGCTTAGCAAGGAAAGCTGCTTATTTTTTGTTTTAACCTTTTGCAAGAAAACTCAGACGCAGATGTTGCAGAATAGCTTACGAATGTGAAGCTCCTGAAACCATATGGGAGCAGTCCTCTTGCAACACAGCTCACAGTTCTGCTTACACATCTTACAAACAGATGTATCCTTCTCAGAAACACAGGGAAGCTTAACTATTACACGAAACACCCAAACTGTATACATAAAATGTATCTAGTAGGTTTCGGCTGTGAGCAGAACAATGCTGAGTCATTAGAGCTGTTGGCTTACTACTTCTGGCTAGAAATAAGTAAGGATTTCACAAAGAGTTGTGACAATTTTGACTGTTTTTCAAAAGCAGGGATCTAATGTGTGTGGCAAGATGATCACTGCCATGCAGTTCAGGATTGTAAGATCTGCCTGCTATTCTATAGCTTACAGCACTTATTGCTAGAAAGGAGGCTTTAGGGGGGCAATTCAATAAGCTTTGATTTTTTTTTTTATTGGAGGTACGCTTTAAACTACCCTTCCGATGCCCCAACCAATATATTACCTGGTCCTACACAACACCCATTTTAGCACTCCTGGGCCAACGCCAATGAACACAGTCACTAATGAGCAGCTCCCCTTGTTGGCTGGATTCAGGGACACCCACAACCACAGACCACTATTGACCTGTGGCCTTATTTTAAGGTTTTTGCTTCCTGCTCCAGAGCATGATTTCATGTCTGATGGAATGGGTGAGCTGCAGACCCCAAGACTACACTGGATTTAGGCAGTAAGAGGGCAGGTAAGGGTTCTGCTAATGCCTTGGGAATTGGCTGAAGACCATCAATAGGGCATTTAGAGCTATAGAAAGTGAAATAGAAGTTCTACATTTTTACCAGTACTGCAAGCTACATACTAATACTACAGTAAATCACCTTGATTGTCTCCTTTATCTTCATCACGAGGAGGGGAGTACTTTGGCCTCCTTTGCCCACGTTTAGGAAGCCTTTTTCTTTTCAAGACATCACTAAGTCGCCTATGAAAAGGAGCAAATATTTTATAGATGGGGGGGGGGGGGCACACAAGCAAAAATATCACTACATATGACAACATACATATGACAATCACTACAAAACCTGGAACATCAGACATATGTCTCATTCTTACACAGCATGACACCATCTGAAAAAAGTTTAGCTCACCCTTGTGGGCTGAGGTCTAGAGAGTCATCCCTATGTTGGAGACTGGGTGAACCGAGGTCAGGAGCTGCATTTCCAGTTGCAGTACCAATTCCACTGTTTATAGTTGCAGCACCAACCAGAGAGCCAGCACCATTAGTACAGACCTTTGGTGGGCTAGTTAGCAATGTCTCAGACTCGGCCAGGTTCTTCACTTGGTGCATAACACCTGGAAAACATACAATGCTCAGTACACACAAGATGCAATTGACTTTTATAAACGTCTATAAATTTAACAAGAATGAATTACTGGTGAAGGCAGGAATCACCAGTTCCCCTCATCCAAAATATACAATTTCAAATACACTAGAAAAACTTAAACCTAAAGTTGTATTTGACTTTTGGTCTGGTATTTATGATTCCCAGGGATCATCTTTATTAAGGATGCTCTACAACCCCCCACCCAAGCAGCTAACCCAGTTAGCACGATGCTGTACAGCTGCATCCCAACTCCATTACTGTGCACACTTCCTGTGTCACCTAAGACATTGGTGGTCCGTGGTTAGTCCAGTGCAGCTCAGGCAGCTAATTATTTCATATTTAGAGCATCTCAAATCGTGTTCTCTCAGAGGAATCAAATACCAGACCAAAAAGCAAATATGACTTTTACTATGATTTAAACCAAGTCCTTCCAATTTCAATTAGACAGATGCTCTTTTAGAATATTAGAAATACTCCTAGTGGGAACAAAGTATCTAGTTCCTTTACAGGATATGTTCACTTCACTGACTTCTCCATTTAGACTAAGCTTGCAAGGTTGATCTGCATGTTTAACCCTGTCTGTAATCACTATGTACAGTGCTACAGAAGAGGATAGCATTTTAATAATAAAAATTCCTCAAACTTCAGATCAGGGGTTATCAGAGGGCATCACACTGCAGATTGCCTGCTGCCTCGGTATGTGAAGCGTGGATTCACGCTTATGCAATCTGCAGGTGTACGAAACACTCATTCAGAACACTAACAAAGTGGGAGAAAGATCAGCAGTGCAGGAGTGTGTGACAGGTAAGTAAAAGCCTTGTGCCCTGGGGCACCCCCAATTCCCTTTAAAGGGGGCCAAAGCCAAGGATTTGCAGGGGAATCCCAATTTAGGAAGCCTCACTGTGTGAAACCCCCTGGCAATGCTGTTTAGCGCACACACTGCGCCAAGACAACTTCAATGGAAGGCGTGTGCAGCTGGAGGGCGAAGGTGATTCTGCAACAGCAACGGTCATTCTGATTTGGAAGGCTAGCTTTCACCAGGCCCAAGAATCTTTTGGACTCTAGGGCACAGTTTCTCAACCTGCAGTACATGTAGAGGTGCACCTATACAGGGTGCCAGGTCGGGTACATTATTTTTAATTTTTTAATTCTTCTTCCTTTGAAAGTGCTTTGATGGCTGTGACCTACTTAATTTGGTATTATTTCTAATTGATCTCATTCTTGGGTGTACTTGTTTGTAATTTCCTGCCACTAGGAAATTGTTGTAAAAAAGGACCACTGCTCTAGGGCAGTGTGAAGTGGAGCTTGGCCTGCTTTAAGCGCTGTTCATGCTTTTCAGAAATCTAACCTCGCGGTATGGTTAAAAAAAAACAAAACAAGAAACACTTTCTAAATTGTGTAAACTTCACCATCGGGATTAATAGGTACTTGTGTAGCGGGTATCAAGAATGCTTACCAGGCAGGTGAACCACTAGCTCAATCTAGGGATGGGATTGGATAGAATTGTGGGTAGGAAACCGGAATAAAAAAGGAGACAGAGGCTCTATTGCTTGATATTGGGTGAGAGCTATGTTATTTTAAGTGAAACTGGGTGATAAAGTTCCCAGATCAGTTTTAAAAAATTGCCACTAAAATACAATTCAATGTACCTTCTCTCCTGAAGTACACACTGAAAATGTCAGGCAATTTCTGCATTAGTATCTCTGCCATCTGAAGAGCACCCACTACAATTTTGAGGTCCTGACTTGACAACATAGAAGCGATGTGACTGTAAAGAGAAATTAAAATGGAAAGAAGCATTACATCCAATGAACAAAATGGTTCAGAAAGGACTGTTGACGGTAACAAGACATTATTAAAGTACAGTGCATTTAAAGGGATACAGAAGGCGAAGACAATTATTAGACCATTGTGTGGAGCTAGGTTTGGTACTGCCCTAAATGGTTTTCAGTCTTTATATTGAAGAAGAAAATGGCCAAGACATCAAGGTTTACAGTTTACCTTATGATTTATCTTTTGAAATATTCGGGCGTGGCCCTAGGCTCTGTGATGCTACATAATAATCAGCATAATGGGCGGGGTCTGTAAGACAGGCATTCTTATCACCCTGGCTGAAAAAAGGTGTATAAACTTTTTCATAAACTGTCATTCAGCAGCTCACCTCATCATGGCTGCACCTCATGTCGGCTTTAATTCTACTTTTAGAAGCATCTGTGTTCCAAGAGTAGAGGCACACCCCCTGAATTCTTTGCCATAGCCCACCAATAGGGATAAGCATGGTGTTCTAAAGCTCCATCAGATTGTGGACACTGGGAGAGAGGGAGAACAGCCAAACTGATGATAATACCACAGACACTGCCCATTATGCTAATTATTGTGCGACATCACAAATCCTAGGGTCACAACCAAATATTTTAAAAGATAAATCATAAGATGACACTGTAAACCTTGACATCTCTGCCATTTCTTCAATTTAAAAACAGAAAAGAGTTTAGGACAGTACCAAGCGTAGCCCGAGACAATGGTCTAACTGCTGCCTTTGTCTTCTATATCCCTTTAAAGTCATATTTCAGGCAAAGGCAACTGTTATGCCATTGCATCAGGCCACATCCTAAACGGTTTTCAGTTTAAATTGAAGAAAAAATGGCAGAGATAGAGGTTTACAGGTTCAACTTGTGATTTCTCTTCTGAAGCAACTGGGCGTGTACCTTGGCTCTGTGATGCTGCCTAATAATCAGCATAATAGTCAGGGTCTGTGAGATTCCAGAACTTGCTTCCGACAACCTCTCCCCCTGTTGCTAGGCAACATTAGAGCCTATACCAGCACTCCCATTAAATCAGTAGGTGGGCAGGTAGGTAGCTGGGTCAGTGGGTAGGTAGGAATGCGGGTTAGTAGGTAAGTGGGTGGTTTTGTAGGTAGTTAGTTGGTACTGGGCAGCAGTTAGGTTCAAGCAGCCTAACCCAACCCTGCCTGCTGGGTTTGTGTCTTTGGTGGAGCAGGAAGAGGGGTAGCGGCCGCTGCTCTCCTGCCTGGCACCGGCCAGGTGAATGGAAAGAGGGGTGCGGTGGCTGATCCTGTCACCGGCATATTATAGTGACCTAGCAACCTTCTAAGTATGTTAAAAACAAAGTATGAAAAATCCAAAATATACATAAATGGGAAATGGATAACCAAGCAATGAACATTACAAATATTACAAAGTAAGTGCATGAGAAAAATTGTGCTACTCACCTGGACACGGCGTGGTTCTTTAAAACATCTTTCAGGAGCTCTGCATCTGCAAAATAAATGATCCTAAGGATTGCTCTAAGGCACTTGTGTCTGACAGCAGGCCCTGCAGAAGAACTGTACACTTCATAAAGCACACCAAACAATGTCTTAATAAAAGACTTGGCCAGATCAGGGTCCTCTTTCATCAGCTGCGCTCTGGCATCATCTCTTTTGAGCTCAGAATGTCCACCTGGAAGCAAAGCCATTTATTTTAGAAGAGTTGAAGAACATTTCAACTTAAAATATACATGTGATAAAGTGCATAAACTTTCAGATGGGTCCTCAGTAAAGGGACCTAGCAGGAATGGTCAAACATAGCAACAGCTTTTATCCCAAATATATAAAGCCTGAATAGTCAAGGACCCCTATGTATTATTAACTGGGAACATTCTTCTGTTTGGCTATACCTTTAGATCTGCTGCACTGTTATGTGCCTTTTTTCTAAAGTTTTATAGGTCTCAAGCAATGCCTGGTGGGTAAAGCACACCAAACAGTGAATAATCTTTTACAAAAGCTCAGGTTTTAAATGGAGAAAATACGTTTGGTGGTTACAGAGTCTAGCAGCAAGTTGCTCAAGATCCCATGATACATTGAATAGCTATTTTGGTTTAAAAGCAAGCTCTCCTAGTAGCTTCTGCACACCAGGGTTCAAATAAGAATCTACCTCTGATAAAAGTGAAAGGCCAATAAATGCAAGAATACACAATTTTTAAAGTAACTACAGACACAGGTGTTGTGTCATGCAGGTTTGTAATCTGGAAACCTATTCAGTATAACAGCTTGTGGCAAAGACAAGGGATATATATATATATATATATATATATCCCAAAATATGACTAGCAGAAGCAAGGAAATGAGTTTCAATCAACAATAAGGGAAGTAAAGGGTTTGACAGACACTTACTAGTGTTAGCATTGGCTAAAGGGTTAGGTTTTCTCTGAATGGCGCGTGCTGTTCCGGTATCCTCGTTGATTTGCTGCATAGAATTAAAATCAATAGTATAAACACGCCCCAGTGTAGACAAACTTATCTCATCCTCACCAACCTGATGGGCTGCCTGAGAACACAGATATAAAACAGAGAGATAATCCTTGAATAGAACACACAAAACTTTGTCACGGACATTGTTAGGCTCAGTTCTGTCCCTTCTGGGTGTTACCTGACGCTGCTGTTTCAGTGGGTTCTTTATATAAAAGTGGGAGCACTGGATTAACAAACAAAAAAATGAAGCTGCCACATGTGTCATTCATTTACATTAGGGTTATTACTTGTATTAGTCTAACTTAACACAGATATGTAGCTATAATATTTGTGAGCGTCCAAATTCCAGTAAATTACACATTTGCTGCCTGCGTAATATGCAGTAAAGAAATCACCAGATTAGAAAAAAAAAAAAAAAGGCACACACCCACACCTATGAGGAGAGTTATGGCCTAAACACTGCTCCCTGTTGATGCCACGGTGATTGACACCTGCAGTGCCATTGAATGTGTGCAAGGTGGGCTCAGACATGTCGGGACAACAATATACCTGTAATTCAACTGCGTATGTTGCATTTGCCTTGACTTCCATATTAGAAAGAAAAAGCTTTTCATGAACAGATCAAATACTGCCCGGTCAAAAAGATTTACCTTAATTGGGTTACGGGTGCCTTACCACTCTCTGGACTAAAACAAATAAATAATAATCTGTTTAAAATTATTGCCTGCGGATTATTATTAGAAGTTGCAGCGATCCAACACCCAGAGGGGACACATCACCTGATGTCATAAGAACTGCAAAACAGCTTACACACATACTGAAACAAGACAGAATAAAATAAATATGACAGGCACCCACACAACCACTGCCCCCTCTTCCTAGAAGACTTTAGAAAACCCCTGTGAGTAAAAGAACAGCTACAGAAATCCCAGAGGTTCCTGGTCAGCTTGCCTAGAAACTCTATTGAAATGATTTATATGAGAAGGCTCTGGGACAGAAAATCTATAAATATGGAATCAGAGTAAAAAGCATGAAAACATTTTGTACCATGTAAAGTAAAGTAATGGTGCAAGAGTTGTAAGGAATGGGGGGGGGGGGGGGTGTGTCAGTGTCACAGCTGTAATTGAATATAGCTTGTCTAACAACCCTTGACTGTCTATGGGACATCAAGTTTGGGTTCCCCTAATGACTCAACGACACATATACTGCTAATGACTCATGCATAAGCCAATGAATCACCATATGAGAAATACCACAATTCTGTGAAACTCACCTGTAGAATTGTTTTTGAGTATATCCAGTCCAGGTGGTCCCAGTGATGACATGTGGGCATTCCGCCCCCAAGGGGCGCTCGACTGCAAGATCAAAAGCTGTCGCTCCCCTATAAAAAGGCAGGTGTCTCTCTATCATTCCCCAGTGGTTAAAAAGCAGTAAAAGAGGAGACGGGCCGGGAGGCCAAGAAACCATGTTACTTCCCTTAGCTTCAGTTTGTACTCTCTCTAACAAGACTTAAGGACTCAAGTCCAAGAATAAAAATGGTAATCATCATAACAGGCAAACAAGAGATAATGAACAAGGGCGGGGTGGGACGACCTGGATTGGATATATTTAAAAACAATTCTACAGGTGAGTTTTACAGAATTGTATTTTTCCCTATATCCAATCCAGGTCGTCCTAGTGATGACATGTGGGACATCCAAAAGCAGTGTCCATTAGGGCGGGATCCCCAATGCGGAACAGCATGTAGTTCATTTCACTACCACCTGAAGCACCTTTTGGCTTTGTAGAAGTATAAACAGAAGACCAAGTGGCGGCATTACAAACTTGTTAAACTGATGCCTGGTACTGAAAAGCCCAAGAGGCACCAATAGCTCTAGTAGATCGAGCCGTGATCTGAAAAGGGGGTTCCTTCCCCTTGGCAGAATATGCTTGCACCACCGCCTGTCTGATCCACCTACTGAGAGTGGACTTAGCTGGTGGCAAACCTTTCCTAGAGCCCTCCGTTAGGACAAGAGCAAATCCGACTTCCTGAAGGATTCAGTCGCAACCAGGTAATACTTAATGGCTCTGACCACATCCAAGGCATGGAGGGTCCTTTCCTTAGAATTAGTCAGTGCAGGACACAAGGAAGGCAAGACAACTTCCTCATTAAGGTAAAAGAGAAACAACCTTAGGCAAAAAATCAGGTTTAAAGCAAAAAACCACCTTATCCTTATGTCGCTCAAAATAAGGAGGCTTCATACAAAGCGCGGCCAGCTCTGATTCGCGACGCACTGAGGTGATCGCTACCAAAAAGGTCACCTTGATAGTCAAAATACGGTTCGAAGGGAGGACATTGAAGAGCAGACAGTACTAAATTCAAGTCCCACACCGGTAATACTGACTTACGCGGTGGCTGGACATGGGTGACTCCCTGGAAAAAGGTCTTGATCAACCTATGGTTGGCAATGGATCTCTGGAAGAATATGGCTAAGGCCAAGACCTGGCCCTTGAGGGTGCTCAGCTGGAGAACCAAGTCTAAGCCGTGTTGTAAAAACTCCAGAATCCTAGAAATAGAAAATGTGTGGCAAGGGAGACTCTTGGTCTCGCACCAAGCAATATAAGCGTGCCAAACTCTGTAGTATATCATGGAGGAAGACTTCTTCCGAGACTGAATCATGGTATGCACAACTGTTGCCGACAGCACCTTTTCCGTCAGGATTGAGGTTTCAATAGCCAGGCCGTCAAAGCCAGCGTCCGTAAATTGGGGTGCCGCAGCGACCCCTGCGTGAGAAGCCCTGGGTCGTCGGGCATGATGTAGCAATCTACTGACATCTGAACTATGTCCGCAAACCAACTCCTTCTCGGCCAGCGAGGAGCTACCAAGATAGTTGGTACCCCTTCCTGGGCTATCTTGCGCGGCACTCTGCCCAGGAGTGGAAACGGAGGGAATGCATAAAGGAACTAGAACTCCGTCCAGGCAATTGCCAGAGCGTCTGTGGCAATGGCCAGAGAATCTTTTGAGAGGGAGACAAACCTTGGAAGCTTGTGATTGTGTCTGGATGCAAACAGGTCCACATCCAGCTGATCCGGAGACACAGAGCGTGGAAGGTCTAGCTGTTAAGAGACCATTCCCCCCAGGCGCAAGGCGCTCCTGCTCAGGGAGTCTGCCTCTTGGTTTTCCACCACGGGGATGTAGACCGCCGATATGCAGGGAACATTGTCCTCTGCCCAAGCCAGAATCTGGGTCACCTCCTTGAGGATCTGGACCTGGATCGCACGACCCCTTAAAGCGGACCTTCAGCATCATTTAATAAAAAGTCCAAACCCTTAAAAATCTATTCCCCATTATTTAAAATGAATATATTTAACGTTTTAGTCACTTTTTATTCTTTCCTTCACTGGCATGCAACTCTGTTCAGAACTCTAGGAAACAGGCGCCGCCATCTTGGCTCACTAGCATCACATACTGAGAAGAGGGGTCAAAAGTGCAGGGGAGTGGGGTTATAGCTGTGCTTTGCACAAACAGAGCAGAGCTGGGGTCAGGAAGAGGTCAGCAATCCCAGAATGCAGAGTGGCACAGTCAGAAGGCACTTGTTTGCAGGCAGCCAGCACCTCCATGGGCCGCCATCTTGGATGTTTAAAGTCTCAGAAAATGCAATAGATGCAGGTAGAAGGTTTTTTAATGTGGGCAATCTGTATGTACAGGGTGGGGGAAACATAGGCTCTTATTTAGGGTGAAGGTCCGGTTTAAATGGGGAGTCAAGCGAAGAAGCACCAACAGGATCGCTCTCAGTTCCAAGAGATTTATGGGTTAGCGATTCTCCTGTGGATAAAAGACACAGAGCTTAATAATATTAATCCAAACATATATGAATAATGTCCACTCTTTAAGGAATTCCTCAGCACATAAAAGCATGAAAAATCTGTATCTCAATTCAAAATGCTATATTTTGACCACGTCCCAAAGTGCATGTGCAGACTTGTATTTTTCATGCTTCTGTCACCCGTTTGTGCATATCCTTACCAGATCAAAATCTTGAACAATCCATAATCATAAAAGGCTAAATCAATATTCCATCACTCCTCCCAGCTTGAGAGTCTTATCAGGCACGTAATTTGATCAGATCATCAACATCCACAAAAGGCCGATATGCCCTTAATTCTCACCAGCAGGTTTATAAAATCACTCAGAACGTCATTACAACAGTGAATGATAGAACCGCACATGGAGGGAGAAAAATATAAAGCAGGACTAGTGCAGTACCGTTTTAAAACACCATTTAATAGAAGTAAAAAAATCGCGTGAGTGGTTGTTTACAGCCTGAAAGGTTTGCTATGGCAACTTTCTGGGAGGAGGGTCTTAATCACGCCCTTTGCACAGCAGAGCTCTGTTTCCCGGAGTTTCAGCCAGCTGGAACGGGTTACCTTGGTAACCTGCGCGTCTTAGTGTAAGCGTCGAGAGGAGGGCGGTGATCACGCCCCTCGCTCGGCTGAGCATAAAGGGAGGAGGGCGGTAACGACGTCTCTCATCTGATAGGGCGGTCCCCGTAGGAGGAGGACGCTAGGTTTGGTTGCTCTGGCAACCCAAATGCTGAATGTGACGATCTACGTCACAGGTGGAGGGCGGGAGCAACGTCTCTCGCCTTCCTACTTCCGCTATTTAAAGAACCATTTCCTTATGCCGAGTATCCTTGTTAAAGTCGCATCAGCGACAAAACGCGTTGGAGCTTGGCAGTCGGACTCTTCTCTGGACTTTTCATTGTGGAACACATCGCTGGCATTTGCCGTTATTGGCATTAGGAGTATTGAAGATTGGCGGTGAGATCTTTTCCACTATATTGCCCTCCTTGGGCTGATATGCTGGCTTATTTTCTATTTTTGTGAGTGTGATTTTTTTACTTCTATGAAATGGTGTTTTAAAACATTACTGCACTGGTCCTGCTTTATATTGTTCTCCCTCCATGTGCGGTTCTATCATTCACTGTTGTAATGACGTTCTGAGTGATTTTATAAACCTGCTGGTGAGAATTAAGGGCATATCGGCCATTTGTGGATGTTGATGATCTGATCAAATTACGTGCCTGATAACACTCAAGCTGGGAGGAGTGATGGAATATTGATTTAGCCTTTTATGATTATGGATTGTTCAAGATTTTGATCTGGTAAGGATATGCACAAACGGGTGACAGAAGCACGAAAAATACAAGTCTGCACATGCACTTTGGGACGTGGTCAAAATATAGCATTTTGAATTGAGATACAGATTTTTCATGCTTTTATGTGCTGAGGAATTCCTTAAAGAGTGGACATTATTCATATATGTTTGGATTAATATTATTAAGCTCTGTGTCTTATTTACATTTAATCACTTTAGGAAGATTGGGAATCTTCTTTTACACGTTGAGCTTATTAAATTACATTGTTTTGTTTATCTAATTTATTCACTTTATCTAGTTTATTCACTTTATTTGGTGTTGTATAGTTCTAGTAACTATTGTCTAGATTCTCCTGTGGACCCCACTGACCCTGGATCTTCTGAGTCTGCCAAACGCCTCCCCAGACTGGAATCCGTGGTAACTATCTTCCAACGGGGAGTCAGAAAGGACTTACCTACCAAAAGGTTCCTGGAGTCCAACCACCACAAGAGGGACTGTCTGGCCAGGGGGGACAGCAAAAATTCCTGTTCCAGCGATTCTAGCCGGTCAACAGGTTCAATTGAAGAGGTCTCATGTGAAATTGGGCGAAGGGTACTTCCTCGAAGCACGACACCATTAGGCCCACCAATCTCATCCCCAGAAGTATCCACGGCCGCTGACAGGACAGCAAGTCCTGCACCTGCATCTGGAGACCCAAAACCTTCTGCAGTGGCAGAAAAAAAAAGCAATTCTGTGAGTACGCACCTGTAGAATTTTTTTTGTTCTTGCATGGCACGGCTTGCTTCGGTATTCATAATAGTTGGGTTATTCCGCCACAAGGTGGCGCAGTGGTACAGAGAGCTGTGGCATCTCCCGGCCCACTATAAAAAGGGGGATCAACCATAGAGTTCCCAGTGTAGACAAGCAGTGAGACAAGAAGCCGGGAGAGAACAAAAGTAAAAAGTGTAAAAAAGGTAAAAACCCCAATTAACTTGGAACAATCACCATAAAGAGGCAACCAAGAATAACGATAACAAGGTTGGGTCAAAGCAGGCCGTGCCATGCAAGAACAAAAACAATTCTACAGGCGACTACTCACAGAATTGCTTTTTTTATTGCATGGCCTGCTTCGGTATTCATAACAGTTGGGACATCCAAAAGCAGTGTCCAGAGTAGGGAGGGATCCCCAAAGATTAACGGCCAGTAGTTCAAGTCACTACCGCCTGAAGCACCTTGAGGCCTTAACATCAACCTTGTAAAACTTTGAAAAGGTATGAACAGAAGACCAAGTAGCGGCCTTGCAAACTTGTTCAACAGAAGCTTAGTGCTGAAAAGCCCAAGAGGCACCAATAGCACGAGTGGAATGAGCAGTCACCCTAAAGGGAGGTTCCTTTCCCTTAGCAGAATAGGCTTGAATCACCGTCTAACAGATCCACCTGCTGATAGTGGACTTAGCCGGAGGCAAACCCTTCCTAGGTCCAGAAGTGAGTACAAAAAGAGCATCAGACTTCCTGAAAGTCTCTGTAGCGACCAAATAAAACTTCAGAGCCCTGACCAAAACAAGAAATCCGGCTTAAGCCGGAACACCATGTTGTGCTGATGCCGCTCGAAATAAGGAAGTTTATGGAAAGCGCCGCCAACTCAGAAACTCGCCTGACAGAAATGATAGCCACCAAAAAGGCTACCTTAAGAGTCAAAATAGACAAGGCATCCTCACGGATAGGCTCAAAGGGAGGCCCTTGCAGAGCAGACAACAGCAGATTCAAGTCCCAGACTGGTAGCAAAGGCTTACGGGGTGGACGCACATGAGAAACACCCTGGAAAAAGGTTTTAACCAACCGGTGATTGGCAAAGGATCTTTGGAAAAAAATTGCCAGAGCCGAGACATGGCCCTTGAGGGTATTAAGTTGAAGGCCTAGATCCAAACAATGTTGCAAGAATTCCAGAATCCTGGGAATAGCAAAAACCCGACAGGGAAGAAACTTGGACTCACACCAGGCAATGCAAGCATGCCAGACCCTGTAATAGATAAAGGATGAAGACTTCTTCCTAGCCCTAATCATGGTATCAACAAAGAAGCAGGCAACCCCTTTTCCATCAAGATGGAGGTTTCAGCAGCCAAGCCGTTAAAGCCAGCGTTTGTAAATTGGGATGGCGTAGCTGCCCGAGTGAGAAGATCTGCATCCTTGCGCAAGACGTACTGGTCTACTGCCAACTGCGCGATGTCTGCGAACCACACCCTTCTCGGCCAACAAGGGGCCACCAGGATGGCTGGTACCCGCTCCTGGGCTATCTTGCGCATGACCCTGCCCAGGAGAGGAAACTGAGGGAACACAGAGAAGCCGAAACTCCGTCCAAGGTATTGCCAGTGCATCCGTGGCAAGGCCAGAGGATCCTGAGATAGAGAGACAAATCTGGAAAGTTTGTGATTGTGGGGGACGCAAACAAGTCCACGTCCGGCTGACCCCAGCGGTGACACAGGGAGAAAAACCCCCGGTTGTTGAGGGACAATTCCCCCAGACGAGACGTCCCCCTGCTCAGGGAGTCCGCCACCTGGTTCTCCACTCCCCGAATGTGAGATGCAGAGAACATGCCGTTCCGCCCAAGACAGAATCAGGGACACTTCCTTGAAGGCTCGCTTGCTCAGAGTCCCTCCCTGATGATTGATGTAGGCAACCGCCGTCTGGTTGTCTGAGCGGATCTGAACAGCCCGACACTGAAGGTGAGTGGTTAGGTGAGTAAGAACCAACTTGATCGCCCTCAGTTCCAGGACGTTGATGGAAGCATGGGCCTCGTGGGCCCCACCGACCCTGGAACTTCAGCCTCCCCAACCGGTCAGACTGGCATCTGTGGTGACCGTCTCCCAGCACGGGGGCAGGAAGGTCCTGCCCCCCAGAAGGTTCCTTGAGTCCAGCCACCACGAGAGGGACTGTCTGGCCAGAGGAGACAGAGCAAATTCCTGATCCAGGGACACAGGGTCCCAATCCCAAACTGACAAGAGGTGCAACCGAAGAGGTCTCATGTGAAACTGAGAAAAGGGGACTGCCTCGAAGCAGGACACCATCAGGCCCACCAACTGCATCCCCTGACGGATGGAGGGATGAGGACACAATAGCAGAGCCCGAGCCTGCATCTGAAGACACCCCACCTTCTGCTGAGGAAGAACACCTTGACCCTTGAGAGGTATCCAGAGTCATGCCCAGAAAGGACCTCACCAAGGACGAGGACAGAGAAGACTTGGGATAGTTGATCACCCAGCCGAAGGACTCTAGAGTGGATGTCACCATCTGAGTGTCCTGCTCGGCCTGAGGAAAGGACTGGGCCACAATCAGGATGTTGTCCAGGTAAGGAATGATGCGTATGCCCTGGTTCCTTACCAGAGCCATCACACCCGCCAGTACCTTGGTGAACACCCGAGGCGCCGAGGTGATACCAAAGGGTAGAGCCACAAACTGGTAATGCTGATCCTCCAGCGCGAACCTCAGAAATCTCTGATGACCTGGGAAGATAGGCGCATGAAGATACGCATCCTTGATGTCCACATTGGTCATGAAGTCACCCGGGCAAAGGGTACCGACAGCAGAGCGTAGCGTCTCCATACGAAAATGGCTTGAATCTGACAAATTTGTTGAGGCCCTTCAGGTCCAGAATAGGCCTCAGAGAGCCGTCCTTTATGGGGTCCGTGAAAAGATTGGAAAATACCCCTGACCCTGTTCTTGATGGGGCACCTGACAAATGACTCCAGACTCTAACAGGCATTGAACCGGCAGAAGAAACCCTTGAGCAGACAGGTTTAAAGACATCCGGGATCTGATGAATCTTGGGGGTGGCCAGGCTGCAAACTATATCTTGTATCCGGAGGACACTACTTCCTGAATCCACCGGTCTGAGACGTGAAGCCTCCAGACGTGAGCTAAGAGCTGAAGCCGCCCCCCCACCCGGATGGGTGAGGGCGCCTCTTCATGCCTGAGGGGGCTTGGGAGAGGGTTTGGAACTCCAGGAGAGACCGGGACGACCACGGGATCTGCCACGGCCCCAAGAATCTCTGCGGCCACTAGAGAGGAAGGAGCCACGGCCTCCTCTGGGAGCACGAAAGGAAGAGAGGGGGACGGAGGACCCCCAAAAGGGCCGAGACTGCCTCCTACGCTGAGGTAGCCTGCCATCAAGACGCTCCCCAAATAGCCACAGTCCCACGAAGGGAAGTCCAGTGAGAGCCTTAGCAGCGGCGTCAGCTGCCCACTAACGTAACCAAACAGAGCGGCGCATAGCCACCAAGAGCGCAGAGGCCCTACCGCTCAGCCGCACAGCATCATCCATAGCAGTAAGGATAAAGGCCACAAAATCAGAGCAAACCAAGAGTCCTATACTCCTACCCCCCCCCCCCCCCCCCCCGCTACGATCCGTCAAGCGGAGCAGTTTAAGGGCAATAGCTGTAATGGCAGCTGCACAGGCCGGGCGCAATCCAGCCCCCACACAGGTAAAGGCATGGCAGGCCAACTGATCCATGCGCCGGTCCTCACTGTCCTGAAGTATTGGACAAGCCTAGCATGGGAGCGTCCACTTCAGGGGGAAATGACCACCTCTTAAGATCAGCAGGAAAGGGAAACCCCTTATCCAAACTCTTGGGCACAGCAGGCAGCCTGTTAGGACGTTCCCATTCTTTAAGCACCATAGTGGTAAAATGTCCCTGCTCAGGGAACTCCAGACGCTGTTTATTAGGACGAAACAGCTCACCCTATTTCCTTTTAGCCTCCACAGGGGCAGCAATGTTTAAAATTTCAAAAATGTGAGACAGCAAATTATCAGTGTCCACAGGATACCATGAATCCTCCCCAGATTCAGGGTCACTATCACAACCCTCCTGCTGGTCCCCAGAGGAGTCAGAACCCTGGAGCAGTTTCCCTTCCTCTAGGGAATAACGTCCAGCAGTGACATCAAATTCCTCATACTCCTCTGTGGAGCGTGAGGGAGTGGAAATCAGGTGCACCTTCTTGCCAGAGGCCTTCCTAGGAACAGTCCTGGCAAGCTGCCTCTCAATGCTGGCCACCCGCAGAGCGGGTGCAGGAGCGGGGGGAGTAAGTGAAGCCGAGGGAGGTGCAGAGCTGGGAAGCGAAGCAGGCAAACCAGTTTGAAGCGCAAGTACACTCTCAGCACAAGGCACGCACACCGTGACACTGTTACTCACAGGGGATACCCCACAGATGGAACACAGCCGAGGTTGTCCCAAAAGACCCCCAAGCACGCTATCCCCAGAAGCCTCCATATAGTGATTAACACAGGCACAATAGGCCAGCGGTGGGTAAAGGCCAATACAGAAGCCAACCGGGATGCCCTCCCACGGGATGCCCCCAGAAATCGGTGAAGGGGGGGATGAGGGGGAGGAAGGAGTAGAGCCGGGAGAAACCACAACCCAATGGTGTCCCACCTGAAAGACATAAGTGAAAGACACATGAACATCCCACAGCACATACCCCCAAGGTCAATAAAAAAAACCCCAAGGGGGACTCACAGACCAAAGACACCGCAGGGTCACCAAAGCACAGACCGCAGGATGAAGCGACACACCAGAGAAAGCAGCGCTGCAGCCAGGAAGGGAGAAATCCAGACGCGCAGCTAGTCCAAAATGGCACTGGCAGAGGTACCTCGAGGGGCGGGCCGCAGGGAGACGCCGCAATTTGCGCCATCCCAAGGCACCCCCCCCCCCCCCCCAAAGAGCACGAAAACGGCGATCACGTGACCCGGCCGGCGCCATGACAAAGCAAAAAACACCTCAGGTTATAGTGCCAACCGCTGCGGAGCTCAGTACAAAGCGCACGGCGGATGAAAAACACCAAAAAACACACATTAAAACGCCAATACACCACATAGAATACCACTCGCCGATGCCCCCCCCCCCCCCGAACAAAACCAGAGAGGGGGGGGGGGGGGACTAGAGGCCAGCGGCGAGTATCCAGGCCAGGGAGGGGGAGACCCCTGAAGGAAAAGAAGGAGACATAGTCCCCAAAACACTCACCCCCTCAGAAGCCAGAACATGAACTCCGCATCCCTATTAGGCTCACCATAAAGCCTATGGCCGGCTGCCCTTTGTGGTACAGGGTCTGCGGCTGGAGCTGCGCTCCTGGAGCACTTGACCTTAGTGCTCTTCTACCTTCACCTGATCTGTCAGCCGAGGCTGGGAGGCAGCGAGGGTCCAGAAACGAATGGAAATAGACATGCAGGGCAGTAGGCTTGGTTGCCCCGCTCACCTGCGCAAGAGAGAGCCATCTTCTAACTTTGCAGTATCACTGCAGAGGAAACACTGGAAACTCTATGGTTGATCCCCCTTTTTATAGGGGGCCGGGAGATGCCACAGCTTTCTGCAGTACCACTGCGCCACCTTGTGGTGGAATAACCCAACTGTTATGAATACCGAAGCAGGCCGTGCCATGCAATAAAGAAAACCTTTACCTGAGCGGTGTCTATCGTCATTCCCAGGAAGGATCTCACTGTTGAGGGAGTGATAAAGGACTTTGGGTAATTGATTACCCAGCCGAAGGCCTCCAGGGTTGACAATACCATCCGAGTAACGCTCTCGGCCTGCTGCAAGGACTGGGCCGCAATCAGCAAGTCGTCCAGATAAGGCAGCACACGAATGCCCTGGTTCCTCAGGATAGCCATGATGCCTGCCAGCACCTTGGTGCTGACATGGGGGGCTGAGGATATCCCAAATGGAAGTGGCACAAACTGGTAATGCGGATCCTCCAGAGTAAACCTCAGGAACTTCTGATGCCCCTGGAAAAATCGGGATGTGCAGATAAGCATCCCTGATGTCCACCGGGCCGAAGCGAGCTCACCACTGACCGTAAGGTTTCCATGCGGAAATGTCTGACTCTTACAAACCTGTTGAGACCCTTCAGGTCCAGGATTGGTCTTCCTGGTTCCGTCCTTCTTGGGAACCGTGAACAGATTATTGGAGTAAAAACCTTGACCCTGCTCCTGACGAGGGACAGGGCAAATCCCACCTAACCGCAGGAGGTGTTGCACGGCAATTCTCAGGCCCTGTGCTTTCAATGGGTTTTGGGATATCCGAGACCGAAGAAAAATTGTGGGCGGCCTGACTGCCAGCTCTATTTGTAGCCGGAGGAGACCACCTCCTGAATCCACCGATCCGAAACGTGCCGTCTCCAGACACGAGCAAATAGCAGAAGCAGTCTCCCCACCCGGATGGGTGAGGGTGCCTCCTCATGCCTGAGAGGACTTGGCAGGGGGCTTGGACTTGGCTCCCCAAGCGTGATTGGGTCGGCTGCGGGACCTAACTCTACCCCAGGTATCTCTGCGGCCACCTGAGAATGAAGAGCCTCTTCCACCTCGAAAGGAGCGATAGGCCGAGCAGGCTTCCGTCTCTGAGGGAGTCTACCATCCTTGACCAGAAGGTCCAGACACTCCTCGAACAACCTGTGCCCCACGAAGGGGATACTAGTAAGTGACTTCTTGGCCACGGCATCAGCCGACCATTGCCGCAACCAGAGCGGCGAAGTGCAACAAGCAGGGCCGAAATCCTGGCACCAAGCCGGACACCATCGTCCATGGCAGAGACAACAAAGAGGGGAGACTAGACCAGGCCGAGAGGAGCCACGAGGGAGGTAAGATGACAAAAGCTCCAGGGCAGCAGAGCCAGCGAGGAGCAGTGTAAACGAAACACACACATGTAATAAAGCTTGTGGGCAGGGAGGGTGATAATACAATTCTGTGAAATACTCACCTGTAGAATTGATATTATAAGTACCGTATTTGCCGGCGTATAAGACGACTGGGCGTATAAGACGACCCCCCAACATTTCCACTCAAAATATAGAATTGGTTATATACTCTCCGTATAAGACTACTCCCTCTTCCGCACACCTTCCACACACCAAATAAACAAACCAAATAAACAACAACCAAAAAAACAACCTGAGCATGTTAGCAGAGATGGGATAATAGAGAGATGGGATGGGACAGAGCTGGGAATAGAGAGATGGGATGGGACAGAGCTGGGAATAGAGAGATGGGATGGGACAGAGCTGGGATAATAGAGAGATGGGATGGGACAGAGCTGGGATAATAGAGAGATGGGATGGGACAGAGCTGGGAGAAGAGAGAGATGGGATGGGACAGAGCTGGGAAAAGAGAGATGGGATGGGACAGAGCTGGGAAAAGAGATGGGATGGGACAGAGCTGGGAATAGAGAGATGGGATGGGACAGAGCTGGGAGAAGCGAGAGATGGGATGGGACAGAGCTGGGAGAAGCGAGAGATGGGATGGGACAGAGCTGGGATAATAGAGAGATGGGATGGGACAGAGCTGGGATAATAGAGAGATGGGATGGGACAGAGCAGGGAAAAGAGAGATGGAAGGTGACAGAGCTGGTATAATAGAGAGATGGGATGGGAAAGAGCTGGGAATAGAGAGATGGGATAGAGCTGGGAATAGAGAGATGGGATGGGACAGAGCTGGGAATAGAGAGATGGGATGGGAGTCATGGGACAAAGCTGGGAACAGAGATGGGATGGGACAGAGCTAAGAAAAGAGTTGAAGCAGGGAAAGGTGGGTTTCTACAGGTGCCCGGGGGAGGTTTCACACAGTGGGGGCATCCCGATTCAGGATGCCCCAGGGAAAAGCTGACTGTCGATAAAAGGTTCAGTCATCTGCAACTATCCCAGGAGGCTGAGCGACGCACACTCATAAACGTCCTGCTTCATGCACTGTTTTATATCCGCTAGGCAGCTGCAAACAGAACTATGCAGGGCCAAACTAATGCATAGTCCTGCTTGTTGCTGCCCGGAGGATATTAAGCAGTGCACTGCAGAACTTCTTTTAATTGAGCGCCGCTCAGCCTCCTGCGATCGAAGCAGACAGCTGAGCCGGCCGCTCCTCCATAAATCACCCACCTGCTGTCTTTCCTCCCGGACGGCCGGCCCCGCCCGCTGCCTTCCATCCTGGCCGACGGCCCCGCCCACTGCCTTCCGTCATGGTCTCGGACCCCGCTCACTGCCTTCCCCTCCACCCGGCCACTGGCCCCGTCCGCTTCCTTTCCTCCCGTCTCCGGCTTGCGCGCTGCCCTCCCTCCCGGGCGCCCCGGTATCCTAGCGGCCCCGCGGGTTGAATATCCCCTGACTTAGAGTTAACAGTGCCGTGCACCCGGCGTATAAGACGACCCCCCCACTTGAAGGCAGGTTTTTCAGGGGCAGAAAGTCGTCTTATATGCTGGAAAATACGGTATACAGTACGTCCTGCTCCAGATAGATTACTTACACTTGGGTTATCCTCCGCCAGATGGCGCTGCACTGCAGAGACATGTAAAACAGGCTCCTCTCGGCCCCTCAAATACCCAGGGACCTCCCACAAATCCCCAGCATTGAAAAGCAGTGAACAAGAAGCTGGGAGAATTTAACCACCAACTGATAACTATAAAAATGATAACAATCACCATACAGGGGATCCAGAAAATTTGCAAAAAACAGGGTGGGGTGGAGCAGGACGTACTGTATACTTATAATATCAATTCTACAGGTGAGTATTTTACAGAATTCTATTATTCTTAGTATACAGTACGTCCTATTCCAGATAGATACTTACACTTGGGACATCCAATAGCAGTGTCCATAAGCAGGGTGGGATCCCCAACAAAGGTAACAGCAGACAGTTTAAACCACTGCCGCCTGCAAAGCCTTGCGGCCAAAAAAAGCATCAGCTGAGGCCTTAACATCAACCTTGTAAAACTTTGAAAAAGTATGAACAGAAGACCAAGTAGCGGCCTTGCAAACTTGTTCAACAGAAGCCTGGTGCTGGAAGGCCCAAGAGGCACCAATAGCCCGAGTAGAATGAGCCGTAAGGCGGAAGGGAGGATTCTTCCCCTTAGCAGAATAGGCCTGAATCACAGCCTGACGAATCCATTTTCTAATAGTAGACTTGGCAGGAGCCAAACCCTTCCTAGGACCAGAAGGGGCCACAAAAAGAGCATCAGTCTTTCTGAAGGCCGCAGTGACTACCAGGTAATACTTCAGACACCTGACAACATCCAAGGAATGCAGAACCCTTTCCTTAGCGTTGCTAGGATTAGGACACAATGAAGGAAGAACAATATCTTGATTCAAATGAAAGGCAGAAACCACCTTAGGCAGAAAGTCTGGCTTAAAGCGGAACACCACCTTGTCCTGGTGTCTCTCATAGTATGGGGGCTGAATAGACAGAGCCGCCAGCTCAGACACACGCCTGGCCGAAGTAATAGCCACCAGAAAGACAGCCTTGAGGGTAAGTACAGCCAGAGCAGCATCCTGAATAAGCTCAAAGGGAGCACCCTGCAAGGCAGACAAAACCAAGTTCAAATCCCAAACAGGGACCATAGGTTTACGTGGGGGACGCACATGAGTGACCCCCTGAAAGAAGGTCTTAACCAAGGGATGCTGAGCAAAAGACTTCTAAAAGAAGACAGACAGGGCAGAAACCTGACCCTTCAGAGTACTGAGTTTTAGACCCAACTCCAACCCATGCTGTAAAAACTCCAGAACCCTAGGGACTAAGAACTCCCTACAGGTAGGAGACCTGCACCATGGTATCCACCACCAAGGCAGACAAGCCTTTCTCCATCAAGATGGATGTTTCAACAGCCAGGCCGTCAAAGCCAGAGTTTGTAAATTGGGGTGGCGTAAGGGGCCCTGAGTGAGCAGATCTGGCGCCCCTGGCAGGACGCACTGGTCTACTGCCATTTGTACCACGTCTGCGAACCACACTCTTCTTGGCCACCTGGGGGCCACCAGAATCACTGGCACCCCTTCCTGAGCAATCTTGTGCAGGACCCTGCCCAGCAGGGGGAATGGAGGAAAGACATACAGGAGCCGAAATTCCTTCCATGACATGGACAGAGGATCCTGAGACAGGGAGACAAAAGCCGGGAGCTCGTGATTGTGACGGGATGCAAACAGATCCACATCCGGTAGACCCCAACGGTGACACAGGGACTGGAATACCCTGTTGCAGAGGGACCACTGCCCCTGACGGGAAGCCCCCCTGCTCAGAGAGTCTGCCAGTAGATTGTCTGCCCCCGGGATATACACAGCCGAAATGCATTGAACATTGGCCTCCGCCGATGTCAGAGTCCGCGACACCTCCAGGAGGGCACCCCTGCTCCGGGTCCCTCCCTGATGGTTGATGTAGGCAACCGCCGTCCTGTTGTCTGAGCGCACCTCCACAGACATTCCCTGCAGGTGATTGGTCAACTGCTCCAGTACCAACCTGATTGCCCGTAGTTCCAGAATGTTGATGGGTAAGTGGGCCTCCTGAGGGCCCCACCTCCCCTGGAACCGCAGGGACTTCCAGAATCCCCCCCAACCTGACAGACGGGCATCCGTGGTGACCGTCTCCCAGGAGGGGGCCAGAAAGGACCTGCCCCCTAGCAAGTTCCTGTGGTCCAGCCACCACGAAAGGGACCGTCTGACCAAGGGGGGGGGGAAGCACACAGACCCCGTCCAAGGACGTTGGGTCCTTGTCCCATACTGACATAAGCTGAAGTTGCAGAGGCCTCAAATGGAACTGAGCAAAAGGCACCACCTCGAAGTATGCCACCATCAGGTCCACCAACTGCATTCCCTGCCTGAGTGAGGGCTGGGGACACGACAGCAGGAACTTCACCTGCGCAGTTAGAGCTTCCACCTTCTGTTGGGGAAGGAATATCCTTGACTGAAGCGTATCCAGAATCATTCCCAGGAATGGGGTCACCGAGGAAGGGGACAAAGAGGACTTGGGGTGATTGATCACCCAGCCAAAGGACTCCAAGGTAGACACCACCAGCTGAGTGTCCAACTCTGCCTGCTGTAGAAACCGAGAGGTGATGAGAATGTCGTCCAGGTAGGGAAGCACGCGTATGCCCCTTGACCTTATCAGAGACATTACCCCCGCCAGCACCTTGGTGGACACTCTGGGAGCTGAAGTGATGCCAAATGGCAAGGCCACAAATTGGTAATGTTGATCCTCCAACGTGAATCTGAGAAACCTTTGGTGTCCCGGGAACACAGGGATGTAAAGGTAAGCATCATGTCCACAGGCGTCATAAAATCCCCTGGCCACAGAGAGCCGATGGCCGAGCGCAGAGTTTCCATGCGAAAGCGCCTGTTCTTGACAAACTTGTTGAGGATTTTTAAATCCAGAATGGGCCTGACTAACCCATCTTTCTTGGGCACTGTGAAAAGGTTGGAATAGAACCCCTTGCCCCTTTCTCTTAAGGGGACCCTGCAAATGACCCCCAGATCCAGAAATCCTTGCACGGCCTGCATCAAGACCTGAGCTGAGACGGGGTCCTGGGGGATCCGGGACCCGTTGAATCTGGTGGGGGTCGCACAGCAAACTATCTTGTAACCAGAGGACACTACCTCCTGAATCCACCGGTCTGAGACGTGGCGCCTCCACATGTGCCCAAAGTGCTGTAGACGTCCCCCCACCCTGACGGGCGAGGGTGCCCCATCATGCCTGAGGGGTCTTGGGAGGGGCTTTGGGCTTGGACCCCCAGGAGGAGCCAGGACGTCGTCCTCTGCTCCTATGCCAGGAATCTGCACGAGCCCCCGCGAAGGACACCCCTTTTCCCTGCTTAGCACCTCGGTAGGGGAGTGAAAGGGGGCCCTGGCCCCGAAAGGGCCGAGACTGCCGCCTGCGCTGGGGTAACTTACCTCCTTTAGCAAAGAGGTCTAGACGGTCCCCAAACAGGCGTAGCCCCTTAAATGGAAGCCCAGTCAGGGCTTTCTTAGCAGCATTGTCAGCAGCCCACTGGCGCAACCACACCGTGCGGTGTATAGCTACCGCCAAGGCAGAAGATCTGGAACACATCCTAATGGCATCATCCGATGCAGACAGGATAAAGTTCACAAACACATCACATTTAGACAGTACATTAACCATATCAGGTGGCAATTCATCTGGGCCTTCGAGTACATTTCTGACCAGGGCCCTGAGCACCACCGCAGTAATGGCCAAGGCGCAAACCGGGCGCAGCGCCGCCCCCACAAATGCAAAGGCATGGCATGCCAATTGGTCAATGTGCCGGTCCTCAGAATCCCACAGCGTAGTAGTGTCAGGGGAGTGCATAATAGAGGTGTTAGACAGCCCTAGAATAGGAGCATCGACCTCGGGGGGGCGATGACCAGCACTTGACCATATCAGCAGGAAAAGGATACTTTCTGTCCAAACGCTTAGGTACCCCGGGAAGTCTACTGGGATGTTCCCACTCCTTAAGCACGAGGTTATTGAAGTGGGTTTGCTCAGAAAATTCCAATCGAGCCTTAGCCGTATGAAAGAGCTCACCTCTTTGCCTGGGAGCCGCAACAGGGGGAGAGATGGACAAAACCTCAAAAATCTGAACCAGCAGCCTGTCAGTATCATCCGGGGTCCAGGGGTCAGAGCCAGAATAGTCATGACCCCTGGGCCTCTCGTCAGATGACCCTGAGTCAGAGAACAGCTCCCCTTCGTCCGAGGGGTATAGCCATATAGATGCAACAACTCGTCAGACTCCGTAGGAAAAAGAGCGGCATCAGGGGTTAAGTGACGCTTTTTAGCAGTGGCCTTACGCGCTAAGGTATTAGCCATCAATTTTGCAACACTGGCCAGTCTAGCAGCCACATCAGGATGAGAATCCCCGCTTGTATTGGGGGTTAGACTCAGGCTTGGGGGAGTAGGTGAAGTGAGGCCAGGTGTAGGCCCAGCCACCGGAGGGGCGGGTTGCACCATTAGCGCCTGCTGTGCGCAAGGAACACAGACCCGTGCATTGTCACCGCTGATAGGTGAGACCCCACAAGCTACACACTGTCGGGCTTGTCCCGAAGGAACCCCGGTCACATTATCCTGGGATGCCTCCATATGGTGATTAATAGGCACAATAGGCCAGTAGGGATTGACGTTGTAAGCTACTCTGGATGCCCCAATGACCCGCAGGGAAGTGGGAGTAATTATACTAGGCCCAACTGACAATTACACCGGGCCGGGAGAAGCCACTGGATTCACCCGTCTGAAAGACATAATGAGAATAAGGGGCGTCAGAACCGTGCACAGTAAGTAATGAGCATAAAGATCGCCCGCGAGGGCACTTACAGACCGCGGAAGGGGGGACCGTTACACACGCGTGCGACTACACATCAAAATGGCACCAAGCGAACCTCGAAGGGCGGGCAAGAGCGGGCCGTGACACGGAGCGCGCCAAGCCAGGCCCCCCCCCGAAGACCGCGAAGCTCTAAGACAGCAGCCAATGATAACGTCGCAGCGTCTGAGGCGACGCCGCCGTCCGGCGCGGGCATCCGAAGGAGAGAAAAGCGGAGTGCGGCCATGTAATAGTGAAAACAGACAAGTCAGCCCGGCGGCGGCCATGTAATAGTAAAAACAGACAAGTCAGCGCGGCGGCTGACACCACTTATCTAGTCATACACGTAATCACTATACGCACTGACCCACACCCCCCCCTTCTTTCCCCCCCCCCGATGGCTACGGGGAGAATGAGGGAGGATGGCGGCCCTTTGTACAGGACCCACCGCTACACGGGGTATGTGGCAATAATGCGGGAGGGGCATCCATAAAGGCTCACCATCAGCCTATACCGCCTACCCTTTGGTGGGGGACTGCGGTGGAGCAGCGCTCCATAAGCACACACGGTGCCGCCTACCTTCACCCGACCAGCGCAGCCCAGGCTGGGAGGCACATCACATGAAGGACGGGTGGGAATAGCCCAACAGGGCCGCAGGCAAATAGCCCCGCTCACCTGCGAGAGCGTGATATTTCATGTCTTCACAGTAAGCACTGCAGAGAAATCTGGGGATTTTTGGGAGGTCCCTGGGTATTTGAGGGGCCGGGAGGAGCCTGTTTTACATGTCTCTGCAGTGCAGCGCCATCTGGCGGAGAATAACCCAAGTGTAAGTAATCTATCTGGAGCAGGACGTACTGTGTACTAAGAATAAAGGCAATATAAGCCATAGTAAGTGGTTCCCCCCCTTAGGCTCACCATAAGCCTATGGCCAGCTACCCATTAAACAGGGTCTGCAGCCCAGAGCCTAGCTCTGGCGAATGCCTGACCCCGGTGTTCTCCCTACCGTCAGGATCCCGACGCAGTCAGCGGCTGGAAGGCAGAATGGGTCTGACGGGATCATTGGGAATAGGGCCCGCAGCGGCCGACGGGCTAGAAGGCCCGGCTCAGCTGCCAATATCCAGAGAGAGTATCCAACGATGTTCAGCAGCCAGACTGCAAGATGAACACTGGGGAATGATAGAGAGACACCTGCCTTTAAAGGGGGCCGTGAGGAGCGACAACTTCTGATCTTGCAGTTGAGCGCCCCCTGGGGGCAGAATACCCACATGTCATCACTGAGACGACCTGGACTGGATATAGGGAAAAGTTATACCATTTTGTGAGTACTCACCTGTAAAATGGTTATTACGAGTATGTCACACACCTCACTTCCAAATATTCATGACACTTGGGAACCCGGCCTGTAGAGGGCGATCTTGCAGAGATGACATGGAAAAAGGATCCCCTCCTGGTCCATAAGTACTGGGTTCCTCCCACTATTCCTCAGTCTTTTTAAAAAGCAGTGAAGAACCAGGAAGAGCAAATTATATTCAATAATTGAAAAATAGTTTGAAAATAATAATCACCATATAAAGGATCCCTTAGAACAAAAAAGGGCAGGGGAAGTGGGGTGTGTGACATACTTATAATAATACAATTCTGTGAGATACTCACCTGTAGAATTGGTATTATACGCATACAGCACGTCCTGCTCCATCTATAATAATTACACATGGGTAATCCTCTGCCAGAGGGCGCTGTTCACTGCAGACATGCAAAAACAGGCTCCTCCCGGCCCTTCATATACCCAGGGACCTCCCACAAATCCCCAGTATTGAAAAGCAGTGAGAAAAGAAGCCGGGAGAAACCAACCACCAACTGGTAACAAAAGTAATGATAACAATCGCCATACAGGGGATCCAGAAAAATGTACAACCAGGGTGGGGTGGAGCAGGACGTGCTGTATGCATATAATACCAATTCTACAGGTGAGTATCTCACAGAATTGTATTATTCTAAGCATACAGCACGTCCTGCTCCATCTATAATACTTACACATGGGACATCCAATAGCAGTGTCCATAAAGTAGGGTGGGATCCCCAAAAACAAGGCACAGCAGACAGTAAAGGCGCTGTCACCTGCAAAACTTTGCAACCAGGTACGACATGAGCAGAGGCTCTAACGTCAATCTCATAACAAAACCTTTGAAAGGTATGAACAGAGACAAGCAACAGTCTTGTAACTTATTCAACAGAAAAAAACCTGGTGCTGAAGGGCCAATGGTACCCAAACACCAATATAACAGAATAAAATGAAAAAGGGAGATTCTTCCCCCTTAAAGGAATAGGCCAGTGTAACGGGCCAACCAGCCCACAGGCAACAGAAGCCTCGTGGAAAACGTAAAACTCTCCCTAATGGGAATGAGAACTGGTCTCCCGTCAGACAGACGGGAATACTGACCCCTTCATTAGCAAGAAGCCGAAACCTTTACTCAGGACCAGGAAGGCATCCAAGTAAGATCAATCCAAAGGGCGCAGTGGCCCTGGAAGCAAGCGATATCAGGCGCATACATAAGGAGGCGCCCGCAGACCCCAAGGGCATCAGTCCCCCTAAGGGACAAGAAACCACCAGGAAAAATTGCAACACATGTTGAGGGAATGTAGACCCTTTACTTCAGCATTATTAAGAATAAGGTCCGTAGTTAGACTAAACGGACTTAAACAATGATCATAAAACACCACTTGGGCAAAGAGGTCCGGCGTAAGACGGAATACCACCACGTTATATATATATATATATATATATATATATATATATATATATATATATATATATATATATATATATCGAACCAAGGCTAAGTAATCAGATCCACCTTCTCAGGCACACGTCTGACTGAAGCAGGAGCCCCCAGAGAAGTGACTTGGACTACAAAGCAGCTCAGACAGCATCCAGCATAAGTCCCAAAGGAACAATCCGCAGGGCAAACAGAATGAAAATGGATCCCAACAGGAACCACAGAACTACTTGGGAGATGCCCATGAGCAAACCCCAAGAGAATTCCTCACAAGGAAGACAGCCAGGACAGAACCTGGACCTTCAGAGTACCTAGATGGGGAGCCAACCCCAACCTATGCTGTAATGACTCTAGAACCCTGGGAACCGAGAGCGTCCAACAGGTAAGAGACCAAAACTCATGCCAATCAATATGGGTACACCATGAACCACAATAGACGGAGGAAGAGGAAGCCAAGAAAGCTTGCTCCTAGCCCCCCATATACCAAATCACCAAGAAGATAAGCCCGTCTCCAAGGGGGAATGAATCAGCTGTCAAGCCCCAGACAAGAGTCTGTAGATTGAGACGACAAAAGAAGGGGCCTGACAAGGGCAGAACCGCACTACTGAGAGAGCGTACAGGTCAGCAGACCTCAGCAGAAGCATCTGCGAACCACAGTTCACAAGGCCACCCAGGTGCCATCAATCTCACAGGTCTCTCTATCAGCACAACCGTGCGCAGAACCCCACATAGTAGGGTGAACGAAGAGAAGGCATATAAAATAGAAAATCTATGCATAATTTAACTAAGCCCCCATGACCAGAGTCAGAATATTCTGGGACAGTAAAAACAAGGGCGGAGCCCCTGTGGTATAAGCGAGACCCAACAGAGCCACCCTAGTTGGCTCTCAGAGCGACACCAGGAGTCTGCTTGTTGCCAAGGAAGAAGGCTCAAGCCTGAACCGAATCCAAGGAGTGGAGATAGCGGATAAGGGACCAAGAGGGATTGAGGTGACTGAGCACCCATCCAGTAACTCCCAGGGGACACCGCCGGCCGACCAATCCACTCGGCCTGACGTAGAGATTGGGGAGTAAGGAAAGACAACCCGGTAGGTCCTAATGCGGACGCCCCCCCAGGCATGTCCGAGACATCACCCCCATTCGCACCATGGCGAGTAGCCTGGGAGCGAAAGAGAGGCCACCAACAATGCCTCAATCCACAGGGTTGGTCCTGCCACACCGCCTAGTAACGGTCTTGGTGTCCAGCAGACACAGGGGGAACTAAGAAGATCTAGAACTCCACAGGAGGTCGGAAGCCCCCCTTGCACAGGGCGCCTGTGTCCCAAGACAGAGATGTCATATAGGGACTACCTGTGAGAGTAGAATTGCCAGGCCTACCATAGGCCAGCGTGGCCCAGACTGCCTCATACTGTTGAGGGAAGGAGGAAGGTTAAAATAGAGGCCATAGCCCCATACTGTTAAGTGCAACCTGTAAGTAAGCCCAAACTCTGTAGGCCTAGTATGGCCTGCACCAATTCCTGAGGGAAAAACAGGGGCACAGTTACACCAATACATAAACCTCTTTTAGAAATGCAATGCATTATAATTCCCACTAGAGGGAGCAATAGCCACTCTATAATGCTCTATACAGCAATGAGCATTAACCAAAAAAATGGCGGCTCCCAGGAAAGAAGACACATCATAAAGCGCACCTAACCTAATAATAGATAATAGGTAATAATAGAACCTCGACTAGCACCAGCACACAACCTTAGCGGCAGCACTACCCTCCGCCACAGAGTGGATTTGGAGGGTTCTGATCTCCAAACAGGATAATATACTAAAAGTAAGCACTAACATTATTGATCGCAAAAACGGCCGAAAAATCACTATTACCAGACCAATACCAACTGTAAGCTATACTGTTTGTACACAGCAGAGAATTATACTGCATTGAATATGGGGACATCCTGACATACTACAACTCCAGGCACCGGGGCATTTTCCTCCCCTCCCCCCCTCTCCCCTCAAAATTGCATGTAAGTTAACTCCAACATTATTATCCCTGGAAAAAGTTTTTACTCTATCAGCAACACTTTTATTTGTTTGTATATTAACATCATGACAATATCACCTATGTAATATAATTCCAATACCACTTACTTAGCCTTATTAGAAATACTTTTGACTGTATATTTACCTTGTACATTATGAAAATACTACCTAACCACCAATTGTACACAACTATATGTTGTAATAATAGATACCAAGGACTCCCACACTGAGGAAGCCATAGGCGAAACGCGTCTGTGATGGAGTTCCATCCTCTTGCTACAAACTGAGGGAAACAGCAAATTGCTACAAACTGGGGTAAAAACCACCAACTATTGCTACAAACAGAGGAGCAACACCAATGGACATAAATCAAATGTGGACGGGCAAGTATTGAAGCCCCTCCCACATACAGGACGCCCATTGATAGACTGTCTTATGGAATTTTCAGCAACAAAGGCTGAACTAGCTCCTCTGTCAAGGATACTATCCCTTTTTTTAGTCTGCACTTTTTTTGTTCACGTGTATATAATCATATGTAACTTAATAAGATTATACAGTCAGAGATAGATCTGAGGTCTTTTTTTCCCAAGGACTCCACGGGACCTCCAAAAGACCCTGTCTAGACACATCCTGTCCTCCCAGGGACTTGGGAGGCACCAAGTGGACCCGTAAGGAAAATCCCAACCCCCTCACTTACTGTAACCTTGTCTGATCCAGACCAGGTATACCTGGTCCGCCCAGCAAATGCTATCCTGTGTCCAGGGGAACTACCTCCTGGAACCACCAGAAGGAGAAGGTAAATTCCTAGATGGGAGACAGCTGCTGCAGCAGTACCCTCGCCCAGTAGGGCGAGGGCGTCCCTTCATGCTTGGGAGGTTTTGGCAGATTTGGACTTAGTCCTGCCAGAGGGCCCAGGGCATTGCCTGCCCACCCCATGGTGGAAATCCACACCGAACAGTTGGAAGCACACCTCAGGTTCGCGTTTGACACTAAGGTAGGGAGGTGGAGGGGTGGCCCTGCCCCGGGGAGGCCGGGACAGCCTTCTGCGTAGGGGTGCCTTACCCTTTTTTCCAAAAAGGTCCAAACGGGCCCCAAATAGTCGCAGTCCTCTGAAGGGAAGGCCAGTGAGAGCCTTTTTCTTAGCATCATCAGCACCCCACTGTCGCAGCCAGACCAGGCGGCGAATAGCTACCACAAGGGCAGAGGTTCTAGCACACATCTTAATGGTGGTCCAGCGCTGAGAGAATGAACCTGACAAACACATCACAGTCTGAGAGCGCATTAAACACCCCCCAGGGGAGATCCTCAGGTCGGTGGTCAAGTACTTTTCTAACAAGAGTCACCGCAGTGATGGCCGCGGCACAGACCGGGCGCAGAGCCGTCCCTGCACACGAAAAGACGTGGGAAGCCAGTCTGTCAATGCGCCGGTCCTCAGCATCCTGAAGGGTACGGTAATAAGGAGCCGTCATGAAAGGGGGGTTAATAACCCCTATAATCGGTGCATCCACCACAAGAGGTGCTGACCAAAAATTAACCACATCAGGAGGGAAAGGGTCCTTCCAATCCCAGGGGACCCCTTTAAGTTTACAAGGCGATTCCCATTCTTTGGATATAAGATTCTGGAAATGATCCTGTTCCAGGAACTCCAAGCGCGGCGGCGCTGTGTGGAAACTCTCCTTCTTAGGCTTGGGAGCCTCTCCAGGAGGGGAGATTGACAAAACCTCAAAGATCTTAAGAAGAAGTTCATCTGTGTCACACAGGCCCCAAGAACCGGGCCCAGAATCATCACGGCTCCCGGGCATCTCATCCGAGGAGCCCGAATCTGAGAATAGCTCACCTTCCTCAGAAGGATCAAGGTCCTGCATATCAGCAGAGTCATCGGTATCGTTAGGAACCGGAGAGCCAGGAGGCGTCAGGGACCGCTTCTTTCCAGGGCCCATACGCTCCGCCAATCTAGACAGCACCTGCTCTGCCGTAGGCAGCACGGCTTGCTGGTCATCCCCGCTCGAGTGAGACTCATCAGGAGTGAGGTTTAGGTCCGGGGAGACTGGTGTATTGAAGGGAGGTGCAGCCACTGGCAAACCTGATTGCAGGGTCAGTGCCTGTTCAGCACACGGTCCACAGACCCGTGCTCTGTCAGCATCAGCATGGGGCTGACCACACACCGCCGGTCATGTCCCAGAGGGACCCCGGGTACATAATTCTGAGATGCCTCCATATGGTGATTATCTGAGCAGTATGCCCGCAGGGATTTACGCAATAGGCAACCCTGGATGCCCCAAGACGCTAGGAAGTGGGAGAATTTGTTATGTGGACCCGCTGTAATATATGTGAGGCCAGGAGAAGCCACCGAAGTCCTGGCGTCTGAAAGACATAATGGGACAAGAGGGGTGGTGTCAGTGCCATGCGCAGCCGAATTAACACATAGAACAAATACCACCCCGGAGGGCACTTACATGACCAAGGGAGGAGGCGGATCGCACCACGCGTACAGATTGTCAAAATGGCGCCAAGCGAACCTCGAGGGGCGGGCCTGATCAGGCTGTGACGCGAACCGCGTCAGGCCGAGTCCCCGCCTCCCCCAAAGAGCGCAAAGCTCTAACCAACGAAAACAGAAAGACAGTAGTGGATAGAACGCACATACATAAAGTTGCTGTCACGCTAGAAAATGATGCTGCCATCTGGGCAGTACACTGTTAATGAAAGGACAAACAGACTCGCAACCATAAACTTATGTGGAGCAAGGAGCGCGACACTGACACCCAAGTACAATAAAAGATCAAAGGCCTTAAACGTGTTACATTGCACTAGGACTGCCACACATACCCCCCCCCCCTTTCTTTTCCCCCGAGCTACGGGAGAAAGCAAGGGAGAAGCGGACCTGCGTCCAGGGACTAACTCTGTGAGGGGCACGGGCAACAATGCGGGAGGGGCATCCACTAGAGGCTCACCATCGGCCTAACCGCCTACCCTATGGTGGGGGATTGCGGTGGAGCATGGCTCCGTTAAGCACACGAGGTGCTGCCTACCTTCACCCGACCAACGCAGCCCAGGCTGGGAGGCATATTCTTCATAAAGAGGACGGGTGGAAATAGTCCCACAGGCCCACGGGCTGTAAAGCCCCGCTCGCCTGCGAGAGCGTGATACTTCATGTCTTCGCAGTTCAGCACTGCAGAGAATTCTGGGGATTTGTGGGAGGTCCCTGGGTATATGAAGGGCCGGGAGGAGCCTGTTTTTGCATGTCTGCAGTGAACAGCGCCCTCTGGCGGAGGATTACCCATGTGTAAGTATTATAGATGGAGCAGGATGTGCTGTATGCTTAGAATAACCATTTTACAGGCGAGTACTCACAAAATGGTATTATTCCTAGTATGTTACACACCCCCCCTTCCAAATATTCATGACACTTGGGACATCCAATAGCAGTGTCTATAATGGGTGGGGATCCCCAAGGAATAATGCATAACTTAAATTACTGCAGCTTGCAGAATTTTTGCCAAAAGCAGCATCCGCTGAGGCCCGCATATCAACCTTGTAAAACTTAGAAAAAGTATGCACAGAAGACCAAGTCGTAGCCTTGCAAACTTGTTCAACAGAAGCCTGGTGCTGAAAAGCCCAGGAAGCTCCAATAGCACGAGTAGAATGAGCGGTGACACGAAAAAGGGGGAACCTTCCCCCCAATGATGGCCTGACGTATCCACTTACTAAGGGAAGATTTGGCAGGAGCAAAACCCTTCTTGGGCCCAGAAGGCACAACAAAAAAGGCATCCGTCTTGCGGAAGGCCGAAGTAGTAACTAAATAATACTTAACACAAAGAACTACATCCAAAGAATGTAAGACCCTTTCCTTGTCATTACTAGGTTTAGGACACAAGGAAGGAAGAACTATATCCTGATTTAGGTGGAAAGCAGACACCACCTTAGGAAGGAAATCCGGTTTAAAACGGAAAACAACCTTATCTTGATGCCTCTCAAAATAAGGGGCTAGAATAGACAAAGCCGCCAGTTCAGAAACTTGGCTGACAGAAGTAATAGCAACCAAAAAGGCAACCTTCCGAGTAAGAATAGGAAGAGGAATATCCTGCAAAGGCTCAAAAGGAGCAGCCTGCATAGCTGAAAGCACCAGGTAAAGGTCCCAAACAGGAAGCATAGGCTTTCTGGGAGGCCGCACATGCGCGACTCCTTGGAAAAAGGTCTTAACCAAAGGATGAAGAGCAAATGACCTTTGAAAGAAAATAGCCAAGGCAGAGATTTGCCCTTTCAAAATACAAATCTGGAATCCCATATCCAGACCTCGTTGCAGATATTCCAGAATTCTAGGAATAGAAAATACTCCACAGGGCAAAGACGTCTTGGCCACCTTGGCGCCACCAGAATTGCTGGCACCTCCTCCAGTGCCAACTTGCGCACCACCTTGCTGATCATGGAGAACGGGGGAAACCGATATAGGAACTCCAGATCCTTCCAGGCCAGAGACATGGCATCCGCTGCCACTGCCAGAGGATCCTGGGATAGAGACACAAAAGCTGGCAGCTTGTGATTGTGACGAGAAGCAAACAGGTCCAACCGTGGAGTCCCCCACTTGTGACAGAGGAACTGAAAGACCCTTGGATTGAGAGACCATTCATCCCTGGCGAGAACATCCCCTGCTCAGGGAGTCTGCCTCCACATTCTCTATCCCCGGAATGTAAACTGCTGATATGCAGGGAACATTGATCTCTGCCCACTGAAGGATCAGAGACACTTCCCGGAGGGCACCCCAACTGCGAGTCCCTCCCTGGTGATTGATGTATGCAACAGCTGTTCGGTTGTCTGACCGAATCTGAACTGGCAGACCCTGTAAGAAATGGGTCAGTCGAAGTAGAACAAGACGTATTGCCCGAAGCTCTAATACATAGATTGGAGAATGAGCCTCCTGAGGCCCCCACAATCCTTGGAACTGATGCTTCTTCCAGAAGCCCCCCCAGCCTACCAGGCTGGTATCCGTGGTAACCAGTTCCCAACGCGGAGTCAGAAATGACTTGCCCTTCTGGAGGTTGTGCGATATTAACCGCACTGAAGGGACTGCAAAACGTGGGGAGACAATAGACAAGTCTGATTTAATGATAGTGGGCACTTGTCCCACTTGCCAAGAGGAAGAGCTGAAGCGTCCTTATGTGAAACTGGGCAATCGGGACTGCCTCAAATGCAGCTACCATCAATCCCACTAGTCTCATCCCTAGACAGATAGACTGACGAGGGTTGGACAAGAAAAGACGAATAAAGTCCTGAATCAGAACCATTCCAGAATCAGGCCCAGGAAGGGAACTTCCCTGGATGGACAGAGAGAGGATTTGGGGTAACTTATTACCCATCCGAAACTCTCTAGCGTAGAGACCACCATCCTGGTGTCCAACTCTGATTGTTCGAGGGAGGAGGCCGCGATAAGAAGATCGTCCAGAAAAGGCACAATGCGGATGCCCTGGACCCTGAATATAGCCATCACTCCTGCCAGCATCTTGGTAAAGACTCTTGGGGCCGAGGTAAGGCCGAATGGCAGGGCCACAAATTGATAATGCTGGACTTCTATCGAGAACCTGAGAAATCTCTGGTGACCCGGAAAATAGTAATGTGCAAATAAGCATCCTTGATGTCTATGGATGTCATGAAGTCCCCCCTGACGGAGAGCATTGATCGTTGATCGCAGAGACTCCATGCGGATTCTTCTGAAACTGATAAATTGATTGAGTCTCCTTAGATCTAGGATAGGCCAAACAGCCGTCCTCCTTGGGTACCGTGAATAGGTTTGAGTAAAACCCCAAACCCCTTTCCGCCGGAGGCACTAGGCAGATGACAGCCACGTTTAACAGATTCGCTACTGCTGCCCGCAGTCCCTGCGCAATTGCCGGATTTGACGGCATCCGAGGCATGAAAAATCTGGGAGGAGGCTGGGGCTCGAATTCCAGTTTGTAACCGGAAGAAACTCCAAATAGGCGCAATCCCCCAAACAAAAGCGCTGTAAGCGATTTCTTGGCTACAACATCCGCCACCCACTGCCGCAACCATACTGACCGCCGAGTGGCGATTAACAAGGCAGAGGTTCTGCTGCACATGAGCAGAGTATCATCTAAAGCAGAAAGTACAAAAGATGCAAACATCTCACAACGCTTAAGAGCATCGTACTAATCAGAGGCCGGATCAAGCCCTGAGTTATTCATTAGGTCTCTCACAACAGACCTAATAGCCACAGACATAAGCGCCGAAGCACCAACAGGCCGCAAGGCCGAGCCTACACTGGAAAAAGCGTGGCATGCCATTTGATCAATACGTTTGTAGTGGAGTCAGGAAGTACAGGGGCATCCACCTCAGGAGGTGATGACCAACGTTTAACCGTATCAGCTGGAAAGGGATATTTTTTGTCCCAGCCCAAGGGAATGCCATGAAGCCGCGCAGGCTTCTCCCATTCTTTAAAAATAATATCATCAAAATGCTTTTGATTTGGAAATTCCAAACGAGGTTTAGAGGCTCCAAAGAATTCCCCTCTCGAGAGGGACTACTTCAGGAGGAGTAATAAAAACCTCAAATAACTGGGCAAGAGATTTTGGGGTAACCACAACACTCTCTTCACCCTGCTCACTTTCAGTACCAACAAATTGCTGTCAGAAACATCTGAATCCTCATATAATTCCCCTTCTAACTGAGAAGGGCCAGACCAATCAAGCAATTGGCAATTGTCCAACTCACTTGCCAAGACGGCATGAGCCAAATGCTTTCTTTTAGCTGAGGCCTTCTTAGCCACAGAGGTAGACATAAATCCTTCAAGATGAGCCAATCTGGCACATAAATCAGAAAGCGACTCACCACCCATGACAATATCACTGGGGGTACGGACAAGACACGGCGGAGTAGGAGAAGAGGCAGTAGCCGCAGACCCTGAAGCCTGGGGCCCAGTTTGCTGCATAATGGTTAATTGTGCACAAGGGACGCAAGAACTGCGTTATCCCAAACAAGGGATGCCCCACATCCAAAACATTGCCGAGTCTGTGCCAAGGGAATTGCAAGCCCATTAACCCGAAATGCCTCCATATGATGCTCTAGTATTATACTTATAATTGATTATAGTCGCCAAGTATATCTGGGTTTTACGCAATTGCTACCCGGGATGCCCCTTCAAGTCCCAAGTGGAAGGTTTTTTTTTTGTTTTTTTCTCCCCCAAATTTTTTTTTTTTGTTTTTTTTTCTATAGCCGAGGCCTTTCTGGCCACAGAGCTAGAAATAACTTCCTGAATATTAGCCATCTGGCACACATATCAGATTGCGACTCCCCAACTGTGACAACATCATCAGGGGTACGGATAAGGGGGGGGGTGGGGTAGGAGAAAAGGCCAGGGCACAGACCCAGAGGCCTGGGCCCCCAACTGCTGCATTATGGCCTGCTGAGCACAAGGTATGCAAACAAGTACATTATCCCCCACAAGGGATACCCCACAATCCACACACTGCCGGGACTGCCCCGAGGGGAGCCTAAGCCCGGTATCCTGGGAAGCCTCCATATGGTGATCTTTAAGGTAGTCGCAATGACCAGAGGGAATTACGCTGTTAAAGCTACTCGGGATGCCCCTTCAAGTCCCAAGTGGAAAGATTTTTTTTTTTTTTAAATCCTTTAGGACTATTTAAGGGCAGACTAGATGGAGCATAAGGTCTCCTTCTGCCGTCAACCTTCTATGTTTCTATGTTGTTGGTCTTTAACACATAGAGCCAGATAACATGAATCCAGGTCCACCTTAAAGTGGAACACAAAACTTGAACATAAGGGCAGGACGACATAAGCCAAACATACACATCACTCAAAATCAATACATATATCTGTGTATCTATAAGTAGTCTTCAGTAGTCAAAACCCAGCATATCCAGAGTCAAAGCTCCAAAGAAGGCTGGACAACAGGCCAGCTGCTCAAGCCACAAGTAATGGCTTTAGCAGCAGTTAGGCTTGCACACAAGCGTAGGTGAGGCAGCTCAGCACAGGGGAGTGTTTACAAAGAAACTCCAGCCTGTGCAATCAAAGTGTTGTCTCTCTAGACAGAGCTGGAGCTAGGTACTGAAAAATACCATTGAGTGAATAACCAGCTGAAAATCAACAATGGCCGAATTTGAAGAAGATTACACCATCTATTTTAAAAGCAAAGACTTGCCACAAGCTAGCTTCCTGCGATACTTGTGCTAAAACACACACAGACACACACACTTTTCCCATGTGATTTTTTAGCTTTATTATGGGAGAAAGGCCACCCCCCCTCCCCCCAAGGGGCACAGAGAGACACTGCGGGGGGGGGGGGGACCCACACCAATAGGTGAAAGGGCAAGAGGGACAGGGCATCCCAAGCCGGGGATCACCAACCCGGAAACCGCCTACCCACATTTGGGTCTCACGGAGGAGAAAAACTCCTGTATACACCAGAAGGTGTATGTATCTACCCTTGCCTGAACCATACAGCCAGGGCTGGGAGGCATACAATATAACCAAACAGGTTTAAAGAGTTTCAGACAGAAATAGAGAAAAAAAGGGGCCAGGAGCAAACCCGGCTACCTGCAGCTTGAAGGAGAGTCGTCTTCTGAATGCTTCGCCGACTGCAGAGACGAAAAGACTAAGGAATAGTGGGAGGAACCCAGTACTTATGGACCAGGAGGGGCTCCATTTTCCATGTCATCTCTGCAAGATCGCCCTCTACAGGCCGGGTTCCCAAGTGTCATGAATATTTGGAAGTGGGGTGTGTGACATACTAGGAATAACAAGAGATCTAGGATTGTTTTCTCTTAATATAAACATCCCCTTTGTTTCAACTGTGTCAGGTTAGGTCCTAGGACACCACACCAAACTAGTATACATTTTCAAGTAGTTGTTGAGCCCTGGGAGAGAGAAAAGCGCAATTCTTTGGGGGGGGGGGGGGGGGTCAAAAGCTGTACACAAACACAGCAGTCTCACCTAATCAATGACCCAGGGGTGATTGGTAAGAGGCCTAAACCTAAAAGACAGTAGGCTTGTTTAAAGTCCACCCTCCAGCAGACTTGACATCTGGTAGGTTGTTAATGTGACACAGGCTGAAGAAACAGACTTTTGCGTTCGAGTTCCCTGAATAAGAACTTACAAAGCTCTTTAGAAGCAAACTTTTTTTGAAATTGCCATGTCTGAGAGTGTGGGCATGCAGCATGTGCATAGTGCAATATATAGGGACACCATAAATGTATGGCGTTCCTTTGAGGGTGCTGGGCAGTTAGTGGGGTTTCTTGTAAGGGAATGGTTCACTTTAAAAAGATACACCAATTCTATATATGAATGCTATACAAGCTTTCCAACACGCATGCTTTCATCCATTTATGTAAAGACTGACAGACATTACAATGTTTAAACATACTAAGAAACAGGTTAAACAATGCAGCCTTATTCTTGCAATAACTAATAAAACTGGAGTTTTAAAGTCAATCCAGTGCTTGTATGGACCATACAAAAAGGCACACATATAGAACTACACAGATAACGAGACTTAAAATGGACAATACCAGGTCATGCACATGAGAAAAACAAACATTCATTAAGGGTAGGACAGCAACAATGCAGACTAAAGTAGACAACTTATATTACCTCAATAATACGACTGTCAATTCGGCTGTAGGGGTGCCAGAGGCCACGGTCATCCCTCCACTGCCAAATGGCTCCATCTGTATTCTGAGCATTGCCTTTCTTTAACATTGTGTCAACAGCAAATATACCTTCTTTCGGTAAACATGGCATTAACTCGCTGGTGGGAAGAAAAAATAAAAGAAAAAAAAAATGTAATTTAGTAACCTGGTAACTTATTTTCTAAATATCCGATAGTGAAGTATACCACTGAGATATTAAGGCTCTGTTCCAAGGTAGGAACACATGACCACCAAAATACACAAAAGCTTTAGATCCTCCTCCAGACAAGAGTAGTTTAAGAGATCTGAAAAACAAAGACAAAAGCACCAACCAGTAAATCAGCAAGATAAAATATATAGCCTGAGGGAGGGAGGCATGTATGCTGCCCTTTTGGATGTTTAGAAAAGAGGTTACCAGGTAACTAAAACATCAATTTTCTCCAAACATCCCTAGGGTAGCATACCACAGAGCATAAGCAAGATACTACTTCTACTGGGTGGGAAAGGCTGCCTGTAACACACTCCTTCCAAAGATTGACCTTGCAAGGTGAGCAGATCTAGGTGGTAATGATTAATAAATATCACAGCTGAAGGCCAGATCTACAGATCTGTTAAACAGAGGCACCAGCTTGCTCTGCTTAAGATGCAAAAAACCTTATTGAATGACCTGTAAAACTGATAGTGCTCTTCATCCATTGGGCCAATGTTGTTTCCCGAGAAGGAAACCATAAGCTAATCGGCCTTCCTCCAATCCTTTGAATGTCAGAGCCGGTTTGCTAGAATATCTTCGACAAACAATGACTTATCTACAGAACCCATGGAGGGATCACTATCCCCTGGCAGATGGAAGGATAAACTTGTATCCAATGAAAGTGAGAAGAGATCTTAGGAAGGTAGTAAGGATCCACCCATAATACTATATATCATGTAAAACTTGAAGGGTGCAAAAGCAGGATAGAGCCTGGATATCACCGATTCTGCGCGCTGAAGTTATTGCCACCAAAAAAATCTGGATCTGCCTGACAGCTAGCATAAATACCTGACCAACCTAAACGAAAAAAAAAAAATACAATTCTGTGATTACTCACCTGTAGAATTGGTATTATGAGTATACAGTACGTCCTGCTCCAAATCTAATACTTACAGTTCGGATAGCACAAGTGGAATCAGCAGTAAGGCGGAAGGGAGGATTCGGCCTGAATCACAGCCTGACGAATCCACTTGCTGATAGACTTGGCAGGAGCCAAAGCCTTCCTAGGACCAGAAGGGACCACAAAAATAGCATCAGTTTTCCTGAAAGGTGCAGTAGCCACCAGATAGTACTTCAGACACCTAACCACATCCAAAGAGTGCAAAACCCTCTCCTTAGCATTGCTAGGATTAGGGCACAAAGAAGGAAGAACAATATCCTGATTCAAATGAAAGGCAGACACTACCTTAGGCAGAAAATCAGGTTTGAAACAAAACACCACCTTGTCCTGGTGTCTCTCATAGTATGGGGGCTGAATGGACAGCACCGCCAACTCAGACACCCACCTGACCGAAGTAATGGCCACCAGAAAGACGACCTTGAGAGTAAGCTAGCCAGAGCAACCTCCTGTATAGGCTCAAAGGGGGCACCCTACAAGGTAGACAAAACAAAGTTCAAATCCCAAACAGGGACCATAGGTTTACATGGGGAACGCACATGAGTAATCCCCTGGAAGAAGGTCTTAACCAAAGAATGCTGAGCAAAAGACTTCGGAAAGAAAACAGACAGGGCAGAACCTGACCCTTCAGAGTACTGAGTTGGAGCCCTGACTCCAACCCATGATGTAAGACTCCAGAACCTTGGAAACTGAAAACATCTGACAGGGAAGAGACCTAGACTCACACCAGTCAATGAAGGTACGCCATACCCTGTAAGAGAAGGAAAAAAAAGTTTTCTTCCTAGCCTTCACCATGGTATCAACCACCGAGGCGGACAAACCTTTCTCCATCAAGATGGAGGTTTCAGCCACCAGGCCATCAAAGCCAGAGATTGTAAATTGGGATGGCGTAAGGGGCCCTGAGTGAGCAGATCTGGCACCCCTGGCAGAAAATACTGGTCTACTGCCATCTGCACCACGTCTGCGAACCCCACTCTTCTTGGCCACCTGGGGGCCACTAGAATCGCTGGCACCCCTACCAGAGCAACCTTGCACCGAACCCTGCACAGCAGGGGGGATGGAGGAAAGAATACAGGAACTGAATGTCCAGCCATGACATGTAAAAACATCCGAGGTCAAGGCCAGAGTATCCTGAGACAGGGAGACAAATGGCCGAGAGCTTGAGATTCTGACGGGACGCAAACAGCTCCACAGCTGTCTGAACCCAACAGTGGCACAGAGATTGAAAGAACCCTGTTGCAGAGGGACCATTCTCCATGGTGAAAGATCCCCCTGCTCAGAGGGTCTGCCAGCAGAATTTTCACCCCCGGAATGAACACCACTGAGATGCAGGGAACATTGTCCTCCACCAGGTCAGGAAGAAAAAATCCAATTCTGTGAAATACTCACCTGTAGAATTGATATTATTTGTATACAGTACGTCCTGCTCCAGATATAGTACTTACACTTGGGTTATCCTCCGCCAGATGGCGCTGCACTGCAGAGACATGCAAAACAGGCTCCTCCCGGCCCCTCAAATACCCGGGGACCTCCCACAAATCCCCAGCATTGAAAAGCAGTGAACAAGAAGCAGGGAGAATTAACCACCGAAACTGGTAACTATAACAATGGTAAAAATCACCATACAGGGGATCCAGAATAATGCAAAAACCAGGGTAGGGTGGATCAGGATGTACTGTATACAAATATCAATTCTACAGCTGAGTATTTCACAGAATTGTATTATTCCTAGTATACAGTACGTCCTGCTCCAGATATAGTACTTACACTTGGGACATCCAATAGCAGTGTCCATAAAGTAGGGTGGGATCCCCAACAAAAAAGGCAACAGCAGACAGTTAAAACCTCTGTCACCTGCATAACCATGCGGCCAAGACAGCATGAGCTGAGGCCCTAACATCAACCTTGTAAAAACTTTGAAAAGGTATGAAAAGAAGACCAAGTAGCGGCCTAGCAAACCAGTTCAACAGAAGCCTGGTGCTGAAAAGGGCACCAAAAGCACGAGTAGAATAAGAAGTAAAGCAAAAAGGAAAGATTCTTCCCCTTGGTGGAATAGGCCTGAGTAACAGCCTGACGAATCCAATCGCTAACAGTAGACTTGGCAGAAGCCAAAAACCCTTTCCTAGGACCAGAAGGAACCATCCCATCCAAGTAATGACCAGGGCCAAAGCCGCCTAACTCCCCGAGAGCAGACGAGATCGGGCACATTCAGGATGGAGTGGCCGTAGGCCCAAAGGGCATCAGTTCTCCTAAAGGACACAGCGACTACCAAGGAAAAAACTTCCAACACCTGTTCAAGGAATGCAGAACCCTTTCCTCAGCGTTGCTAGGAATAAGGCACAGAAGGAAGAACAATATCTTGAATCAATGAACATAAGACACCACCTTAGGCAGAAAGTCCGGCTTCAGGCGGAACACCACCTTAAGAATGGGGGCTAAATAGACAGAGCTGCCCGCCAGACACACGGCTGACCGAAGTAACAGCCACCAGGAGGACAACCTTGAGGGCAAGAACAGCCAGACAGCAAAGGGAAAAACCCCTCAAGGCAGACAGAATCAAATTCAAATCCCAATAGGGACCATAGGATTACATGGGGGACGCACATGAGTACCCCCTGAAAGAAGTCTTAACCAAGGAAAACTGAACAAAAGACTTCTAAAGTAAGGCGGACAGGGCAGAACCTGACCCTTCAGAGTACTGAGTTGGAGAACCAACTCAAACTCCTGCCGTAATAACTCTAGAAACCTGGGAACCGAGAACGCCCGACAGGGAAGAGACCTAGACTCACACCAATCAATATGGGTATGCCATACAATATAACAGATGGAAGAAGAAGAAGAAGCTTGCTCCTAGTCTTCCCGTAGTCTCAATCACCGAGACAGATAAGCCTGTCTCCATCAAGATGGATGTTTCAGCAGTCAGGCCGTCTAGGCCAGAGTCTGTAGATTGGGGTGACGTAAAGGGGCCCTGAGTGAGCAGAGCTGGCACTCCTGGCAGAACGTACAGAACTACAGCCCCCGGTACCACGTCTGCGAACCACACTCTACTAGGCCACCAGAATCACTGGTCCCCCTTCCAGAGCAATCTTGCGCAGAACCCTGTCTAGCAGGGGGAATGGAGAAAAATACAATTCTGTGAAGTACTCACCTGTAGAATTGGTATTATACGTATACAGTACGTCCTGCTCCAGATATAATACTTACACTTGGATTATCCTCCGCCAGAGGGCGCTGTGCACTGCAGACATGCAAAAAACAGGCTCCTCCCGGCCCTTCATATACCCAGGGACCTCCCACAAATCCCCAGCATTGAAAAGCAGTGAACCAGAAGCCGGGAGAAACCAACCACCAAAACAACTGGTAATGATAATAATAACAACAATCACCATACAGGGGATCCAGAATAATGCAAAAACCAGGGTGGGGTGGAGCAGGACGTACTGTATACGTATAATACCAATTCTACAGGTGAGTACTTCACAGAATTGTATTATTCTAAGTATACAGTACGTCCTGCTCCAGATATAATACTTACACTTGGGACATCCAATAGTGTCCATAACAGTAGGGTGGGATCCCCAACAAAAAAGGCAACGGCACGTAGCTTAAACTACAACCGCCTGCAAAACCTTGCGGCCAAAAGCAGCATCAGCTGAGGCCCGAACATCAACCTTGTAAAACTTTGAAAAGGTGTGAACAGAAGACCAAGTAGCGGCCTTGCAAATTTGCTCCACAGAAGCCTGGTGCTGGAAGGCCCAGGAGGCCCCCAATAGCATGAGTAGAATGAGCAGTAAGACGGAAGGGAGGACTCTTCCCCTTAGCAGAATAGGCTTGAACCACAGCCTGACGGATCCTCTTGCTGATAGTAGACTTGGCAGGAGCCAAGCCCTTCCTAGGCCCAGAAGGCACAACGAAGAGAGCATCAGTCTTCCTGAAAGCCGCAGTGACAACCAGGTAGTACTTCAAGCACCTGACCACATCCAAGGAGTGCAGAACCCTTTCCTTGTCATTACTAGGATTGGGGCACAAGGAAGAAAGAACAATGTCCTGATTTAACCCTTTTGTTGCCAAGCACGTAACACCTACGTGCTGGCTTGGCTGGGCCTTAAGTGCCAAGCACGTAGGTGTTACGTGCTTGACTTTCCTCGCTTGTAGTTTAAAAAGTAAAAACAACAAATACTCACCTGACCCCTTGTTGGATCCGGCCGGGTCTCCTCTTTAATTTGGTGCCATCCGATCCCCCGTGGGGGGTCGGATGGCTCCAGGAGAGCCCCCGGAATAGGCCGCCCCCCCCCCCGCTTCTGCAGCAGCAGCTTCTAACTGTAAAAAAATAAAAAAATAAAAATGACATTCACTTACCTGTGTGTGCGCTGGCTCCCGCTGTCCCTCCTCTTCACCTGGGGGGCCTCCGATCCCCCCCCAGGACTTACCGATCTTCAGGAGAGAGCCTGGGAGGCTCTCTCCTCTCTTCTGCACGATGGCGGCCGCCATCATGCCTCTAAGCCCCGCCCCCTTGGGGGCGGGGCTTATGAAGTCATCCCGGCCCCGATCTCAGGCTTCAGCCTTCTCAGCTTCTCAGATGCCGGTGATCGGTGCCCTGGAAGGAGGTGACAGGAGATCCTCTGATCTCCTGCCTTCTCCTTCTCTGGATGCCGATCACCGGCATCTGTCAGCTGAGCGGCGAGGGACAAGAGCTTGCAATCGAAGGTAAGTACAGTAAAAAAAAATTTTTTTTTTTTCTAATAAAATACTTTTTATTATTGTGTGGTGTTTTTTTTTCACATTAACCCTTTGTGAGCTGGTAAGGGGTCCATGAGACCCCTTATACCAGTTCACAAGGCTGGGGGGGTGGCAAGTCACCTGCCCTAGCGGGTGGCTTGCCATTAACCCCCGCACCCCCATTACCTGCCTCCCCAAAGGCCAGGGGGGGGCAGAAGAGCCCGGGCCCACATAGGCTATGTGGGCTCGTAGGCTGCAGGGTGGGGGGGCCACCAAAGCTGGCCCCCCCACTCTGTGCCTACAAGCCCCCATAGCTGGTCCCGGGCTGGTTACTTTGGGTAAGGGGGACCCCACGTCTTTTTTTTTTGGATTTTGAAGGGTTTTTAACCCTTCAAAATCCAAAAAAAAATGGGGTCCCCCTCCCCGGGAAGGGGGACCCTATGTCATTTTTTTTTTTAATTAACCATTTGTCATCCAGCAGCTATAAAAGGCTTCTGGGCAGGAAAGGGTGTCTACCTATACATATGTGGTATCGCTGTAACCGGGAGAAATTGGGGTTTCTCACGCAATAAGATTTTATTGACAAACTTACATTTTTTATTACAAAAAACTCTACAAATTGTAAAAAAAATGTTTTTTTTTTGTTTTTTTTCACACATTTCACCCAAAAAAATTGAGAATACACCTAAAAAATACAAACAAGACATTTCATGTTAAAGCCCAGACTCTGTTGAAAAAAACAATATATAATTTTCCTGGGAAATCCCTGGAAATCCCTTCAAAAATGACAGTTGAATATGTGTAGCGCAAAATGGTGAAACATCGTCTGGCAACAGGGAGTGGCAAATGCTGCAGGTAGGCTGGCAGCGAAAGGGTTAAATGAAAAGCAGACACAACCTTAGGCAGAAAATCCGGCTTAAAGTGGAACACCACCTTGTCCTGGTGTCTCTCATAGTATGGAGACTGAATGGATAGAGCAGCCAGCCCAGACACACGCCTAACCAAAGTTATGGCCACCAAAAAGACAACCTTGAGAGTAAGAACAACCAGAGCAGCATCTTGAATAGGCTCAAAGGGAGCACCCTGCAAGGCAGATAAAACCAAGTTTAAATCCCAAACGGGAACCACCGGTTTACGAGGGGGACGCGCATGAGTGACCCCCTGAAAGAAGGTCTTAACCAAATGATGCTGAGCAAAGGACTTCTGAAAGAAGACGGACAGGGCAGAAACCTGACCCTTCAGAGTACTGAGTTTTAGACCTAACTCCAAACCATGCTGTAAGAACTCCAGAACCCTGGAGACAGAGAACTCCCTACAGGGAAGAGACCTAGACTCACACCAGTCAATGTAGGTACGCCATACTCTATAATAGATAGAAGCAGAAGTCTTCTTCCTGCCTGCACCATAGTACCTACCACAGAGGCAGACAAACCCTTCTCCATCAAGATGGAGGTCTCAGCAGCCAGGCCGTCAAAGCCAGCGTTTGTAAATTGGGATGGCGTAGGGAGCCCTGAGTTAGCAGGTCTGGCACCCCTGGCAGATCGTACTGGTCTACTGCCATTTGAACCACGTCTGCGAACCACACTCTTCTTGTCCACCGGGGGAGGGCCACTAGAATCACAGGTACCCCTTCCAGAGCAATCTTGCGCAGAACCCTGCTCAGCAGGGGGAATGGTGGAAACACATACAGGAGCCGAAACTCCTTCCATGACATGGACAGGGCATCCGTGGCCAAGGCCAGAGGGTCCTGAGACAGGGACACGAAGGCCGGGAGCTTGTGGCGGGACGCAAACAGGTCCACATCCGGTAGACCCCAACGGTGACACAGGGACTGGAATACCCTGTTGCAGAGGGACCACTCTCCCTGACGGGACGTCCCCCTGCTCAGAACATCTGCAAGCTGATTCTCCGCCCCCGGAATGTAAACAGCCGAAATGCACTGTACATTGTCCTTCGCCCATGTCAGAATCTGAGACACCTCCCGGAGGGCACTCTTGCTCAGAGTCCCTCCCTGATGGTTGATGTATGCAACCGCCATCTTGTTGTCTGAGCGTACCTGGACCGACAGCCCCCTCAGGTTTTGGGTCAACCGCTTCAGTACCAACCGGACTGCCCGCAGTTCCAGAATGTTGATGGGTAAGTGGGCCTCCCGAGGACCCCACGTCCCCTGAAAGCGCATGGACTTCCAGAATCCCCCCCAACCTGACAGACTGGCATCCGTACAGTCTCCCAGGAAGGGGCCAGAAAGGACCTGCCCCCTGTCAAGTTTTCGAGGTCCAACCACCACGCAAGGGACCGTCTGACCGAGGGGGGAAGCACACAGACCCCGTCCAAGGACGCTGGGTTCTTGTCCCATACTGACAGAAGGTGAAGCTGCAGAGGTCTCAAATGAAACTGAGCAAAGGGCACCGCCTCGGAGCTCGCCACCATCAGGCCCACCAGCTGCATTCCCTGCCTGATGGAGGGCTGTGGGCACGAGAGCAGTCAGAGCTTCCATCTTCTGTTGAGGAAGGAATATCCGTGACTGAACCGTATCCAGAATCATTCCCAGGAACGGGGTCACCGAGGATGGGGACAGGGAGGACTTAGGGTAATTGATCACCCAACCGAAGGACTCCAGGGTGGACACTACCAGTTGGGTGTCCAACTCTGCCTGCCGCAGAGACCGAGAGGTGATGAGGATGTCGTCCAGTTAAGGCAGCACGCGTATGCCCCTTAGCCTTATCAGTGACATCACAACTGCCAGCACTTTGGTGAACACCCTGGGAGCCGACGTGAGGCCGAATGGCAGAGCCACAAATTGGTAATGCTGATCTTTCAGTGCAAATCTGAGAAACCTTTGGTGTCCTGCAAACACCGGAACGTGAAGGTAAGCATCCTTGATGTCTACGGACGTCATGAAGTCCCCTGGGCGCAATGAGCCAATGGCCGAGCGCAGAGTTTCCATGCGGAAATGCCGGTTCTTGACAAACTTGTTGAGGATTTTTAAATCCAGAATGGGCCTGACTGACCCATCCTTCTTGGGTACTGTGAAGAGATTGGAGTAGAACCCCGTGCCCCTGTCTCCAAAGGGGACCTTGCAAATGACCCCTAGATCCAGGAGACCGTGCACGGCCAGCAGCAAGACCTGGGCTGAGGCAGGGTCCTGAGGGATTCGGGACCCAATGACTCTGGTGGGGGAGCCGTACAGCAAATTCTATCTTGTAGCCGGAGGACACTACCTCCTGAATCCACCGGTCTGAGACGTGGCGCCGCCAGACGTGCTCGAAGTGCTGTAGACGTCGCCCCACCCTGACGGGTGAGGGCGCCCCCTCATGCCTGAGGGGTCTTGGGAGGGGCTTTGGGCTTGGGCCCCCAGGAGGAACCAGGACAGCGCCCTCTATTCCTGTGCCAGGAATCTGCGCGGGGCCCCGCGAAGGACACCCCTTTTTCCTGTTTAGCACCCGCGGTAGGGGATTGAAAGGGTGCCCTGGCCTCGAAAAGGCCGAAACTGCCGCCTGCGCTGGGGCAACTTGCCTCCTTTGGCAAAGAGGTCTAGACGGTCTCCAAACAGACGTAGCCCTTTAAATGGAAGCCCAGTAAGGGCTTTCTTAGCGGCGTTGTCAGCCGCCCACTGTCGCAACCAAACCGTGCGGCGAATAGCTACCGCCAAGGCAGAAGATCTGGCACACATCTTATATAGCATCGTCCGATGCAGACAGGATAAAGTTTATGAATACATCACAGTTAGACAGATTATTAACAGTATCAGCGGGCAACTCATCTGTGCCGTCAAGTGCATTCCTGACCATGGCTCTGAGTGCTACTGCCGTAATGGCTAAGGCGCAAACCAGGCGCAAGTTCGCTCCCCCAAATGCAAAGGCATGGCATGCCAATTGATCAAGACGCCGGTCCTCAGAGTCCCGTAGCGTAGCGTAGTAGTGTCAGGGGAGTGCATAATAGAGGTGTTGGACAACCCTAGAATAGGAGCATCGACCTCGGGAGGCGATAACCAGCACTTAACCAAGTCAGCCGGGAAGGGATACTTTCTATCCACACTCTTAGGAATCCCAGGCAGTCTGCTGGGATGTTCCCATTCCTTAAGCACGAGGCTATTGAAATGAGTCTGCTCGGGAAATTCAAGACGATCCTTAGCAGTATGAAAAAGCTCACCCCTCTGTCTGGGAGCAGCAACAGGGGGAGATATGGACAAAACTTCAAATATCTGAGCCAGCAGTCTGTCAATATCATCCGAGGACCAGTGCTCGGAAGCAGATTCGTCATGACCCCTGGACTCCTCGTCGTATGACCCAGAGTCAGAGAACAGCTCCCCTTCGTCCGAGGGGGGTTGGCCGTAAGGCTGCAACAAGTCATCAGATTCCATAGGGAAAAGGGCAGAGTCAGAGGTTAAATGCCGCCTCTTAGCGGTGGCCTTACGCGCTAGCAAGCAATCTTTCAAAACTGGCCAGTCTAGTAGCCATATCAGGATGAGAATCCCCGCTTGTATTTGGGGTTAGACTCAGGCTTGGGGGAGTAGGTGAAGTGAGGCGAGGTGCAGGCCCAGCCACGGAAGAGGCGGGAAGAGCCGATAGCGCCTGCTGTGCACAAGGAACACAGACCCGTGCATTGTCACCGCTGCTAGGTAAGATCCCACAAGCTACACACAGTCGGGCTTGTCCCGAAGGAACCCCGTTCACAATATCCTGGGACGCCTCCATATGGCGATTGTATCGGCACAATAGCCCCGTAGGGATTGACGCTGTAAGCTACCCTGGATGCACCAATAACCCGCTGGGAAGTGGGAGTAATTTTGATAGTCTCAACCGGGGGGATACACCGGGCCGGGAGAAGCCACCGAATTCACGGTCTGAAAGACATAAGAGGGACAGGAATGTCAGAGCCAAGCGCAAAGAGTAAACTAGGTAAGATATATTATATAAGATATATTATAAGGATAGAATATGGTCACCCGCGAGGGCAGTTACAGACAGCAGGGGGAGGGCGGTCTTCACCACGCGCGCGCGAAAAAGAATGGCGCCAAACGATCCTCGAAGGGCGGCCAGAGCTGAAGGTGACGCGGAGCGCGCCAAATCGTGACGCGGGGCGCATCAAGTCAGGACACCCCCCCACCCCACGGAGAGCGCGAAGCTCCGAAAGCACGATGCAAATAGAGAAGGGAACAGGGCAGTGACGAATTCAAGACGAGCCCCTGAAGGATGATCGGTGTTACCGCAGCGGAGCCACTACGGATTAAGAAAAAAAGACGCCGCAGCATCAACAAAACCACCGCCGCAATATAGAAAGGGCGTGGCGGCTACCAATAAAGTAAAAGTACATAACGCGCCTCTGACATCCATTCCCAGTCAAACACGACACCGAGGCCATAAGCGTGTAATAGGGTACACTGAGGCCGCCATACTCACAACCCCTCCCCCCCCTTTCTTTCCCCCCTGGCTAGGGGGGGTAAACGAGGGAGGATGGCGACCCTGTACGCAGGGTCCACCGCTACACGGGGCGTGGGACAATTAAGCGGGAGGGGCATCCCCAAAGGCTCACCATCAGCCTAAACCGCCTACCCTATGGTGGGAGACTGCGGTGGAGCATGGCTCCGTCAAGCACGCATGGTGCTGCCTACCTTCACCCGACCAGCGCAGCCCAGGCTGGGAGGCACATCACAAGTAGGACGGGTGGTAATAGTCCCACAGGGCCGCAGGCTGTAATAGCCCCGCTAACCTGCGAGAGAGTGATACTTCATGTCTTCGCAGTCAGCACTGCAGAGAAATCTGGAGATTTGTGGGAGGTCCCTGGGTATATGAAGGGCCGGGAGGAGCCTGTTTTTTGCATGTCTGCAGTGCACAGCGCCCTCTGGCGGAGGATAACCCAAGTGTAAGTATTATATCTGGAGCAGGACGTACTGTATACTTAGAATAGACATACAGAACAGAACGTCCAGCCATGACGTTACTAAGGCATCCGGACCACGGCCAGAGGATCCTGGGACAGGGACAAGGGCCGAGAGCTTGTGATAGTGACGGGACACAAACAGATCCACAACTGGTTGGACCCCATAGTGACACAGGGATTAGCACATCCTGTCGCAGAGGGACCCCCACCAGAGCGAATACCACTGATATGCAGGGAACATTGTCCTCCACCCAGATTAGGATCATAGACACTTCCTGGAGGACCCTCCTGCTCCAGGTCCCTCCCAAATGATTAATGTAGGCCACTGTCGTCAGACAGACAGAGCGCCCCCCGAACAGCCAGGCCCTGAAGAGGCGTAGTCAAGCGAGATAGAACCAACCTAAACGCTCACAGTTTCAAACATCGATAGGTGTATGGACCTTCTAAGGGCCCCACCTCTCCCAGAACCGCAGGGAGTTTCAGAAGAAAACCTCCCCCTTCAACCTGATAGATTGGCATCCATGGTGACCGTCTCCAGGAAGGGGCAAGAAGGGAACTGCCCCCAGATAGGTTCCTTGAGTTCATCCACTCCAAGAGGGACCTCCTTACCAGGGGGGAAGGCACACAGACCCTGCTCCATAAGGGAGCATAAGGGACCCCTTCTGAGCAAGCCACCAACGGGCCCATCAGCTGCATCCCTGCTTGGTGAAGGGATTGGGACAGCAATGAGGGACTGAGCCCATGCAACCAGATTGTCCACTTTATTGCTGAGGAAGGAAGATTCTCGCCTGAACCGAATCCAGATTCATTCCTAGGAATGGAGTTACCAATTAAGGAGACAATGAGGACATGAGGTGATTGAACACCCATCCAAATGACTCCCAGTGGACACCACCAGGCAAGAAACCAACTTAGCCTGACGTAGAGATTGGGAAGTGAAAAAGGACGTCCAGGTAGGTCATAGCGCGGACGCCCCTTGGTCTCATCAGATATCACCCCCGTCAGCACCTTGGTGAGCATTCGGGGAGCTGAAGAGAGGCCAGGTAACAAGGCCACAGATTAGCAGTGTTGGAACTTCCAACACGAACCTGAAGAGCCTCGGTGTCCAGAAGACAAAGGGAAGTTAACAGAAGCATCGTTGAGCTCCACAGACGGCAAAAAGCCCCTTGAGCGCAAGGTGCTGATGGCCCAACCCAGAGTTTCCATGCAGAAACTGTCTGTAATTGGTGAATTGCCGCAAAATTGTGAATCCAGAATGGGCCAGACTGACCCATCTTTTCGGGGGACTGTGGAAAGGTTGGTGTAGCGGCCCCTGCCTCTGCCTGTTAAGGGCAATCTGCAAGTGACCCCCAGACCCCGCAGGCCTTGCCTGGCCTGCACCAACAACTGAACAGAGGCAGGGACCAGGAGTACCCTGATAATTATGGGGGAGGCCGCGCAGCAAACTATCCTGTATCCGGAGGTCACTACCTCCTGAAACCACAGAATGAGGCGTGATGCCTCATGATAAGATCAAGGTGCTGCAGCCATCCCCTCACCCGGACGGGCGAGGGCGCCCCATCATGCTTGAAGAAGGAAGATTTAGGCTTAGCCCCGCCGGAGGGGCCAGGGCGTTGTCTGCCGCTCCCGGGGCAGGAGTCTACGCGAGCCCCCAGGAAGGAGACCCCTGGTTCTTGTTTAACACTATGGTAGGGAGGGGGAGGGGTGCCCCTGCCCCAAGGGGGGGGGGGGCGAGACAGCCGCCTGCGTTGGGGTGATTTGCCCTTTTTTACCAAACAGGTGCAGACGGGCCCCAAACAGGCGTTGCCCTCTAAAGGGAAGCCCAGTAAGAGTCTTCTTCGCAGCATCGTCAGCATCCCACTGTTGCAGCCAAACCAAGCGACGTATAGCCACAAGGGCAGAAGTTCTTGCACACAATCTAATGGTGTCATCCAGCGCTAACAGGATACATTTTACAAACACATCACAACTGGAGAGTGCATTAAACACATCCCAGGGAAGATCCTCAGGGTGATGATCAAGCATCTTTCTGATGAGGGTTCTAGCGGCCACCGCAGTAATAGCCGCAGAACAGACCAAGGGAGGAGGGGGACCATTACCACGCGCGCGTGCGACTACCATCAAAATGGCGCCAAGCGAACCTCGAAGGGCGGGCCAGAGCGGCCCGTGACACGGAGCGCGCCGAGCCAGGTCCCCGCCCCCTCGAACAGCGCGAAACTCTAAGACAGTAGTCAACTTGTCATGAGGAGCGGAGTGTATGACACACTTAGAATAGATGATTTGCCAATGAAGACGCCGCAGCGTCTGAGGCGGCGTCGCCGCCCGGCGCAGCACATCCAATGAAGGAAAGACGCGCACGGCGGCGGGAGATATACAATAAAAATGCAAATCAGCGCGGCGTCTGACACCAAGTATACAAGTCAAGGGACAATACTAAGGCCATAAGCGTGTAATCACAATACACTGAGACCACCCCCCCCCCTTTCTTTCCCCCCCGAGCTACTTGGGGGAACGAGGGAGGATGGCGACCCTTTGTACAGGGCCCACCGCTACACGGGGCATGGGCAATAGTGCGGGAGGGGCATCCCCTAGAGGCTCACCATCAGCCTAAACCGCCTACCCTTTGGTGGGGGACTGCGGTGGAGCATGGCTCCGTAAGCACACATGGTGCTGCCTACCTTCACCCGACCAGCGCAGCCCAGACTAGGAGGCACATCACAGGGAGGATGGGTGGGAATAGTCCAACAGGGCCGCAGGCTTTAATAGCCCCGCTCACCTGCGAGAGAGTGATACTTCATGTCTTCGCAGTCAGCACTGCAGAGAAATCTGGGGATTTGTGGGAGGTCCCCAGGTATTTGAGGGGCCGGGAGGAGCCTGTTTTGCATGTCTCTGCAGTGCAGTGCCATCTGGCGGAGGATAACCCAAATGTAAGTACTATATCTGGAGCAGGATGTACTGTATACTAAGAATAACACTACCTGGAGGGCCATCCTGCTCCGGGTCCCTCCCAGACGATTAATGTAGGCAACTGCTGTCTGGTTGTCCGGGCGCCCCTGGACAGGCAGGCCCTGAAGATGAGCAGTCAAGCGAGCCTAAACTAACCTGAGCGCTCGCAGCTCCAAGACATAGATAGGAGTGTGGGCCTCCTGAGGGCCCCACCACCCAGGACGGACAAGAAAGGGACTGCCCCTCAACAGGTTCCTTGAGTCCATCCACCACAAGAGGGACCTCCTGACCAGGGGGGAGAGCACACAGACCCTGTCCAGGGACGCTGGGTCCTTGTCCCATACAGACAATAGGTGAAGTTGCAGAGGCCTCAAGTGGAACTGAGCCCAAGGAACCGCTGCGAAGCACGCCACCTATTAGGCCCCCCAGCTGCATCCCCTGCCTACTGGATGGATGGGGACAAGCTAGGAGAGCCTGAGCCTGTGCAATCAGATTGTCCACCTTCTGCTGAGGCAGGAAGATCCTTACCTGAACTGTATCCAGATTCCTTCCTAGGAATGGAGTTACCAAGGAAGTGGACAGTGAGGACTTGAGGTGGTTGATCCCCCATCCAAATGACTCCAGAATGGGCACCACCAGCTGAGTATCCAACTCTGCCTGATGTAGAGACTAAGAAGTGGTGAGGATGTCGTCCAGATAGGGAAGCACGCTGACACCCTGACGTCTAAGTAGAGACATCCCGCCAGCCAGCACCTTCGTGAACAACCTGGAAGCTGAAGTGAGGCCGAAGGCCAAGGCCACAACTTAGTAATGTTGAATCATCAGAGCGAACCTGAGGACCAGATGACCTGGGGGCACAGGAATATGAAGGTAAGCATCTTTGATGTCCATAGAAGTCATGAAATCCCCCTTGCGCAGGGGACGGCAAAGCGCAGAGTCTCCATGCGAAAGCGCCTGTCCATGACCAAACTTATTGAGAATCTTTAAGCCCAGGATGGACCTGACAGAACCATCTTTTTTGAGATACTGTAAATAGGTTGGATGAAATAAACACATGCCCTCTCTCTCAAAGGCACCTGGCAGATGACCCCCAGCTCCAGGAGGCCCTGCACAGCATGCACTAGCTCCTGAGCTGACACAGGGCCCTGAGGAAAAACCGGGACCTGATGAATTTTGGTGGGGGATCGGCAGCAACCTCCAACTTGTAACCGGAGGACACTACCTCCTGAATCCACCGGTCTGAGACCTGAAGCCTCCAGACAAGTGCTGCAGCCGCCCCCTCACCCGGATGGGCGAGGGCGCTCCATCATGCCTGAGGGGGCTTGGGAGAAGATTTGGCTTTGGGACCCCAGGAGGAGCCAGGACGTCCATGTCCTCTGCCTCTACCCCAGAAAACTCCCCGGGCCCCAGGGAAAGATGCCCCCCTTCCCTGTCCTGCCCCACGGTAAGGGGAGGAGGAGGAACCCTGACCCCGTTGGGGTAACTTACCTCCTTTAATAAAAAGGTCCAGCCGGTCCCCAAACAGACGTAGCCCCTTTAATGGAAGCCCAGCGAGGGCCTTCTTTGTAGCCATGTCAGCAGCTCACTGGCGCAGCCAAACAGAGCGGCGTATAGCCACCACGAGGGCAGAAGTTCTGGCACACATTCTGATGGTGTCATCCAGTGCCGCAAGGACAAAATTTACAAAGGCAGCATAACTGGAGAGTGCATTAAACACCTCACAAATAAATTCATCAGGGGCACTATGCATCATATTTCTGATAAGGGATCTAGTGGCCGCAGCAGCAATGAGAGGCACAGACTGGGCGCAGTGCCGTCCCCGCACATGCAAAGGCGTGGGAGGCCAGCTGGTCAATGCGTCGGTCCTCAGCATCCCGCAGGGTGGTAGAAGCAGGGGAATGCATGACAGGGGTGCTAGACAGCCCTAGGATCTGGGCATCCACCTCGGGGAGAGATGACCAACATTTAACCACCTCAGCTTTAAAGGGATACTTCCTATCCCAACTCTTTGGAACCCCGGGAGGTTTACAGGGGCGCTCCCATTCCTTGAGCACAAGGTTATGGAAATGTGCCTGCCCTGGAAATTCCAAATGTGATTTAGCTGTATGGAAATGCTCCCCTCTTTGCCTGGGAGCCTCAACAGGAAGAGAGATATACAGCGCCTCAAAGATCTGGGTCAATAATCTGTCAGTGTCATCCGGGGCCCAGGGGTCAGAGCCAGAAACGTCATGACCCCTTGGTCCCTCAGCAGATGAGCCTGAGTCAGAAAGGAGCTCCCCTTCATCAGACGGGGTATAGCCACACAGCTTCATAAACTCCTCAGCTCCCATAGGGAAAACAGTAACATTAGGCGCCAAGAGCCGCTTCTTTCCAGGGCCCTTACGCGCTAAAGACCTCACAATCTGTTCAGCAGTAGCCAGTGTAGAAGACACCTCAGGCTGAGAATCCCCACGAGATCTGGGTCAATAATCTGTCAGTGTCATCCGGGGCCCAGGGGTCAGAGCCAGAAACGTCATGACCCCTTGGTCCCTCAGCAGATGAGCCTGAGTCAGAAAGGAGCTCCCCTTCATCAGACGGGGTATAGCCACACAGCTTCATAAACTCCTCAGCTCCCACAGGGAAAACAGTAACATTAGGCGCCAAGAGCCGCTTCTTTCCAGGGCCCTTACGCGCTAAAGACCTCACAATCTGTTCAGCAGTAGCCAGTGTAGAAGACACCTCAGGCTGAGAATCCCCACTAGTATGCAACTCAACAGGAGTGAGATTTAAGCTTGGGGGAGTAGGTGAAGAGAAACGAGGTGCAGCCACTGGCAGGCCAGATTGCAATGCAAACGCCTGCTCAGCACAGGGTACACAGACCTGCGCCTTGTCAGCGTCAGCATGAGGCTACCCACATGCTACACACAGCCGGTCTTGTCCCAAGGGTACCCCGGTAACATTATCCTGGGATGCCTCCATATGGTGATTATTAGGCACAATATGCCAATAGGAATTTACGCTATAAGCAACCCTGGATGCCCCAATGACCCGCTAGGGAAGTGGGAGTAATTTTACAAGGCCCCTATCAATTACACCGGGCCGGGAGAAGCCAATGGATTTGCCCGTCTGAAAAACACAATGGGGAGAGGAGGTGTCAGAACCAAACACACTACAAAGAGTATAGAGCCGCCCGCGAGGGCACTTACGGACCGAGGTAAGCAGAACCGTGACACACGCGCGCGCGCGCGATCTGACAGAAAATGGCGCCGCGAGTACCTCGAAGGGCGGGCCAGAGCGAGCCGTGACGCAGAGCGCGAAGCCACAGACAAGCAGCCAATGAGAAAGCATAAGCATCTGAGGTAACGCCGCCGCCCAGCGCGGAACATCTAAATGAAGGAGAAGACGCATGCGGCGGCAGCATTTACCATAGTAAAAAGACAAGTCAGCGCGGCGGCTGACACCACATATACTAGTGCAAGGAAACATGACAAAAAGCCGTATACACGAATCACGATACACACGCACACACACACGCGCGCACACACGCGCACACACACGCGCACACACACGCGCACACACACGCGCACACACACGCGCACACACACGCGCACACACACGCGCACACACACGCGCACACACACGCGCACACACACGCGCACACACACGCGCACACACACGCGCACACACACGCGCACACACACGCGCACACACACGCGCACACACACGCGCACACACACGCGCACACACACGCGCACACCTTCTCACCCGAAGGCTACAGGGAGAATGAGGGAGGATGGCGGCTCTCTGTACAGGACCCACCGCTATACGGGGCATGGGGCAATAATGCAGGAAGGGCATCCCATGAAGGCTCACCATCTATCCTTTGGTGGGGGATTACGGTGGAGCAGCGCTCCGTAAGCACACATGGTGCTGCCTACCTTCACCCGACCAGCGCAGCCCAGGCTGGGAGGCACATCAAACGAGGAACGGGTGGGAATAGTCCAACAGGGCCGCAGGCTAAAAGCCCCGCTCACTTGCGAGAGAGTGATAATTTCATGTCTTCGCAGTAAGCACTGCAGAGAAATCTGGGGATTTATGGGAGGTCCCTGGGTATTTGAGGGGCCAGGAGGAGCCTGTTTTTACATGTCTCTGCAGTGCAGCGCCATCTGGCGGAGGTTAACCCAAGTGTAAGTAATCTATCTGGAGCAGGACGTACTGTATACTAAGAATATAGGCACTTACAAAGTCATGCTTATTTAATGTTGCATGGATTTAACATGGCCTATGGGACCCACTGGTAAACAGCAGCTGAAGTAAAGTAGTAATCAGGCAGGTTTTTACTTTTTACATGTTGACAAGGTGCTCATTAAAGATAAACTCGTGGCCAATATACAATACAATGATACAATCAAAATGTCAAGTATAGGACCACCTACAGTAGTTCAGGACCATAGTATTGGTTAACTTTGTTACAAGGTTGACTTGCGCGCCCCCCCCCCCCCCCCCACAAACACACACACACACACACACACACTATGGCCAGAATAAATAAAAAGACAGAGTACTTTCTGATCCATACCCAGAATGTTCACAAACTGAATTTGATGGGATGTATAACTGGAAAATAATACAGTGACAGCCAAACTAAACTCTACAGCACTGGTAAGGCAAACGAAGAGACCTCCAGCCGGAATAAAATATAACCTTTACTTGATAGATTAAGAACAGTCCAGATACATCCAAACATGTGCTATAGGCAGATGCCCCCTAAACACCCTCCACCACACGTAACGCGTTTCAGGCTTCAAATGAGCCCTTACTCATTCTGGTATGGGCTCCTTCGTTTGCCTTACACGTGGAGAGTTCTCAGGAGTCTCTTTCTATTCCGTGCCGGAGCACATTTCTACAGGGGTGAGCTGGTTCTACATAACTGTCTACAGCACTGGTGCTCAACCGTTCTCCTAAAGGGCCAACAATAGCAGTTTTGCAAATTTCCACTTTGGTGCACAGGTGTAAATATTAGCATTCAGCCTATAGCTCTGTAAGCCCTGATAACATCACCTGTGAATATGTGTGGTGTTCTGCAAAATATGGCCTGTTCGTGGCTCTAGAAAAAGGAGTTGACCATATTTGCTCTACAGACTAGAACATGTATTCTGATGCTACATAGCATGTAGATCCCCCTAATCCATATTGCTATAGAGGGGGGCTGTGTAATTTTCACATGGACCACTTCTCTCCTTCAAGAAAGCTGTGCCACCAACACAACAATGGAGTAAAGATCATGAAAGCGGAAAAATAAATATGGCGAGCATTCCAAAATCAGGGCATCACCGTGAGAGGTAATCAGCCAGCCCTGGGAGTCAAAAAGACTTCAGGTCTGGCCCCAGAGGCCAATGATCCTTTTTAAAGAAAAGTTAGAATTGGACACTTATTAGCAAGCAGTAGCTGGCAATAAGCTGACAGGGAAACTGGTCAGAATAATGCAAACCTGCAGCCATAACATAGGGAGGCTGCATAGAATACTCGTCCTGGAATTTAAAACAGGATTACAAACTGGGAAACAATTTTGGAAGAACAGGTTGGGGCACTACCACAATATCCATTTTATGGGACAATTAAAATTCGTGGCTAAACTCATACTAGGTAGCATATAATTCATGGGTAATGAAGTAGTAGTTTCTTACTGGATTCAATATCTTAATCATTTCACAATGTCTACGTTAATAGAACACAACAAATACAGCACTTACCAAATAAGAGAAGTAAGCTCATACAGCTCCTGGGGGCTTCGTGGAACAAGGTCAATTTGCTCCAGGCAACTGCCATTAGAAGCCCCACAAAGAAGGAAGTGTAGGGTTTCTGCAATGTCTAAAACAGAATACAAACCAAAAGTTAGGAATATAAAAAAAAAAAAAAAAAAAGCTGAGAAGCCACTATCATGCATTTGCTGGCAAAAAACACTTCAACACTTATTGGTACTCTACCATCTATCCTACAAAGAACCTACATTGGCTCCCCACTGGAATTCTGGCCCATACTCTGAAGATTTCATGTATCCATAAAGATAAATAAAATTAAAAAAGATCAATAAAACATTCATACATTTAAGATGGGGCGAAAAAATAAATACCCTACCTTGTTAAGCTAACATGGCTCTTGAAAGATCTCTTAAAGTTTCAATTTCATAAACATTTTCTCATGCATGAGGGATACTGGTTTTTACCAGCACATGCACAACACATGATTTAACTTGAATAAATAAAAAAAAAATAATGCACACATGCTAAGAATTCATAGAACATACTCTGCTTCATGAGCTGCACGGCCAGCGTGGGGCAGTTGGAACACATCAGCGAGAACATTCGGACCACCATGATGAACATGCCTGAGCTCAGGATTGGAGGTGTCACAACAAGAAGCTGTTGAATGTTGGTCAGCAGGTCTCTGGAGGCCACTTGCTGGAGTAGATTCTGTATGGGGAGTTAAAGACGACAACATTTTTCTAGCCCAAAAAAGCAACATGAAGAAAAATACCTATCCACTACAAAACACACAAAGTAAATTATCTAAGTGTATGATATACTAAACATTACATGTGAATGCATGACTTTAAAATCTGGATAAATAAAAAGAAAAAATCCATTACCTCTTCATGTTGAAAGTTATCCACTAGACGTGCAAAACATAGGCAGGTGCTTTCCACAGATTTTTTATCCTAAAAAAGACAGACAGAGCAAAACCTTAGGACTGCCCCACCAGATATTCAGCTACTCACACAGCAAAGCCTTCTAAATATTGGGAACAAAAAAATCCAATTAAATCCAATACATAAATCCAATTGTGGAAGGTACAGGGTCACATTAACTTTTCATTTTAAAAAGGCACAACTTGCTTAATACAAGAGCTGTATTCAATTTCATGAGCAAAGTCCAAAATAGGTTTGATATTGAAATGAAAAGTCAACAATTTCTTTTGCACTTGGGAAAAGTGTACTTTACTCTTGTGGTATTTTTTAATGATCATAAGATTGGAGCCAAAAAGGATAGGTTAAAAAGATGTACAAAACCATTGGGGGGGGGGGGGGGGGCATAGAACCGAGCAATTGGATTCTAAATTAATTATAGGTAGGAGCCTAGTTTTATTAGATTAGATATTCTTTACACTTCAGTCTTTAAGCAGTCCCTGTCAGGAGATAAAAATACAATTCTGTGAAATACTCACCTGTAGAATTGAAATTATAAGTATACAGTACATCCTGCTCCAGATTACTTACACTTGGGTTATCCTCCGCCAGATGGCGCTGCACTGCAGAGACATGCAAAACAGGCTCCTCCCGGCCCCTCAAATACCCAGGGACCTCCCACAAATCCCCAGCATTGAAAAGCAGTAAACAAGAAGGCGGGAGAATTTAACCACCAAAAACTGGTAACTATAACATTGATAACAATCGCCATACAGGGGATCCAGAACAATGCAAAAACCAGGGTGGGGTGGAGCAGGACGTACTGTATACTTATAATATCAATTCTACAGGTGAGTATTTCACAGAATTGTATTATTCTTAGTATACAGTACGTCCTGCTCCAGATAGATTACTTACACTTGGGACATCCAATAGCAGTGTCCATAAAGTAGGGTGGGATCCCCAACAAAAAAGGCAACAGCAGACAGTTTAAACCACTGCCGCCTGCAAAACCTTGCGGCCAAAAACAGCATCAGCTGAGGCCCTAACATCAACCTTGTAAAACTTTGAAAAGGCATGAACAGAAGACCGAAACAGAGAGAAGTAGCGGTCTTGCAAACTTGTTCAACAGAAGTCTGGTGCTGGAAGGCCCAAGGGGCACCAATAGCACGAGTAGAATGAGCAGTAAGGCGGAAGGGAGAATTTTTCCCCTTAGTAGAATAGGCCTGAATCACAGCCTGACGAGTCAATTTGCTAATAGTAGACTTGGCAGGAGCCAAACCCTTCCTAGGACAAGAAGGGACCACAAAAAAGAGCATCAGTTTTCCTGAAGGACGCAGTGACTACCAGGTAATACACCTGACCACATCCAAGGAATGCAGAACCCTTTCCTTAGCGTTACTAGGATTAGGGCACAATGAAGGAAGAACAATATCTTGATTCAAATGAAAAGCAGACACCACCTTAGGCAGAAAGTCCGGCTTAAAGCGAACACCACCTTATCCTGGTGTCTCTCAGGTATGGGGGCTGGATAGACCGAGCCGCCAGCTCAGACACACACCTGACTGAAGTAATAGCCACCAGAAAGACAACCTTGATGGTAAGTACAGCCAGAGCAGCATCCTGAATAGACTCAAGGGAGCACCCTGCAAGGCAGACAAGACCAAGTTCAAATCCCAACAGGGACCATAGGTTTAAGAGGGGGACGCACATGAGTGACCCCTTGAAAGAAGGTCTTAACCAAGGAAAACTGAGCAAAAGACTTCTGTAAGAAGGCAGACAGGGCAGAACCCTGACCCTTCAGAGTACTGAGTTTTAGACCCAACTCCAACCCATGCTGTAAAAAACTCCAGAATCCTGGGGACTGAGAACACCCAACAGGGAAGAGACCTAGACTCACACCAATCAAGGTAGGTATGCCATACCCTATAACAGATGGAAGAAGAAGTTTTCTTCCTAGCCTTCACCATGGTCTCAAGCACCGAGACAGACAAGCCTTTCTCCATCAAGATGGAGGTTTCAGCAGCCAGGCCGTCAAAACCAGAATTTGTAATTGGGATGGCGTAAGGGGCCCTGAGTGAGCATATCTGGCACTCCTGTACCACATCTGCGAACCACACTCTTCTTGGCCACCTGGGGGCCACCAAAATCACTGGTACCCCTTCCAGAGCAATCTTGCGCAGGACCCTGCCTAGCAGGGGGAATGGAGGAAAGACATACAGAACAGAATGTCCTGCCATGACATTACTAAAGCATCCGTAAAGCATCCGTGGTCACGGCCAGAGGATCCTGGGACAGGGAAACAAGAGCCGGAAGCTTGTGATTGTGACGGGACACAAACAGATCCACATCTGGTTGGTCCCCACGGTGACACAGGGAATGGAACACCCTGTTGCAGAGGGACACCCCCACTAGAATGTATACCGCTGATATGCAGGGAACATTGACCTCCACCCAGGTCAGGATCGGAGACACTTCCTGGAGGACCCTCTTGCTCCGGGTCCCTCCCTGATGATTGATGTAGGCAACTGCCGTCAGATAGACCTAGCGCTCCTGAACAGGCAGACCCTGAAGATGAGTAGTCAAGCGAGTTAGAACTAACCTGAACGCTCACAGTTTCAAACATTGATAGGTGTATGGGCCTCCTAAGAGCCCCACCTCCCCTGGAACCGCAGGGACTTCCAGAAACCCCCCCCCCCCACCCCCAACCAGAAAGACTGGCATTCGTGGTGACCGTCTCCCAGGAAGGGGCAAGAAAGGATCTGCCCCCCAACAGGTTCCTTGAGTCCATCCACTACAAGAGGGACCTCCGTACCAGGGGGGAAGGCACACGGACCCTGTCCAGGGATGCTGGGTCCTTGTCCCATACAAACAATAGGAGAAGTTGCAGAAACCCTAAGGGGGACTGAGCATAAGGGACCGCTTCGAAGCACACCACCATGAGACCCACCAGCTGCATCCCCTGCCTGGTGGAGGGACAGGGACAGTTAGGAGGGACTGAGCCCGTGCAACCAGATTGTCCACTTTCTGCTGAGGAAGGAAGATCCTTGCCTGAACTGTATCCAGATTAATTCCTAGGAATGGAGTTACCAAGGAAAGGGACAATGAGGACTTGGAGTGTTTGATCACCCAACCAAATGACTCCCAAATGGACACCACCAGCTGAGTATTCAACTTAGCCTGATGTAGAGACTGGGAAGTGATGAGGCCGTCCAGGTAGGGCAGCACGTGGACGCAAATAAGCATCTTTGATCTCCACAGACGGCATGAAGCCCCCGGGGTGCAAGGAGCTGATGGCCAAGCGCAGAGTTTCCATGCAGAGTTTCCATGCAGAAACCGCCTGTACTTGACGATTTGCTGAAGATCTGTAAGTCCAGAATGGGCCAGACTGACCCATCCTTTTGGGGAACTGTGGAAAGGTTGGTGTAGAGTCCCTTGCCTCTGTCTGTTAAGGGAAATCTGCAAATGACCCCCAGACTCCGCAGGTCTTACACGACCTGCGCCAACACCTGAGCAGAGGCAGGGACCAGGAGTACCCGGTACCTGAGTAATCTTGGGGGAGGCCGCACAGCAAACTATCTTGTAGACGGAGGACACTACCTCCTGATGCCTCCAGACATGAGCAAGGTGCCACAGCCGTCCCGCCGCGAGGGCGCCCCATCATGCTCGAGGGGACTTGGGGGAAGATTTGGGCTTAGCCCCCCAGGAGGAGCGAGGGCGTTGTCTGCTGTTCCTGGGGCAGGGATCTGCACGAGTCCCCACGAAGGACACCCCTGGTTCCTGTTTAACACCACGGTAGGGGGTAGAAGGGGGGCCCTGGCCCCGAAGGGGCCGAGACCGCCTCCTACGCTGGGGTAACTTACCTCTCTTAGCAAACAGATCTAGACGGGCCCCAAACAGGCATAGCCCCTTAAAAGGAAGCCCAGTAAGGGCCTTCTTCGCAGCATTGTCAGCACCCCACCGTCGCAGCCAGACCAAGCGACGTATAGCCACCACAAGTGCAGAAGTTCTTGCACACATTCTGATAGTGTCATCCAATGCAAATAGGATACATTTTACAAACACATCACAACTGGAGAGTGCATTAAACACCTCCCAAGGGAGATCATCAGGGGCACGATCAAGCATTTTTCTGATGAGGGTTGTAGCGGCCACAGCAGTAATGGCAGAGGCACAGACCGGGCGCAGCGCCGTCCCCGCACATGCAAAGGCGTGGGAGGCCAGCATGTCAATGCGCCAGTCCTCAGCATCCCAAAGAGTAGTATAATCAGGGGGATGCAAGACAGGGGTGTTAGATAGCCCTATGATCGGGACATCCACCTCGGGGGGGGGGGGGGGGGGGGGGGATGACCAACATTTAAACCACCTCAGGGGGAAGAGGATACTTACTATCCCAATCCCTTGGAACCCCGGGAAGTTTACTGGGGCACTCCCATTCCTTGAGCACAAGGGTATGGAAATGTGCCTGCTCTAGAAATTCCAAACGTGATGTTGCTGTATGGAAACGCTCCCCTTTTTGCCTGGGAGCCTCACCAGGGAGAGCGATAGACAGAACCTCGTCATGACCCTTCGGTCTCTCATCAGATGAGCCTGAGTCAGAAAAGAGCTTTCCATCAGAAGGGGTATAGCCACACAGATTCATAAACTCCTGAGATCCCAAAGGGAAAACAGTAACATAAGGCTTCAAGTGCCGCTTCTTACCAGGGCCCTTACGCACTAAAGACCTCGCAACAATCTGTTCAGCCGTAGGCAGTCTAGAAGACAAATCAGGCTGAGAATCCCCACTTGTATGCAACTCAGCAGGAGTGAGATTTAAGCTTGGGGAAGTAGGTGAAGTGAAACGAGGTGCAGCTACTGGCAGGCCAGAGTGCAACGCCAGCGCTTGCTCGGCACAGGGTACGCAGACCCGTGCCCTGTCAGCGTCAGCATGGGGTTGTCCACACGCCATGCACAGCCGGGCTTGTCCCAGGGGGACCCCGGTCATTTTATCCTGAGATGCCTCCATATGGTGATTTATAGGCACAATATGCCAGTAGGGATTGACGCTATAAAGCAACCCTGGATGCCCCAATGACCCGCTAGGGAAGTGGGAGTAATTTTATAAGGCCCGACTATCAATTACACCGGGCCCGGGAGAAGCCAATGGATTCACCCGTCTGAAAGACACAATGAGAAGAAAGGGTGTCAGAACCGAAACACACTATAATGAGCATAAAGCCGGCCGTGAGGGCACTTACGGACCACGGTAAGTAAGAACGTCACACGCGCGCGAGCTGACAACATGGTGCCGAGTACTTCGAAGGGCGGGCCAGAGCGAGCCGTGACGTGGGGCGCGCCAAGTCAGGTCCCGCCCCCCCCGATGGGCACGAAGTCCAACAAGCAGCCAATGAGGACGCGGAAGCGTCTGAGGTAACACTGGAACATTCAGATGAAGGAAAAAAGGCGCGCACGGCGGCATTCGCCTAGAGTAAAAAGACAAGTCAGCGGGCGACTGACACCACATATAAAGTCCAAGAGACATTACCAGCGGGCTACTGACACCACATATAAAGTCCAAGAGACATTACCAGCGGGCGACTGACACCACATATAAAGTCCAAGAGACATTACCAAAGGCCAAATGCACGTAATCACGATACACTGACACCCCCCCCCCCTTTCTTTCTCCCCGAAGGCTACAGGGAGAATGAGGGAGGATGGCGGCCGTTTGTACAGGACCCACCGCTACACGGGGCATGGGGCAATAATGCGGGAGGGGCATCCCATAGAGGCTCATCATCAGCCTATACCGCCTACCCTTTGGTGGGGGACTGCGGTGGAGCAGCGCTCCATAAGCACGCATGGTGCCACCTACCTTCACCCGACCAGCGCAGCACAGGCTGGGAGGCACATCACACAAAGGACGGGTGGGAATAGTCCAACAGGGCCGCAGGCCGCTAACCTGCGAGAGAGTGATAACTTCATGTCTTTGCAGTCAGCACTGCAGAGAAATCTGGGGATTTGTGGGAGGTCCCTAGGTATTTGAGGGGCCGGGAGGAGCCTGTTTTGCATGTCAGTGCAGTGCAGCGCCATCTGGGGAAGAATAACCCAATTGTAAGTAATCTATCTGGAGCAGGACGTACTGTATACTAAGAATAACAGCAGGAGACCCACCTCAGTGGACATCCATGGTGTCCTAGGAGAAGCCTCAGTTGAGCAAGTAGTATCAGAAGGGGAAAAATGACTCAACACTCAAAAATACCCGGACCCCCTGCAAGATTTCAAGAAAGTATTTTATGGAAAGAAATAAAATTAAAATTTCCCTTATCGTGGTTGGGAAATCCTTTATTACCTCCCTCAGGTTCCCGATAGAACCTAGATCACCATACCGGGAGCCCCAACAGAAAGACTCTAAAGGATCAAAGTTGCTCCAAAGACTGGCTTAGCTGTAGCTCATGTGGGGCTATTTAGTGATTTCAAAAGGTATTCTAGCAACTCTAGAAAGAGATATTCAAAGAATCCCTGCAAGTAGTTGTAGGATGGCCACACATGATCAAAAACTCAGATAGTGGAATCTAAGGCATTAAAGACAACAACGGCACTTGCCCGAGTTTTCCATTAACTGCTAGCCAAGGAAAAAGGTCTGGTTGAGGCTGGTAAAGTGCATTTATAAGGAGACAATCCCTTTAGTGGGGAAAAGCTGGCAATACATTTTCACTGTCCGACTAACATTTGCATGCAATACTTTACTTTCCACTTTTGGGAGAGTCATGACTCTGAAATCTGTGGCAAAAGATAGACTATCCCTACTCCGTTAGGTGCTCAGGACCTCCAGTACCTATGTCCTTCATAGTAGTCTGCCCATGTGAAAGCAACTGCTCCCCCACATAGACACACTGGAAGAGAACATTGCATCAGGGTAGCATCCAACAGCAACATTTTGCATCATTTGCTCGAGTAGAAGTCTTGCCCCCACTGATGGATACCACGTAATGTGCTGGATGCTTTGTCAATACAAAGGGATGACAGACCAGCCATATGCATCAGGTGCAGTCATGCCATGGGGAACCCACCACTCTGCATCCTTTTCGGCAGACTGGGCATATTTAAATGGTGTTAAAGGCAATTAAGTGTGACTTCAATGCTGATAGTAAAAAACAATTATTCTAGCCAAAGCAGCATTAGTTTGCTGGGCAAGATAAAAGACATTTCATAAAAATCTATTGACTAAACCTGACAAAGAATTTTGCAACAAGGATTTACCTGGTGGGTCAGCCGTTGTGTCAGCAGTGGCAATGAATCGGCAACAAAGTGGAACTCATCGGGACTGATGCTTTGGCAGCAGTTGGCTGCTATGGCTAAAGCATTCCTTTGAGCATTGATGCTGAAAAATTCTAGATACAGGAGGCAGTCAGCAAGTCCACCCTATAAATAAAATTAGAAACACAGTGAAAAGCAAAATAATAATAATAATAATAGAAAGCTGATGTGGCTTTGTTATTACTTACAGCCTGTAGGATGGCTTTACTGTGCCTACGGGATAACATTTCCAGTGCAGTAAGGGCCTGTTCTGCAACATCAATACACTGAATGACCTGTAGCTGAAATATATTTGCAAACATGCATGTCAGAATAACAAAAAGATTATAAGATTATTAAAAAGACCTGGTCAAACAGGGAGTGTTACCTTCTCCAGAAACACCGGGATTGCATCAACCACAACTGCTGAAGAACGTGGCAGGGCTTCCATCATGTAAGTTAAGGCGCGGCATGCATGGTTCATCTGAGAGGAAAAAAAAAAAAAGAAAAACAATTGTGAACTGAAATTTAGTTCCCCTGCTGAAGAGGGCTCCTGGTAGCAATAGTTATTGGAAAGACAGAAGAAGGAGAAGAGCATGGTTAGTGGGTCAGTCACACTGAGGACTACAATTCCCAAAGCTGCTTCTCAAACCTCACACTCCTGTCTAGCCTATTGGCCCTGAAAAGCCGTGGTGCCCCATCATCAAGAGTCCTGTTTCATATCTATAGGGTAAGGGTTCCCAAACTTTTTTCAATCAAGTATCTCTTTCCATTTTCTAAACAAACACAACCTGGGTGGAAGGCATGGGATGTCCATTACCTAAAACCAACATTTAAAGGGAACTTGACTTCCTATGGCACATGCGAGCAGTCGGAGCCTTTTGCCACATTTACATGCTTCAGCAAATGGTTCTCATTGACTTAGATGGGGAGCACATGCTGCCGCATCCCCCGTGGCATGCACGCTTCCATCCCTGCCGATCTGGATGGCTGGGGTGGGAGTGCCCACTGCCACATCCCCAAAATCAATAAGAGCTGTTTGCCGAACAACAGTCACGACAGACTGCTTTCATTGGACGAAAGAATGCCCATGCGCCATTGGACCATGGAAAGGTAAGTGATTATAAATGCCCTGGGGGCTCACAACAGAACCCTGAGTGGCTGCCCTTGAATGCAAGATTGCAGGGCTAACCACTTGTTTTCCTTTCGGGGCATCCTGAATCAGGATTCCCTGGCTTTAAAGTGCAAAACACACACAAAAATGCCCATAAAGAGTTATCACCTTTCGGAGTAGTTTTGTAAAGATGGCAGCAGATATTGTTGGGGTACAGGACATTCTCTAGCCTTTTCAGAACCACCTAATCGTGCTGCTGTAGAGAGGAAAGGGGGGGCTGGGTTCCAATGCATGTAAGGGCCCGAAGAGGTAAAAACATGTCTGGAAATGCATTATTTTTGCTCCACTGTGTGCATCAATAATCATAGTTTCAAATGCATCTTGTTGTCCTGGATGATTATTCTATGGAAGGTGCTCAGAAGTAGGAATGGAAAAGGAAAATTACTGGAAAAAAAAGCAGTGTCCCTATTTCCAGAGCGAGAAACCTAAAAGATGGTAACCCCCATGTAGTCTCTTCTAGGTGTAGTGGGAGGGTCCAGTGAAGATCCACTGTATCATACTCCTGAGATCCCCCCCAGCTCTTGGAACTGTATTTTACCACTTTAGTAAAGTATACTTGACAGAGCAAAATGTTAAATTAGGCATAGGTGAACCATTGTGTTTTTCAGCAGTACCACAGAAACCAGACCCCAATCAGCATCGGCTCCACCAAAGTACTGAGTACTTACAATGTCAAAGTTATGCTCCATCTGCAGTAAAGTGATCTGAAACGACAAAGAAGAACAATATAATATAATATAAATATTTGCATACATGTGTATTACACATGTAATACACACACACACTATAAGGAAAGGGCACAACACAACTTACCAGTGCGGGCACTACATTTTTTACTGGAAACCCTCCCAATGTCTCTTCATTTCCCATTACCAGCAGTTGGCACATTTCTATGACAGCTTGAAGCTGCTGGCTCTCGTCTGTGGCTTGAAGACCTTGCAACAGCTGCTGAGCCTTGGAGCCTGCAAAAAATCCACAAAATTATTCTCACCGAGTGCACTTTAGTTAGGGTTAGGGATTCCATTGCTCGACAGGTTGTTTTTCCTGATAGGTGTATTATTACAGCATACTAGGATGCAGCAGATCAGCCTAAAAGGATTTATTTTACTGCATAATTCACTATAGACTGTCTAAGTCTCAAAAGCCCAACACAACTATACAGATGGTAGGGCTTGCAGTTCCTTAACAGCTGGGATAGCTTTCTAAAAAAGTGTCCCTCTGCCCACAAGCAAATTGACAAGAGGGGGCAAGAACCAGTTAAGTTTTAGAAAAACTTTTAAAGGTTTGGAAACAACCGCACCCTATGGGGTCTGCAAAAAAAATCTTTAGCATAGCCCATAGGGTGCTGTTTCCAAACTTTAAAAAATATTTTTACCTCATTGAAAAAATGATGCACCTCGTCTGTAAAAATGCCCCATCAAATACACGGGTATTTTTTTTTTTTTTTTTTTAGGAAAAAATGTTCACTTTTTGTGTGTTAAAATAAAAAATTCAAACCTATACGTGCAGCCAGACTCCTTAACAAAAATGCAGCAGACTTACTTGCGCCACTTCCAATTGTCCGATGGAAGAGCTGAGACATACGAGGTCCAAGAGGGCCAAACAGGTGTGGGGGAAGGCCACGGGCTTCCAGAAGAGCTGCATGAATTTAAATTACAAAGGTTTTATTACATACATCATACCCATGTTGTGATCGTTCAACAGCCACTTACAAAAAAGATTGTCTGCTGGAGTCTATAAACTGGGCCTCTACAAAACATTTATTCTTTTGAATATTAAAGTGTAAAAGTGTGTAAAAGTGTTAAAAAAAATTGACTTTTTGGGGATTTGTTCATCCTGATTTGGGATGCCCCACAGAGTATTCCCCAGGATTAACCGTAAAAAAAACTGCACGGCCACAAAAAAATCCCTGTTAGGTATACCAGTCACTGTGTTTCTACAAGTCCAAGCAGAGAGACGCTGCTTTCCCTAGAGAGGAAACACAAGCTGGGACAGTTTAAAAAGCACTACCCCTTCCTCCCAGACCTCCGTATTAAAAACACAAATAACTGCTGTACTAATCGGGAGGGTTGTATGGGCCGTCCTGAAGGACTCGCAAAAACATCTTTAGGTAAGCTTATGAAGATTTTCTTCCCCTTGTCCTTCAGGACAGCCAGGGAGAGGACAAATAAATGCAACCTAAAGGTGGGATACTGCCTAGAGAACTTTCCTATCAAAGGATTGTTGCTTATCAGATAATAAGCCTATTGATAATGTTTTAATAATGAGTGGGGCGAAGACCATGTGGCCACTTTAATAATATCATCAAACAGATGACCACTTATTTTCTACCCAGCATGTTGAGAGGGCTCTTGTGGAATGGGCAGAAATATAAGGCGGTGGAGTATCCATACAGGTGTAGGACAAGGAGATGGCCTGTCTAACCCATCTAGCAATGGTATTCTTATATGCAGGAAGACCACTATTCTTGTCACTAAAGGAAACAAATGATATGTTCCAAGGAAAATACAATTCTGTGAAATACTCACCTGTAGAATTGGTATTATACGTATACAGTACGTCCTGCTCCAGATATAATACTTACACTTGGGTAATCCTCCGCCAGATGGCGCTGCACTGCAGAGACATGCAAAACAGGCTCCTCCCGGCCCCTCAAATACCTCCCACAAATCCCCAGCATTGAAAAGCAGTGAACAAGAAGCCGGGAGAATTAACCACCAAAACTGGTAACAACAACGATAACAATCACCATACAGGGGATCCAGAACAATGCAAAAAAACAGGGTGGGGTAGAGCAGGACGTACTGTATACGTATAATACCAATTCTACAGGTGAGTATTTCACAGAATTGTATTATTCTAAGTATACAATACGTCCTGCTCCAGATAGAATACTTACACTTGGGACATCCAATAGCAGTGTCCATAAAGTAGGGTGGGAGCCCCAACAAAAAAAGGTAACAGCAGGCAGATTAAACCACTGCCGCCTGTAAAACCTTGCGGCCAAACACATCATCAGCTGAGGCCCTAACATCAACCTTGTAAAACCTTGAAAAGGTATGAACAGAAGACCAAGTAGCGGCCTTGCAAACTTCTTCAACAGAAGCCTGGTGCTGGAAGGCCCAAGGGGCACCAATAGCACAAGTAGAATGAGCAGTAAGGCGGAAGGGAGGTACCTTCCCCTTGGCAGAATAGGCCTGAATCACAGCCTGACGAATCCATTTGCTAATAGTAGACTTGGCGGGAGCCAAACCCTTCCTAGGCCCGGAAGGCACAACGAAGAGAGCATCAGTCTTCCTGAAAGCTGCAGTGACTACCAGGTAATACTTCCAACACCTGACCACGTCCAAGGAATGCAGAACCCTTTCCTTATCGTTGCTAGGATTGGGACACAATGAAGAAGAACTGATTCAAATGAAAGGCAGACAACCAGGCAGAAAATCCGGCTTGAAGTGGAACACCACCTTGTCCTGGTGTCTCTCATAGTACGGAGGCTGAATAGATAGAGCAGCCAGCTCAGACACACACCTAACCGAAGTAATAGCCGCGAAAAAGACAACGTGTAAGAACAGCGAGAGCAGCATCATGAATAGGCTCAAAGGGAGCACCCTGCAAGGCAGATAAAACCAAGTTTAAATCCCAAACTGGAACCACCGGTTTACGAGGGGGACGCGCATGAGTGACCCCCTGAAAGAAGGTCTTAACCAAATGATGCTGAGCAAAGGACTTCTGAAAGAAGACGGACAGGGCAGAAACCTGACCCTTCAGAGTACCGAGTTTTAGACCTAACTCCAAACCATGCTGTAAGAACTTCAGAACCCTAGGGACTGCAAACTCCCTACAGGGAAGAGACCTAGACTCACACCAGTCAATGTAAGTACGCCATACTCTATAATAGATGGCAGAAGAAGTCTTCTTCCTAGCCTGCACCATAGTACCCACCACCGAGGTAAACAAACCTTTTTCCATCAAGATGGAGGTTTCAGCAGCCAGGCCGTCAAAGCCAGACTTTGTAAATTGGGATGGCGTAAGGAGCCCTGAGTGAGCAGATCTGGTTCCCCTGGCAGAACGTACTGATCTACTGCCATTTGTACCACATCTGCGAACCACACCCTTCTCGGCCACCTGGGGGCCACTAGAATCACAGGTACCCCTTCCAGAGCAATCTTGCGCAGGGGGAATGGTGGAAATACATACAGGAGCCGAAACTCCTTCCATGACATGGACAGAGCATCCGTGGCCAAGGCCAGAGGATCCTGAGACAGGGATACGAAGACCGGGAGCTTGTGATTGTGACGGGATGCAAACAGGTCCACATCCGGTAGACCCCAACGGTGGCACAGGGACTGGAATACCCTGTTGCAGAGGGACCACTCCCCCTGACGGGATGTCCCCCTGCTCAGAGCGTCTGCTAACATATTCTCTGCCCCCGGAATGTACACAGCCGAAATGCATTGGACATTGGCCTCCGCCCATATCAGAATCCGAGACACCTCCTGGAGGGCACCCCTGCTCCGGGTCCCTCCCTGATGGTTGATGTAGGCAACCGCCGTCCTGTTGCCTGAGCGCACCTGCACCGATAGACCCCTCAGGTGGTGGGTCAACAGCTCCAGTACCAACCTGACTGCCCGTAATTCCAGAATGTTGATGGGTAGAAGGGCCTCCTGAGGGCCCCACCTGCCCTGGAAGCGCAGGGACTTCCAGAATCCCCCCCCAACCTGACAGACTGGAATGCGTTGTGACCGTCTCCCAGGAGGGGGCCAGAAAGGACCTGCCCCTTATGAAGTTCCTGTGGTCCAGCCACCACGCAAGGGACTGTCTGACCAAGGGGGGAAGCACACAGACCCCGTCCAAGGACGCTGGGTTCTTGTCCCACACTGACAGAAGGTGAAGCTGCAGAGGCCTCAAATGGAACTGAGCAAAGGGCACCGCCTCGAAGCACGCCACCATCACGCCCACCAGCTGCATTCCCTGCCTGATGGAGGGCAGGGGGCACGAGAGCAGGAACCTCGCCTGCGCAGTCAGAGCTTCCACCTTCTGTTGAGGAAGGAATATCCGAGACTGAACCGTATCCAGAATCATTCCCAGGAACGGAGTCACCGAGGAGGGGGACAGAGAGGACTTGGGGTAATTGATCACCCAGCCGAAGAACTCCAGGGTGGACACTACCAGCTGAGTGTCCAACTCTGCCTACCGCCGAGACCGAGAGGTGAGGAGTATACCGTCCAGGTTAGGTAGCATGCGTATGCCCCTTGACCTTATCAGGGACATCACCCCTGCCAGCACCTTGGTGAACACCCTGGGAGCCGACGTGAGGCCGAATGGCAGAGCCACAAATTGGTAATGCTGATTTCAGTGCAAACCTGAGAAACCTTTGGTGTCCTGGTAACACCGGGACGTGAAGGTAAGCATCTTTCAGGTCTACGGACGTCATAAAGTCCCTTGGGCGCAGAGAGCCGATGGCCGAGCACAGAGTTTCCATGCGAAAGTGCCTGTTCTTGACAAACTTGTTCAGGATTTTTAAATCCAGAATGGGCCTGACTGACCCATCCTTCTTGGGTACTGTGAAGAGGTTGGAATAGAACCCCTTGCCCCTGTCTTTTAAGGGGACCTTGCAAATGACCCCTAGATCCAGGAGACCCTGCACGGCCAGCATCAAGACTTGAGCTGAAGCAGGGTCCTGTGGGATCCGGGACCCAATGCATCTGGTGGGGGGGCCGCACAGCAAATTCTATCTTGTAGCCGGAGGACACTACCTCCTGGATCCACCGGTCTGAGACGTGGTGCCTCCAGACATGCTCGAAGTGCTGCAGACGTCCCCCCACCGACGGCCGAGGGCGCCCCATCATGCCTGAGGGGTCTTGGGAGGGGCTTTGGGCTTGGACCCCCAGGAGGAACCAGGACGGCGTCCTCCGTTCCTGTGCCAGGAATCTGCGCAGGATCCAGCGAAGGACACCCCTTTTCCCTGTTTAGCCCCACGGTAGGGGATTGAAAGTGGGCCCTGGCCCCAAAAGGGCCGAGACTGCCGTCTGCGCTGGGGTAACTTACCTCCTTTGGCGAAGAGGTCTAGACGGTCCCCAAACAGGCGCAGCCCCTTAAATGGTAGCCCAGTAAGGGCTTTCTTAGCAGCATTGTCAGCAGCCCACTGGCGCAACCAAACCGCGCGGCGTATAGCTACCGCCAGGGCAGAAGATCTGGCACACATCCTAATAGCATCATCCGATGCAGACAGGATAAAGTTCACAAACACATCACAGTTAGACAGTGCATTGATAGTATCAGGTGGCAACTCATCTGGGCCATCGAGTGCATTCCTGACCATGGCCCTGAGCGCCACCGCCGTAATGGCTAAGGCACACACCAGGCGCAGAGCCGCCCCCCCCCCCAAATGCAAAGGCATGGCATGCCAATTGGTCAATACGCCGGTCCTCAGAATCCCGCAGCGTAGTAGTGTCAGGGGAGTGCATAATAGAGGTGTTGGATAACCCTAGAATAGGAGCATCGACCTCGGGGGGCGATGACCAGCACTTAACCATGTCAGCAGGGAAGGGATACTTCCTGTCCAAACTCTTAGGGATCCCAGGAAGTCTACTGGGATGTTCCCATTCTTTAAGCACGAGGTTATTGAAATGGGTTTGCTCGGGGAATTCCAGGCGAGCCTTAGCAGTATGAAATAGCTCACCACTTTGCCTGGGTGCCGCAACAGGGGGGGAAATGGACAAAACCTCAAATATCTGAACCAGCAGCCTGTCAGTATCATCCGGGGTCCAGTGCTCGGAACCAGACTCGTCATGACCCCTTGACTTCTCGTCGGATGACCCTGAGTCAGAGAACAGCTCCCCTTCGTCCGAGGGGGTCTGGCCATAAGTATGCAAAAACTCATCAGATTCCGTAGGGAAAAGAGCAGAGTCAGGGGTTAAATGTCGCTTCTTTGCGGTGGCCTTACGCGCTAAAGAATTAGCAAGCAATTTTTCAACACTGGCCAGTCTAGTAGCCATATCAGGATGAGAATCCCCGCTTGTATTGGGGGGTTAGACTCAGGCTTGGGGGAGTAGGTGAAGTGAGGCGAGGTGCAGACCCAGCCACAGAAGTGGGGGGAAGAACCGATAGCACCTGCTGTGCACAAGGAACACAGACCTGTGCATTGTCACCGCTGCTAGGTAAGACCCCACAAGCTACACACAGCCGGGCTTGTCCCGAAGGAACCCCGTTCACAATATCCTGGGATGCCTCCATATGGTGATTAATCAGCACAATAGGCCAGTAGGGATTGACGCTGTAAGCTACCCTGGATGCCCCAATAACCCGCGGGGAAGTGGGAGCAATTTTAATAGGCCCAACCGGGAGCTACACCGGGCCGGGAGAAGCAACTGGATTCCACGGTCTGAAAGACATAAAGGGAACAAAGATGTCAGAGCCATGCGCAAGAAAAAGAAATCATGAAAGTCGCCCGCGAGGGCACTTACAGACCGAGGGGGGAGGATAGTCTTCATCATGCGTGCGCGACTAGCAGTAAAAAGGCGCCAAGTGAACCTCGAAGGGCGGGCCAGAGCTGGCCGTGACGCGGAGCGCGCCAAGCCAGGGTCCCGCCTCCCCCAGAGAGCGCGAAGCTCCAAATCCGTAGTCAGTATAGACAGCAGGGGAATGACACTTGAAAGGAATTTATCGAGTGGATTACTTCAGAAGAGCCACTACCACACTAAAAGGAGACGCCGCAGCGTCAGCAGCGACCGTTACAAAATAAAAGGCAAACAGCGCGGCTCTGACACCCATTCCCAGTCAAGGGCAATACTAAGGCCATGAGCGTGTAATAGGGTACACTGAGGCCACCATACGCACACACCCCTCCCCCCCCTTCTTTCCCCCCTGAGCTAAGGGGGGAACGAGGGAGGATGGCGACCCTTTGGACAGGGCCCACCGCTACACGGGGCGTGGGGCAATGATGCAGGAGGAGCATCCCCTGAAGGCTCACCATCAGCCTAAACCGCCTACCCTTTGGTGGGGGACTGCGGTGGAGCGTGGCTCCATAAGCACACATGGTGCTGCCTACCTTCACCCGACCAGCGCAGCCCAGGCTGGGAGGCACATCACAAAGAGGACGGGTGGGAATAGTCCCAACAGGGCCGCAGGCTGTAATAGCCCCGCTCACCTGCGAGAGAGTGATACTTCATGTCTTCGCAGTCGGCACTGCAGAGAAATCTGGGGATTTGTGGGAGGTCCCCGGGTATTTGAGGGGCTGGGAGGAGCCTGTTTTGCATGTCTCTGCAGTGCAGCGCCATCTGGCGAAGGATTACCCAAGTGTAAGTATTATATCTGGAGCAGGACGTACTGTATACTTAGAATAACATGAGTATGTTCTAAGTAGGGAATAAGACATCTACGAACGTCTAGAGCAGGGATACTCAACCACTTCTTGTGAAGGTCCATTTAAAAAAGGCATGAGAAAAAGGCCATTGGTGAGAGGTGAATGTCTGGCGGAGGGCTGTTGTGGAGGTGGATAGTTCGAAATCAGCATGCTGGGGAACAGGCTGCAGGAAAATACCATTTTGTGATTACTCACCTGTAAAATGGGTATTATAAGTATGTCTCACACCCTGCTTCGGAAATATTAATTACACGTGGGTTATAGTCCACAAGAGGGTGCTTTACTGCAGAGATGGCAAAAAAGAAGCCCCTCCCAGTCCATAAATACCTGGGACCTCCCACACATTCCCCAGTATATGAAAGCAGTAAGGGGACCAGGAGAAGTCAATAATAAAATTAACAACATGAACAAGGAAAAAAATTCACCATATAGAGGATCCAAGATACAATTCAGGGTGGGACGAAGCAGGGTGTGAGACATACTTATAATACCCATTTTACAGGTGAGTAATCACAAAATGGTATTATTCCAAGTATGTCTCACACCCTGCTTCGGAAATATTAATTACACGTGGGACATCCAATAGCAGTGTCCAAAAAGGGTGGGGATCCCAACAGGCAAAAGTGCACAAATTAAACCAATGCAGCTTGCAGAACCTTGCGGCCAAAAACAGCATCCGCTGAGGCCCACACATCAACCTTATAAAACTTGGAAAAAAGTATGAACAGAAGACCAAGTTGCAGCCTTACAACTTGTTCAACAGAGGCCTGGTGCTGAAACGCCCAGGAAGCCCCAACAGCACGAGTAGAATGAGCAGTGATCTGGAAAGGGAGATCCCTCCCCTTGGCAGAGTAGGAGTAGACTTGACAGGCGCCAAACCCTTCTTGGGCCCGGAGGGCACCACAAAAAAGGCGTCCGTCTTCCGGAATGGTGAAGTAGCCACCAGATAGTACTTTACACATCTAACGACATCCAGAGAGTGCAAAGCCCTCTCCTTGTCATTGCTAGGTTTAGGACACAATGAAGGAAGCACAATGTCCTGATTGAGGTGAAAAGCAGAGACCACCTTTGGCAGGAAGTCTGGTTTAAAGCAGAAAACCACCTTGTCCTGATGTCTCTCAAAGTAGGGGGGCTGAATAGACAGAGCTGCCAACTCAGAAACCCATCGAACAGAGGTGATAGCCACCAAAAAGGCAACTGTTAAGGTAAAAATGGATAGTGCAGCATCCTGCACTGGTTCAAAAGGAGGACCCTGAAGGGCAGACAACACCAAATTTAAATTCCAAACAGGCAACATGGGTTTGCGAGGAGGGCGCACATGAGTGACCCCCTGATAAAAGGTCTTAACCAAAGGATGAAGAGCGAAAGAGCAGACACATGCCCCTTAAGGGTGCCAAGTTGAAAACCCATGTCCAGACCATGCTGAAGAAACTCCAAAATGAAAGGAAAAAAACCCGACAAGGAAAGGCCCTAGCCTCACACCAATCTATGTAGGTCCGCCAGGTCCTGTAATAGATATTAGAGGAAGATTTCTTCCTAGCCCTGACGAGAGTTTGGACAACGGCCTCAGACAAACCCTTTTCCTTTAAGATGAAGGTTTCAGCAGCCACGCAGTCAAAGCCAGCGTTTGTAAATTGGGGTAACAAAGCTGACCTTGTGTGATCAGATCCGGAACCAGAGGCAGCCTGAATTGATCGACCGCCAGCCGGACGACGTCTGCGAACCACACCTGTCTTGGCCACCTTGGGGCCACCAGGATTGCTGGCACACCCTCTTGAGCCATGAGAAAGGGAGGAAAGATACAGGAGACCGAGCTCCAGCCAGGACAGAGACATGGCATCCACTGCCAGAGTCAGAGGGTCCTGGGACAGACACAAATGCCAGAAACGAGACGAGACGAGAGGCAAACAGATTCACCTCCGGTCTCCCCCACCTGCGACAGAGGGATAGAAATACCTTGTTGCTGAGGGACCATTCCCCCCGGCGAGAGGTCCCCCTGCTCAGGGAGTCCGCTTCCAGGTTCTCCACCCCTGGAATGTAGGCTGCCGAGATGCACGGAACAATGCTCTCGCCCAAGTGAGAATCAGAGACACTACCCGGAGGGCACTCCTGCTGCGCGTCCCTCCTTGGTGATTGATGTAAGCGACCGTTGTCTGATTGTAGGAGCGAACCTGAACTGGTAAGCCCTGAAGGTGATGTGTCAGGTGCGACAGCATCAACAGAACCGCCCTCAACTCCAGAATGTTGATGGGGATATGGGCCTCCTGAGGACCCCACAGCCCCTGGAACTGATGTTCCCTCCAGAAGCCTCCCCAGCCTGACAGACTGGCATCTGTGGTGACCGTCTCCCAACAGGGCGCAAGAGAGGACCTGCCCCCCAGGAGATTCCTCTGGTCCATCCACCACTGGAAGGACCGCCGGACAAGAGGGGACAGAACACAAGTCTGATCCAGGGACAGAGGACATTTGTCCCAACCCGATAGAAGATGGAGCTGAAGGGGTCTCATGTGAAACTGAGCAAATGACACTACCTCGAAGCAAGCCACCATCAAACCTACCAGCCTCATGCATTGCCTGATGGACGGAAGAGGGCTGGACAGAAGAAAACGAATAAGAGCCTGAAGAACATCCAACTTCAGCTGGGGTAGGAACACCCAGGTCTGAATGGTATTCAGAATCATGCCCAGAAATGAAGCCACCCTTGACGGGGATAGAGAGGACTTGGGGTAACCCACCCGAACCTCTCCAGCGTCGTCACCACCGTTCTGGTGTCCAGCTCCGCCTGGTGGAGAGAGGATGACGTAATGAGAAGGTCGTCCAGGTAGGGCAAGATACGAATGCCCTGGACTCTGAGAAGGGCCATCACGCCCGCCAAAACCTTGGTGAACACCCTGGGCGCCGAAGTCAGCCCGAAGGGAAGAGCCACAAACTGGAAGTGCTGGTTGGCTACCACGAGCCTGAGGAACCCTTGGTGTCCCAGGAAGACCAGCACATGAAGGTAAGCGTCCTTGATATCTATCGAGGTCATAAAGTCCCCCGGACACAGTGAATCGACAGCAGAGCGCAGAGTCTCCATGCGAAATTTTTTGGTTCTGATGAACCGGTTGAGAGTTTTCAAGTCCAAAATGGATCTTATGGAACCATCTTTTTTGGGCACCGTAAAGGAGGTTGGAATAGTAACCCAAACCTCTCTATGTGGGGGGAACCGGACAAACTACCCCCATATCCCAAAGGTTTTGCACCACCAGAAAAAGTCCCCGTGCCGCCTGTGGGTCCGACGGAACCCGGGACCTGATGAATCTGGGAGGAGGCCGGCATGCAAACTCCAGCTTGTACCCGGAGGAAATTACCTCCCGGATCCAGACGTCTGTGACCTCTAGGGACCAGACCTGAGCAAAGAGCCGCAGCCGTCCCCCCACCCGCAAGGGTGAGGGAGCCCCTTCATTGCTGAGCGGGCTTGGCAACGGATTTGGGTTTAGCACCACAGGAAGTCCCGGGACGGGCACGTCCTCTGCCCCTGCCCCAGGAATCTCCTCGGAATGCAGTGAAATACGCTTCCCTGCCTGACCGAGAGCCACGAAAGGACGGGTTGAATGAGCCCGAACCCCGAAAGGGCCGGCACTGCTTCTTGCGTTGAGGTAACTTACCCCCTTTGTTAACAGAGTCTAAACGATCACCAAACAGGTGCAGACCCACGAAGGGAAGTCCTGTGAGCGCCTTCTTAGCAGCATTATCGGCCGCCCACTGGCGCAACCAGACCGACCGGCGTATAGCAACCTGCAATGCAGAGGTCCTGCTACACCTACGGATTGTATCATCCAAGGCTGATAAGACAAAAGCAATGAACATCTCACAATGAGTCAAGGCTGTAAATTCCTCACTGCAAGGATCCAATTGGGACCCATCCAAAAGGCCCCTAATCAAAGCTCTAGTAGCCACAGCCGTGAGCGCTGAAGCACAAACCGGACGCAAGGCCGAACCCACACAAGCAAAGGCATGTGATGCCAATTGATCGAGACGTCGGTCCTCACTATCCTTCAAGGTAGTGGAATCCGGGGTATGCACGACTGAAGTATTGGACAATCCCAGGACGGGCGCGTCAACCTCTGGGGGTGTCGACCAACGTTTAACCACATCAACAGGAAAGGGATACTTCCTATCCCACCCGTGAGGAATACCAGGGAGCCGGCTAGGCTTTTCCCATTCCTTAAGGATTAGATTGTTAAAGTGCTTCTGATCTGGGAACTCCAAACGGGGTTTGGCGATCCAAAAAAAAAAAAAAAATTCCCCCCATTGTGGAGGGGCCTCCACAGGAGGGGAAATGGCAAGTACCTCAAAAATTTGAGTAAGGAGCCTATGGGGGTCGACAGTATCCCCACGCTCTGGACCGGCATCAGCGCCAGAGTACTGCCGATCCTCAGATGAGTCAGAGTCTGGGAAAAGTTCCCCTTCCTCGAGCAGGGAACAATCAGACCAGTCAAATGGTTCCAAATCGGCATAATCACAGGCCGGCGCAGCGGGCACCAAGTGCCGTCTCTTAGCTGGGGCCTTCCTGGCCGCAGAGCTAGCAATCATTCTTTCAATGTTGGCCAGTCTTGCGCAAACATCAGATTGTGACTCCCCACTGGTGACACGTCACTTGGGGTCATAATCGGGCGTGAGGGTGTAAGTGATGAGGCCAGCGGGGTAAAACCGTCCGCACCGGGCTCGGCTTGCTGCACAAGAACCTGTTGTGCACAAGGTTTACAAATTTGCACATTATCCCCCAAAAGGGATGCCCCACATAGCACACACAGCTGGAGTTGTCCCAAGGGGACCCCAAACACAGCATCCTGGGAAGCCTCCATAAGGTGATTTTTGGTAGTCGCAATGACCAATGGGAATTATGCCGTTGAGCTACCCGGGATGCCCCTTAAATGTCCGTTAGTGGGAGGATTTTTATATAAGGTAATTTATGAGAAGGCATTATGCCCCCTTAAAATGAGGGAAAAGGCCACAGGACCAGGGGAAGCGCTAAATTGGGAAGTCCCCCGGAGGACAAAATAATCATCACCCGCATAACATATATAAAT